>OX415252.1:11849500-12466000 GCA_948329865.1 Linaria vulgaris
CTTTAGGAGCTGCTCAGAACTGGATACTATATCAATTGGATGTAAATAATGCTTTTTCTATATGGAGATTTGGAAGAGGAAGTTTATATGTTGCCACCTCCCGGTTTTGCTACTGAGGGGGAGAATACTCACTGTCTTCTTCACAAATCCTTATATGGACTTAAGCATGTTTCAAGGCAATGGAATAATAAGCTAACATCTATCATAATTGATCAGGGATTCAAGTAGTCATTTGCAGATCACTCATTATTCATCAAAAATCTCAATGGTAACATCACTGTCCTTCTGGTATATGTAGATGACATCATTATTGGAGGAAATTGCAAACAAGACATTGATTCTCTGAAGGATTATCTGAAGCACCATTTCAAACTGAAAGACTTAGGCAATCTAAAATATTTCCTAGGAATTGAAGTTGCCAGGAATAAGAAAGGAATATCACTGAACCAGAGAAAATATGCTCTTGAAATCATTGATGATTGTGGTCTATTAGGAGCTAAACCAGCTGGTACTCCTATTGAGCAGAGTTTAAAACTATCTCATTCAGGGGGAGTTGATTTAAAGGATCCAACCAAGTACAAAAGACTGATAGGAAGACTGATATATTTATCAGTCACCAGACCTCATATCTCACATGCAGTGCAAACACTGAGTCAGTACATGAGTGATCCAAAGCATCATCATATAGAAAGTCTATGAGGCATCATCCAAAGCTGAGAGTTAAGCTGGAATGACACAACACTTTCTGAGAGTTAAGCTGGAATTGCCTTAACTCTATTTTGATCTTCTTGATAATAATAATGTGCAGCGGAAGTAAGAACACAAGAAGATATAATTTTAAGAAGTTTTCAATATTATTAAAAACTTCCGAGCCTTAGGCCAAATAACCATAAAGGTTTTATCAAAAAAACAATCCTCACAACAATTCACTCACGCTCTTTGTTGATCGGACTCAATGAAGCAGACAAGTAAGAACTACTTAACTTCTATGAACTAGACTTAAGCAGTTGATACAAAAACTTCGCAAAACAAAATGAAGACAATACAAAGTATGATTAATCTCTTGGATTATTGGCACGATTGTCTTGTCTTCATCTTGATGAACTTCACATCTTTATATATTTCTTGAGTCTTGAACACCAAGATGTGTTGTTCACAGTTTCGGTAACTCTTGTTGTTTCCTTGTTGAAATTTGCCTTCTTTGTGAACTTCATATCTTTCCAGAATATGTGTTTCCTTCATTACTAATTTAGCAAGGTAACACATCTTCTTCAATTCGGAGAATCCTGGAAAGAATCGCGTCGCAAAGAACAGCTCACTTGTTTCCTTCTTTTGAAAGCGTGTGAGTTGACTATTCAACTTAGCTTGAATTATGGAAACTTCAAGTAAGGAATCTTCCAAAGCTCTTCCTTATGTTTAAGATACTTTCCTGGACATAAACATAAACAACCAAAACCGTGGAACTTGATTAATAAGTGAATAAAGGCAAAACTTAATTTTGGCAACAAAAGAACAGTTTTCGCACAAGCTCTCGGCTTTCAATGTTATCCACAATGTTAACTCAACATCGTCTAACATTTCACTGTCTAACATTGATTCCAGAAAACCTGCACTTTCAAGAAGGAACAAAAATGATAGCAATTCCTATAATTTATGTTCCTCAGTAAACATCAATTGGCTAACCTTGGGTACAAAAAAATCTTTTGTCTTTGCGGAATTGATATTCTATGAGAAGTTCATTTCTATCAAAGTTGTACTCAGTAAGGAAATAATTCTTTTCACTCTAACTTGAACTGGGAGTGCGAGTACTACCCTTTTTCATTGAAGATTTGTCACAAATATATGTGTATATATATATATATATATATATATATATATATATACACACATATATGTATGTGGGTGGGTGAGAGCCATCTCTTCCATTGAATATTTGTCATATATATAAACTAGGACACATTTGTTATGAAAATTATTATTTAAAGAAAACATGTCTGAATGGAAATTTGAATTAAATCAAGAAAAATGTAGATTTACACTTAATATTCCCACGATAAAAAATCTCTAATCTCTGATTAAATAACGTTGAGCAAGGAACTTAGTCATACAAATTACGAAATGTTTTGTGAGACGTAGTACCTTTTAAAATGTTGTGGATAGCAACGGAACAAGGGGTTTAATTTAAAATTTTCTTCCTCAATAATTAATATTAATAATTCTATATGTAAAAACGTATTAAAATGTACTTCAGCCAAACTAAATGAATGAATTAAATATAAGTAATTACTATTGCGTTAAATAACCGAATAGAATAAAGATTCTAAATTTGGTTAATAGACTCCAAAAATTGGTTCAATCGACATCAGAGTTAATATGATTTTGCAATGATTGTAATGCAACTAAGGTTCATGATAAGTTCTATGAATTAATGAATACCATGTTAGAAGGGCTTGTTGTCGTGAAACCTACACGCACCCACTACAATGTATAAATTCAAATGATGTTTAGGATTTTCCTAAAAGTGCATTGCTGCATCCTATAATTATATATACACACACACACACACTATTTTGCCTACAATTTGTAAATTGGACCGTTATTGCGATAGATATCATTTCAGGAGAAAATAGCAAATATACATTATAGAAATATACAGATTTTATTCCACATTTCCTCCTGGGACTCGACTCAAGTAAGCGACACTTAAATAATTGCTGTTTTATTCGTTATTATTTACTTAGCAACTTAAACGATCAGGTATGGGTAGCGGTTTTAAGAAAAAAAATGAGATGTGAGCCATTTAAATGTAGTTTTATTTGTTATTATTTACTCCAACTACTTAAACGGTCAAGTGAGTAGCGGTTTTAAAATAAATGAGACCCGAGGCACCTATTTTCTTCCCGCGCGCCAGTGGCATAACGGTCAAGTTAATCACGCGCGCAAAGCAAAAAAAATAGAATCTGATATATCTTTTATTTAATAAGTGAAACTGATATATCATTAACGAGTAGATGGCCAAAGACTTGTTAAACTCTATAACTGGCCAAAAAAAAAAAAGGTTCATGGCGAAACCAGAATCTCCAACTGTTCATCAAGGTGCATTACTATTAAAAAACACATAATGTAAGATGAGAAAAAGAAAGTATTTTGATATATACATATACATATACATTATATAAAAAGCTTAATAAAGGATGAATTATCATGGTTGTTTAGCTTTTCAGAATGCGAGATCTAATATTTGTAAGAGGAGGAAGCCCTTGGGTTTCCTATTTCTTTTGAATCCAAAATATAATCAAGAAGTTTACGGTTTTTTTTAACTCTAAAATTGAAATATAAAACATACAACCACGTATACATCATAAACCATCAAAAAAACTTCTATAATCCAAATGATGAGTTTGTTTCTAACCTCTATTGGAGTTGCTTGCTCTGACGGTGGCCGTTGTGACAAAGGGACTGGGAAGAGTATCCCATTGATTCGACAGCACTGTAATTCTTCATCCCAAACAATCTCAGGAGGCACCTGCGAAGGTAAAGTTCAGGTAAATTAGACAGTAAATTATTATGAAAACAAATCAAAATGATTTTGTAACCTGATGTGTATTTGATTTTACGAAGTTGGTAAGTAATAACAATGTGTTGGCAGTTGGGTTTCGAGCCACCATTGTTTTGCAGAGGAAGAAAGAAAGCGATATGTCCTAGAAGTAGGTATGGTGGGATGGTATAAATGTGTGAACAGACCAATTTATAGTGTGAATACAGCCAGGTGTGTGGGTTGGATTTTTCCTTATTTGTTAGATTGAGCGGGATGGTGAGGAAAAATTAAATGGCAATTTTGTTAAACATGTTTATTCCTTTTCTGCCGCTTACATAAAAGAAACACAAAGGGTGATTTTACATTTTAGTTTTAATTCAACCTTTCAGACTTGGGCTCATAGGAGGAGTGTTCAACATTTTCTTCATAAGTAGGTCGCCTACGAATTTGAATTCTACATTTCCCCTCCACCCGCTCTTTCAAAGACAAATTGTTCTTGTTGTTAACGATCAAAGTAACTTATTCTGTAACTGGGAGTACCAGTCGATCTTTCAGTTGAATCTCCTTTGCATCAACCTTTTGTGTTTCGTTTCTGATTGTGGGATGGAGGGTGTAATAAGTGCATTTTCGTGTTTCATCCTACAACAAGAAGTGAAGATTAATAAACATTACGATAAATGCTATTTTCTCTTAACCATATAGAGTTTTTTATGCACATGTTATTTTGAGCTCTCTTATATTTTACATGCATAAAAAAATCAATGATTGCATATGGTAGAGTGAATTTAAAACATAATAGTGATATATACCTCTTTAATCTACAAAGTTTGATCTGCGCCATTTTCTTTTTGGCATTCTAACAGCCGCAATGAGATGTCAGTAATACTTACGATTTTAGGCTTTTTCGAACCCCTTCTTCTTTTTCTTGAAAATCGCCGCTCCCTACGTTCCGCACGCTGCTCCTGCAAAATTTTAGCACTGTGTGAATTGATGGTCTAAGAAGTTATAGAATTTCTTCTGATTAATCGTGAGGATATCCCACCCAAAAACGTTTTTAAAAAACACGAACCTACTCAATGGATTTACTTTGAGAAGGAACAAAAATGATAGCAATTCCTATAATTTATGTTCCTCAGTAAACATCAATTGGCCAACCTTGGGTACAAAAAAATCTTTTGTCTTTGCGGAATTGATATTCTATGAGAAGTTCATTTCTATCAAAGTTGAACTCAGTAAGGAAATAATTTAACTGGGAGTGGGAGTACTACCCTTTTTCATTGAAGATTTGTCACAAATATATGTGTATATATATATATATATATATATACACACACACACAAATATGTATGTGGGTGGGTGAGAGTCATCTCTTCCATTGAATATTTGTCATATATATAAACTAGGACACATTTGTTATGAAAATTATTATTTAAAGAAAACATGTCTGAATGGAAATTTGAATTAAATCAAGAAAAATGTAGATTTACACTTAATATTCCCACGATAAAAAATCTCTAATCTCTGATTATATAACGTTGAGCAAGGAACTTAGTCATACAAATTACGAAATGTTTTGTGAGACGTAGTACCTTTTAAAATGTTGTGGATAGCAACGGAACAAGGGGTTTAATTTAAAATTTTCTTCCTCAATAATTAATATTAATAATTCTATATGTAAAAACGTATTAAAATGTACTTCAGCCAAACTAAATGAATGAATTAAATATAAGTAATTACTATTGCGTTAAATAACCGAATAGAATAAAGATTCTAAATTTGGTTAATAGACTCCAAAAATTGGTTCAATCGACATCAGAGTTAATATGATTTTGCAATGATTGTAATGCAACTAAGGTTCATGATAAGTTCTATGAATTAATGAATACCATGTTAGAAGGGCTTGTTGTCGTGAAACCTACACGCACCCACTACAATGTATAAATTCAAATGATGTTTAGGATTTTCCTAAAAGTGCATTGCTGCATCCTATAATTATATACACACACACACACACACACACACACTATTTTGCCTACAATTTGTAAATTGGACCGTTATTGCGATAGATATCATTTCAGGAGAAAATAGCAAATATACATTATAGAAATATACAGATTTTATTCCACATTTCCTCCTGGGACTCGACTCAAGTAAGCGACACTTAAATAATTGCTGTTTTATTCGTTATTATTTACTTAGCAACTTAAACGATCAGGTATGGGTAGCGGTTTTAAGAAAAAAAAATGAGATGTGAGCCATTTAAATGTAGTTTTATTTGTTATTATTTACTCCAACTACTTAAACGGTCAAGTGAGTAGCGGTTTTAAAATAAATGAGACCCGAGGCACCTATTTTCTTCCCGCGCGCCAGTGACATAACGGTCAAGTTAATCACGCGCGCAAAGCCAAAAAAATAGAATCTGATATATCTTTTATTTAATAAGTGAAACTGATATATCATTAACGAGTAGATGGCCAAAGACTTGTTAAACTCTATAACTGGCCAAAAAAAAAAAAAGGTTCATGGCGAAACCAGAATCTCCAACTGTTCATCAAGGTGCATTACTATTAAAAAACACATAATGTAAGATGAGAAAAAGAAAGTATTTTGATATATACATATACATATACATTATATAAAAAGCTTAATAAAGGATGAATTATCATGGTTGTTT
This sequence comes from Linaria vulgaris, assembly GCA_948329865.1. Classification (NCBI taxonomy): domain Eukaryota; kingdom Viridiplantae; phylum Streptophyta; class Magnoliopsida; order Lamiales; family Plantaginaceae; genus Linaria; species Linaria vulgaris. The sequence continues at coordinate 11,855,713 of OX415252.1, forward strand.
AGCTTTTCAGAATGCGAGATCTAATATTTGAAAGAGGAGGAAGCCCTTGGGTTTCCTATTTCTTTTGAATCCAAAATATAATCAAGAAGTTTACGGTTTTTTTTAACTCTAAAATTGAAATATAAAACATACAACCACGTATACATCATAAACCATCAAAAAAACTTCTATAATCCAAATGATGAGTTTGTTTCTAACCTCTATTGGAGTTGCTTGCTCTGACGGTGGCCGTTGTGACAAAGGGACTGGGAAGAGTATCCCATTGATTCGACGGCACTGGAATTCTTCATCCCAAACAATCTCAGGAGGCACCTGCGAAGGTAAAGTTCAGGTAAATTAGACAGTAAATTATTATGAAAACAAATCAAAATGATTTTGTAACCTGATGTGTATTTGATTTTACGAAGTTGGTAAGTAATAACAATGTGTTCGCAGTTGGGTTTCGAGCCCCCATTGTTTTGCAGAGGAAGAAAGAAAGCGATATGTCCTAGAAGTAGGTATGGTGGGATGGTATAAATGTGTGAACAGACCAATTTATAGTGTGAATACAGCCAGGTGTGTGGGTTGGATTTTTCCTTATTTGTTAGATTGAGCGGGATGGTGAGGAAAAATTAAATGGCAATTTTGTTAAACATGTTTATTCCTTTTCTGCCGCTTACATAAAAGAAACACAAAGGGTGATTTTACATTTTAGTTTTAATTCAACCTTTCAGACTTGGGCTCATAGGAGGAGTGTTCAACATTTTCTTCATAAGTAGGTCGCCTACGAATTTGAATTCTACATTTCCCCTCCACCCGCTCTTTCAAAGACAAATTGTTCTTGTTGTTAACGATCAAAGTAACTTATTCTGTAACTGGGAGTACCAGCCGATCTTTCAGTTGAATCTCCTTTGCATCAACCTTTTGTGTTTCGTTTCTGATTGTGGGATGGAGGGTGTAATAAGTGCATTTTTGTGTTTCATCCTACAACAAGAAGTGAAGATTAATAAACATTACGATAAATGCTATTTTCTCTTAACCATATAGAGTTTTTTATGCACATGTTATTTTGAGCTCTCTTATATTTTACTTGCATAAAAAAATCAATGATTGCATATGGTAGAGTGAATTTAAAACATAATAGTGATATATACCTCTTTAATCTACAAAGTCTGATCTGCGCCATTTTCTTTTTGGCATTCTAACAGCCGCAATGAGATGTCAGTAATACTTACGATTTTAGGCTTTTTTGAACCCCTTCTTCTTTTTCTTGAAAATCGCCGCTCCCTACGTTCCGCACGCTGCTCCTGCAAAATTTTAGCACTGTGTGAATTGATGGTCTAAGAAGTTATAGAATTTCTTCTGATTAATCGTGAGGATATCCCACCCAAAAACGTTTTTAAAAAACACGAACCTACTCAATGGATTTACTTTGAGAAGGAACAAAAATGATAGCAATTCCTATAATTTATGTTCCTCAGTAAACATCAATTGGCCAACCTTGGGTACAAAAAAATCTTTTGTCTTTGCGGAATTGATATTCTATGAGAAGTTCATTTCTATCAAAGTTGAACTCAGTAAGGAAATAATTTAACTGGGAGTGGGAGTACTACCCTTTTTCATTGAAGATTTGTCACAAATATATGTGTATATATATATATATATATACACACACAAATATGTATGTGGGTGGGTGAGAGTCATCTCTTCCATTGAATATTTGTCATATATATAAACTAGGACACATTTGTTATGAAAATTATTATTTAAAGAAAACATGTCTGAATGGAAATTTGAATTAAATCAAGAAAAATGTAGATTTACACTTAATATTCCCACGATAAAAAATCTCTAATCTCTGATTATATAACGTTGAGCAAGGAACTTAGTCATACAAATTACGAAATGTTTTTTGAGACGTAGTACATTTTAAAATGTTATGGATAGCAACAGAACAAGGGGTTTAATTTAAAATTTTCTTCCTCAATAATTAACTATATGTAAAAACGTATTAAAATGTACTTCAGCCAAACATAATGAATGAATTAAATATAAGTAATTACTATTGCATTAAATAACCGAATAGAATAAAGATTCTAAATTTGGTTTATAGACTCAAAAAATTGGTTCAATCGACATCAGAGTTAATATGATTTTGAAATGATTGTAATGCAACTAAGGTTGATGATAAGTTCTATGAATTAATGAATACCATGTTAGAAGGGCTTGTTGTCGTGAAACCTACACGCACCTACTACAATGTATAAATTCAAATGCTGTTTAGGATTTTCCTAAAAGTGCATTGCTGCATCCTATAATTATACACACACACACACACACACACACTATTTTGCCTACAAGTTGTAAATTGGACCGTTATTGCGATAGATATCATTTCAGGAGAAAATAGCAAATATACATTATAGAAATATACATATTTTATTCCACATATCCTCCTGGGACTCGACTCAAGTACGCGACACTTAAATAATTGCAGTTTTAATCGTTATTATTTACTCCAGCTAGTTAAACGATCAGGTATGGGTAGCGGTTTTAAGAAAAAACAATGAGATGTGAGCCAATTAAATGTAGTTTTATTTGTTATTATTTACTCCAACTATTTAAACGGTCAAGTGAATAGCGGTTTTAAAATAAATGAGACCCGAGCCACCTATTTTCTTCCCGCGCGCCAGTGACATAACGGTCAAGTTAATCACGCGCGCAAAGAAAAAAAATAGAATCTGATATATCTTTTTTTTAATAAGTGAATCTGATATATCATTAACGAGTAGATGGCCAAAGACTTGTTAAACTCTTTAACTGGCCAAAAAAAACAAAAAAAGTTCATGGCTATCACTTTGAACCAGAATCTCCAATTGTTCATCAAAGTGCATTACTATTAAAAAAAACATAATGTAAGATGAGAAAAAGAATGTATTTTGATATATACATATACATATGCATTATATAAAAAGCTTAATAAAGGATGAATTATCATGGTTGTTTAGCTTTTCAGAATATGAGATCTAATATTTGTAAGAGGAGGAAGCCCTTGGGTTTCCTATTTCTTTTGAATCCAAAATATAATCAAGAAGTTTAAGGTTTTTTTTTCTAACTCCAAAATTGAAATAGAAAACATACAACCACGTATACATCATAAACCATCAAAAAAACTTCTATATTCCAAATGATGAGTTTGTTTCTAACCTCTATTGGAGTTGCTTGCTCTGATGGTGGCCGTTGTGACAAAGGGACTGGGAAGAGTATCCCATTGATTCGACGGCACTGGAATTCTTCATCCCAAACAATCTCAGGAGGTACCTGCGAAGGTAAAATTAAGGTAAATTAGACAGTAAATTATTATGAAAACAAATCAACATGATTTTGTAACCTGATGTGTATTTGATTTTACGAAGTTGGTAAGTAATAACAATGTGTTGGCAGTCGGGTTTCGAGCCGCCATTGTTTTGCAGAGGAAGAAAGAAAGCGATATGTCTTAGAAGTAGGTAATGGGATGGTATAAATGTGTGAACAGACCAATTTATAGTGTGAATACAGGCAGGTGTGTGGATTTTGGATTTTTCTTTATTTGTTAGATTGAGCGGGCTGGTGAGGAAAACTTAAATGGCAATTTTGATAAATATGTTTATTCCTCTTCTGCCGCTTACTTAAGAGAAACACAAAGGGTAATTTAACTTTTTAGTTTTAATTCTTGAATTTGTTCCCAAAATAAGTTATATGTTTTTGTCATTTCAGTCCCATCCGTCCACGAATAATACTAGCAAAATCTTTCAGTCTAGAGTCTGAAAATATTAATGATCTTACTATATTCGCAGTATGTTTCCTGATTCTAGCAATAATAATCTGGTAAAAGTTTGATTGCAGATTATTTAATTCAACAATTTCTGGAGATCTTGCAGTAATTGTTTTGATGAAATTCCTTCATAGATCACCGGCCAAGATTTTGATATTGACATTAGACTCTTTCGGCTATGATGATAATTTGATTAACATGAATGATGACATTAATAAATGTACTAGTTGATTAAAGAGAATCGATTTTAGCGAGGGAAAGGCCCCGTGATTCAGCGGATTTAGCCGAATTCGCAGCTACATATGCGTGCAGTTGGCGTAAACTTGGAAGAAACTCGTGCCAGATTACACAGGTTGGTACGAAGGATTGGGAAGCTCCGCGAGAAGGGTGTTACAAGATAAACTTTTGATGGGGCGCGATTTGCTGAAGAAAGGTTGGTATTGGAGTTGTGGAGCGAGATCATGCGGGTAGAATCATTGCTCGGGTTCAGAAACGGAACGCTTGCTCCATCTTGTGTCGAGGCCGTAGCTGCTCTTTGGGCCATCAAACTTGCGGTTGGGAAGGATTGACGGGAAGTCACATTTGAGGGCGACTGCTTAAATATTATTATTAGTATTATTTATCGCACTCTTGAGGATGCGAATTGCGTTAACTTGATCACGGACTTTCTACGTTTGTTTGAGCCACTAGATGGTTTTTCTATTCGTTGGGTGGGTCGAGATGCCAACCAAGTTGCACACCAGCTAGCACGTACGGCGATAGGTGATGTAGTTGAGCCACATAATCTAGTGTTTCCAACGATTTAGGTTGATAATTGATGTGGGGTGGAGGTCTTTTTGCGCTATTGCTTTCTCTTTGTATCTTGACGTGTTATACGTCGGCAATGAATTTTTTGGTTATCTTAAAAAAAAATTAAATGGTAAAATCCAATACTAAATGTTCATTATATGTTGATCCACTTCACGAACTTTAAACATTCAAATTTGTCCTAAAAAAAATATGTATTTGTTACCTTATGCATCAGAAGAACAAAATACACAATACAAAACACAGCATTGGCACCATTTGTTGCAGCTATCGATGCACAAAATGGTTCTAGTGCTTTAGAAAGCGTGACTATTAATGTTCATTCTGTGACATACTTTAATTAACATCGCCGGGAAAAAAATCATTAACGAAAAAAACACTGGAAAAGAAGAAAGCACAATTTATGACAAATCCACAAGCTTGAGAATCGATTGTGTAGGAGATGTTGAACAATGTTGACCATAACTATTTTGTGCTTCTCCAGCTGTGAAAAAGATGTGAGTGTAAGTTGTGTAGCATGACAACAAAAATGTAAGGAAATTATACACGTTAAAATCAAGAGAACTATTAAGTATATAATAAATAACTCACCTCATCACTTTGCACATAGTTTCCCAAATTTGAGGCTGTATGATGGCATTACAGCATATAATATGAATGCTGCAACATCTTTCGGAGACCGAAGTTTCCTTTTCAACTTCTCGTGAAGGTAAAACTAAAAACCATGATTGTTTTAGTTAGAAGATGATAATATTTGATTCATCATAAATAAATAAAAAATAATTCTTCATAAGAAAACGGCCATTGAAGTTCTTTTGCATCTAAATGCAAAAAAAAAAAAGTGTTTATGGAACATATACGTTCTTATGATCACATAACTAATAATAGCAAGAGAATTATAAAAATTGATAATATTTGTTTTCAACCAACAAATCTGATGTGATGCAAGTATATAACAAATGTAGTCACGTTGAATGTGAACTCGAGATAGTAGTGTTGTAATTTATTAACATACCTTGTCGAACCTGCCCTTTGAGGATTGTTTAACCTTGTCAGACTTGTGCTTCGAGGAGTCTTCAAGGTTTTCTTCAACCTTTTCAGACTTGGGCTCCGAGGAGGAGTGTTCAACGTTTTCTTCATAAGTAGGTCCCCTGTGAATTTGAATTCTCCATTTCCCCTCCACCCGCTCTTTCAAAGACAAATTGTTCTTGTTGTTAACGATCAAAGTAACTTCTTCTGTAACTGGGGGTACGGGCCGATCTTTCAGTTGAATCTCCTTTACATCAACCTTTTGTGTTTCGTTTCTGATTGTGGGATGGAGGGTGTAATAAGTGCATTTTCTTGTTTCATCCTACAACAAGAAGTGAAGATTATTAAACATTACGATAAATGCTATTTTCTCTTAACCATATATATTGTTTTATGCGCATGTTATTTTGAGCTCTCTTATATTTTACTTGCATCAAAAACTCAATGTTTGCATATGGTAGAATGAAGTTTAAAACATAATAGTGATATATACCTCTTTAATCAACAAAATTTGATCTGTGCCATTTTCTTTTTGGCATTCTAACAGCCGCAATGAGATGTCAGTAATACTTACGATTTTAGGCTTTTCCGAACCCCTTCTTCTCTTTCTTGAAGATCGCCGCTCGCTACGTTACGCACGGTGCTCCTACAAAATTTTAGCACTGTGTGAATTGATGGTCTAAGAAGTTATAGAATTTCTTCTGATTAATCGTGAGGATATCCCACCCAAAAGCTTTTTTAAAAAACACAAACCTGCTCAATGGATTTACTTTGAGAAGGAACAAAAATGATAGCAATTCCTATAATTTATGTTCCTCAGTAAACATCAATTGGCGAACCTTGGGTACAAAAAAATCTTTTGTCTTTGCGGAATTGATATTCTATGAGAAGTTCATTTCTATCAAAGTTGAACACAGTAAAGAAATAATTCTTTTCACTCTAACTTGAACTGGGAGTGGGAGTTCTACTTTTTTTCATTGAACATTTGTCACAAATATATGTATATATATATATATAATAATAATAGAAAACATGTCTGAATGGAAATTTGAATTAAATCAAGAAAAATGTAGATTTACACTTAATATTCCCACGATAAAAAATCTCTAATCTCTGATTAAATAACGTTGAGCAAGGAACTTAGTCATACAAATTACGATATGTTTTGTGAGACGTAGTACATTTTAAAATGTTGTGGATAGCAACGGAACGAGGGGTTTAATTTAAAATTTTCTTCCTCAATAATTAATACTAATAATTCTATATGTAAAAACGTATTAAAATGTACTTCAGCCAAACTAAATGAATGAATTAAATGTAAGTAATTACTATTGCGTTAACTAACCGAATAGAATAAAGATTCTAAATTTGGTTAATAGACTCCAAAAATTGGTTCAATCGACATCAGTGTTAATATGATCTTGCAATGATTGTAATGCAACTAAGGTTCATGATAAGTTCTATGAATTAATGAATACCATGTTAGAAGGGCTTGTTGTCGTGAAACCTACACGCACCCACTACAATGTATAAATTCAAATGCTGTTTAGGATTTTCCTAATAGTGCATTGCTGCATCCTATAATTACACACACACACACACAGACACACACTATTTTGCCTACAATTTGTAAATTGGACCGTTATTGCGATAGATATCATTTCAGGTGAAAACAACAAATATACATTATTGAAATATATAGATTTTATTCGACATTTCTCCTGGGACTCAACTCAAGTAAGCGACACTTAAATAATTGCTGTTTTATTCGTTATTATTTACTTAGCTAATTAAACGATCAGGTATGAGTAGCGGTTTTAAGAAAAAACAATGAGATGTGAGCCATTTAAATGTAGTTTTATTTGTCATTATTTACTCCAACTACTGAAACGGTCAAGTGAGTAGCGGTTTTAAAATAAATGAGACCTGAGCCACCTATTTTCTTCCCGCGCGCCGGTGAGTTAATCACGCGCGCAAAGAAAAAAAAATAGAATCTGATATATCATGTTTTTAATAAGTGAAACTGATATATCATTAACGAGTAGATGGGCAAAGACTTGTTAAACTCTTTAACTGGCCAAAAAAGAAAAAAGTTCATGGCTATAACATTGAACCAGAATCTCCAATTGTTCATCTAGGTGCATTACTATTAAAAAAATATAATGTAAGATGAGAAAAAAGAAAGTATTTTGATATATACATATACATATACATTATATAAAAAGCTTAATAAAGGATGAATTATCATGGTTGTTTAGCTTTTCAGAATGCGAGATCTAATATTTGAAAGAGGAGGAAGCCCTTGGGTTTCCTATTTCTTTTGAATCCAAAATATAATCAAGAAGTTTAAGGTTTTTTTTTTTTAACTCTAAAATTGAAATAGAAAACATACAACCACGTATACATCATAAACCATCAAAAAAAATTCTATAATCCAAAAGATGAGTTTGTTTCCAATCTCTATTGGAATTGATTGCTCTGATGGTGGCTGTTGTGACAAAGGGACTTGGAAGAGTATCCCATTGATTCGACGGCACTGGAATTCTTTATCCCAAACAATCTCAGGAGGCACCTGCGAAGGTAAAGTTCAGGTAAATTAGACAGTAAATTATTATGAAAAAAAATCAAAATGATTTTGTAACCTGATGTGTATTTGATTTTACGAAGTTGGTAAGTAAAAACAATGTGTTTGCTGTTGGGTTTCGAGCCCCCATTGTTTTGCAGAGGAAGAAAGAAAGCGATATGTCCTAGAAGTAGGCAAGGTGGGATGGTATAAATGTGTGAACAGACCAATTTATAGTGTGAATACAGCCAGGTGTGTGGGTTTTGGATTTTTCTTTATTTCTTAGATTGAGCGGGATGGTAAGGAAAAATTAAATGGCAATTTTGTTAAACATGTTTATTCCTTTTCATACGCTTACATAAAAGAAACACAAAGGGTGATTTTACATTTTAGTTTTAATTCAACCTTTTCAGACTTGGGCTCCGAGGAGGAGTGTTCAACATTTTCTTCATAAGTAGGTCGCCTACGAATTTGAATTCTCCATTTCCCCTCCACCCGCTCTTTCAAAGACAAATTGTTCTTGTTGTTAACGATCAAAGTAACTTCTTCTATAACTGGGAGTACCGGCCGATCTTTCAGTTGAATCTCCTTTACATCAACCTTTTGTGTTTCGTTTCTGATTATGGGATGGAGGGTGTAATAAGTGCATTTTCTTGTTTCATCCTACAACAAGAAGTGAAGATTATTAAACATTACGATAAATGCTATTTTCTCTTAACCGTATATATTTTTTTATGCACATGTTATTTTGAGCTCTCTTATATTTTACTTGCATCAAAAAATCAATGATTGCATATGGTAGAGTGAAGTTTAAAACGTAATAGTGATATATACCTCTTTAATCTACAAAATTTGATCTGCGCCATTTCCTTTTTGGCATTCTAACAGCCGCAATGAGATGTCAGTAATACTTACGATTTTAGGCTTTTTCGAACCCCTTCTTCTTTTTCTTGAAGATCGCCGCTCGCTACGTTCTACACGCTGCTCCTGCAAAATTTTAGCACTGTGTGAATTGATGGTCTAAGAAGTTATAGAATTTCTTCAGATTAATCGTGAGGATATCCCACCCAATTTTTTTTTAAAAAAACACGAACCTACTCAATGGATTTACTTTGAGAAGGAACAAAAATGATAGCAATTCCTATAATTTATGTTTCTCAGTAAACATCAATTGGCTAACCTTGGGTACAAAAAAATCTTTTGCCTTTGCGGAATTGATATTCTATGAGAAGTTTATTTCTATCAAAGTTGAACACAGTAAGGAAATAATTCTTTTCACTCTAACTTGAAGGGAGTGGGAGTACTACTCTTTTTCATTGAACATTTGTCATAAATATATGTATATATATATATATAAATATATATATATATATATATATATATATATATATATATATATATATATAAACACATATATGTTTGTGGGTGGGTGAGAGTCATGTCTTCCATTGAATATTTGTCATATATGTAAACTAGGACACATTTGTTATGAAAATTATTATTTAAAGAAAACATGTCTGAATGGAAATTTGAATTAAATCAAGAAAAATGTAGATTTACACTTAATATTCCCGCGATAAAAAATCTATAAACTCTGATTAAATAACATTGTTCAAGGAACTTAGTCGTACAAATTACGAAATGTTTTGTGAGACGTAGTACATTTTAAAATGTTGTGGATAGCAATGGAACAAGGGGTTTAATTTAATTTTTTTACCTCAATAATTAATAATAATAATTCTATATGTAAAAACGTATTAAAATGTACTTCAGCCAAACTAAATGCATGAATTAAATATAAGTAATTACTATTGCGTTAAATAACCGAATAGAATAAAGATCCTAAATTTGGTTAATAGACTCCAAAAATTGGTTCAATCGACATCAGAGTTAATATGATTTTGAAATGATTGTAATGCAACTAAGGTTCATGATTAGTTCTATGAATTAATGAATACCATGTTAGAAGGGCTTGTTGTCGTGAAACCTACACGCACCCACTACAACGTATAAGTTCAAATGCTGTTTAGGATTTCCCTAAAAGTGCATTGATGCATCCTATAATTATACACACACACACAGACACACACCCTATTTTGCCTACAATTTGTAAGTTGGACCGTTATTGCGATAGATATCATTTCAGGAGAAAATAGCAAATATACATCATAGAAATATATAGATTTTATTCCACATTTCATCCTGGGACTCGACTCAAGTAAGCGACACTTACATAATTGCAGTTTTAATCGTTATTATTTACTCCAGCTAGTTAAACGATCAGGTATGGGTCGCGGTTTTAAGAAAAAACAATGAGATGTGAGCCAATTAAATGTAGTTTTATTTGTTATTATTTACTCCAACTATTTAAACGGTCAAGTGAAAAGCGGTTTCAAAATAAATGAAACCCGAGCCACCTATTTTCTTCCCGCGCGCCAGTGACATAACGGTCAAGTTAATCACGCGCGCAAACAAAAAAAAAAAATCTGATATATCTTTATTTTAATAAGTGAAACTGAAATATCATTAACGAGTAGATGGCCAAAGACTTGTTAAACTCTTTAACTCGCCAAAAAAAACAAAAAAAGTTCATGGCTATCACATTGAACCAGAATCTCCAATTGTTCATCAAGGTGCATTACTATTAAAAAACACATAATGTAAGATGAGAAAAAGAAAGTATTTTGATATATACATATACATATACATTATATAAAAAGCTTAATAAAGGATGAATTATCATGGTTGTTTAGCTTTTCAGAATATGAGATCTAATATTTGTAAGAGGAGGAAGCCCCTGGGTTTCCTATTTCTTTTGAATCCAAAATATAATCAAGAAGTTTAAGGTTTTTTTTTAACTCTAAAATTGAAATAGGAAACATACAACCACGTATACATCATAAACCATCAAAAAAGCTTCTATAATCCAAATGATGAGTTTGTTTCTAACCTCTATTGGAGTTGCTTGCTCTGATGGTGGCCGTTGTGACAAAGGGACTGGGAAGAGTATCCCATTGATTCGACGGCACTGGAATTCTTCATCCCAAACAATCTCAGGAGGTACATGCGAAGGTAAAATTAAGGTAAATTAGACAGTAAATTATTATGAAAACAAATCAACATGATTTTGTAACCTGATGTGTATTTGATTATACGAAGTTGGTAAGTAATAACAATGTGTTTGCAGTCGGGTTTCGAGCTGCCATTGTTTTGCAGAGGAAGAAAGAAAGCGATATGTCTTAGAAGTAGTTATGGTGGGATGGTATAAATGTGTGAACAGGCCAATTTATAGTGTGAATACAGGCAGGTGTGTGGGTTTTGGATGTTTCTTTATTTTTTAGATTGAGCGGGCTGGTGAGGAAAACTTAAATGGCAATTTGTTAAATATGTTTATTCCTCTTCTGCCGCTTACTTAAAAGAAACACAAATGGTAATTTTACTTTTTAGTTTTAATTCTTGAATTTGTTCCCAAAAGAAGTTATATGTTTTTGTCATTTCAGTCCCATCCGTCCACGAACAATACTAGAAAAATCTTTCAGTCTAGAGTCTGAAAATATTAATGATGTTACTATATTCGCAGTATGTTTCCTGATTCTAGCAATAATAATCTGGTAAAAGTTTGATTGCAGATTATTTAATTCAACAATTTCTGGAGATCTTGCAGTAATTGTTTTGATGAAATTCCTTCATAGATGACCGGCCAAGATTTTGATATTGACATTAGACTCTTTCGGCTATGACGATAATTTGATTAACATGAATGATGACATTAATAAATGTGCTAGTTGATTAAAGAAAAACGATTTTAGCGAGGGAAAAGCCCCGTGATTCAGCTGATTTAGCAGAATTCGCAGCTACATATGCGTGCAGTTGGCGTAAACTTGGAAGACACTCGGGCCTGATTACACAGGTTGGTACGAAGGATTGGGAAGCTCCGCGAGAAGGGTGTTACAAGATAAACTTTGATGGGGCGCGATTTGCTGAAGAAAGGTTGGTATTGGAGTTGTGGTGCGAGATCATGTGGGTAGAATCATCGCTCGGGTTCAGAAACGGTTGACGCCAATGCTTGCTCCGTCTTGTGTCGAGGCCGTAGCTGCTCTTTGGGCCATCAAACTTGCGGTTGGGATGGATTGGCGGGAAGTCACATCTGAGGGCGACTGCTTAAATATTATTATTAGTATTATTTATTGCACTCTTGAGAATGCGAATTGCGTTAACTTGATCACGGACTTTCTACGCTTGTTTGAGCCACTAGATGGTTTTTCTATTCGTTGGGTGGGTCGAGATGCCAACCAAGTTGCACACCAGCTAGCACGTACGACGATAGGTGATGTAGTTTAGCCACATAATCTAGCGTTTACGACGATTTAGGTTGATAATTGATGTGGGGTGGAGGTCTTTTTGCGCTATTGCTTTCTCTTTGTATCTTGACGTGTTATACGTCGGCAATGAAATTTTTGGTTAACTTAAAAAAAAATTTAAATGGTAAAATCCAATACTAAATGTTCATTATATGTTGATCCACTTCATGAACTTTAAACATTCAAATTTGTCCTCAAAAAAACATGTATTTGTTACCTTATGCATCAGAAGAACAAAATACACAATACAAAACACAGCATTGGCACCATTTGTTGCTGCTATCCATGCACAAAATGGTTCTAGTGCTTTAGAAAGCGTGACTATTAATGTTCATTCTGTGACATACTTTAATTAACATCGCCGGGAAAAAATCATTAACGAAAAAAACACTAGAAAAGAAGAAAGCACAATTTATGACAAATCCACAAGCTTGAGAATCGATTGTGCAGGAGATGTTGAAAAATGTTGGCCATAACTATTTTGTGCTTCTCCTGCTGTGAAAAAGATGTGAGTGTAAGTTGTGTAGCATGACAACAAAAATGTAAGGAAATTATACACGTTAGAATCAAGAGAACTATTAAGTATATAATAAATAACTCACCTCATCACTTTGCACATAGTTTCCCAAATTTGAGGCCATATGATGGCATTACAGCAAATAATATGAATGCTGCAACATCTTTAGGAGACCAAAGTTTCCTTTTCAACTTCTCGTGAACGTAAAACTATAAACCATGATTGTTTTAGTTAGAAGATGATAATATTTGATTCATCATAAATAAATAAAAAATAATTCTTCATAAGAAAACAGCCATTGAAGTTCTTTTGCATCTAAATGCAAAAAAAAAAAAAAGTGTTTATGGAACATATACGTTCTTATGATCACATAACTAATCATAGCAAGCGAATTATAAAAATTGATAATATTTGTTTTCAACCAACAAATCTGATGTGATGCAAGTATATAACAAATGTAGTCACGTTGAATGTGAACTCGAGATAGTAGTGTTGTAATTTATTAACATACCTTGTCCAACCTGCCCTTTGAAGATTGTTTAACCTTGTCAGACTTGTGCTTCGAGGAGCCTTCAAGGTTTTCTTCAACCTTTTCAGACTTGGGCTCCCAGGAGGAGTGTTCAACGTTTTCTTCATAAGTAGGTCACCTGCGAATTTGAATTCTCCATTTCCCCTCCACCCACTCTTTCAAAGACAAATTGTTCTTATTGTTAACGATCAAAGTAACTTCTTCTGTAACTGGGAGTAATGGCCGATCTTTCAGTTGAATCTCCTTTACATCAACCTTTTGTGTTTCGTTTCTGATTGTGGGATGGAGGGTGTAATAAGTGCATTTTCTTGTTTCATCCTACAACAAGAAGTGAAGATTATTAAACATTACGATAAATGCTATTTGCTCTTAACCATATATAGTTTTTTATGCGCATGTTATTTTGAGCTCTCTTATATTTTACTTGCATCAAAAACTCAATGATTGCATATGGAAGAGTGAAGTTTAAAAAGATAATAGTGATATATACCTCTTTAATCTACAAAATTTGATCTGCGCCATTTTCTTTTTGGCATTCTAACAGCCTCAATGAGATGTCAGTAATAGTTAGGATTTTAGGCTTTTCCGAACCCCTTCTTCTTTTTCTTGAAGATCGCCGCTCGCTACGTTCCGCACGCTGCTCCTACAAAATTTTAGCACTGTGTGAATTGATGGTCTAAGAAGTTATAGAATTTCTTCTGATTAATCGTGAGGATATCCCACCCAATTTTTTTTAAAAAACACGAACCTACTCAATGGATTTACTTTGAAAAGGAACAAAAATGATAGCAATTCCTATAATTTATGTTCCTCAGTAAACATCAATTGGCTAACCTTGGGTACAAAAAAATCTTTTGCCTTTGCGGAATTGATATTCTATGAGAAGTTCATTTCTATCAAAGTTGAACACAGTAAGGAAATAATTCTTTTCACTCTAACTTGAACTGGGAGTGGGAGTACTACTCTTTTTCATTGAACATTTGTCATAAATATATGTGTATATATATATATATATATATATATATATATATATATAAACACATATATGTATGTGGGTGGGTGAGAGTCATCTCTTCCATTGAATATTTGTCATATATGTAAACAAGGACACATTTGTTATGAAAATTATTATTTAAAGAAAACATGTCTGAATGGAAATTTGAATTAAATCAAGAAAAATGTAGATTTACACTTAATATTCCCGCGATAAAAAATCTATAAACTCTGATTAAATAACGTTGTTCAAGGAACTTAGTCGTACAAATTACGAAATGTTTAGTGAGACGTAGTGCATTTTAAAATGTTGTGGATAGCAACGGAACGAGGGGTTTAATTTAAATTTTTTTCCTCAATAATTAATACTAATAATTCTATATGTAAAAACGTATTAAAATGTACTTCAGCCAAACTAAATGCATGAATTAAATATAAGTAATTACTATTGCGTTAAATAACCGAATAGAATAAAGATCCTAAATTTGGTTAATAGACTCCAAAAATTGGTTCAATCCACATCTGAGTTAATATGATTTTGAAATGATTGTAATGCAACTAAGGTTCACGATAAGTTCTATGAATTAATGAATACCATGTTAGAAGGGCTTGTTGTCGTGAAACCTACACGCACCCACTACAACGTATAAATTAAAATGCTGTTTAGGATTTTCCTAAAAGTGCATTGATGCATCCTATAATTATACACACACACACACACACACCTTATTTTGCCTAAAATTTGTAAGTTGGACCGTTATTGCGATAGATATCATTTCAGGAGAAAATAGCAAATATACATCAGAGAAAAATAAGATTTTATTCCACATTTCATCCTGGGACTCGACTCAAGTAAGCGACACTTAAATAATTGAAGTTTTAATCGTTATTATTTACTCCAGCTAGTTAAACGATCAGGTATGGGTAGCGGTTTTAAGAAAAAACAATGAGATGTGAGCCAATTAAATGTAGTTTTATTTGTTATTATTTACTCCAACTATTTAAACGGTCAATGAATAGCGGTTTCAAAATAATTGAGACCCGAGCCACCTATTTTCTTCCCGCGAACCAGTGACATAACGGTCAAATAGTTAATCACGCGCGCAAAGAAAAAAAATAGAATCTGATATATCTTTATTTTAATAAGTGAAACTGATATATCATTAACGAGTAGATGGCCAAAGACTTGTTAAACTCTTTAACTGGCCAAAAAAGAAAAAAGTTCATGGCTATAACATTGAACCAGAATCTCCAATTGTTCATCTAGGTGCATTACTATTAAAAAAATATAATGTAAGATGAGAAAAAAGAAAGTATTTTGATATATACATATACATATACATTATATAAAAAGCTTAATAAAGGATGAATTATCATGGTTGTTTAGCTTTTCAGAATGCGAGATCTAATATTTGAAAGAGGAGGAAGCCCTTGGGTTTCCTATTTCTTTTGAATCCAAAATATAATCAAGAAGTTTAAGGTTTTTTTTTTAACTCTAAAACTGAAATAGAAAACATACAACCACGTATACATCATAAACCATCAAAAAAAATTCTATAATCCAAAAGATGAGTTTGTTTCTAATCTCTATTGGAATTGATTGCTCTGATGGTGGCTGTTGTGACAAAGGGACTTGGAAGAGTATCCCATTGATTCGACGGCACTGGAATTCTTTATCCCAAACAATCTCAGGAGGCACCTGCGAAGGTAAAGTTCAGGTAAATTAGACAGTAAATTATTATGAAAAAAAATCAAAATGATTTTGTAACCTGATGTGTATTTGATTTTACGAAGTTGGTAAGTAATAACAATGTGTTTGCTGTTGGGTTTCGAGCCCCCATTGTTTTGCAGAGGAAGAAAGAAAGCGATATGTCCTAGAAGTAGGCAAGGTGGGATGGTATAAATGTGTGAACAGACCAATTTATAGTGTGAATACAGCCATGTGTGTGGGTTTTGGATTTTTCTTTATTTCTTAGATTGAGCGGGATGGTAAGGAAAAATTAAATGGCAATTTTGTTAAACATGTTTATTCCTTTTCATACGCTTACATAAAAGAAACACAAAGGGTGATTTTACATTTTAGTTTTAATTCAACCTTTTCAGACTTGGGCTCCGAGGAGGAGTGTTCAACATTTTCTTCATAAGTAGGTCGCCTACGAATTTGAATTCTCCATTTCCCCTCCACCCGCTCTTTCAAAGACAAATTGTTCTTGTTGTTAACGATCAAAGTAACTTCTTCTATAACTGGGAGTACCGGCCGATCTTTCAGTTGAATCTCCTTTACATCAACCTTTTGTGTTTCGTTTCTGATTATGGGATGGAGGGTGTAATAAGTGCATTTTCTTGTTTCATCCTACAACAAGAAGTGAAGATTATTAAACATTACGATAAATGCTATTTTCTCTTAACCGTATATATTTTATTATGCACATGTTATTTTGAGCTCTCTTATATTTTACTTGCATCAAAAAATCAATGATTGCATATGGTAGAGTGAAGTTTAAAACGTAATAGTGATATATACCTCTTTAATCTACAAAATTTGATCTGCGCCATTTCCTTTTTGGCATTCTAACAGCCGCAATGAGATGTCAGTAATACTTACGATTTTAGGCTTTTTCGAACCCCTTCTTCTTTTTCTTGAAGATCGCCGCTCGCTACGTTCTACACGCTGCTCCTGCAAAATTTTAGCACTGTGTGAATTGATGGTCTAAGAAGTTATAGAATTTTTTCAGATTAATCGTGAGGATATCCCACCCAATTTTTTTTTAAAAAAACACGAACCTACTCAATGGATTTACTTTGAGAAGGAACAAAAATGATAGCAATTCCTATAATTTATGTTTCTCAGTAAACATCAATTGGCTAACCTTGGGTACAAAAAAATCTTTTGCCTTTGCGGAATTGATATTCTATGAGAAGTTCATTTCTATCAAAGTTGAACACAGTAAGGAAATAATTCTTTTCACTCTAACTTGAAGGGAGTGGGAGTACTACTCTTTTTCATTGAACATTTGTCATAAATATATGTGTATATATATATATATATATATATATATATATATATAAACACATATATGTTTGTGGGTGGGTGAGAGTCATGTCTTCCATTGAATATTTGTCATATATGTAAACTAGGACACATTTGTTATGAAAATTATTATTTAAAGAAAACATGTCTGAATGGAAATTTGAATTAAATCAAGAAAAATGTAGATTTACACTTAATATTCCCGCGATAAAAAATCTATAAACTCTGATTAAATAACATTGTTCAAGGAACTTAGTCGTACAAATTACGAAATGTTTTGTGAGACGTAGTACATTTTAAAATGTTGTGGATAGCAATGGAACAAGGGGTTTAATTTAATTTTTTTTCCTCAATAATTAATAATAATAATTCTATATGTAAAAACGTATTAAAATGTACTTCAGCCAAACTAAATGCATGAATTAAATATAAGTAATTACTATTGCGTTAAATAACCGAATAGAATAAAGATCCTAAATTTGGTTAATAGACTCCAAAAATTGGTTCAATCGACATCAGAGTTAATATGATTTTGAAATGATTGTAATGCAACTAAGGTTCATGATTAGTTCTATGAATTAATGAATACCATGTTAGAAGGGCTTGTTGTCGTGAAACCTACACGCACCCACTACAACGTATAAGTTCAAATGCTGTTTAGGATTTTCCTAAAAGTGCATTGATGCATCCTATAATTATACACACACACACAGACACACACCCTATTTTGCCTACAATTTGTAAGTTGGACCGTTATTGCGATAGATATCATTTCAGGAGAAAATAGCAAATATACATCATAGAAATATATAGATTTTATTCCACATTTCATCATGGGACTCGACTCAAGTAAGCGACACTTACATAATTGCAGTTTTAATCGTTATTATTTACTCCAGCTAGTTAAACGATCAGGTATGGGTCGCGGTTTTAAGAAAAAACAATGAGATGTGAGCCAATTAAATGTAGTTTTATTTGTTATTATTTACTCCAACTATTTAAACGGTCAAGTGAAAAGCGGTTTCAAAATAAATGAAACCCGAGCCACCTATTTTCTTCCCGCGCGCCAGTGACATAACGGTCAAGTTAATCACGCGCGCAAACAAAAAAAAAAATCTGATATATCTTTATTTTAATAAGTGAAACTGAAATATCATTAACGAGTAGATGGCCAAAGACTTGTTAAACTCTTTAACTCGCCAAAAAAAACAAAAAAAGTTCATGGCTATCACATTGAACCAGAATCTCCAATTGTTCATCAAGGTGCATTACTATTAAAAAACACATAATGTAAGATGAGAAAAAGAAAGTATTTTGATATATACATATACATATACATTATATAAAAAGCTTAATAAAGGATGAATTATCATGGTTGTTTAGCTTTTCAGAATATGAGATCTAATATTTGTAAGAGGAGGAAGCCCATGGGTTTCCTATTTCTTTTGAATCCAAAATATAATCAAGAAGTTTAAGGTTTTTTTTTAACTCTAAAATTGAAATAGGAAACATACAACCACGTATACATCATAAACCATCAAAAAAACTTCTATAATCCAAATGATGAGTTTGTTTCTAACCTCTATTGGAGTTGCTTGCTCTGATGGTGGCCGTTGTGACAAAGGGACTGGGAAGAGTATCCCATTGATTCGACGGCACTGGAATTCTTCATCCCAAACAATCTCAGGAGGTACATGCGAAGGTAAAATTAAGGTAAATTAGACAGTAAATTATTATGAAAACAAATCAACATGATTTTGTAACCTGATGTGTATTTGATTATACGAAGTTGGTAAGTAATAACAATGTGTTTGCAGTCGGGTTTCGAGCTGCCATTGTTTTGCAGAGGAAGAAAGAAAGCGATATGTCTTAGAAGTAGTTATGGTGGGATGGTATAAATCTGTGAACAGGCCAATTTATAGTGTGAATACAGGCAGGTGTGTGGGTTTTGGATGTTTCTTTATTTTTTAGATTGAGCGGGCTGGTGAGGAAAACTTAAATGGCAATTTGTTAAATATGTTTATTCCTCTTCTGCCGCTTACTTAAAAGAAACACAAATGGTAATTTTACTTTTTAGTTTTAATTCTTGAATTTGTTCCCAAAAGAAGTTATATGTTTTTGTCATTTCAGTCCCATCCGTCCACGAACAATACTAGAAAAATCTTTCAGTCTAGAGTCTGAAAATATTAATGATGTTACTATATTCGCAGTATGTTTCCTGATTCTAGCAATAATAATCTGGTAAAAGTTTGATTGCAGATTATTTAATTCAACAATTTCTGGAGATCTTGCAGTAATTGTTTTGATGAAATTCCTTCATAGATGACCGGCCAAGATTTTGATATTGACATTAGACTCTTTCGGCTATGACGATAATTTGATTAACATGAATGATGACATTAATAAATGTGCTAGTTGATTAAAGAAAAGCGATTTTAGCGAGGGAAAAGCCCCGTGATTCAGCTGATTTAGCAGAATTCGCAGCTACATATGCGTGCAGTTGGCGTAAACTTGGAAGACACTCGGGCCTGATTACACAGGTTGGTACGAAGGATTGGGAAGCTCCGCGAGAAGGGTGTTACAAGATAAACTTTGATGGGGCGCGATTTGCTGAAGAAAGGTTGGTATTGGAGTTGTGGTGCGAGATCATGTGGGTAGAATCATCGCTCGGGTTCAGAAACGGTTGACGCCAACGCTTGCTCCGTCTTGTGTCGAGGCCGTAGCTGCTCTTTGGGCCATCAAACTTGCGGTTGGGATGGATTGGCGGGAAGTCACATCTGAGGGCGACTGCTTAAATATTATTATTAGTATTATTTATGGCACTCTTGAGAATGCGAATTGCGTTAACTTGATCACGGACTTTCTACGCTTGTTTGAGCCACTAGATGGTTTTTCTATTCGTTGGGTGGGTCGAGATGCCAACCAAGTTGCACACCAGCTAGCACGTACGACGATAGGTGATGTAGTTTAGCCACATAATCTAGCGTTTACGACGATTTAGGTTGATAATTGATGTGGGGTGGAGGTCTTTTTGCGCTATTGCTTTCTCTTTGTATCTTGACGTGTTATACGTCGGCAATGAAATTTTTGGTTAACTTAAAAAAAAATTTAAATGGTAAAATCCAATACTAAATGTTCATTATATGTTGATCCACTTCATGAACTTTAAACATTCAAATTTGTCCTCAAAAAAACATGTATTTGTTACCTTATGCATCAGAAGAACAAAATACACAATACAAAACACAGCATTGGCACCATTTGTTGCTGCTATCCATGCACAAAATGGTTCTAGTGCTTTAGAAAGCGTGACTATTAATGTTCATTCTGTGACATACTTTAATTAACATCGCCGGGAAAAAATCATTAACGAAAAAAAACACTAGAAAAGAAGAAAGCACAATTTATGACAAATCCACAAGCTTGAGAATCGATTGTGCAGGAGATGTTGAAAAATGTTGGCCATAACTATTTTGTGCTTCTCCTGCTGTGAAAAAGATGTGAGTGTAAGTTGTGTAGCATGACAACAAAAATGTAAGGAAATTATACACGTTAGAATCAAGAGAACTATTAAGTATATAATAAATAACTCACCTCATCACTTTGCACATAGTTTCCCAAATTTGAGGCCATATGATGGCATTACAGCAAATAATATGAATGCTGCAACATCTTTAGGAGACCAAAGTTTCCTTTTCAACTTCTCGTGAACGTAAAACTATAAACCATGATTGTTTTAGTTAGAAGATGATAATATTTGATTCATCATAAATAAATAAAAAATAATTCTTCATAAGAAAACAGCCATTGAAGTTCTTTTGCATCTAAATGCAAAAAAAAAAAAAAGTGTTTATGGAATATATACGTTCTTATGATCACATAACTAATCATAGCAAGCGAATTATAAAAATTGATAATATTTGTTTTCAACCAACAAATCTGATGTGATGCAAGTATATAACAAATGTAGTCACGTTGAATGTGAACTCGAGATAGTAGTGTTGTAATTTATTAACATACCTTGTCCAACCTGCCCTTTGAAGATTGTTTAACCTCGTCAGACTTGTGCTTCGAGGAGCCTTCAAGGTTTTCTTCAACCTTTTCAGACTTGGGCTCCCAGGAGGAGTGTTCAACGTTTTCTTCATAAGTAGGTCACCTGCGAATTTGAATTCTCCATTTCCCCTCCACCCACTCTTTCAAAGACAAATTGTTCTTATTGTTAACGATCAAAGTAACTTCTTCTGTAACTGGGAGTAATGGCCGATCTTTCAGTTGAATCTCCTTTACATCAACCTTTTGTGTTTCGTTTCTGATTGTGGGATGGAGGGTGTAATAAGTGCATTTTCTTGTTTCATCCTACAACAAGAAGTGAAGATTATTAAACATTACGATAAATGCTATTTGCTCTTAACCATATATAGTTTTTTATGCGCATGTTATTTTGAGCTCTCTTATATTTTACTTGCATCAAAAACTCAATGATTGCATATGGAAGAGTGAAGTTTAAAAAGATAATAGTGATATATACCTCTTTAATCTACAAAATTTGATCTGCGCCATTTTCTTTTTGGCATTCTAACAGCCTCAATGAGATGTCAGTAATAGTTAGGATTTTAGGCTTTTCCGAACCCCTTCTTCTTTTTCTTGAAGATCGCCGCTCGCTACGTTCCGCACGCTGCTCCTACAAAATTTTAGCACTGTGTGAATTGATGGTCTAAGAAGTTATAGAATTTCTTCTGATTAATCGTGAGGATATCCCACCCAATTTTTTTTAAAAAACACGAACCTACTCAATGGATTTACTTTGAAAAGGAACAAAAATGATAGCAATTCCTATAATTTATGTTCCTCAGTAAACATCAATTGGCTAACCTTGGGTACAAAAAAATCTTTTGCCTTTGCGGAATTGATATTCTATGAGAAGTTCATTTCTATCAAAGTTGAACACAGTAAGGAAATAATTCTTTTCACTCTAACTTGAACTGGGAGTGGGAGTACTACTCTTTTTCATTGAACATTTGTCATAAATATATGTGTATATATATATATATATATATATATATATATATATATATATATATAAAAACACATATATGTATGTGGGTGGGTGAGAGTCATCTCTTCCATTGAATATTTGTCATATATGTAAACTAGGACACATTTGTTATGAAAATTATTATTTAAAGAAAACATGTCTGAATGGAAATTTGAATTAAATCAAGAAAAATGTAGATTTACACTTAATATTCCCGCGATAAAAAATCTATAAACTCTGATTAAATAACGTTGTTCAAGGAACTTAGTCGTACAAATTACGAAATGTTTAGTGAGACGTAGTACATTTTAAAATGTTGTGGATAGCAACGGAACGAGGGGTTTAATTTAAATTTTTTTCCTCAATAATTAATACTAATAATTCTATATGTAAAAACGTATTAAAATGTACTTCAGCCAAACTAAATGCATGAATTAAATATAAGTAATTACTATTGCGTTAAATAACCGAATAGAATAAAGATCCTAAATTTGGTTAATAGACTCCAAAAATTGGTTCAATCCACATATGAGTTAATATGATTTTGAAATGATTGTAATGCAACTAAGGTTCACGATAAGTTCTATGAATTAATGAATACCATGTTAGAAGGGCTTGTTATCGTGAAACCTACACGCACCCACTACAACGTATAAATTCAAATGCTGTTTAGGATTTTCCTAAAAGTGCATTGATGCATCCTATAATTATACACACACACACACACACACACCTTATTTTGCCTAAAATTTGTAAGTTGGACCGTTATTGCGATAGATATCATTTCAGGAGAAAATAGCAAATATACATCAGAGAAAAATAAGATTTTATTCCACATTTCATCCTGGGACTCGACTCAAGTAAGCGACACTTAAATAATTGCAGTTTTAATCGTTATTATTTACTCCAGCTAGTTAAACGATCAGGTATGGGTAGCGGTTTTAAGAAAAAACAATGAGATGTGAGCCAATTAAATGTAGTTTTATTTGTTATTATTTACTCCAACTATTTAAACGGTCAAGTGAATAGCGGTTTCAAAATAATTGAGACCCGAGCCACCTATTTTCTTCCCGCGAACCAGAGACATAACGGTCAAATAGTTAATCACGCGCGCAAAGAAAAAAAATAGAATCTGATATATCTTTATTTTAATAAGTGAAACTGATATATCATTAACGAGTAGATGGCCAAAGACTTGTTAAACTCTTTAACTCGCCAAAAAAAACAAAAAAAGTTCATGGCTATCACATTGAACCAGAATCTCCAATTGTTCATCAAGGTGCATTACTATTAAAAAACACATAATGTAAGATGAGAAAAAGAAAGTATTTTGATATATACATATACATATACATTATATAAAAAGCTTAATAAAGGATGCATTATCATGGTTGTTTAGCTTTTCAGAATATGAGATCTAATATTTGTAAGAGGAGGAAGCCCCTGGGTTTCCTATTTCTTTTGAATCCAAAATATAATCAAGAAGTTTAAGTTTTTTTTTAACTCTAAAATTGAAATAGGAAACATACAACCACGTATACATCATAAACCATCAAAAAAACTTCTATAATCCAAATGATGAGTTTGTTTCTAACCTCTATTGGAGTTGCTTGCTCTGATGGTGGCCGTTGTGACAAAGGGACTGGGAAGAGTATCCCATTGATTCGACGGCACTGGAATTCTTCATCCCAAACAATCTCAGGAGGTACATGCGAAAGTAAAATTAAGGTAAATTAGACAGTAAATTATTATGAAAACAAATCAACATGATTTTGTAACCTGATGTGTATTTGATTTTACGAAGTTGGTAAGTAATAACAATGTGTTTGCAGTCGGGTTTCGAGCCGCCATTGTTTTGCAGAGGAAGAAAGAAAGCGATATGTCTTAGAAGTAGTTATGGTGGGATGGTATAAATGTGTGAAAATGCCAATTTATTGTGTGAATACAGGCAGATGTGTGGGTTTTGGATGTTTCTTTATTTGTTAGATTGAGCGGGCTGGTGAGGAAAAATTAAATGGCAATTTTGTTAAATATGTTTATTCCTCTTCTGCCGCTTACTTAAAAGAAACACAAAGGGTAATTTTACTTTTTAGTTTTAATTCTTGAATTTGTTCCCAAAAGAAGTTATATGTTTTTGTCATTTCAGTCCCATCCGTCCACGAACAATACTAGAAAAATCTTTCTGTCTAGAGTCTGAAAATATTAATGATCTTACTATATTCGCAGTATGTTTCCTGATTCTAGAAATAATAATCTGGTAAAAGTTTGATTGCAGATTATTTAATTCAACAATTTCTGGAGATCTTGCAGTAATTGTTTTGATGAAATTCCTTCATAGATGACCGGCCAAGATTTTGATATTGACATTAGACTCTTTCGGCTATGACGATAATTTGATTAACATGAATGATGACATTAATAAATGTGCTAGTTGATTAAAGAAAAGCGATTTTAGCGAGGGAAAATCCCCGTGATTCAGCTGATTTAGCAGAATTCGCAGCTACATATGCGTGCAGTTGGCGTAAACTTGGAAGACACTCGGGCCTGATTACACAGGTTGGTACGAGGGATTGGGAAGCTCCGCGAGAAGGGTGTTACAAGATAAACTTTGATGGGGCGCGATTTGCTGAAGAAAGGTTGGTATTGGAGTTGTGGTGCGAGATCATGCGGGTAGAATCATCGCTCGGGTTCAGAAACGGTTGACGCCAACGCTTGCTCCGTCTTGTGTCGAGGCCGTAGCTGCTCTTTGGGCCATCAAACTTGCGGTTGGGATGGATTGGCGGGAAGTCATATTTGAGGGCGACTGCTTAAATATTATTATTAGTATTATTTATCGCACTCTTGAGAATGCGAATTGCGTTAACTTGATCACGGACTTTCTACGCTTGTTTGAGCCACTAGATGGTTTTTCTATTCGTTGGGTGGGTCAAGATGCCAACCAAGTTGCACACCAGCTAGCCTGTACGATGATAGGTGATGTAGTTTAGCCACATAATCTAGTGTTTAGGACGATTTAAGTTGATAATTGATGTGGGGTGGAGGTCTTTTTGCGCTATTGCTTTCTCTTTGTATCTTGACGTGTTATACGTCGGCAATGAAATTTTTGGTTAACTTAAAAAAAAAATTAAATGGTAAAATCCAATACTAAATGTTCATTATATGTTGATCCACTTCATGAACTTTAAACATTCAAATTTGTCCTCAAAAAAACATGTATTTGTTACCTTATGCATCAGAAGAACAAAATACACAATACAAAACACAGCATTGGCACCATTTGTTGCTGCTATCCATGCACAAAATGGTTCTAGTGCTTTAGAAAGCGTGACTATTAATGTTCATTCTGTGACATACTTTAATTAACATCGCCGGGAAAAAATCATTAACGAAAAAAACACTAGAAAAGAAGAAAGCACAATTTATGACAAATCCACAAGCTTGAGAATCGATTGTGCAGGAGATGTTGAAAAATGTTGGCCATAACTATTTTGTGCTTCTCCAGCTGTGAAAAAGATGTGAGTGTAAGTTGTGTAGCATGACAATAAAAATGTAAGGAAATTATACACGTTAAAATCAAGAGAACTATTAAGTATATAATAAATAACTCACCTCATCACTTTGCACATAGTTTCCCAAATTTGAGGCCGTATGATGGCATTACAGCAAATAATATGAATGCTGCAACATCTTTCGGAGACCAAAGTTTCCTTTTCAACTTCTCGTGAACGTAAAACTAAAAACCATGATTTTTTTAGTTAGAAGATGATAATATTTGATTCATCATAAATAAATAAAAAATAATTCTTCATAAGAAAACGGCCATTGAAGTTCTTTTGCATCTAAATGCAAAAAAAAAGTGTTTATGGAACAAATGTAGTCACGTTGAATGTGAACTCGAGATAGTAGTGTTGTAATTTATTAACATACCTTGTCCAACCTGCCCTTTGAAGATTGTTTAACCTTGTCAGACTTGTGCTTCGAGGAGCCTTCAAGGTTTTCTTCAACCTTTTCAGACTTGGGCTCCCAGGAGGAGTGTTCAACGTTTTCTTCATAAGTAGGTCCCCTGCGAATTTGAATTCTCCATTTCCCCTCCACCCGCTCTTTCAAATACAAATTGTTCTTGTTGTTAACGATCAAAGTAACTTCTTCTGTAACTGGGAGTATTGGCCGATCTTTCAGTTGAACCTCCTTTACATCAACCTTTTGTGTTTCGTTTCTGATTGTGGGATGGAGGGTGTAATAAGTGCATTTTCTTGTTTCGTCCTACAACAAGAAGTGAAGATTATTAAACATTACGATAAATGCTATTTTCTCTTAACCATATATAGTTTTTTATGCGCATGTTATTTTGAGCTCTCTTATATTTTACTTGCATCAAAAACTCAATGATTGCATATGGAAGAGTGAAGTTTAAAACATAATAGTGATATATACCTTCTTCTTTTTCTTGAAGATCGCCGCTCGCTACGTTCCGCACGCTGCTCCTACAAAATTTTAGCACTGTGTGAATTGATGGTCTAAGAAGTTATAGAATTTCTTCTGATTAATCGTGAGGATATCCCACCCAAAAACTTTTTTAAAAAACACGAACCTACTCAATGGATTTACTTTGAGAAGGAACAAAAATGATAGCAATTCCTATAATTTATGTTCCTCAATAAACATCAATTGGCTAACCTTGGGTACAAAAAAATCTTTTGTCTTTGCGGAATTGATATTCTATGAGAAGTTCATTTCTATCAAATTTGAACTCAGTAAGGAAATAATTCTTTTGCAAAGATTTTGCAACTCAGATTTTGAAATGATTGTAATGCAACTAAGGTTCATGATAAGTTCTATGAATTAATGAATACCATGTTAGAAGGGCTTGTTGTCGTGAAACCTACACGCACCCACTACAATGTATAAATTAAAATGATATTTAGGATTTTCCTAAAAGTGCATTGCTGCATCCTATAATTATACACACACACACACACACACTATTTTGCCTACAATTTGTAAATTGGACCGTTATTGCGATAGATATCATTTCAGGAGAAAATAGCAAATATACATTATAGAAATATACAGATTTTATTCGACATTTCCTCCTGGGACTCGACTCAAGTAAGCGACACTTAAATAATTGCTGTTTTATTCGTTATCATTTACTTAGCTACTTAAACGATCAGGTATGGGTAGCAGTTTTAAGAAAAAACCATGAGATGTGAGCCATTTAAATGTAGTTTTATTTGTCATTATTTACTCCAACTAATTAAACGGTCAAGTGAGTAGCGGTTTTAAAATAAATGAGACCTGAGCCACCTATTTCCTTCACGCGCGCCGGTGACATAACGGTCAAGTTAATCACGCGCGCAAAGTAAAAAAAATAGAATCTGATATATCTTTTTTTTAATAAGTGAAACTGATATATCATTAACGAGTAGATGGCCAAAGACTTGTTAAACTTTTTAACTGGCCAAAAAAAAAAAAAAAGTTCATGGCTATCACATTGTACCAGAATCTCCAATTGTTCATCAAGGTGCATTACTATTAAAAAACACATAATGTAAGATGAGAAAACGAAAGTATTTTGATATATACATATACATATACATTATATAAAAAGCTTAATAAAGGATAAATTATCATGGTTGTTTAGCTTTTCAGAATGCGAGATCTAATATTTGAAAGAGGAGGAAGCCCTTGGGTTTCCTATTTCTTTTGAATCCAATATATAATCAAGAAGTTTAAGGTTTTTTTGAACTCTAAAATTGAAATAGAAAACATACAACCACATATACATCATAAACCATCAAAAAAACTTCTATAATCCAAATGATGAGTTTGTTTCTAACCTCTATTGGATTTGCTTGCTCTGATGGTGGCCGTTGTGACAAAGGGACTTGGAAGAGTATCCCATTGATTCGACGGCACTGGAATTCTTCATCCCAAACAATCTCAGGAGGCACCTGCGAAGGTAAAGTTCAGGTAAATTAGACAGTAAATTATTATGAAAAAAAATCAAAATGATTTTGTATCCTGATGTGTATTTGATTTTACGAAGTTGGTAAGTAATAACAATGTGTTTGCAGTTGGGTTTCGAGCCCCCATTGTTTTGCAGAGGAAGAAAGAAAGTGATATGTCCTAGAAATAGGTATGGTGGGATGGTATAAATGCGTGAACAGACAATTTATAGTATCAATACAACCAGGTGTGTGGGTTTTGGATTTTTCTTTATTTCTTAGATTGAGCGGGATGGTGAGGAAAAATTAAATGGCAATTTTGTTAAACATGTTTATTCCTTTTCAGCCGTTTACATAAAAGAAACACAAATGGTGATTTTACATTTTAGTTTTAATTCAACCTTTTCAGACTTGGGCTCCGAGGAGGAGTGTTCAACATTTTTGTCATAAGTAGGTCGCCTACGAATTTGAATTCTCCATTTGAATCCCCTCCACCCGCTCTTTCAACGACAAATTGTTCTTGTTGTTAACGATCAAAGTAACTTCTTCTGTAACTGGGAGTACCAGCCGATCTTTCAGTTGAATCTCCTTTGCATCAATCTTTTGTGTTTCGTTTCTGATTGTGGGATGGAGGGTGTAATAAGTGCATTTTCTTGTTTCATCCTACAACAAAAAGTGAAGATTATTAAACATTACAATAAATGCTATTTTCTCTTAACCGTATATAGTTTTTTATGCACCTGTTATTTTGAGCACTCTTATATTTTACTTGCATCAAAAAATCAATGATTGCATATGGTAGAGTGAAGTTTAAAACATAATAGTGATATATACCTCTTTAATCTACAAAATTTGATCTGCGCCATTTTCTTTTTGGCATTCTAACAGCCTCAATGAGATGTCAGTAATAGTTACGATTTTAAGCTTTTCCGAACCCCTTCTTCTTTTTCTTGAAGATCGCCGCTCGCTACGTTCCGCACGCTGCTCCTACAAAATTTTAGCACTGTGTGAATTGATGGTCTAAGAAGTTATAGAATTTCTTCTGATTAATCGTGAGGATATCCCACCCAAAAACTTTTTTAAAAAACACGAACCTACTCAATGGATTTACTTTGAGAAGGAAAAAAAATGATAGCAATTCCTATAATTTATGTTCCTCAATAAACATCAATTGGCTAACCTTGGGTACAAAAAAATCTTTTGTCTTTGCGGAATTGATATTCTATGAGAAGTTCATTTCTATCAAATTTGAACTCAGTAAGGAAATAATTCTTTTCACTCTAACTTGAACTGGGAGTGGGAGTACTACCCTTTTTCATTGAAGATTTCTCACAAATATATGTGTATATATGTATATACACACATATATGTATGTGGGTGGGTGAGAGTAATCTCCTCCATTGAATATTTGTCATATATATAAACTAGGACACATTTGTTATGAGAATTATTATTTAAAGAAAACATGTCTGAATGGAAATTTGAATTAAATCAATAAAAATGTGGATTTAAACTTAATATTCCCACGATAAAAATCTCTAATCTCTGATTAAATAACGTTGAGCAAGGAACTTAGTCATACAAATTACGACATGTTTTGTGAGACGTAGTACATTTTAAAGTGTTGTGGATAGCAACGGAACAAGGGGTTTAATTTAAAATTTTCTTCCTCAATAATTAATATTAATAATTCTATATGTAAAAACGTATTAAAATGTACTTCAGCCAAACTAAATGAATGAATTAAATGTAAGTAATTACTATTGCTTTAACTAACCGAATAGAATAAAGATTCTAAATTTGGTCAATAGACTACAAAAATTGGTTCAATCGACATCAGAGTTAATATGATTTTGCAACGATTGTAATGCAACTAAGGTTCATGATAAGTTCTATGAATTAATGAATACCATGTTAGAAGGGCTTGTTGTCGTGAAACCTACACGCACCCACTACAATGTATAAATTCAAATGCTGTTTAGGATTTTGCTAAAAGTGCATTGATGCATCCTATAATACACACACACACACACACACACACACTATTTTGCCTACAATTTGTAAATTGGACCGTTATTGCGATAGATATCATTTCAAGAGAAAATAGCAAATATACATTATAGAAATATACAGATTTTATTCGACATTTCCTCCTGGGACTCGACTCAAGTAAGCGACACTTAAATAATTGCTGTTTTATTCGTTATTATTTACATAGCTACTTAAACGATCAGGTATGGGTAGCGGTTTTAAGAAAAAACAATGAGATGTGAGCCATTTAAATGTAGTTTTATTTGTCATTATTTACTCCAACTACTTAAACGGTCAAGTGAGTAGCGGTTTTAAAATAAATGAGACCTGAGCCACCTATTTCCTTCACGCGCGCCGATGACATAACGGTCAAGTTAATCACGCGCGCAAAAAAAAAAAAATAGAATCTGATATATCTTTTTTTTAATAAGTGAAACTGATATATCATTAACGAGTAGATGGCCAAAGACTTGTTAAACTTTTTAACTGGCCAAAAAAAAAAAAAAAGTTCATGGCTATCACATTGTACCAGAATCTCCAATTGTTCATCAAGGTGCATTACTATTAAAAAACACATAATGTAAGATGAGAAAACGAAAGTATTTTGATATATATATATATACATATACATTATTTAAAAAGCTTAATAAAGGATAAATTATCATGGTTGTTTAGCTTTTCAGAATGCGAGATCTAATATTTGAAAGAGGGGAAGCCCTTGGGTTTCCTATTTCTTTTGAATCCAAAATATAATCAAGAAGTTTAAGGTTTTTTTTAACTCTAAAATTGAAATAGAAAACATACAACCACATATACATCATAAACCATCAAAAAAACTTCTATAATCCAAATGATGAGTTTGTTTCTAACCTCTATTGGAGTTGCTTGCTCTGATGGTGGCCGTTGTGACAAAGGGACTTGGAAGAGTATCCCATTGATTCGACGGCACTGGAATTCTTCATCCCAAACAATGTCAGGAGGCACCTGCGAAGGTAAATTTCAGGTAAATTAGACAGTAAATTATTATGAAAAAAAATCAAAATGATTTTGTATCCTGATGTGTATTTGATTTTACGAAGTTGGTAAGTAATAACAATGTGTTTGCAGTTGGGTTTCGAGCCCCCATTGTTTTGCAGAGGAAGAAAGAAAGCGATATGTCCTAGAAGTAGGTATGGTGGGATGGTATAAATGCGTGAACAGACAATTTATAGTGTGAATACAACCAGGTGTGTGGGTTTTGGATTTTTCTTTATTTCTTAGATTGAGCGGGATGGTGAGGAAAAATTAAATGGCAATTTTGTTAAACATGTTTATTCCTTTTCAGCCGTTTACATAAAAGAAACACAAATGGTGATTTTACATTTTAGTTTTAATTCAACCTTTTCAGACTTGGGCTCCGAGGAGGAGTGTTCAACATTTTTGTCATAAGTAGGTCGCCTACGAATTTGAATTCTCCATTTCCCCTCCACTTGCTCTTTCAACGACAAATTGTTCTTGTTGTTAACGATCAAAGTAACTTCTTCTGTAACTGGGAGTACCAGCCGATCTTTCAGTTGAATCTCCTTTGCATCAATCTTTTGTGTTTCGTTTCTGATTGTGGGATGGAGGGTGTAATAAGTGCATTTTCTTGTTTCATCCTACAACAAAAAGTGAAGATTATTAAACATTACAATAAATGCTATTTTCTCTTAACCGTATATAATTTTTTATGCACCTGTTATTTTGAGCACTCTTATATTTTACTTGCATCAAAAAATCAATGATTGCATATGGTAGAGTGAAGTTTAAAACATAATAGTGATATATACCTCTTTAATCTACAAAATTTGATCTGCGCCATTTTCGTTTTGGCATTCTAACAGCCGCAATGAGATGTCAGTAATAGTTACGATTTTAAGCTTTTCCGAACCCCTTCTTCTTTTTCTTGAAGATCGCCGCTCGCTACGTTCCGCACGCTGCTCCTACAAAATTTTAGCACTGTGTGAATTGATGGTCTAAGAAGTTATAGAATTTCTTCTGATTAATCGTGAGGATATCCCACCCAAAAACTTTTTTAAAAAACACGAACCTACTCAATGGATTTACTTTGAGAAGGAACAAAAATGATAGCAATTCCTATAATTTATGTTCCTCAGTAAACATCAATTGGCTAACCTTGGGTACAAAAAAATATTTTGTCTTTGCGGAATTGATATTCTATGAGAAGTTCATTTCTATCAAATTTGAACTCAGTAAGGAAATAATTCTTTTCACTCTAACTTGAACTGGGAGTGGGAGTACTACCCTTTTTCATTGAAGATTTCTCACAAATATATGTGTATATATGTATATACACACTTATATGTATGTGGGTGGGTGAGAGAAATCTCCTCCATTGAATATTTGTCATATATATAAACTAGGACACATTTGTTATGAGAATTATTATTTAAAGAAAACATGTCTGAATGGAAATTTGAATTAAATCAATAAAAATGTGGATTTAAACTTAATATTCCCACGATAAAAATCTCTAATCTCTAATTAAATAACGTTGAGCAAGGAACTTAGTCATACAAATTACGACATGTTTTGTGAGACGTAGTACATTTTAAAGTGTTGTGGATAGCAACGGAACAAGGGGTTTAATTTAAAATTTTCTTCCTCAATAATTAATATTAATAATTCTATATGTAAAAACGTATTAAAATGTACTTCAGCCAAACTAAATGAATGAATTAAATGTAAGTAATTACTATTGCTTTAACTAACCGAATAGAATAAAGATTCTAAATTTGGTCAATAGACTACAAAAATTGGTTCAATCGACATCAGAGTTAATATGATTTTGCAACGATTGTAATGCAACCAAGGTTCATGATAAGTTCTATGAATTAATGAATACCATGTTAGAAGGGCTTGTTGTCGTGAAACCTACACGCACCCACTACAATGTATAAATTCAAATGCTGTTTAGGATTTTGCTAAAAGTGCATTGCTGCATCCTATAATACACACACACACACACACACACACTATTTTGCCTACAATTTGTAAATTGGACCGTTATTGCGATAGATATCATTTCAAGAGAAAATAGCAAATATACATTATAGAAATATACAGATTTTATTCGACATTTCCTTCTGGGACTCGACTCAAGTAAGCGACACTTAAATAATTGCTGTTTTATTCGTTATTATTTACTTAGCTACTTAAACGATCAGGTATGGGTAGCGGTTTTAAGAAAAAACAATGAGATGTGAGCCATTTAAATGTAGTTTTATTTGTCATTATTTACTCCAACTACTTAAACGGTCAAGTGAGTAGCGGTTTTAAAATAAATGAGACCTGAGCCACCTATTTCCTTCACGCGCGCTGATGACATAACGGCCAAGTTAATCACGCGCGCAAAGAAAAAAAAATAGAATCTGATATATCTTTTTTTTAATAAGTGAAACTGATATATCATTAACGAGTAGATGGCCAAAGACTTGTTAAACTTTTTAACTGGCCAAAAAAAAAAAAAAAAGTTCATGGCTATCACATTGTACCAGAATCTCCAATTGTTCATCAAGGTGCATTACTATTAAAAAACACATAATGTAAGATGAGAAAACGAAAGTATTTTGATATATATATATATACATATACATTATATAAAAAGCTTAATAAAGGATAAATTATCATGGTTGTTTAGCTTTTCAGAATGCGAGATCTAATATTTGAAAGAGGAGGAAGCCCTTGGGTTTCCTATTTCTTTTGAATCCAAAATATAATCAAGAAGTTTAAGGTTTTTTTTTAACTCTAAAATTGAAATAGAAAACATACAACCACATATACATCATAAACCATCAAAAAAACTTCTATAATCCAAATGATGAGTTTGTTTCTAACCTCTATTGGAGTTGCTTGCTCTGATGGTGGCCGTTGTGACAAAGGGACTTGGAAGAGTATCCCATTGATTCGACGGCACTGGAATTCTTCATCCCAAACAATGTCAGGAGGCACCTGCGAAGGTAAATTTCAGGTAAATTAGACAGTAAATTATTATGAAAAAAAATCAAAATGATTTTGTATCCTGATGTGTATTTGATTTTACGAAGTTGGTAAGTAATAACAATGTGTTTGCAGTTGGGTTTCGAGCCCCCATTGTTTTGCAGAGGAAGAAAGAAAGCGATATGTCCTAGAAGTAGGTATGGTGGGATGGTATAAATGCGTGAACAGACAATTTATAGTGTGAATACAACCAGGTGTGTGGGTTTTGGATTTTTCTTTATTTCTTAGATTGAGCGGGATGGTGAGGAAAAATTAAATGGCAATTTTGTTAAACATGTTTATTCCTTTTCAGCCGTTTACATAAAAGAAACACAAATGGTGATTTTACATTTTAGTTTTAATTCAACCTTTTCAGACTTGGGCTCCGAGGAGGAGTGTTCAACATTTTTGTCATAAGTAGGTCGCCTACGAATTTGAATTCTCCATTTCCCCTCCACTTGCTCTTTCAACGACAAATTGTTCTTGTTGTTAACGATCAAAGTAACTTCTTCTGTAACTGGGAGTACCAGCCGATCTTTCAGTTGAATCTCCTTTGCATCAATCTTTTGTGTTTCGTTTCTGATTGTGGGATGGAGGGTGTAATAAGTGCATTTTCTTGTTTCATCCTACAACAAAAAGTGAAGATTATTAAACATTACAATAAATGCTATTTTCTCTTAACCGTATATAATTTTTTATGCACCTGTTATTTTGAGCACTCTTATATTTTACTTGCATCAAAAAATCAATGATTGCATATGGTAGAGTGAAGTTTAAAACATAATAGTGATATATACCTCTTTAATCTACAAAATTTGATCTGCGCCATTTTCGTTTTGGCATTCTAACAGCCGCAATGAGATGTCAGTAATAGTTACGATTTTAAGCTTTTCCGAACCCCTTCTTCTTTTTCTTGAAGATCGCCGCTCGCTACGTTCCGCACGCTGCTCCTACAAAATTTTAGCACTGTGTGAATTGATGGTCTAAGAAGTTATAGAATTTCTTCTGATTAATCGTGAGGATATCCCACCCAAAAACTTTTTTAAAAAACACGAACCTACTCAATGGATTTACTTTGAGAAGGAACAAAAATGATAGCAATTCCTATAATTTATGTTCCTCAGTAAACATCAATTGGCTAACCTTGGGTACAAAAAAATATTTTGTCTTTGCGGAATTGATATTCTATGAGAAGTTCATTTCTATCAAATTTGAACTCAGTAAGGAAATAATTCTTTTCACTCTAACTTGAACTGGGAGTGGGAGTACTACCCTTTTTCATTGAAGATTTCTCACAAATATATGTGTATATATGTATATACACACTTATATGTATGTGGGTGGGTGAGAGAAATCTCCTCCATTGAATATTTGTCATATATATAAACTAGGACACATTTGTTATGAGAATTATTATTTAAAGAAAACATGTCTGAATGGAAATTTGAATTAAATCAATAAAAATGTGGATTTAAACTTAATATTCCCACGATAAAAATCTCTAATCTCTAATTAAATAACGTTGAGCAAGGAACTTAGTCATACAAATTACGACATGTTTTGTGAGACGTAGTACATTTTAAAGTGTTGTGGATAGCAACGGAACAAGGGGTTTAATTTAAAATTTTCTTCCTCAATAATTAATATTAATAATTCTATATGTAAAAACGTATTAAAATGTACTTCAGCCAAACTAAATGAATGAATTAAATGTAAGTAATTACTATTGCTTTAACTAACCGAATAGAATAAAGATTCTAAATTTGGTCAATAGACTACAAAAATTGGTTCAATCGACATCAGAGTTAATATGATTTTGCAACGATTGTAATGCAACCAAGGTTCATGATAAGTTCTATGAATTAATGAATACCATGTTAGAAGGGCTTGTTGTCGTGAAACCTACACGCACCCACTACAATGTATAAATTCAAATGCTGTTTAGGATTTTGCTAAAAGTGCATTGCTGCATCCTATAATACACACACACACACACACACACACTATTTTGCCTACAATTTGTAAATTGGACCGTTATTGCGATAGATATCATTTCAAGAGAAAATAGCAAATATACATTATAGAAATATACAGATTTTATTCGACATTTCCTTCTGGGACTCGACTCAAGTAAGCGACACTTAAATAATTGCTGTTTTATTCGTTATTATTTACTTAGCTACTTAAACGATCAGGTATGGGTAGCGGTTTTAAGAAAAAACAATGAGATGTGAGCCATTTAAATGTAGTTTTATTTGTCATTATTTACTCCAACTACTTAAACGGTCAAGTGAGTAGCGGTTTTAAAATAAATGAGACCTGAGCCACCTATTTCCTTCACGCGCGCTGATGACATAACGGCCAAGTTAATCACGCGCGCAAAGAAAAAAAAATAGAATCTGATATATCTTTTTTTTAATAAGTGAAACTGATATATCATTAACGAGTAGATGGCCAAAGACTTGTTAAACTTTTTAACTGGCCAAAAAAAAAAAAAAAAGTTCATGGCTATCACATTGTACCAGAATCTCCAATTGTTCATCAAGGTGCATTACTATTAAAAAACACATAATGTAAGATGAGAAAACGAAAGTATTTTGATATATATATATATACATATACATTATATAAAAAGCTTAATAAAGGATAAATTATCATGGTTGTTTAGCTTTTCAGAATGCGAGATCTAATATTTGAAAGAGGAGGAAGCCCTTGGGTTTCCTATTTCTTTTGAATCCAAAATATAATCAAGAAGTTTAAGGTTTTTTTTTAACTCTAAAATTGAAATAGAAAACATACAACCACATATACATCATAAACCATCAAAAAAACTTCTATAATCCAAATGATGAGTTTGTTTCTAACCTCTATTGGAGTTGCTTGCTCTGATGGTGGCCGTTGTGACAAAGGGACTTGGAAGAGTATCCCATTGATTCGACGGCACTGGAATTCTTCATCCCAAACAATGTCAGGAGGCACCTGCGAAGGTAAATTTCAGGTAAATTAGACAGTAAATTATTATGAAAAAAAATCAAAATGATTTTGTATCCTGATGTGTATTTGATTTTACGAAGTTGGTAAGTAATAACAATGTGTTTGCAGTTGGGTTTCGAGCCCCCATTGTTTTGCAGAGGAAGAAAGAAAGCGATATGTCCTAGAAGTAGGTATGGTGGGATGGTATAAATGCGTGAACAGACCAATTTATAGTGTGAATACAACCAGGTGTGTGGGTTTTGGATTTTTCTTTATTTCTTAGATTGAGCGGGATGGTGAGGAAAAATTAAATGGCAATTTTGTTAAACATGTTTATTCCTTTTCAGCCGTTTACATAAAAGAAACACAAATGGTGATTTTACATTTTAGTTTTAATTCAACCTTTTCAGACTTGGGCTCCGAGGAGGAGTGTTCAACATTTTCGTCATAAGTAGGTCGCCTACGAATTTGAATTCTCCATTTCCCCTCCACCCGCTCTTTCAAAGACAAATTGTTCTTATTGTTAACGATCAAAGTAACTTCTTCTGTAACTGGGAGTACCAGCCGATCTTTCAGTTGAATCTCCTTTGCATCAATCTTTTGTGTTTCGTTTCTGATTGTGGGATGGAGGGTGTAATAAGTGCATTTTCTTGTTTCATCCTACAACAAAAAGTGAAGATTATTAAACATTACAATAAATGATATTTTCTCTTAATCGTATATAGTTTTTTATGCACCTGTTATTTTAAGCACTCTTATAATTTACTTGCATAAAAAAATCAATGATTGCATATGGTAGAGTGAAGTTTAAAACATAATAGTGATATATACCTCTTTAATCTACAAAATTTGATCTGCGCCATTTTCTTTTTGGCATTCTAACAGCCGCAATGAGATGTCAGTAATAGTTACGATTTTAAGCTTTTCCGAACCCCTTCTTCTTTTTCTTGAAGATCGCCGCTCGCTACGTTCCGCACGCTGCTCCTACAAAATTTTAGCACTGTGTGAATTGATGGTCTAAGAAGTTATAGAATTTCTTCTGATTAATCGTGAGGATATCCCACCCAAAAACTTTTTTAAAAAACACGAACCTACTCAATGGATTTACTTTGAGAAGGAACAAAAATGATAGCAATTCCTATAATTTATGTTCCTCAGTAAACATCAATTGGCTAACCTTGGGTACAAAAAAATCTTTTGTCTTTGCGGAATTGATATTCTATGAGAAGTTCATTTCTATCAAATTTGAACTCAGTAAGGAAATAATTCTTTTCACTCTAACTTGAACTGGGAGTGGGAGTACTACCCTTTTTCATTGAAGATTTCTCACAAATATATGTGTATATATGTATATACACACATATATGTATGTGGGTGGGTGAGAGTAATCTCCTCCATTGAATATTTGTCATATATATAAACTAGGACACATTTGTTATGAGAATTATTATTTAAAGAAAACATGTCTGAATGGAAATTTGAATTAAATCAATAAAAATGTGGATTTAAACTTAATATTCCCACGATAAAAATCTCTAATCTCTGATTAAATAACGTTGAGCAAGGAACTTAGTCATACAAATTACGACATGTTTTGTGAGACGTAGTACATTTTAAAGTGTTGTGGATAGCAACGGAACAAGGGGTTTAATTTAAAATTTTCTTCCTCAATAATTAATATTAATAATTCTATATGTAAAAACGTATTAAAATGTACTTCAGCCAAACTAAATGAATGAATTAAATGTAAGTAATTACTATTGCTTTAACTAACCGAATAAAATAAAGATTCTAAATTTGGTCAATAGACTACAAAAATTGGTTCAATCGACATCAGAGTTAATATGATTTTGCAACGATTGTAATGCAACTAAGGTTCATGATAAGTTCTATGAATTAATGAATACCATGTTAGAAGGGCTTGTTGTCGTGAAACCTACACGCACCCACTACAATGTATAAATTCAAATGCTGTTTAGGATTTTGCTAAAAGTGCATTGCTGCATCCTATAATACACACACACACACACACACACACACTATTTTGCCTACAATTTGTAAATTGGACCGTTATTGCGATAGATATCATTTCAGGAGAAAATAGCAAATATACATTATAGAAATATACAGATTTTATTCGACATTTCCTCCTGGGACTCGACTCAAGTAAGCGACACTTAAATAATTGCTGTTTTATTCGTTATTATTTACTTAGCTACTTAAACGATCAGGTATGGGTAGCGGTTTTAAGAAAAAACAATGAGATGTGAGCCATTTAAATGTAGTTTTATTTGTCATTATTTACTCCAACTACTTAAACGGTCAAGTGAGTAGCGGTTTTAAAATAAATGAGACCTGAGCCACCTATTTCCTTCACGCGCGCCGATGACATAACGGTCAAGTTAATCACGCGCGCAAAGAAAAAAAAATAGAATCTGATATATCTTTTTTTTAATAAGTGAAACTGATATATCATTAACGAGTAGATGGCCAAAGACTTGTTAAACTTTTTAACTGGCCAAAAAAAAAAAAAAAGTTCATGGCTATCACATTGTACCAGAATCTCCAATTGTTCATCAAGGTGCATTACTATTAAAAAACACATAATGTAAGATGAGAAAACGAAAGTATTTTGATATATATATATACATATACATTATATAAAAAGCTTAATAAAGGATAAATTATCATGGTTGTTTAGCTTTTCAGAATGCGAGATCTAATATTTGAAAGAGGAGGAAGCCCTTGGGTTTCCTATTTCTTTTGAATCCAAAATATAATCAAGAAGTTTAAGGTTTTTTTTAACTCTAAAATTGAAATAGAAAACATACAACCACATATACATCATAAACCATCAAAAAAACTTCTATAATCCAAATGATGAGTTTGTTTCTAACCTCTATTGGAGTTGCTTGCTCTGATGGTGGCCGTTGTGACAAAGGGACTTGGAAGAGTATCCCATTGATTCGACGGCACTGGAATTCTTCATCCCAAACAATGTCAGGAGGCACCTGCGAAGGTAAATTTCAGGTAAATTAGACAGTAAATTATTATGAAAAAAAATCAAAATGATTTTGTATCCTGATGTGTATTTGATTTTACGAAGTTGGTAAGTAATAACAATGTGTTTGCAGTTGGGTTTCGAGCCCCCATTGTTTTGCAGAGGAAGAAAGAAAGCGATATGTCCTAGAAGTAGGTATGGTGGGATGGTATAAATGCGTGAACAGACCAATTTATAGTGTGAATACAACCAGGTGTGTGGGTTTTGGATTTTTCTTTATTTCTTAGATTGAGCGGGATGGTGAGGAAAAATTAAATGGCAATTTTGTTAAACATGTTTATTCCTTTTCAGCCGTTTACATAAAAGAAACACAAATGGTGATTTTACATTTTAGTTTTAATTCAACCTTTTCAGACTTGGGCTCCGAGGAGGAGTGTTCAACATTTTCGTCATAAGTAGGTCGCCTACGAATTTGAATTCTCCATTTCCCCTCCACCCGCTCTTTCAAAGACAAATTGTTCTTATTGTTAACGATCAAAGTAACTTCTTCTGTAACTGGGAGTACCAGCCGATCTTTCAGTTGAATCTCCTTTGCATCAATCTTTTGTGTTTCGTTTCTGATTGTGGGATGGAGGGTGTAATAAGTGCATTTTCTTGTTTCATCCTACAACAAAAAGTGAAGATTATTAAACATTACAATAAATGATATTTTCTCTTAATCGTATATAGTTTTTTATGCACCTGTTATTTTAAGCACTCTTATAATTTACTTGCATAAAAAAATCAATGATTGCATATGGTAGAGTGAAGTTTAAAACATAATAGTGATATATACCTCTTTAATCTACAAAATTTGATCTGCGCCATTTTCTTTTTGGCATTCTAACAGCCGCAATGAGATGTCAGTAATAGTTACGATTTTAAGCTTTTCCGAACCCCTTCTTCTTTTTCTTGAAGATCGCCGCTCGCTACGTTCCGCACGCTGCTCCTACAAAATTTTAGCACTGTGTGAATTGATGGTCTAAGAAGTTATAGAATTTCTTCTGATTAATCGTGAGGATATCCCACCCAAAAACTTTTTTAAAAAACACGAACCTACTCAATGGATTTACTTTGAGAAGGAACAAAAATGATAGCAATTCCTATAATTTATGTTCCTCAGTAAACATCAATTGGCTAACCTTGGGTACAAAAAAATCTTTTGTCTTTGCGGAATTGATATTCTATGAGAAGTTCATTTCTATCAAATTTGAACTCAGTAAGGAAATAATTCTTTTCACTCTAACTTGAACTGGGAGTGGGAGTACTACCCTTTTTCATTGAAGATTTCTCACAAATATATGTGTATATATGTATATACACACATATATGTATGTGGGTGGGTGAGAGTAATCTCCTCCATTGAATATTTGTCATATATATAAACTAGGACACATTTGTTATGAGAATTATTATTTAAAGAAAACATGTCTGAATGGAAATTTGAATTAAATCAATAAAAATGTGGATTTAAACTTAATATTCCCACGATAAAAATCTCTAATCTCTGATTAAATAACGTTGAGCAAGGAACTTAGTCATACAAATTACGACATGTTTTGTGAGACGTAGTACATTTTAAAGTGTTGTGGATAGCAACGGAACAAGGGGTTTAATTTAAAATTTTCTTCCTCAATAATTAATATTAATAATTCTATATGTAAAAACGTATTAAAATGTACTTCAGCCAAACTAAATGAATGAATTAAATGTAAGTAATTACTATTGCTTTAACTAACCGAATAAAATAAAGATTCTAAATTTGGTCAATAGACTACAAAAATTGGTTCAATCGACATCAGAGTTAATATGATTTTGCAACGATTGTAATGCAACTAAGGTTCATGATAAGTTCTATGAATTAATGAATACCATGTTAGAAGGGCTTGTTGTCGTGAAACCTACACGCACCCACTACAATGTATAAATTCAAATGCTGTTTAGGATTTTGCTAAAAGTGCATTGCTGCATCCTATAATACACACACACACACACACACACACACACTATTTTGCCTACAATTTGTAAATTGGACCGTTATTGCGATAGATATCATTTCAGGAGAAAATAGCAAATATACATTATAGAAATATACAGATTTTATTCGACATTTCCTCCTGGGACTCGACTCAAGTAAGCGACACTTAAATAATTGCTGTTTTATTCGTTATTATTTACTTAGCTACTTAAACGATCAGGTATGGGTAGCGGTTTTAAGAAAAAACAATGAGATGTGAGCCATTTAAATGTAGTTTTATTTGTCATTATTTACTCCAACTACTTAAACGGTCAAGTGAGTAGCGGTTTTAAAATAAATGAGACCTGAGCCACCTATTTCCTTCACGCGCGCCGATGACATAACGGTCAAGTTAATCACGCGCGCAAAGAAAAAAAAATAGAATCTGATATATCTTTTTTTTAATAAGTGAAACTGATATATCATTAACGAGTAGATGGCCAAAGACTTGTTAAACTTTTTAACTGGCCAAAAAAAAAAAAAAAGTTCATGGCTATCACATTGTACCAGAATCTCCAATTGTTCATCAAGGTGCATTACTATTAAAAAACACATAATGTAAGATGAGAAAACGAAAGTATTTTGATATATATATATACATATACATTATATAAAAAGCTTAATAAAGGATAAATTATCATGGTTGTTTAGCTTTTCAGAATGCGAGATCTAATATTTGAAAGAGGAGGAAGCCCTTGGGTTTCCTATTTCTTTTGAATCCAAAATATAATCAAGAAGTTTAAGGTTTTTTTTAACTCTAAAATTGAAATAGAAAACATACAACCACATATACATCATAAACCATCAAAAAAACTTCTATAATCCAAATGATGAGTTTGTTTCTAACCTCTATTGGAGTTGCTTGCTCTGATGGTGGCCGTTGTGACAAAGGGACTTGGAAGAGTATCCCATTGATTCGACGGCACTGGAATTCTTCATCCCAAACAATGTCAGGAGGCACCTGCGAAGGTAAATTTCAGGTAAATTAGACAGTAAATTATTATGAAAAAACATCAAAATGATTTTGTATCCTGATGTGTATTTGATTTTACGAAGTTGGTAAGTAATAACAATGTGTTTGCAGTTGGGTTTCGAGCCCCCATTGTTTTGCAGAGGAAGAAAGAAAGCGATATGTCCTAGAAGTAGGTATGGTGGGATGGTATAAATGCGTGAACAGACCAATTTATAGTGTGAATACAACCAGGTGTGTGGGTTTTGGATTTTTCTTTATTTCTTAGATTGAGCGGGATGGTGAGGAAAAATTAAATGGCAATTTTGTTAAACATGTTTATTCC
The DNA here is from genome assembly GCA_948329865.1 of Linaria vulgaris. Lineage (NCBI taxonomy): Eukaryota > Viridiplantae > Streptophyta > Magnoliopsida > Lamiales > Plantaginaceae > Linaria > Linaria vulgaris. The sequence continues at coordinate 11,899,692 of OX415252.1, forward strand.
TTTTCAGCCGTTTACATAAAAGAAACACAAATGGTGATTTTACATTTTAGTTTTAATTCAACCTTTTCAGACTTGGGCTCCGAGGAGGAGTGTTCAACATTTTCGTCATAAGTAGGTCGCCTACGAATTTGAATTCTCCATTTCCCCTCCACCCGCTCTTTCAAAGACAAATTGTTCTTATTGTTAACGATCAAAGTAACTTCTTCTGTAACTGGGAGTACCAGCCGATCTTTCAGTTGAATCTCCTTTGCATCAACCTTTTGTGTTTCGTTTCTGATTGTGGGATGGAGGGTGTAATAAGTGCATTTTCTTGTTTCATCCTACAACAAGAAGTGAAGATTATTAAACATTACAATAAATGCTATTTTCTCTTAACCGTATATAGTTTTTTATGCACCTGTTATTTTGAGCACTCTTATATTTTACTTGCATCAAAAAATCAATGATTGCATATGGTAGAGTGAAGTTTAAAACATAATAGTGATATATACCTCTTTAATCTACAAAATTTGATCTGCGCCATTTTCTTTTTGGCATTCTAACAGCCGCAATGAGATGTCAGTAATAGTTACGATTTTAAGCTTTTCCGAACCCCTTCTTCTTTTTCTTGAAGATCGCCGCTCGCTACGTTCCGCACGCTGCTCCTACAAAATTTTAGCACTGTGTGAATTGATGGTCTAAGAAGTTATAGAATTTCTTCTGATTAATCGTGAGGATATCCCACCCAAAAACTTTTTTAATAAACACGAACCTACTCAATGGATTTACTTTGAGAAGGAACAAAAATGATAGCAATTCCTATAATTTATGTTCCTCATTAAACATCAATTGGCTAACCTTGGGTACAAAAAAATATTTTGTCTTTGCGGAATTGATATTCTATGAGAAGTTCATTTCTATCAAATTTGAACTCAGTAAGGAAATAATTCTTTTCACTCTAACTTGAACTGGGAGTGGGAGTACTACCCTTTTTCATTGAACATTTCTCACAAATATATGTGTATATATGTATATACACACATATATGTATGCGGGTGGGTGAGAGTAATCTCTTCCATTGAATATTTGTCATATATATAAACTAGGACACATTTGTTATGAGAATTATTATTTAAAGAAAACATGTCTGAATGGAAATTTGAATTAAATCAAGAAAAATGTAGATTTAAACTTAATATTCCCACGATAAAAAATCTCTAATCTCTGATTAAATAACGTTGAGCAAGGAACTTAGTCATACAAATTACGACATGTTTTGTGAGACGTAGTACATTTTAAAGTGTTGTGGATAGCAACGGAACAAGGGGTTTAATTTAAAATTTTCTTCCTCAATAATTAATATTAATAATTCTATATGTAAAAACGTATTAAAATGTACTTCAGCCAAACTAAATGAATGAATTAAATGTAAGTAATTACTATTGCTTTAACTAACCGAATAGAATAAAGATTCTAAATTTGGTTAATAGACTACAAAAATTGGTTCAATCGACATCAGAGTTAATATGATTTTGCAATGATTGTAATGCAACTAAGGTTCATGATAAGTTCTATGAATTAATGAATACCATGTTAGAAGGGCTTGTTGTCGTGAAACCTACACGCACCCACTACAATGTATAAATTCAAATGCTGTTTAGGATTTTCCTAAAAGTGCATTGCTGCATCCTATAATTATACACACACACACACACTATTTTGCCTACAATTTGTAAATTGGACCGTTATTGCGATAGATATCATTTCAGGAGAAAATAGCAAATATACATTATAGAAATATACAGATTTTATTCGACATTTCCTCCTGGGACTCGACTCAAGTAAGCGACACTTAAATAATTGCTGTTTTATTCGTTATTATTTACTTAGCTACTTAAACGATCAGGTATGGGTAGCCGTTTTAAGAAAAAACAATGAGATGTGAGCCATTTAAATGTAGTTTTATTTGTCATTATTTACTCCAACTACTTAAACGGTCAAGTGAGTAGCGGTTTTAAAATAAATGAGACCTGAGCCACCTATTTCCTTCACGCGCGCCGGTGACATAACGGTCAAGTTAATCACGCGCGCAAAGAAAAAAAAATAGAATCTGATATATCTTTTTTTTAATAAGTGAAACTGATATATCATTAACGAGTAGATGGCCAAAGACTTGTTAAACTTTTTAACTGGCCAAAAAAAAAAAAAAGTTCATGGCTATCACATTGTACCAGAATCTCCAATTGTTCATCAAGGTGCATTACTATTAAAAAACACATAATGTAAGATGAGAAAACGAAAGTATTTTGATATATACATATACATATACATTATATAAAAAGCTTAATAAAGGATAAATTATCATGGTTGTTTAGCTTTTCAGAATGCGAGATCTAATATTTGAAAGAGGAGGAAGCCCTTGGGTTTCCTATTTCTTTTGAATCCAAAATATAATCAAGAAGTTTAAAGTTTTTTTTAACTCTAAAATTGAAATAGAAAACATACAACCACATATACATCATAAACCATCAAAAAAACTTCTATAATCCAAATGATGAGTTTGTTTCTAACCTCTATTGGAGTTGCTTGCTCTGATGGTGGCCGTTGTGACAAAGGGACTTGGAAGAGTATCCCATTGATTCGACGGCACTGGAATTCTTCATCCCAAACAATGTCAGGAGGCACCTGCGAAGGTAAATTTCAGGTAAATTAGACAATAAATTATTATGAAAAAAAATCAAAATGATTTTGTATCCTGATGTGTATTTGATTTTACGAAGTTGGTAAGTAATAACAATGTGTTTGCAGTTGGGTTTCGAGCCCCCATTGTTTTGCAGAGGAAGAAAGAAAGTGATATGTCCTAGAAGTAGGTATGGTGGGATGGTATAAATGCGTGAACAAACCAATTTATAGTGTGAATACAACCAGGTGTGGGGGTTTTGGATTTTTCTTTATTTCTTAGATTGAGCGGGATGGTGAGGAAAAATTAAATGGCAATTTTGTTAAACATGTTTATTCGTTTTCAGCCGTTTACATAAAAGAAACACAAATGGTGATTTTACATTTTAGTTTTAATTCAACCTTTTCAGACTTGGGCTCCGAGGAGGAGTGTTCAACATTTTCGTCATAAGTAGGTCGCCTACGAATTTGAATTCTCCATTTCCCCTCCACCCGCTCTTTCAAAGACAAATTGTTCTTGTTGTTAACGATCAAAGTAACTTCTTCTGTAACTGGGAGTACCAGCCGATCTTTCAGTTGAATCTCCTTTGCATCAACCTTTTGTGTTTCGTTTCTGATTGTGGGATGGAGGGTGTAATAAGTGCATTTTCTTGTTTCATCCTACAACAAAAAGTGAAGATTATTAAACATTACAATAAATGCTATTTTCTCTTAACCGTATATAGTTTTTTATGCACCTGTTATTTTGAGCACTCTTATATTTTACTTGCATCAAAAAATCAATGATTGCATATGGTAGAGTGAAGTTTAAAACATAATAGTGATATATACCTCTTTAATCTACAAAATTTGATCTGCGCCATTTTCTTTTTGGCATTCTAACAGCCGCAATGAGATGTCAGTAATAGTTACGATTTTAAGCTTTTCCGAACCCCTTCTTCTTTTTCTTGAAGATCGCCGCACGCTCGCTAACACTGTTAGAAAAAGAGGAAATTATCATTGGGTTTGTGTAGATGATTTCAATGAAGACGACTTTAGTTCTGGAGAAGCTGAAGAACAAACAGAAGAGGTTCAAACTGCTGCGCTACTCACTCAGATTGACTGGACGCCAGAAGACTCCCTGAACTGCTTCGGATCTCAATGTTATCCCAACATTCAGGATCCAACATCAGAACATGAGACCTTCTTCGCAGATTGGGATGAATATGATACTGATATGATCCTTATCTTGATTCCTACTTTGATGAATCTAACTTTGATTGTTTTCATGGCACAGTGGATCTAGATGAAGAATATTTCTTTGAAGGTGAAATGTCCCAGGAGGAAATCATTGAAGACCTGAAGTCTATCTACCACAAACTGCTGCTTGAGAATCACAAACTCATCAAGAGCAACAAAAGCTTGAACGAAGAGATTGGATGCATGAAAAAGATGCTGAAAATGTATGAGAGATACCTTGACAAAACTGAGGCTGAGCTGAAAGAGGTAAAGGTAAAATTAGATAAAGCTGAACAAACCATTGACAAATGGAAATCTTCAACATCTCTGCTTGATGAAGTGCTGAGTATGGGAAATCAAGGTAAAAATGGTTTGGGCCATGTTGAAAAACCTCCCTCTGAAGATGATAATTCTGCCTATTTGAAAGCTGGTTTTATCAAGAAAATCAATAACTTGAGTTGTGAAATCCCTTCCAACACTGTGAAGAAGCCTACTTTTATCTGTCAATATTGTTTTCAACCTGATCACATTAAGCCTTATTGTAAAAAATATAAAATTGTGATTGAGAAGAAAACAGTAATTAATTGCAATACCAATGTTAGGAGAACCTCTGATCTGAATGTTATCCCAACATTAGGTAACAACTCTGAAGGACATAAAAGTAGAACTTGGATAGAGAAGCTAAAAACTCCTAAGGTTAAAATTGTTTGTAATGTTGACTTTTCTGCTGTTTACTCTAACCTTGCAGGTAAGTGGTATTTTGACATTGGATGTTCAAGGCACATGACTGGAAACATTGACAACCTGAAAGAGGTAATACCTTTGACTATTGGAACAGTTACCTATGGAGGAGGCACAAAAGGGAAAATGATGTAGAGCACGGAAGCCATAAGGGAAGATGAAATAACTCAAGAATCAAAAGTTTGTTGATTCACGAAGAATACCAAGAAATTGATGCAAAAGAGAGAAACTCTCAAGAAATTTATTCAATAATCAACTGACTACAATGATTCAAAGACGACTAACTTATAAAGTGAAAACCCTAATTAAGAAAAATGCCAAAATTACAAAAGACTCTTAAAATAACTAAATAAAACATAAAAATCCCGTTGGAAATAATAAACTGCAGTTTTGACCCTCTAAACCTTCGAATTTGCCTAAAATCACGTGGGCGTAAAGACTTTGGACTTTACGTTTTGTTCAGGAGGCCGTTTCCACTTGGAAAAGTGATATCTTTTGTTAAAAACGGGCTCTGTGACTTTTTGGTCAAAACTCGACTCGCTTGAACCTCCGGTTGATTATTTTCGATCAAGAGATACCCATATTTCTGATCTCCATCATTCTCCCCTCGTTGAAAAAGATTCGACCTCGAATCTGAATCGTGTTTAGTAACTTTATCACCACAATGCAAAATAAAATTTGGAACTTGAAAAAACTCAAAACCCCGTGAGTGAACATCTTTAATTGTGGCAACAACAATATGTTTATTCTCTTCGTCGACCACTATCACACCTAAATTCTTCTTTTCCTCTTCAACATCTTCAAGCGTATCAACTTTTTTATCTACCTTGTACCTTCCCGACATCTCCATCTCTTTCACTGGGTGCGCCACCAGGATCTCCTCATCCAAACCCTCCATGAAAGCTTTTAACCGAGACATCTCAAACTCATCAACAATACCGTCACCATTGCTATCATAAACAACATCATGTGAAGATTCACAATCCTCTTCATCATCACCATGTAAATTTAGAATATCACCTTGAAATTCTGATTTCCAATGTTTTTCCTCTAGATCATCTTGTCTCCGGTGAATAGGCGGAATCAATGGTTGTTCTAGTGGTACAAACGGATTCTCCATGAAATCCGCAAACAATGGAGCTCCAGGTGTTGGTGTGGGTTCAGGCTGTCGAGCAACCAGCACCGCCATTTGTTGCGTCAACAAGTGAATTTGTTGACGTAACTTTGTGTATTCATCACATCTATCTTCTTCTACCGGAACATCATGGACTTCAGGGTTTCTCCTCGCCATGGTGAAGGAACGAACCTGTCTCTGATGCCAACTGATGTAGCGCGCGGAAGCCATAAGGGAAGATGAAATAACACAAGAATCAAAAGCTTGTTGATTCACGAAGAATACCAAGAAATTGATGCAAAAGAGAGAAACTCTCAAGAAATTTATTCAATAATCAACGGACTACAATGATTCAAAGACGACTAACTTATAAAGTGAAAACCCTAATTAAGAAAAATGCCAAAATTACAAAAGACTCTTAAAATAACTAAATAAAACATAAAAATCACGCTGGAAATAATAAACTGCAGTTTTGACCCTCTAAGCCTTCGAATTTGCCTAAAATCACGTGGGCGTAAAGACTTTAGACTTTACGTTTTGTTTAGGAGGCCGTTTCCACTTGGAAAAGTGATATCTTTTGTTAAAAACGGGCTCCATTGACTTTTTGGTCAAAACTCGACTCGCTTGAACCTCCGGTTGATTATTTTCGATCAAGAGATACCCATATTTCTGATCTCCATCATTCTCCCCTCGTTGAAAATGATTCGACCTCGAATCTGAATCGTGTTTAGTAACTTTATCACCACAATGCAAAATAAAATTTGGAACTTGAAAAAACTCAAAACCCCGTGAGTGAACATCTTTAATTGTGGCAACAACAATATGTTTATTCTCTTCGTCGACCACTATCACACCTAAATTCTTCTTTTCCTCTTCAACATCTTCAAGCGTATCAACTTTTTTATCTACCTCGTACCTTCCCGACATCTCCATCTCTTTCACTGGGCGCCACCGGGATCTCCTCATCCAAACCCTCCATGAAAGCTTTTAACCGAGACATCTCAAACTCATCAACAATACCGTCACCATTGCTATCATAAACAACATCATGTGAAGATTCACAATCCTCTTTATCATCACCATGTAAATTTAGAATATCACCTTGAAACTCTGATTTCCAATGTTTTTCCTCTAGATCATCTTGTCTCCGGTGAATTGGCGGAATCAATGGTTGTTCTAGTGGTACAAACAGATTCTCCATTAAATCCACAAACAATGGAGCTCCAGGTGTTGGTGTGGGTTCAAGCTGTCGAGCAACCAGCACCGCCATTTGTTGCGTCAACAAGTGAATTTGTTGACGTAACTTTGTGTATTCATCACATCTATCTTCTTCTACCGGAACATCATGGACTTCAGGGTTTCTCCTCGCCATGGTGAAGGAACGAACCTGTCTCTGATGCCAACTGATGTAGCGCGCGGAAGCCATAAGGGAAGATGAAATAACACAAGAATCAAAAGCTTGTTGATTCACGAAGAATACCAAGAAATTTATGCAAAAGAGAGAAACTCTCAAGAAATTTATTCAACAATCAACTGACTACAATGATTCAAAGACGACTAACTTATAAAGTGAAAACCCTAATTAAGAAAAATGCCAAAATTACAAAAGACTCTTAAAATAACTAAATAAAACATAAAAATCACGCTGGAAATAATAAACTGCAGTTTTGACCCTCTAAGCCTTCGAATTTGCCTAAAATCACGTGGGCGTAAAGACTTTAGACTTTACGTTTTGTTTAGGAGGCCGTTTCCACTTGGAAAAGTGATATCTTTTGTTAAAAACGGGCTCCATTGACTTTTTGGTCAAAACTCGACTCGCTTGAACCTCCGGTTGATTATTTTCGATCAAGAGATACCCATATTTCTGATCTCCATCATTCTCCCCTCGTTGAAAATGATTCGACCTCGAATCTGAATCGTGTTTAGTAACTTTATCACCACAATGCAAAATAAAATTTGGAACTTGAAAAAACTCAAAACCCCGTGAGTGAACATCTTTAATTGTGGCAACAACAATATGTTTATTCTCTTCGTCGACCACTATCACACCTAAATTCTTCTTTTCCTCTTCAACATCTTCAAGCGTATCAACTTTTTTATCTACCTCGTACCTTCCCGACATCTCCATCTCTTTCACTGGGCGCCACCGGGATCTCCTCATCCAAACCCTCCATGAAAGCTTTTAACCGAGACATCTCAAACTCATCAACAATACCGTCACCATTGCTATCATAAACAACATCATGTGAAGATTCACAATCCTCTTTATCATCACCATGTAAATTTAGAATATCACCTTGAAACTCTGATTTCCAATGTTTTTCCTCTAGATCATCTTGTCTCCGGTGAATTGGCGGAATCAATGGTTGTTCTAGTGGTACAAACAGATTCTCCATTAAATCCACAAACAATGGAGCTCCAGGTGTTGGTGTGGGTTCAGGCTGTCGAGCAACCAGCACCGCCATTTGTTGCGTCAACAAGTGAATTTATTGACGTAACTTTGTGTATTCATCACATCTATCTTCTTCTACCGGAACATCATGGACTTCAGGGTTTCTCCTCGCCATGGTGAAGGAACTAACCTGTCTCTGATGCCAACTGATGTAGCGCGCGGAAGCCATAAGGGAAGATGAAATAACACAAGAATCAAAAGCTTGTTGATTCACGAAGAATACTAAGAAATTGATGCAAAAGAGAGAAACTCTCAAGAAATTTATTCAACAATCAACTGACTACAATGATTCAAAGACGACAAACTTATAAAGTGAAAACCCTAATTAAGAAAAATGCCAAAATTACAAAAGACTCTTAAAATAACTAAATAAAACATAAAAATCCCGCTGGAAATAATAAACTGTAGTTTTGACCCTCTAAGCCTTCGAATTTGCCTAAAATCACGTGGGCGTAAAGACTTTAGACTTTACGTTTTGTTTAGGAGGCCGTTTCCACTTGGAAAAGTGATATCTTTTGTTAAAAACGGGCTCCGTTGACTTTCTGGTCAAAACTAGACTCGCTTGAACCTCAAGTTGATTATTGTCGATCAAGAGATACCCATATTTCTGATCTCCATCAGAAGATCATTGGAAAAGGAGTACTGGATGTTGAAGGATTTCCACCACTCAAGGATGTGTTGTTGGTTGAAGGATTGAAAGCAAATTTAATTAGCATAAGTCAACTTTGTGATGATAACTTGCTAGTTACTTTTGATAAAAGTTCATGTGATGTGTTTAATAGTGACAATGTCCGTGTCATGACAGGTACAAGATCAAAGGATAACTGCTATCTTGCTCAAGATGAAGCAAAATGCTACCATGCCAAAGTAGATGAATCTGTCATGTGGCACAAGAAGTTAGGACATGTGCACTATAGAAATCTGGAGAAACTATAGAAGTTAGAGGCTGTAAGAGGACTGCCTAAATTAACTAGCCCAGGTAAAATTGTTTGTGAAGACTGTCGAAATGGTAAACAAACAAAAGCTGTCCATCCACCACTGCAGGTACAAAGTACTAACCCTAGAACTAATAAGTGCTTTGATTTGCTACACATGGATCTCATGGGTCCTATTGAGGTTAGTAGCCTGAATGGTAAGAAGTATGCTTTTGTTATTGTTGATGATTTTTCAAGATATACATGGATTAAGTTTTTGAAAGAAAAATCAGAGGCATTCAACACATTCAAGATTTTGCATGCTAGTATCAAGAATCTCTATGGTACTTCTGTAGGAAGAATTAGGTCTGACCATGGAAAGGAGTTTGAAAATGTAAGCTTTGCTAATTTTGTGAATCTAAAGGCATTTTTCATGAGTTTTCAACACCTAAGACACCTCAGCAAAATGGTATTGCTGAGAGGAAGAATAGAACACTTCAAGAGATGGCTAGAGTTATGTTGAATTCTAAAAACCTATCTAAGAAACTCTGGGCTGAAGCATTGAATACTGCATGTCATATTAGTAATAGAGTTTATCTTAGACCTGGTACTACTATGACACCTTATGAAATCTTGAAGGGTTCAAAATCAACAGTAGCACACTTTCATGAATTTGGTATTAACTGCTATTTGCTAAAAGATAGAGATTATTTGAGCAAATTTGATCCCAAAAGTGAAAAGTGTATATTTGTTGGATATTCTCCTAATAGTGCTGCTTTCAGGGTCTACAATACAAGATTGCATATTGTTCAAGAATCAGTGAATGTCATTTTTGATGATTTAACTGTTTCTACAGGTACTGAAGAAGTCACTGGTTCAGATGTTACTCCAACATTCGACTCAACATTGAACACAGACGCTGGAGATGCTGAACTGGAAACTGGAACAAATGTTGACTTAACACCAGAAACCCCCAATGTTATGCCAACATCGGTGCTGTCACATTCTGAAGATGAAGTGGTTCCTGTATCCAGAAGAGATCCCTCTCTTAGAATACAAAGAGATCATCCAGCCTCTCAAGTAATTGGCCAAATTACTGAAAGAGTTAGAACACGCAACAAAGAAAGGGTCAATTACAAGGATATGGCTAAGTTGTGTGTTTGTATGTCTTCTTCATGTACTATTGATAATGCATCTTGTTTTGTTTCCTCCATTGAACCTAAGAATGTAACTGAAGCCCTTAAGGATAGTTACTGGATTAATGCCATGCAAGAGGAACTCTTACAATTCACCAAAAACAAAGTTTAGAATCTAGTACCTAGGCCATCACATGTGAATGTAATAGGTACAAAATGGATTTGCAGAAATAAAACTGATGAGAATGGTGTAATTATGAGGAACAAAGCTAGGTTGTTTGCACAAGGTTATACTCAGGTAGAATGTATAGATTTTGATCAGACTTTTGCTCCAGTAGCTAGGATATAATCAATTAGATTACTCCTTGCTATTGCTTGCTGTCTTAGGATTAAACTATACCAAATGGATGTTAAAGGTGCATTTCTGAATGGTTTAATTGACAAAGAGGTTTATGTAGAACAACCTAAAGGCTTTGCTGATCCTAAACATCATGACCATGTGTACAAACTTGAAAAGGCTTTGTATGGCTTAAACAGGCTCCTAGAGCTTGGTATGAGAGGCTAACTGATTTTCTATTAGGCATAGGTTTCAATAGATGAGATGGAGATAGAACACTGTTTGTCCTTAGAAAAAGCTCTGATATATGCATTGCTCAAATTTATGTGGATGATATTGTATTTGGCTCTACTAACAAGTCTACCTTAGACAAGTTTGTTGAGTCTATGACAGGAATATTTGAGATGAGCATGATTGGTGAGCTCAACTACTTTCTGGGACTACAAGTTAAGCAGCTGGAGAATGGTATCTTCCTGAACCAGGAGAAGTATGCAAGGAATCTGGTGAAGAGATTTGAGCTACAAGAGTCCAAGCCTTGCAAAACTCCTATGTCTTCTTCAGTGAAGATAACAAAAGATGGCACTGGCAGCAATGTTGATCCAACATTGTACAAATCCATGATTGGTAGTTTGCTATATCTCTCTGCCTCTAGACCTGATATCATGTTTTCAGTATGTGTTTGTGCTAGGTACCAAGATGAGCCAAGGCAATCTCACTTGATTGCTGTGAAGAGGATTCTTAGATATATCTATGGAACTTCACCTTTAGGCATTTGGTATTCTTATGACACTAACACTAACTTGGTTGGTTTCAGTGACTCTGACTGGGCAGGTGATGTGGATGACAGGAAATCCACAAGTGGGGGCTGTTTTTATTTGGGGAATTATTTGGTCTCCTGGTATAACAAGAAGCAGAACTGTGTTTCATTATCAACTGCTGAATCAGAATATGTAGCAGCTGGCAGCTGTGTTACCCAACTTGTGTGGCTCAAACACATGCTTTCAGATTATGGACTAGATAGTGATACACTTCTCATGTTCTGTGACAATCTAAGTGCCATAAGTATCTCTAGGAATCCTGTCCAACATTCTAGAACTAAGCATATTGACATAAGACATCATTCCCTAAGAGATATGGTAGAGGACAAAGTGATCAACATTGAACATATTGAGACAACAAATCAGCTTGCTGACATGTTTACAAAACCTTTAGATAGTGAGAGATTCTTCAGTTTGAGGAAATCTCTTGGCATGTGCAATATGTGAAAATGTTGAGGAAACCAGTGTTGTCATAACACCACTGACTAGCACTGGTATATTGGTTGTGGTGTAGTAGGTATTCTGTTGTTTTCCTTTGTTGAATTCATTTCCCTATGAGTCTCATTTCATCTGTGTTTTGTCATATTTGGTTTGTGTGGTTGAACTCTTTGATTAACAACTCTTTCTAGTTATCAGTTTCACATCTTTGTTTTTAAAAAGTAATAAAACTCTTCTGTTGTCTGAGGTTGTGATTGCCTAACATATGGAGAAGCTGGTGTACACAAAGTTCACTACTTTGATGTCTATTCAGTTGTGTCTTATTCATATGAAAGGTGTACATGACATGTGGAGAAGCTGGGGTGCATGATGTTGACAGCTTCAGTGTTACTTAGTTGTGCTTATTTACATGTTTCTATTTGTTTGGCCAAGGAACACATGAGGGTGATCTTTTCTACTAGGGTGTTTGAGGTTTAGATTTCTTACATTTAGTAGCACTGATCACTTGCTGATTCTCTTGAATGTAGGTTGGTAAACAAGTATGAATAAGGAATTGGGGTGTTGGGGTGCATGGTAAATGAATTGCCAACATTCAAGGCCTTTGTACTTGCCTAACTTGCTACTGTTAATGTTGTTACTGGGGTGTGTGGAGTTCAGGCTACCCTCATTCAGTAGTGACATTAGCTTTGTGTTTAGCAACCTTCAGTTTTTGGTTCAGATGAGTTATGAAAATAATAAAGATTTTAAAGAGATGTGTGCTGTGCTAGTCTGAGGAGTTTTTCATTTGTGTTTACCATCTGCCTATTTGACATTACATTGTTGCATTCATGTAGAACTGCATTGTTTCCTTCTTGTTGTTGAGTTGTGTCGGTCTAGGCTTAGGGGGAGTATAATTTATAATTCATGTGTTGAGGCATACAATTGGGTGACATACTGCAAGTGAGACACTTCTCTGTGACTTTCTATGCTGTGGAAGTGAATTTTTCCTTGAATTCATAACTGCTTATCTCTGTGTGTTTCTTGTTATCTATGTTGCTTACTCATGATTTTGATCTGAACAATATGTCTGAGGTACTCACTTGCTATATTGGTTAAGTTTCAGATGTATTTTTGGATGTATCTCAATCTCTCACATGAATTTGCCTTGGTGAAGCATGTACCTCTACCTTCGATTTTGAATGTTATCAAATGTTATCCCAACATTGTGCACAGTCGCAGGTCAACATTGAAAACATGAACTCATAAGTTTTCAGTTTTCTGAAAACCGCTCTGGTTAACTGTTAATTAAATATCAAATCATCTGCGCGGGAAAACATAGTGGGAAAGTTTTACTTGGTTCAAATTTGGTAGCTGCCCATTAACATTCATTCTCTTTCCTATTCACGGTTATTTCTGAAATCAAAACCCTATTTTCCTTAATTAAACTTACAATTTCCTTATTTGTGCGTATATTGCAAAATTGCTCTCAAAATTCTCTCGACCTCCTCTGCGATTTCTCTCAAAATCTCTGTACTAACAATGGCAAGCAAGTCTCCCATGCAAACTCTTGCAGATGTTGCCCTGGACAGCGAACCTACTGCTGCACGCACCCGTTCACACACTAGGGGTGCTGCTGCGAAGTGAGATGATGCTCCTGCTGCTAAAACAAAGGCGATCCGCTATGTGCGACGTGGGAAAAAGTCCAAACAGGGAGAATCGACCTCCAATGTTGAGCCAACTGCTGATTTAACCACTCCCATCACCAATGAGCCTGAAATTGAGGTGAATACTACTGAACCCAACCCTGAACTTGATGTTGACTTAACTGTTGAGGGGGAGGGTAGTGAATCCGTTGAAAAATCTGTGGAGAAATCCATGGACACGTCTGTGGACAAATTGGTGAGGAAGTGGATTAGGGCTGAGAAGAAAAAGAACAAGGGCTCTGGGAAGAAGTTGAAAACTATGTCTGAGACTGCTAAGGGAAGGACTGAGGCTAGAAAAAGACAGGTGGAGAGGTTAGCCAAGAAAAAGGCTGAGAAGAAAGCTGAGGAAGAAGAGAAGACTGATGCTGCTGCTGAGAGAAAGAGGAAAGGAAATCAAGTAATGAAAGAGGAAACTGAGGTGGTTGATGTTGATGATGAGGAAGAAGAGAAGAAGTAAGAGGAGACTGAGGAAGAGCAGGATGGTGCTGCTGATGTTGCTGCTGATGTTGAGGCAACATCAGGGACAGAGGAGTATACAAATGGGCTGTATGTGATCTTCCCTGAGACTGAGGAGGACTGCTATTCTCCTTTCTATCTTTCACAAGAATTGGAGAAGAAGTGGGATTCTTTCAAGATGAGGGAGATTCACACTGAAATAGCTATAGAGATTGCCAGTTTCAAAGAGAACAAGGTGATGGACTTGCTTGAGGCAAGAGGGTTGCAACAATCAGTGATGGAGTTGCAGGACTATGATCCTGAGATTGTCATGGAGTTCTACCTAAATCTCTCCAAGTGGATCAGGGACTACAGATCTCCAAAGTTTGGAAAGGCTTGGGTGAGGGGGAAAGTCTTCAACATTGACCCCTACACCATCAACAAGATATGTGGCTTCCCTACTGCTGATGAATCTGAGGACCCCTATTATGATGATGTGATTTAGGACTTGACTGGAGGGTTGGTCAAAATCTGGAGAGATGCTCTGCCAACCACAAAACTTACCTCTCTTAGTGCTGTCTTGCATAAGATAGCTTGCTTCAACTGGCTGCCAAGCAAAAATGTCACTGTTTTGACTAAGGAATCAGCAATCTTAGTCTACAAAATAAAGAATGGGCTAGCTGTGAACATGGGGGAGAGGATTATGAAGTCTATGTCTGAAGTTGCTGGAAGGAAAAATGGCATGCTGCCTTTTCCCTCACTCATCTACAAAACCCTTAGCAATCCAGGATTGAAGACAAGTGTAACAGTGGGCTGGAGGAAGAATGATACTGAACTGACAGTTCTCACAAGCTACTTGTCTGGATCAAGAGTGAGAGACCTTCCATGGAACCCAAAAGGAGTGGTGAGACCAAGGGCTGAAAAGAAGAAGGCTCAAGAGTTTACTGGAACTTCAGTACCTATGTCTAAAGAAGAAGACTGCATGGTCATCACTTCTGCTTTTGTGGATCATTTGCTGAACTGGTATAGGGGGCAGATTGTTGATTTTCAAAGGGAGATTGAGGAAAGAAAGGAACACCTCAAAGAGCTGGAGGACATGGTAAAAAATTTGGAGAAGCTCCCTTCTCCACAAAAAGGGGGAGAGTGGTTCCAATTTTAAATTTTAGTCTTCTAGTTTATGTTTTGTTTCTATGAACTGCTAATATCTTTGAACTGCTGGTACATTAATCTCTAATTAGTTTTATTTGATCAAGGGGCATGTTCTTGATATTTAGCTATGGTCTGTAACTCTAAGTACTACTGGTGAACTGCTCTAACTGCTATTACTTATGAAAGTGCATTTTGAACTGATTGTCTTTGTTAATTTAATTTTGAATATGTTAGCTTGTATTGAGGGGGAGCAGTTTAGTAGTTTAATGTGTTTCTTATAGATTATAACTTCCTGGATATAAGACTTGATTGGAACAGATGTTGGTTTTGTGAAGAAATGCAAAAAGGGGGAGATTGAAAGTGCAGGGCTTTCTGGAATCAATGTTAGACGATGCAATGTTAGACGATGTTGGGTTAACATTGTGGATAACATTGAAAGTCGAGAGTCTGTGCGAAAACTGTTATTTAGTTGCCAAATTTAAGTTTTGCCTTTATTCACATATTAATCAAGTTCCACGGTTTTAGTTGTTTATGTTTATGTCCAGGAAGGTATCTTAAGCATAAGGAAGAGATATGGAAGATTCCTTACTTGAAGTTTCCTTAATTCAAGCTAAGTTGAATTAGTCAACACAACACGGTTTCAAAATAAGGAAACAAGCGAGCTGTTCTCTGCAACGCGATTCTTTCCAGGATTCTGCGAATTGAAGAAGATGTGTTACCTCGTTAAATCGGTAACAATGGAAACACATTCTCAGGAAAGATTTGAAGTTCACAAAGAAGGCAAATTTCAACAAGGAAACAACAAGAGTTACCAAAACTGTGAACAACACATCTTGGCGTTCAAGACTCAAGAAATCTATAAAAGATGTGAAGTTCATCAAGATAAAGACAAGACAATCGCGCCAATAATCCAAGAGATTAATTATTCTTTGTATTGTCTTCGTCTTGTTTTGCGAAGTTTTTGTATCAATTGCTTAAGTCTAGTTCATAGAAGTTAAGTAGTTCTTACTTGTCTGCTTCGTTGAGTCCGATCAACAAAGAGCGTGAGTGAATTGTTGTAAGGAACGTTTTTGATAAAACCTTTATGGTTATTTCGCCAAAGGCTCGGAAGTTTTTAATAATATTGAAAACTTCTTAAAATTATATCTTCTTGTGTTCTTACTTCCGCTGCATATTATTATTATCAAGAAGATCAAAATAGAGTTAAGGCAATTCCAGCTTAACTCTCAAAAGTGTTGTGTCAATCCACGATCCAATATTTTTAATAGGCATCTTCTTAATGTTGCAAGATCTCTCAGAATACAAGCCAATCTTCCTCTACCTTTTTGGGGTGAGTGTGTTTTAACAGCAGCATATCTTATTAACAGAACTCCTACACATTTGCTTGATAATCACACTCCATACTATCTTTTGTACTCCAAGCAACCACAGTACTCTCACCTTAGAACCTATGGCTGTCTTTGCTTTGCAACCTCTCTGCCAAAGCCACATAATAAGCTCCTTCCCAGAGCCTCTAAATGTATTGATATAGGATATCCTGCTGGAATTAAAGGATACAAACTATTTGATCTTCATAATAAGCATATATTTGTCTCCAGAGATGTTATCTTTCATGAACAAATCTTCCCATTTCAATCTTCATCCACCATAGTGCCCAATCACATTACCTCAATATCTCCAATATTGGATCCTGTGGAACTGTCATATTTTCCTTCTTCATACAATGAATCTGATAACCTTCCTGACACCACTCATATCTAGGAAACAGATCCTACTTCAACACCTCCTTCACCAAATAACGCACACAGTTCTTCCACTTCTCCTTCTTCTTCTTCCACTGAACATCAGTCCTCCTCTAATATTAATTGATCACTTGATCACACTAATCATGTTGATGATATTTAAATAAGAAGGTCCACTAGTCTTAAAAAATTCCCTGTCATCTTCAAGACTATCAGTGTAAACTTATTCAATCTAAGTCCTGTCTCATGGATTCTACAACTGATGATGTCCATCAAGGTACACAACATCCTCTCAAGCTTTGTTTTCATCATTTATCTGATTCTCACAAAAGGTTCATATTATCTGTTGCTTCCACAACTGAACCTACATGCTATGATCAAGCTAAACTTGATCCCCTATGGATGGCTGCTATGAATACTGAATTACAAGCCTTGCATGAAAACAACACATGGACTCTTACCCCTTTACCTCCTGGTAAGAATGCTATTGGTTGCAAATGGGTATACAAGATCAAGTATACAGCTACATGCCAAGTAGAGAGATATAAAGCTAGATTGGTAGCAAAGGGATATAATCAACAAAAAGGATGGGACTTCTTTGAAACATTGTCTCCAGTAGCAAAAATCTCCACTGATAGATGTCTACTTGCTTTAGGAGCTGCTCAGAACTGGATACTATATCAATTGGATGTAAATAATGCTTTTTCTATATGGAGATTTCGAAGAGGAAGTTTATATGTTGCCACCTCCCGGTTTTGCTACTGAGGGGGAGAATACTCACTGTCTTCTTCACAAATCCTTATATGGACTTAAGCATGTTTCAAGGCAATGGAATAATAAGCTAACATCTATCATAATTGATCAGGGATTCAAGTAGTCATTTGCAGATCACTCATTATTCATCAAAAATCTCAATGGTAACATCACTGTCCTTCTGGTATATGTAGATGACATCATTATTGGAGGAAATTGCAAACAAGACATTGATTCTCTGAAGGATTATCTGAAGCACCATTTCAAACTGAAAGACTTAGGCAATCTAAAATATTTCCTAGGAATTGAAGTTGCCAGGAATAAGAAAGGAATATCACTGAACCAGAGAAAATATGCTCTTGAAATCATTGATGATTGTGGTCTATTAGGAGCTAAACCAGCTGGTACTCCTATTGAGCAGAGTTTAAAACTATCTCATTCAGGGGGAGTTGATTTAAAGGATCCAACCAAGTACAAAAGACTGATAGGAAGACTGATATATTTATCAGTCACCAGACCTCATATCTCACATGCAGTGCAAACACTGAGTCAGTACATGAGTGATCCAAAGCATCATCATATAGAAAGTGTATGAGGCATCATCCAAAGCTGAGAGTTAAGCTGGAATGACACAACACTTTCTGAGAGTTAAGCTGGAATTGCCTTAACTCTATTTTGATCTTCTTGATAATAATAATGTGCAGCGGAAGTAAGAACACAAGAAGATATAATTTTAAGAAGTTTTCAATATTATTAAAAACTTCCGAGCCTTAGGCCAAATAACCATAAAGGTTTTATCAAAAAAACAATCCTCACAACAATTCACTGACGCTCATTGTTGATCGGACTCAATGAAGCAGACAAGTAAGAACTACTTAACTTCTATGAACTAGACTTAAGCAGTTGATACAAAAACTTCGCAAAACAAAATGAAGACAATACAAAGTATGATTAATCTCTTGGATTATTGGCACGATTGTCTTGTCTTCATCTTGATGAACTTCACATCTTTATATATTTCTTGAGTCTTGAACACCAAGATGTGTTGTTCACAGTTTCGGTAACTCTTGTTGTTTCCTTGTTGAAATTTGCCTTCTTTGTGAACTTCATATCTTTCCAGAATATGTGTTTCCTTCATTACTGATTTAGCAAGGTAACACATCTTCTTCAATTCGGAGAATCCTGGAAAGAATCGCGTCGCAAAGAACAGCTCACTTGTTTTCTTCTTTTGAAAGCGTGTGAGTTGACTATTCAACTTAGCTTGAATTATGGAAACTTCAAGTAAGGAATCTTCCAAAGCTCTTCCTTATGTTTAAGATACTTTCCTGGACATAAACATAAACAACCAAAACCGTGGAACTTGATTAATAAGTGAATAAAGGCAAAACTTAATTTTGGCAACAAAAGAACAGTTTTCGCACAAGCTCTCGGCTTTCAATGTTATCCACAATTTTAACTCAACATCGTCTAACATTTCACTGTCTAACATTGTCCAGAAAACCTGCACTTTCAAGAAGGAACAAAAATGATAGCAATTCCTATAATTTATGTTCCTCAGTAAACATCAATTGGCTAACCTTGGGTACAAAAAAATCTTTTGTCTTTGCGGAATTGATATTCTATGAGAAGTTCATTTCTATCAAAGTTGAACTCAGTAAGGAAATAATTCTTTTCACTCTAACTTGAACTGGGAGTGCGAGTACTACCCTTTTTCATTGAAGATTTGTCACAAATATATGTGTATATATATATATATATATACACACATATATGTATGTGGGTGGGTGAGAGCCATCTCTTCCATTGAATATTTGTCATATATATAAACTAGGACACATTTGTTATGAAAATTATTATTTAAAGAAAACATGTCTGAATGGAAATTTGAATTAAATCAAGAAAAATGTAGATTTACACTTAATATTCCCACGATAAAAAATCTCTAATCTCTGATTAAATAACGTTGAGCAAGGAACTTAGTCATACAAATTACGAAATGTTTTGTGAGACGTAGTACCTTTTAAAATGTTGTGGATAGCAACGGAACAAGGGGTTTAATTTAAAATTTTCTTCCTCAATAATTAATATTAATAATTCTATATGTAAAAACATATTAAAATGTACTTCAGCCAAACTAAATGAATGAATTAAATATAAGTAATTACTATTGCGTTAAATAACCGAATAGAATAAAGATTCTAAATTTGGTTAATAGACTCCAAAAATTGGTTCAATCGACATCAGAGTTAATATGATTTTGCAATGATTGTAATGCAACTAAGGTTCATGATAAGTTCTATGAATTAATGAATACCATGTTAGAAGGGCTTGTTGTCGTGAAACCTACACGCACCCACTACAATGTATAAATTCAAATGATGTTTAGGATTTTCCTAAAAGTGCATTGATGCATCCTATAATTATACACACACACACACACACACTATTTTGCCTACAATTTGTAAATTGGACCGTTATTGCGATAGATATCATTTCAGGAGAAAATAGCAAATATACATTATAGAAATATACAGATTTTATTCCACATTTCCTCCTGGGACTCGACTCAAGTAAGCGACACATAAATAATTGCTGTTTTATTCGTTATTATTTACTTAGCAACTTAAACGATCAGGTATGGGTAGCAGTTTTAAGAAAAAAAATGAGATGTGAGTCATTTAAATGTAGTTTTGTTTGTTATTATTTACTCCAACTACTTAAACGGTCAAGTGAGTAGCGGTTTTAAAATAAATGAGACCCGAGGCACCTATTTTCTTCCCGTGCGCCAGTGACATAACGGTCAAGTTAATCACGCGCGCAAAGCAAAAAAAATAGAATCTGATATATCTTTTATTTAATAAGTGAAACTGATATATCATTAACGAGTAGATGGCCAAAGACTTGTTAAACTCTATAACTGGCCAAAAAAAAAAAGGTTCATGGCTAAACCAGAATCTCCAACTGTTCATCAAGGTGCATTACTATTAAAAAACACATAATGTAAGATGAGAAAAAGAAAGTATTTTGATATATACATATACATATACATTATATAAAAAGTTTAATAAAGGATGAATTATCATGGTTGTTTAGCTTTTCAGAATGCGAGATCTAATATTTGAAAGAGGAGGAAGCCCTTGGGCTTCCTATTTCTTTTGAATCCAAAATATAATCAAGAAGTTTACGGTTTTTTTTTAACTCTAAAATTGAATTATAAAACATACAATCACGTATACATCATAAACCATCAAAAAAACTTCTATAATCCAAATGATGAGTTTGTTTCTAACCTCTATTGGAGTTGCTTGCTCTGACGGTGGCCGTTGTGACAAAGGGATTGGGAAGAGTATCCCATTGATTCGACGGCACTGGAATTCTTCATCCCAAACAATCTCAGGAGGCACCTGCGAAGGTAAAGTTCAGGTAAATTAGACAGTAAATTATTATGAAAACAAATCAAAATGATTTTGTAACCTGGTGTGTATTTGATTTTACGAAGTTGGTAAGTAATAACAATGTGTTGGCAGTTGGGTTTCGAGCCCCCATTGTTTTGCAGAGGAAGAAAGAAAGCGATATGTCCTAGAAGTAGGTATGGTGGGATGGTATAAATGTGTGAACAGACCAATTTATAGTGTGAATACAGCCAGGTGTGTGGGTTGGATTTTTCCTTATTTGTTAGATTGAGCGGGATGGTGAGGAAAAATTAAATGGCAATTTTGTTAAACATGTTTATTCCTTTTCTGCCGCTTACATAAAAGAAACACAAAGGGTGATTTTACATTTTAGTTTTAATTCAACCTTTCAGACTTGGGCTCATAGGAGGAGTGTTCAACATTTTCTTCATAAGTAGGTCGCCTACGAATTTGAATTCTACATTTCCCCTCCACCCGCTCTTTCAAAGACAAATTGTTCTTGTTGTTAACGATCAAAGTAACTTATTCTGTAACTGGCAGTACCAGCCGATCTTTCAGTTGAATCTCCTTTGCATCAACCTTTTGTGTTTCGTTTCTGATTGTGGGATGGAGGGTGTAATAAGTGCATTTTCGTGTTTCATCCTACAACAAGAAGTGAAGATTAATAAACATTACGATAAATGCTATTTTCTCTTAACCATATATAGTTTTTTATGCACATGTTATTTTGAGCTCTTTTATATTTTACTTGCATCAAAAAATCAATGATTGCATATGGTAGAGTGAATTTAAAACATAATAGTGATATATACCTCTTTAATCTACAAAGTTTGATCTGCGCCATTTTCTTTTTGGCATTCTAACAGCCGCAATGAGATGTCAGTAATACTTACGATTTTAGGCTTTTTCGAACCCCTTCTTCTTTTTTCTTGAAAATATCCGCTCGCTACGTTCCGCACGCTGCTCCTGCAAAATTTTAGCACTGTGTGAATTGATTGTCTAAGAAGTTATTGAATTTCTTCTGATTAATCGTGAGGATATCCCACCCAAAAACGTTTTTAAAAAACACGAACCTACTCAATGGATTTACTTTGAGAAGGAACAAAAATGATAGCAATTCCTATAATTTATGTTCCTCAGTAAACATCAATTGGCCAACCTTGGGTACAAAAAAATCTTTTGTCTTTGCGGAATTGATATTCTATGAGAAGTTCATTTCTATCAAAGTTGAACTCAATAAGGAAATAATTTAACTGGGAGTGGGAGTACTACCCTTTTTCATTGAAGATTTGTCACAAATATATGTGTATATATATATATATATATACACACACACACACAAATATGTATGTGGGTGGGTGAGAGTCATCTCTTCCATTGAATAATTGTCATATATATAAACTAGGACACATTTGTTATGAAAATTATTATTTAAAGAAAACACGTCTGAATGGAATTTTGAATTAAATCAAGAAAAATGTAGATTTACACTTAATATTCTCACGATAAAAAATCTCTAATCTCTGATTATATAACGTTGAGCAAGGAACTTAGTCATACAAATTACGAAATGTTTTTTGAGACGTAGTACATTTTAAAATGTTATGGATAGCAACAGAACAAGGGGTTTAATTTAAAATTTTCTTCCTCAATAATTAACTATATGTAAAAACGTATTAAAATGTACTCCAGCCAAACTTAATGAATGAATTAAATATAAGTAATTACTATTGCATTAAATAACCGAATAGAATAAAGATTCTAAATTTGGTTTATAGACTCAAAAAATTGGTTCAATCGACATCAGAGTTAATATGATTTTGAAATGATTGTAATGCTACTAAGGTTGATGATAAGTTCTATGAATTAATGAATACCATGTTAGAAGGGCTTGTTGTCGTGAAACCTACACGCACCTACTACAATGTATAAATTCAAATGCTGTTTAGGATTTTCCTAAAAGTGCATTGCTGCATCCTATAATTATACACACACACACACTATTTTGCCTACAAGTTGTAAATTGGACCGTTATTGCGACAGATATCATTTCAGGAGAAAATAGCAAATATACATTATAGAAATATACATATTTTATTCCACATATCCTCCTGGGACTCGACTCAAGTACGCGACACTTAAATAATTGCAGTTTTAATCGTTATTATTTACTCCTGCTAGTTAAACGATCAGGTATGGGTAGCGGTTTTAAGAAAAAACAATGAGATGTGAGCCAATTAAATGTAGTTTTATTTGTTATTATTTACTCCAACTATTTAAACGGTCAAGTGAATAGCGGTTTTAAAATAAATGAGACCCGAGCCACCTATTTTCTTCCCGCGCGCCAGTGACATAACGGTCAAGTTAATCACGCGCGCAAAGAAAAAAAATAGAATCTGATATATCTTTTTTTTAATAAGTGAATCTGATATATCATTAACGAGTAGATGGCCAAAGACTTGTTAAACTCTTTAACTGGCCAAAAAAAACAAAAAAAGTTCATGGCTATCACTTTGAACCAGAATCTCCAATTGTTCATCAAAGTGCATTACTATTAAAAAAAACATAATGTAAGATGAGAAAAAGAATGTATTTTGATATATACATATGCATATGCATTATATAAAAAGCTTAATAAAGGATGAATTATCATGGTTGTTTAGCTTTTCAGAATATGAGATCTAATATTTGTAAGAGGAGGAAGCCCTTGGGTTTCCTATTTCTTTTGAATCCAAAATATAATCAAGAAGTTTAAGGTTTTTTTTTTAACTCTAAAATTGAAATAGAAAACATACAACCACGTATACATCATAAACCATCAAAAAAACTTCTATATTCTAAATGATGAGTTTGTTTCTAACCTCTATTGGAGTTGCTTGCTCTGATGGTGGCCGTTGTGACAAAGGGACTGGGAAGAGTATCCCATTGATTCGACGGCACTGGAATTCTTCATCCCAAACAATCTCAGGTGGTACCAGCGAAGGTAAAATTAAGGTAAATTAGACAGTAAATTATTATGAAAACAAATCAACATGATTTTGTAACCTGATGTGTATTTGATTTTACGAAGTTGGTAAGTAATAACAATGTGTTGGCAGTCGGGTTTCGAGCCGCCATTGTTTTGCAGAGGAAGAAAGAAAGCGATATGTCTTAGAAGTAGGTAATGGGATGGTATAAATGTGTGAACAGACCAATTTATAGTGTGAATACAGGCAGGTGTGTGGGTTTTGGATTTTTCTTTATTTGTTAGATTGAGCGGGCTGGTGAGGAAAACTTAAACGACAATTTTGTTAAATATGTTTATTCCTCTTCTGCCGCTTACTTAAAAGAAACACAAAGGGTAATTTTACTTTTTAGTTTTAATTCTTGAATTTGTTCTCAAAAGAAGTTATTTGTTTTTGTCATTTCAGTCCCATCCATCCACGAATAATACTAGCAAAATCTTTCAGTCTAGAGTCTGAAAATATTAATGATCTTACTATATTCGCAGTATGTTTCCTGATTCTAGCAATAATAATCTGGTAAAAGTTTGATTGCAGATTATTTAATTCAACAATTTCTGGAGATCTTGCAGTAATTGTTTTGATGAAATTCCTTCATAGATCACCGGCCAAGATTTTGATATTGACATTAGACTCTTTCGGCTATGACGATAATTTGATTAACATGAATGATGACATTAATAAATGTACTAGTTGATTAAAGAGAAGCGATTTTAGCGAGGGAAAGGCCCCGTGATTCAGCGGATTTAGCAGAATTCGCAGCTACATATGCGTGCAGTTGGCGTAAACTTGGAAGACACTCGGGCCAGATTACACAGGTTGGTACGAAGGATTGGGAAGCTCCGCGAGAAGGGTGTTACAAGATAAACTTTGATGGGGCGCGATTTTCTGAAGAAAGGTTGGTATTGGAGTTGTGGAGCGAGATCATGCGGGTAGAATCATTGCTCGGGTTCAGAAACGGAACGCTTGCTCCATCTTGTGTCGAGGCCGTAGCTGCTCTTTGGGCCATCAAACTTGCGGTTGGGAAGGATTGACGGGAAGTCACATTTGAGGGCGAATGCTTAAATATTATTATTAGTATTATTTATCGCACTCTTGAGGATGCGAATTGCGTTAACTTGATCACGGACTTTCTACGCTTGTTTGAGCCACTAGATGGTTTTTCTATTCGTTGGGTGGGTCGAGATGCCAACCAAGTTGCACACCAGCTAGCACGTACGGCGATAGGTGATGTAGTTGAGCCACATAATCTAGTGTTTCTGACAATTTAGGTTGATAATTGATGTGGGGCGGAGGTCTTTTTGCGCTATTGCTTTCTCTTTGTATCTTGACGTGTTATACGTCGGCAATGAATTTTTTGGTTATCTTAAAAAAAAAATTAAATGGTAAAATCCAATACTAAATGTTCATTATATGTTGATCCACTTCATGAACTTTAAACATTCAAATTTGTCCTAAAAAAAATATGTATTTGTTACCTTATGCATCAGAAGAACAAAATACACAATACAAAACACAGCATTGGCACCATTTGTTGCAGCTATCCATGCACAAAATGGTTCTAGTGCTTTAGAAAGCGTGACTATTAATGTTCATTCTGTGACATACTTTAATTAACATCGCCGGGAAAAAAATCATTAACGAAAAAAACACTGGAAAAGAAGAAAGCACAATTTATGACAAATCCACAAGCTTGAGAATCGATTGTGCAGGAGATGTTGAACAATGTTGACCATAACTATTTTGTGCTTCTCCAGCTGTGAAAAAGATGTGAGTGTAAGTTGTGTAGCATGACAACAAAAATGTAAGGAAATTATACACGTTAAAATCAAGAGAACTATTAAGTATATAATAAATAACTCACCTCATCACTTTGCACATAGTTTCCCAAATTTGAGGCTGTATGATGGCATTACAGCATATAATATGAATGCTGCAACATCTTTCGGAGACTGAAGTTTCCTTTTCAACTTCTCGTGAACATAAAACTAAAAACCATGACTGTTTTAGTTAGAAGATGATAATATTTGATTCATCATAAATAAATAAAAAATAATTCTTCATAAGAAAACGGCCATTGAAGTTCTTTTGCATCTAAATGCAAAAAAAAAAAAAAGTGTTTATGGAACATACACGTTCTTATGATCACATAACTAATCATAGCAAGAGAATTATAAAAATTGATAATATTTGTTTTCAACCAACAAATCTGATGTGATGCAAGTATATAGCAAATGTAGTCACGTTGAATGTGAACTCGAGATAGTAGTGTTGTAATTTATTAACATACGTTGTCCAACCTGCCCTTTGAGGTTTGTTTAACCTTGTCAGACTTGTGCTTCGAGGAGTCTTCAAGGTTTTCTTCAACCTTTTCAGACTTGGGCTCCGAGGAGGAGTGTTCAACGTTTTCTTCATAAGTAGGTCCCCTGTGAATTTGAATTCTCCATTTCCCCTCCACCCGCTCTTTCAAAGA
This sequence comes from Linaria vulgaris, assembly GCA_948329865.1. Lineage (NCBI taxonomy): Eukaryota > Viridiplantae > Streptophyta > Magnoliopsida > Lamiales > Plantaginaceae > Linaria > Linaria vulgaris. The sequence goes on from OX415252.1 coordinate 11,926,167, forward strand.
CAAATTGTTCTTGTTGTTAACGATCAAAGTAACTTCTTCTGTAACTGGGAGTACCGGCCGATCTTTCAGTTGAATCTCCTTTACATCAACCTTTTGTGTTTCGTTTCTGATTGTGGGATGGAGGGTGTAATAAGTGCATTTTCTTGTTTCATCCTACAACAAGAAGTGAAGATTATTAAACATTACGATAAATACTATTTTCTCTTAACCATATATATTGTTTTATGCGCATGTTATTTTGAGCTCTCTTATATTTTAATTGCATCAAAAACTCAATGATTGCATATGGTAGAGTGAAGTTTAAAACATAATAATGATATATACCTCTTTAATCTACAAAATTTGATCTGCGCCATTTTCTTTTTGGCATTCTAACAGCCGCAATGAGATGTCAGTAATACTTACGATTTTAGGCTTTTCCGAACCCCTTCTTCTTTTTCTTGAAGATCGCCGCTCGCTACGTTCCCACGATAAATCTACATTTTTTGAATTAAATCAAGAAAAATGTAGATTTACACTTAATATTCCCACGATAAAAAATCTCTAATCTCTGATTATATAACGTTGAGCAAGGACCTTAGTCATACAAATTAAGAAATGTTTTTTGAGACGTAGTACATTTTAAAATGTTATGGATAGCAACAGAACAAGGGGTTTAATTTAAAATTTTCTTCCTCAATAATTAACTATATGTAAAAACGTATTAAAATGTACTTCAGCCAAACTTAATGAATGAATTAAATATAAGTAATTACTATTGCGTTAAATAACCGAATAGAATAAAGATTCTAAATTTGGTTTATAGACTCAAAAAATTGGTTCAATCGACATCAGAGTTAATATGATTTTGAAATGATTGTAATGCAACTAAGGTTGATGATAAGTTCTATGAATTAATGAATACCATGTTAGAAGGGCTTGTTGTCATGAAACCTACACGCACCTACTACAATGTATAAATTCAAATGCTCTTTAGGATTTTCCTAAAAGTGCATTGCTGCATCCTATAATTATACACACACACACACACACACACTATTTTGCCTACAAGTTGTAAATTGGACCGTTATTGCGATAGATATCATTTCAGGAGAAAATAGCAAATATACATTATAGAAATATACATATTTTATTCCACATATCCTCCTGGGACTCGACTCAAGTACGCGACACTTAAATAATTGCAGTTTTAATCGTTATTATTTACTCCAGCTAGTTAAACGATCAGGTATGGGTAGCGGTTTTAAGAAAAAACAATGAGATGTGAGCCAATTAAATGTAGTTTTATTTGTTATTATTTACTCCAACTATTTAAACGGTCAAGTGAATAGCGGTTTTAAAATAAATGAGACCCGAGCCACCTATTTTCTTCCCGCGCGCCAGTGACATAACGGTCAAGTTAATCACGCGCGCAAAGAAAAAAAATAGAATCTGATATATCTTTTTTTTAATAAGTGAATCTGATATATCATTAACGAGTAGATGGCCAAAGACTTGTTAAACTCTTTAACTGGCCAAAAAAAACAAAAAAAGTTCATGGCTATCACTTTGAACCAGAATCTCCAATTGTTCATCAAAGTGCATTACTATTAAAAAAAACATAATGTAAGATGAGAAAAAGAATGTATTTTGATATATACATATACATATACATTATATAAAAAGCTTAATAAAGGATGAATTATCATGGTTGTTTAGATTTTCAGAATATGAGAACTAATATTTGTAAGAGGAGGAAGCCCTTGGGTTTCCTATTTCTTTTGAATCCAAAATATAATCAAGAAGTTTAAGGTTTTTTTTTTTAACTCTAAAATTGAAATAGAAAACATACAACCACGTATACATCATAAACCATCAAAAAAACTTCTATATTCCAAATGATGAGTTTGTTTCTAACCTCTATTGGAGTTGCTTGCTCTGATGGTGGCTGTTGTGACAAAGGGACTGGGAAGAGTATCCCATTGATTCGACGGCACTGGAATTCTTCATCCCAAACAATCTCAGGAGGTAAAATTAAGGTAAATTAGACAGTAAATTATTATGAAAACAAATCAACATGATTTTGTAACCTGATGTGTATTTGATTTTACGAAGTTGGTAAGTAATAACAATGTGTTTGCAGTTGGGTTTCGAGCCCCAATTGGCTAACCTTGGGTACAAAAAAATCTTTTGTCTTTGCGGAATTGATATTCTATGAGAAGTTCATTTCTATCAAATTTGAACTCAGTAGGGAAATAATTCTTTTCACTCTAACTTGAACTGGGAGTGGGAGTACTACCCTTTTTCATTGAAGATTTGTCACAAATATATGTGTATATATATATATATATATAAACACATATATGTGTGTGGGTGGGTGAGAGTCATCTCTTCCATTGAATATTTCTCATATATATAAACTAGGACACATTTGTTATGAAAATTGTTATTTAAAGAAAACATGTCTGAATGGAAATTTGAATTAAATCAAGAAAAATGTAGATTTACACTTAATATTCCCATGATAAAAAATCTCTAATCTCTGATTAAATAACGTTGAGCAAGGAACTTAGTCATACAAATTACGATATGTTTTGCGAGACGTAGTACATTTTAAAATGTTGTGGATAGCAACGGAACAAGGGGTTTAATTTAAAATTTTCTTCCTCAATAATTAATACTAATAATTCTATATGTAAAAACGTATTAAAATGTACTTCAGCCAAACTAAATGAATGAATTAAATGTAAGTAATTCCTATTGCGTTAACTAACCGAATAGAATAAAGATTCTAAATTTGGTTAATAGACTCCAAAAATTGGTTCAATCGACATCAGAGTTAATATGATCTTGCAATGATTGTAATGCAACTAAGGTTCATGATAAGTTCTATGAATTAATGAATACCATGTTAGAAGGGCTTGTTGTCGTGAAACCTACACGCACCAACTACAATGTATAAATTCAAATGTTGTTTAGGATTTTCCTAAAAGTGCATTGCTGTATCCTATAATTACACACACACACACACACACACACTATTTTGCCTACAATTTGTAAATTGGACCGTTATTGCGATAGATATCATTTCAGGAGAAAATAGCAAATATACATTATAGAAATATATAGATTTTATTCGACATTTCTCCTGGGACTCAACTCAAGTAAGCGACACTTAAATAATTGCTGTTTTATTCGTTATTATTTACTTAGCTACTTAAACGATCAGGTATGAGTAGCGGTTTTAAGAAAAAACAATGAGATGTGAGCCATTTAAATGTAGTTTTATTTGTCATTATTTACTCCAACTACTGAAACGGTCAAGTGAGTAGCGGTTTTAAAATAAACGAGACCTGAGCCACCTATTTTCTTCCCGCGCGCCGGTGACATAACGGTCAAGTTAATCACGCGCGCAAAGAAAAAAAATTAGAATCTTATATATCATGTTTTTAATAAGTGAAACTGATATATCATTAACGAGTAGATGGCCAAAAACTTGTTAAACTCTTTAACTGGCCAAAAAAGAAAAAAGTTCATGGCTATAACATTGAACCAGAATCTCCAATTTTTCATCTAGGTGCATTACTATTAAAAAAATATAATGTAAGATGAGAAAAAGAAAGTATTTTGATATATACATATACATATATATTATATGAAAAGCTTAATAAAGGATGAATTATCATGGTTGTTTAGCTTTTCAGAATGCGAGATCTAATATTTGAAAGAGGAGGAAGCCCTTGGGTTTCCTATTTCTTTTGAATCCAAAATATAATCAAGAAGTTTAAGGTTTTTGTTAACTCTAAAATTGAAATAGAAAACATACAACCACGTATACATCATAAACCATCAAAAAAACTTCTATAATCCAAATGATGAGTTTGTTTCTAACCTCTATTGGAGTTGCTTGCTCTGATGGTGGCTGTTGTGACAAAGGGACTTGGAAGAGTATCCCATTGATTCGACGGCAATGGAATTCTTCATCCCAAACAATCTCAGGAGGCACATGCGAAGGTAAAGTTCAGGTAAATTAGACAGTAAATTATTATGGAAAAAAATCAAAATGATTTTGTAACCTGATGTGTATTTGATTTTACGAAGTTGGTAAGTAATAACAATGTGTTTGCTGTTGGGTTTCGAGCCCCCATTGTCAGAGGAAGAAAGAAAGCGATATGTCCTAGAAGTAGGTAAGGTGGGATGGTATAAATGTGTGAACAGACCAATTTATAGTGTGAATACTGCCAGGTGTGTGGATTTTGAATTTTTCTTTATTTCTTAGATTGAGCGGGATGGTGAGGAAAAATTAAATGGCAATTTTGTTAAACATGTTTATTCCTTTTCATACGCTTACATAAAAGAAACACAAAGGGTGATTTTACATTTTAGTTTTAATTCAACCTTTTCAGACTTGGGCTCATAGGAGGAGTGTTCAACATTTTCTTCATAAGTAGGTTGCCTACGAATTTGAATTCTCCATTTCCCCTCCACCCGCTCTTTCAAAGACAAATTGTTCTTGTTGTTAACGATCAAAGTAACTTCTTCTGTAACTGGGAGTACCAGCCGATCTTTCAGTTGAATCTCCTTTGCATCAACCTTTTGTGTTTCGTTTCTGATTGTGGGATGGAGGGTGTAATAAGTGCATTTTCTTGTTTCATCCTACAACAAGAAGTGAAGATTATTAAACATTACGATAAATACTATTTTCTCTTAACCATATATATTGTTTTATGCGCATGTTATTTTGAGCTCTCTTATATTTTAATTGCATCAAAAACTCAATGATTGCATATGGTAGAGTGAAGTTTAAAACATAATAGTGATATATACCTCTTTAATCTACAAAGTTTGATCTGCGCCATTTTCTTTTTGGCATTCTAACAGCCGCAATGAGATGTCAGTAATACTTACGATTTTAGGCTTTTTCGAACCCCTTCTTCTTTTTCTTGAAAATCGCCGCTCGCTACGTTCCGCACGCTGCTCCTGCAAAATTTTAGCACTGTGTGAATTGATGGTCTAAGCAGTTATAGAATTTCTTCTGATTAACCGTGAGGATATCCCACCCAAAAACGTTTTTAAAAAACACGAACCTACTCAATGGATTTACTTTGAGAAGGAACAAAAATGATAGAAATTCCTATAATTTATCTTCCTCAGTACACATCAATTGGCCAACCTTGGGTACAAAAAAATCTTTTGTCTTTGCGGAATTGATATTCTATCAGAAGTTCATTTCGATCATTGTTGAACTCAGTAAGGAAATAATTTAACTGGGAGTGGGAGTACTACCCTTTTTCATTGAAGATTTGTCACAAATATATGTGTATATATATATATATATATATATACACACACACACAAATATGAATGTGGGTGGGTGAGAGTCATCTCTTCCATTGAATATTTGTCATATATACAAACTAGGACACATTTGTTATGGAAATTTGAATTAAATCAAGAAAAATGTAGATTTACACTTAATATTCCCACGATAAAAAATCTCTAATCTCTGATTATATAACGTTGAGCAAGGACCTTAGTCATACAAATTAAGAAATGTTTTTTGAGACGTAGTACATTTTAAAATGTTATGGATAGCAACAGAACAAGGGGTTTAATTTAAAATTTTCTTCCTCAATAATTAACTATATGTAAAAACGTATTAAAATGTACTTCAGCCAAACTTAATGAATGAATTAAATATAAGTAATTACTATTGCGTTAAATAACCGAATAGAATAAAGATTCTAAATTTGGTTTATAGACTCAAAAAATTGGTTCAATCGACATCAGAGTTAATATGATTTTGAAATGATTGTAATGCAACTAAGGTTGATGATAAGTTCTATGAATTAATGAATACCATGTTAGAAGGGCTTGTTGTCATGAAACCTACACGCACCTACTACAATGTATAAATTCAAATGCTCTTTAGGATTTTCCTAAAAGTGCATTGCTGCATCCTATAATTATACACACACACACACACACTATTTTGCCTACAAGTTGTAAATTGGACCGTTATTGCGATAGATATCATTTCAGGAGAAAATAGCAAATATACATTATAGAAATATACATATTTTATTCCACATATCCTCCTGGGACTCGACTCAAGTACGCGACACTTAAATAATTGCAGTTTTAATCGTTATTATTTACTCCAGCTAGTTAAACGATCAGGTATGGGTAGCGGTTTTAAGAAAAAACAATGAGATGTGAGCCAATTAAATGTAGTTTTATTTGTTATTATTTACTCCAACTATTTAAACGGTCAAGTGAATAGCGGTTTTAAAATAAATGAGACCCGAGCCACCTATTTTCTTCCCGCGCGCCAGTGACATAACGGTCAAGTTAATCACGCGCGCAAAGAAAAAAAATAGAATCTGATATATCTTTTTTTTAATAAGTGAATCTGATATATCATTAACGAGTAGATGGCCAAAGACTTGTTAAACTCTTTAACTGGCCAAAAAAAACAAAAAAAGTTCATGGCTATCACTTTGAACCAGAATCTCCAATTGTTCATCAAAGTGCATTACTATTAAAAAAAACATAATGTAAGATGAGAAAAAGAATGTATTTTGATATATACATATACATATACATTATATAAAAAGCTTAATAAAGGATGAATTATCATGGTTGTTTAGATTTTCAGAATATGAGAACTAATATTTGTAAGAGGAGGAAGCCCTTGGGTTTCCTATTTCTTTTGAATCCAAAATATAATCAAGAAGTTTAAGGTTTTTTTTTTTAACTCTAAAATTGAAATAGAAAACATACAACCACGTATACATCATAAACCATCAAAAAAACTTCTATATTCCAAATGATGAGTTTGTTTCTAACCTCTATTGGAGTTGCTTGCTCTGATGGTGGCCGTTGTGACAAAGGGACTGGGAAGAGTATCCCATTGATTCGACGGCACTGGAATTCTTCATCCCAAACAATCTCAGGAGGTAAAATTAAGGTAAATTAGACAGTAAATTATTATGAAAACAAATCAACATGATTTTGTAACCTGATGTGTATTTGATTTTACGAAGTTGGTAAGTAATAACAATGTGTTTGCAGTTGGGTTTCGAGCCCCCATTGTTTTGCAGAGGAAGAAAGAAAGCGATATGTCTTAGAAGTAGGTAATGGGATGGTATAAATGTATGAACATACCAATTTATAGTGTGAATACAGGCAGGTGTGTGGGTTTTGGATTTTTCTTTATTTGTTAGATTGAGCGGGCTGGTGAGGAAAACTTAAACGGCAATTTTGTTAAATATGTTTATTCCTCTTCTGCCGCTTACTTAAAAGAAACACAAAGGGTAATTTTACTTTTTAGTTTTAATTCTTGAATTTGTTCCCAAAAGAAGTTATTTGTTTTTGTCATTTCAGTCCCATCCATCCACGAATAATACTAGCAAAATCTTTCAGTCTAGAGTCTGAAAATATTAATGATCTTACTATATTCGCAGTATGTTTCCTGATTCTAGCAATAATAATCTGGTAAAAGTTTGATTGCAGATTATTTAATTCAACAATTTCTGGAGATCTTGCAGTAATTGTTTTGATGAAATTCCTTCATAGATCACCGGCCAAGATTTTGATATTGACATTAGACTCTTTCGGCTATGACGATAATTTGATTAACATGAATGATGACATTAATAAATGTACTAGTTGATTAAAGAGAAGCGATTTTAGCGAGGGAAAGGCCCCGTGATTCAGCGGATTTAGCAGAATTCGCAGCTACATATGCGTGCAGTTGGCGTAAACTTGGAAGACACTCGGGCCAGATTACACAGGTTGGTACGAAGGATTGGGAAGCTCCGCGAGAAGGGTGTTACAAGATAAACTTTGATGGGGCGCGATTTTCTGAAGAAAGGTTGGTATTGGAGTTGTGGAGCGAGATCATGCGGGTAGAATCATTGCTCGGGTTCAGAAACGGAACGCTTGCTCCATCTTGTGTCGAGGCCGTAGCTGCTCTTTGGGCCATCAAACTTGCGGTTGGGAAGGATTGACGGGAAGTCACATTTGAGGGCGACTGCTTAAATATTATTATTAGTATTATTTATCGCACTCTTGAGGATGCGAATTGCGTTAACTTGATCACGGACTTTCTACGCTTGTTTGAGCCACTAGATGGTTTTTCTATTCGTTGGGTGGGTCGAGATGCCAACCAAGTTGCACACCAGCTAGCACGTACGGCGATAGGTGATGTAGTTGAGCCACATAATCTAGTGTTTCTGACAATTTAGGTTGATAATTGATGTGGGGCGGAGGTCTTTTTGCGCTATTGCTTTCTCTTTGTATCTTGACGTGTTATACGTCGGCAATGAATTTTTTGGTTATCTTAAAAAAAAAATTAAATGGTAAAATCCAATACTAAATGTTCATTATATGTTGATCCACTTCATGAACTTTAAACATTCAAATTTGTCCTAAAAAAAATATGTATTTGTTACCTTATGCATCAGAAGAACAAAATACACAATACAAAACACAGCATTGGCACCATTTGTTGCAGCTATCCATGCACAAAATGGTTCTAGTGCTTTAGAAAGCGTGACTATTAATGTTCATTCTGTGACATACTTTAATTAACATCGCCGGGAAAAAAATCATTAACGAAAAAAACACTGGAAAAGAAGAAAGCACAATTTATGACAAATCCACAAGCTTGAGAATCGATTGTGCAGGAGATGTTGAACAATGTTGACCATAACTATTTTGTGCTTCTCCAGCTGTGAAAAAGATGTGAGTGTAAGTTGTGTAGCATGACAACAAAAATGTAAGGAAATTATACACGTTAAAATCAAGAGAACTATTAAGTATATAATAAATAACTCACCTCATCACTTTGCACATAGTTTCCCAAATTTGAGGCTGTATGATGGCATTACAGCATATAATATGAATGCTGCAACATCTTTCGGAGACTGAAGTTTCCTTTTCAACTTCTCGTGAACATAAAACTAAAAACCATGACTGTTTTAGTTAGAAGATGATAATATTTGATTCATCATAAATAAATAAAAAATAATTCTTCATAAGAAAACGGCCATTGAAGTTCTTTTGCATCTAAATGCAAAAAAAAAAAAAAGTGTTTATGGAACATACACGTTCTTATGATCACATAACTAATCATAGCAAGAGAATTATAAAAATTGATAATATTTGTTTTCAACCAACAAATCTGATGTGATGCAAGTATATAGCAAATGTAGTCACGTTGAATGTGAACTCGAGATAGTAGTGTTGTAATTTATTAACATACGTTGTCCAACCTGCCCTTTGAGGTTTGTTTAACCTTGTCAGACTTGTGCTTCGAGGAGTCTTCAAGGTTTTCTTCAACCTTTTCAGACTTGGGCTCCGAGGAGGAGTGTTCAACGTTTTCTTCATAAGTAGGTCCCCTGTGAATTTGAATTCTCCATTTCCCCTCCACCCGCTCTTTCAAAGACAAATTGTTCTTGTTGTTAACGATCAAAGTAACTTCTTCTGTAACTGGGAGTACCGGCCGATCTTTCAGTTGAATCTCCTTTACATCAACCTTTTGTGTTTCGTTTCTGATTGTGGGATGGAGGGTGTAATAAGTGCATTTTCTTGTTTCATCCTACAACAAGAAGTGAAGATTATTAAACATTACGATAAATACTATTTTCTCTTAACCATATATATTGTTTTATGCGCATGTTATTTTGAACTCTCTTATATTTTAATTGCATCAAAAACTCAATGATTGCATATGGTAGAGTGAAGTTTAAAACATAATAATGATATATACCTCTTTAATCTACAAAATTTGATCTGCGCCATTTTCTTTTTGGCATTCTAACAGCCGCAATGAGATGTCAGTAATACTTACGATTTTAGGCTTTTCCGAACCCCTTCTTCTTTTTCTTGAAGATCGCCGCTCGCTACGTTCCGCGCGCTGCTCCTACAAAATTTTAGCACTGTGTGAATTGATGGTCTAAGAAGTTATAGAATTTCTTCTGATTAATCGTGAGGATATCCCACCCAAAAAACCTACTCAATGGAATTACTTTGAGAAGGAACAAAAATGATAGCAATTCCTATAATTTATGTTCCTCAGTAAACATCAATTGGCTAACCTTGGGTACAAAAAAATCTTTTGACTTTGCGGAATTGATATTTTATGAGAAGTTCATTTCTATCAAATTTGAACTCAGTAGGGAAATAATTCTTTTCACTCTAACTTGAACTGGGAGTGGGAGTACTACCCTTTTTCATTGAAGATTTGTCACAAATATATGTGTGTATATATATATATATATATATATATATATATATATATATAAAAACACATATATGTATGTGGGTGGGTGAGAGTCATCTATTCCATTGAATATTTCTCATATATATAAACTAGGACACATTTGTTATGAAAATTATTATTTAAAGAAAACATGTCTGAATGGAAATTTGAATTAAATCAAGAAAAATGTAGATTTACACTTAATATTCCCATGATAAAAAATCTCTAATCTCTGATTAAATAACGTTGAGCAAGGAACTTAGTCATACAAATTACGATATGTTTTGCGAGACGTAGTACATTTTAAAATGTTGTGGATAGCAACGGAACAAGGGGTTTAATTTAAAATTTTCTTCCTCAATAATTAATACTAATAATTCTATATGTAAAAACGTATTAAAATGTACTTCAGCCAAACTAAATGAATGAATTAAATGTAAGTAATTCCTATTGCGTTAACTAACCGAATAGAATAAAGATTCTAAATTTGGTTAATAGACTCCAAAAATTGGTTCAATCGACATCAGAGTTAATATGATCTTGCAATGATTGTAATGCAACTAAGGTTCATGATAAGTTCTATGAATTAATGAATACCATGTTAGAAGGGCTTGTTGTCGTGAAACCTACACGCACCAACTACAATGTATAAATTCAAATGTTGTTTAGGATTTTCCTAAAAGTGCATTGCTGTATCCTATAATTACACACACACACACACACACACACACTATTTTGCCTACAATTTGTAAATTGGACCGTTATTGCGATAGATATCATTTCAGGAGAAAATAGCAAATATACATTATAGAAATATATAGATTTTATTCGACATTTCTCCTGGGACTCAACTCAAGTAAGCGACACTTAAATAATTGCTGTTTTATTCGTTATTATTTACTTAGCTACTTAAACGATCAGGTATGAGTAGCGGTTTTAAGAAAAAACAATGAGATGTGAGCCATTTAAATGTAGTTTTATTTGTCATTATTTACTCCAACTACTGAAACGGTCAAGTGAGTAGCGGTTTTAAAATAAACGAGACCTGAGCCACCTATTTTCTTCCCGCGCGCCGGTGACATAACGGTCAAGTTAATCACGCGCGCAAAGAAAAAAAATTAGAATCTTATATATCATGTTTTTAATAAGTGAAACTGATATATCATTAACGAGTAGATGGCCAAAAACTTGTTAAACTCTTTAACTGGCCAAAAAAGAAAAAAGTTCATGGCTATAACATTGAACCAGAATCTCCAATTTTTCATCTAGGTGCATTACTATTAAAAAAATATAATGTAAGATGAGAAAAAGAAAGTATTTTGATATATACATATACATATATATTATATGAAAAGCTTAATAAAGGATGAATTATCATGGTTGTTTAGCTTTTCAGAATGCGAGATCTAATATTTGAAAGAGGAGGAAGCCCTTGGGTTTCCTATTTCTTTTGAATCCAAAATATAATCAAGAAGTTTAAGGTTTTTGTTAACTCTAAAATTGAAATAGAAAACATACAACCACGTATACATCATAAACCATCAAAAAAACTTCTATAATCCAAATGATGAGTTTGTTTCTAACCTCTATTGGAGTTGCTTGCTCTGATGGTGGCTGTTGTGACAAAGGGACTTGGAAGAGTATCCCATTGATTCGACGGCAATGGAATTCTTCATCCCAAACAATCTCAGGAGGCACATGCGAAGGTAAAGTTCAGGTAAATTAGACAGTAAATTATTATGGAAAAAAATCAAAATGATTTTGTAACCTGATGTGTATTTAATTTTACGAAGTTGGTAAGTAATAACAATGTGTTTGCTGTTGGGTTTCGAGCCCCCATTGTCAAAGGAAGAAAGAAAGCGATATGTCCTAGAAGTAGGTAAGGTGGGATGGTATAAATGTGTGAACAGACCAATTTATAGTGTGAATACTGCCAGGTGTGTGGATTTTGAATTTTTCTTTATTTCTTAGATTGAGCGGGATGGTGAGGAAAAATTAAATGGCAATTTTGTTAAACATGTTTATTCCTTTTCATACGCTTACATAAAAGAAACACAAAGGGTGATTTTACATTTTAGTTTTAATTCAACCTTTTCAGACTTGGGCTCATAGGAGGAGTGTTCAACATTTTCTTCATAAGTAGGTTGCCTACGAATTTGAATTCTCCATTTCCCCTCCACCCGCTCTTTCAAAGACAAATTGTTCTTGTTGTTAACGATCAAAGTAACTTCTTCTGTAACTGGGAGTACCAGCCGATCTTTCAGTTGAATCTCCTTTGCATCAACCTTTTGTGTTTCGTTTCTGATTGTGGGATGGAGGGTGTAATAAGTGCATTTTCTTGTTTCATCCTACAACAAGAAGTGAAGATTATTAAACATTACGATAAATACTATTTTCTCTTAACCATATATATTGTTTTATGCGCATGTTATTTTGAGCTCTCTTATATTTTAATTGCATCAAAAACTCAATGATTGCATATGGTAGAGTGAAGTTTAAAACATAATAGTGATATATACCTCTTTAATCTACAAAATTTGATCTGCGCCATTTTCTTTTTGGCATTCTAACATCCGCAATGAGATGTCAGTAATACTTACGATTTTAGGCTTTTCCGAACCCCTTCTTCTTTTTCTTGAAGATCGCCGCTCGCTACGTTCCGCGCGCTGCTCCTACAAAATTTTAGCACTGTGTGAATTGATGGTCTAAGAAGTTATAGAATTTCTTCTGATTAATCGTGAGGATATCCCACCCAACAACTTTTTTAAAAAACACGAACCTACTCAATGGAATTACTTTGAGAAGGAACAAAAATGATAGCAATTCCTATAATTTATGTTCCTCAGTAAACATCAATTGGCTAACCTTGGGTACAAAAAAATATTTTGTCTTTGCGGAATTGATATTCTATGAGAAGTTCATTTCTATCAAATTTGAACTCAGTAGGGAAATAATTCTTTTCACTCTAACTTGAACTGGGAGTGGGAGTACTACCCTTTTTCATTGAAGATTTGTCACAAATATATGTGTATATATATATATATATATATATAAACACATATATGTATGTGGGTGGGTGAGAGTCATCTATTCCATTGAATATTTCTCATATATATAAACTAGGACACATTTGTTATGAAAATTATTATTTAAAGAAAACATGTCTGAATGGAAATTTGAATTAAATCAAGAAAAATGTAGATTTACACTTAATATTCCCATGATAAAAAATCTCTAATCTCTGATTAAATAACGTTGAGCAAGGAACTTAGTCATACAAATTACGATATGTTTTGTGAGACGTAGTACATTTTAAAATGTTGTGGATAGCAACGGAACGAGGGGTTTAATTTAAAATTTTCTTCCTCAATAATTAATACTAATAATTCTATATGTAAAAACGTATTAAAATGTACTTCAGCCAAACTAAATGAATGAATTAAATGTAAGTAATTACTATTGCGTTAACTAACCGAATAGAATAAAGATTCTAAATTTGGTTAATAGACTCCAAAAATTGGTTCAATCGACATCAGAGTTAACATGATCTTGCAGTGATTGTAATGCAACTAAGGTTCATGATAAGTTCTATGAATTAATGAATACCATGTTAGAAGGGCTTGTTGTCGTGAAACCTACACGCACCCACTACAATGTATAAATTCAAATGATGTTTAGGATTTTCCTAATAGTGCATTGCTGCATCCTATAATTACACACACTATTTTGCCTACAATTTGTAAATTGGACCGTTATTGCGATAGATATCATTTCAGGTGAAAACAACAAATATACATTATTGAAATATACAGATTTTATTCGACATTTCCTCCTGGGACTCGACCCAAGTAAGCGACACTTAAATAATTGCTGTTTTATTCGTTATTATTTACTTAGCTAATTAAACGATCAGGTATGAGTAGCGGTTTTAAGAAAAAACAATGAGATGTGAACCATTTAAATGTAGTTTTATTTGTCATTATTTACTCCAACTACTGAAACGGTCAAGTGAGTAGCGGTTTTAAAATAAATGAGACCTGAGCCACCTATTTTCTTCCCGCGCGCCGGTGAGTTAATCACGTGCGCAAAGAAAAAAAAATAGAATCTGATATATCATGTTTTTAATAAGTGAAACTGATATATCATTAACGAGTAGATGGGCAAACACTTGTTAAACTCTTTAACTGGCCAAAAAAGAAAAAAGTTCATGGCTATAACATTGAACCAGAATCTCCAATTGTTCATCTAGGTGAATTACTATTAAAAAAATATAATGTAAGATGAGAAAAAGAAAGTATTTTGATATATACATATACATATACATTATATAAAAAGCTTAATAAAGGATGAATTATCATGGTTGTTTAGCTTTTCAGAATGCGAGATCTAATATTTGAAAGAGGAGGAAGCCCTTGGGTTTCCTATTTCTTTTGAATCCAAAATATAATCAAGAAGTTTAAGGTTTTTTTTTTAACTCTAAAATTGAAATAGAAAACATACAACCACGTATACATCATAAACCATCAAAAAAAATTCTATAATCCAAAAGATGAGTTTGTTTCTAATCTCTATTGGAATTGATTGCTCTGATGGTGGCTGTTGTGACAAAGGGACTTGGAAGAGTATCCCATTGATTCGACGGCACTGGAATTCTTTATCCCAAACAATCTCAGGAGGCACCTGCGAAGGTAAAGTTCAGGTAAATTAGACAGTAAATTATTATGAAAAAAAATCAAAATGATTTTGTAACCTGATGTGTATTTGATTTTACGAAGTTGGTAAGTAATAACAATGTGTTTGCTGTTGGGTTTCGAGCCCCCATTGTTTTGCAGAGGAAGAAAGAAAGCGATATGTCCTAGAAGTAGGTAAGGTGGGATGGTATAAATGTGTGAACAGACCAATTTATAGTGTGAATACAGCCAGGTGTGTGGGTTTTGGATTTTTCTTTATTTCTTAGATTGAGCGGGATGGTAAGGAAAAACTAAATGGCAATTTTGTTAAACATGTTTATTCCTTTTCATACGCTTACATAAAAGAAACACAAAGGGTGATTTTACATTTTAGTTTTAATTCAACCTTTTCAGACTTGGGCTCCGAGGAGGAGTGTTCAACATTTTCTTCATAAGTAGGTCGCCTACGAATTTGAATTCTCCATTTCCCCTCCACCCGCTCTTTCAAAGACAAATTGTTCTTGTTGTTAACGATCAAAGTAACTTCTTCTATAACTGGGAGTATCGGCCGATCTTTCAGTTGAATCTCCTTTCACTACAACAAAACGCAGCAATTGCATGGAAAAAATTCCATGCAATTGGGTACATTTTCCATGCGCTTTTCCTATAAGGTTCAGGAAAATCCTTGAATCGAAACCACGGGCCCTGACACAACTTCTTCAAAGTAGCAGAAATCGACGCACTAATGGCCGATTGGTCCCTCAACGCTCCAGTATATGGACAAAATGTGATCCACTACCTATGATCGCGGTCACTTGGTATAAGTGCCCCTCTGCCCTGCCCTCGAAGATTTCTCGGCTCATCGTCATCGGGGGAATGTGATGGTCCTACATCGGCGGGCCCTCGTTCCGATGTCGGCCTGTCTGAAGCAATAGACGATGTCGGCATGTCGGAACCTAAGGCATGCGGCGAATCGGTGGTGGCAGTGCTGATCGGTGGAAGAGGCTCTATCTCAAAGCCAGCAATAAACCCATACGGGTCATAGTGCGTAGGGTGAACCGGCATATCATCATCATCATCATCAAGTGGGTTAAACGGGTGGACCGGGGGTCTACGTGGCTGCTCACTAGTAGATGCAGGTTCCTTCCCCGGACGCCTCCCCCTACGGGCTCCTCCACCACTAGATGATCCCCGACCTCTATCTGCCATCTAAACTATCCGACAAAAATATCAATATAATCCTCCTTATTTGCAAACAAGCCCAAACCTTCTTATTCCTAAAATATAATCTATTAAATACATTCAACACAAAAATAAATTTAAACTTCGAATTAATAATCTAATTCCTAATTTTGTTTCAACAAATATTTTCTAAATTACAAATTAACCTCTAAAGTTCAATAACCAAATACTCTACATATTTGCAAACAAGCCCAAACCTTCTAATTAATTACCTTATTCCTAAAATATACTCTATTAAATACATTCAACACCACAAAAATTTTAAACTTTAACTCATTCCCCAAAAAACCACAAAAACTTCGAATTAATAATCTAATTCCTAATTTTGTTTCAACAAATATTTTCTAAATTACAAAGCAACCTCTAAAGTTCAATAACCAAATACTATACATATTTGCAAACAAGCCCAAACCTTCTAATTAATTACCACAAAAATTTTAAACTTCAAATTAGGACTATAACTTTCTAAAAACTACTTTATCTACCCTCAAGTTTTGTTAACTACAAGTTATACCCCTAACCTTTTGTTAAACTACAAATTAAGCCCTAAATTCGCAATTAATTAAACAATTAAGCCCTAAAATTGCAATTACGCCCTAAAATCCCAATTAAATCCTAAAATTGCAATTAAACCCTAAAATCACAATTATAATAACAATTTCAAAATTGCTCAAATATAAATAATTGATGAAAAGTACTATAAGTTACGTCAAATTGATCCTTGAGAAGAGTAGAATTGCTTACCGTTGTTTTTGGGTAATTTCCGGCGGTCAACGGTGGTCACGGTGGTGCGGCGGCGGCGTCTGTGTGTGTGTGTGTGTGCGCGAGTGACGAGCAGTAGGTTTTAATATTTTTGCATCGGTTTTATCCGATGCAAAAATATTAAAACAATTTTTTTTATTTTTTTTAATCCTGCATCCGATAATTCCGATGCAGAGATATTTTATATCTCTGCATCGGATTTTATCCGATGTAGGGGCCCTTGCATCCGAAATTTCGGATGCAGGGTCACTTGCATCCGAATCGTCGGATGCAGCCCACGTGGCTGCAAAGGCTGCATCCGATTTTTCGGATGCAGCCTTTCCGAGCCTAACTTTGCATCCGATTTTTCGGATGCAAAGCCAGCTGTTGCATAGAAATATTGCGATGCAATATAATTGCATCGCAATTTTTCGATTCAAACTATCTTGCATCCGAAAATAAAAATTCGGATGCAAGATTTTCTATGCAATTGATATGATTTGTTGTAGTGTTTACATCAACCTTTTGTGTTTCGTTTCTGATTATGGGATGGAGGGTGTAATAAGTGCATTTTCTTGTTTCATCCTACAACAAGAAGTGAAGATTATTAAACATTACGATAAATGCTATTTTCTCTTAACCGTATATATTTTTTTATGCACATGTTATTTTGAGCTCTCTTATATTTTACTTGCATCAAAAAATCAATGATTGCATATGGTAGAGTGAAGTTTAAAACGTAATAGTGATATATACCTCTTTAATCTACAAAATTTGATCTGCGCCATTTCCTTTTTGGCATTCTAACAGCCGCAATGAGATGTCAGTAATACTTACGATTTTAGGCTTTTTCGAACCCCTTCTTCTTTTTCTTGAAGATCGCCGCTAGCTACGTTCTGCACGCTGCTCTTGCAAAATTTTAGCACTGTGTGAATTGATGGTCTAAGAAGTTATAGAATTTCTTCAGATTAATCGTGAGGATATCCCACCCAATTTTTTTTTTAAAAAACACGAACCTACTCAATGGATTTACTTTGAGAAGGAACAAAAATGATAGCAATTCCTATAATTTATGTTCCTCAGTAAACATCAATTGGCTAACCTTGGGTACAAAAAAATCTTTTGCCTTTTCGGAATTGATATTCTATGAGAAGTTCATTTCTATCAAAGTTGAACACAGTAAGGAAATAATTCTTTTCACTCTAACTTGAAGGGAGTGGGAGTACTAAGCTTTTTCATTGAACATTTGTCATAAATATATGTGTATATATATATATATATATATATATATATAAACACATATATGTTTGTGGGTGGGTGAGAGTCATCTCTTCCATTGAATATTTGTCATATATGTAAACTAGGACACATTTGTTATGAAAATTATTATTTAAAGAAAACATGTCTGAATGGAAATTTGAATTAAATCAAGAAAATGTAGATTTACACTTAATATTCCCGCGATAAAAAATCTATAAACTCTGATTAAATAACATTGTTCAAGGAACTTAGTCGTACAAATTACGAAATGTTTTGTGAGACTTAGTACATTTTAAAATGTTGTGGATAGCAATGGAACAAGGGGTTTAATTTAATTTTATTTCCTCAATAATTAATAATAATAATTCTATATGTAAAAACGTATTAAAATGTACTTCAGCCAAACTAAATGCATGAATTAAATATAAGTAATTACTATTGCGTTAAATAACCAAATAGAATAAAGATCCTAAATTTGGTTAATAGACTCCAAAAATTGGTTCAATCGACATCAGAGTTAATATGATTTTGAAATGAATGTAATGCAACTAAGGTTCATGATAAGTTCTATGAATTAATGAATACCATGTTAGAAGGGCTTGTTGTCGTGAAACCTACAGGCACCCACTACAACGTATAAGTTCAAATGTTGTTTAGGATTTTCCTAAAAGTGCATTGATGCATCCTATAATTATACACACACACACACACACACACCCTATTTTGCCTACAATTTGTAAGTTGGACCGTTATTGCGATAGATCTCATTTCAGGAGAAAATAGCAAATATACATCATAGAAATATATAGATTTTATTCCACATTTCATCCTGGGACTCGACTCAAGTAAGCGACACTTAAATAATTGCAGTTTTAATCGTTATTATTTACTCCAGCTAGTTAAACGATCAGGTATGGGTCGCGGTTTTAAGAAAAAACAATGAGATGTGAGCCAATTAAATGTAGTTTTATTGGTTATTATTTACTCCAACTATTTAAACGGTCAAGTGAAAAGCGGTTTCAAAATAAATGAAACCCGAGCCACCTATTTTCTTCCCGCGCGCCAGTGACATAACGGTCAAGTTAATCACGCGCGCAAACAAACAAAAATAAAATCTGATATATCTTTATTTTAATAAGTGAAACTGAAATATCATTAACGAGTAGATGGCCAAGGACTTGTTAAACTCTTTAACTCGCCAAAAAAAACAAAAATAGTTCATGGCTATCACATTGAACCAGAATCTCCAATTGTTCATCAAGGTGCATTACTATTAAAAAACACATAATGTAAGATGAGAAAAAGAAAGTATTTTGATATATACATATACATATACATTATATAAAAAGCTTAATAAAGGATGAATTATCATGGTTGTTTAGCTTTTCAGAATATGAGATCTAATATTTGTAAGAGGAGAAGCCCCTGGGTTTCCTATTTCTTTTGAATCCAAAATATAATCAAGAAGTTTAAGGTTTTTTTTTAACTCTAAAATTGAAATAGGAAACATACAACCACGTATACATCATAAACCATCAAAAAAACTTCTATAATCCAAATGATGAGTTTGTTTCTAACCTCTATTGGAGTTGCTTGCTCTGATGGTGGCCGTTGTGACAAAGGGACTGGGAAGAGTATCCCATTGATTCGACGGCACTGGAATTCTTCATCCCAAACAATCTCAGGAGGTACATGCGAAGGTAAAATTAAGGTAAATTAGACAGTAAATTATTATGAAAACAAATCAACATGATTTTGTAACCTGATGTGTATTTGATTTTACGAAGTTGGTAAGTAATAACAATGTGTTTGCAGTCGGGTTTCGAGCTGCCATTGTTTTGCAGGGGAAGAAAGAAAGCGATATGTCTTAGAAGTAGTTATGGTGGGATGGTATAAATGTGTGAACAGGCCAATTTATAGTGTGAATACAGGCAGGTGTGTGGGTTTTGGATGTTTCTTTATTTTTTAGATTGAGCGGGCTGGTGAGGAAAACTTAAATGGCAATTTGTTAAATATGTTTATTCCTCTTCTGCCGCTTACTTAAAAGAAACACAAATGGTAATTTTACTTTTTAGTTTTAATTCTTGAATTTGTTCCCAAAAGAAGGTATATGTTTTTGTCATTTCAGTCCCATCCGTCCACGAACAATACTAGAAAAATCTTTCAGTCTAGAGTCTGAAAATATTAATGATCTTACTATATTCGTAGTATGTTTCCTGATTCTATCAATAATAATCTGGTAAAAGTTTGATTGCAGATTATTTAATTCAACAATTTCTGGAGATCTTGCAGTAATTGTTTTGATGAAATTCCTTCATAGATGACCGGCCAAGATTTTGATATTGACATTAGACTCTTTCGGCTATGACGATAATTTGATTAACATGAATGATGACATTAATAAATGTGCTAGTTGATTAAAGAAAAGCGATTTTAGCGAGGGAAAAGCCCCGTGATTCAGCTGATTTAGCAGAATTCGCAGCTACATATGCGTGCAGTTGGCGTAAACTTGGAAGACACTCGGGCCTGATTACACAGGTTGGTACGAAGGATTGGGAAGCTCCGCGAGAAGGGTGTTACAAGATAAACTTTGATGGGGCGCGATTTGCTGAAGAAAGGTTGGTATTGGAGTTGTGGTGCGAGATCATGCGGGTAGAATCATCGCTCGGGTTCAGAAACGGTTGACGCCAACGCTTGCTCCGTCTTGTGTCGAGGCCGTAGCTGCTCTTTGGGCCATCAAACTTGCGGTTGGGATGGATTGGCGGGAAGTCACATCTGAGGGCGACTGCTTAAATATTATTATTAGTATTATTTATCGCACTCTTGAGAATGCGAATTGCGTTAACTTGATCACGGACTTTCTACGCTTGTTTGAGCCACTAGATGGTTTTTCTATTTGTTGGGTGGGTCGAGATGCCAACCAAGTTGCACACCAGCTAGCACGTACGACGATAGGTGATGTAGTTTAGCCACATAATCTAGCGTTTACGACGATTTAGGTTGATAATTGATGTGGGGTGGAGGTCTTTTTGCGCTATTGCTTTCTCCTTGTATCTTACCGTGTTATACGTCGGCAATGAAATTTTTGGTTAACTTAAAAAAAAATTTAAATGGTAAAATCCAATACTAAATGTTCATTATATGTTGATCCACTTCATGAACTTTAAACATTCAAATTTGTCCTCAAAAAAACATGTATTTGTTACCTTATGCATCAGAAGAACAAAATACACAATACAAAACACAGCATTGGCACCATTTGTTTCTGCTATCCATGCACAAAATGGTTCTAGTGCTTTAGAAAGCGTGACTATTAATGTTCATTCTGTGACATACTTTAATTAACATCGCCGGGAAAAAATCATTAACGAAAAAAACACTAGAAAAGAAGAAAGCACAATTTATGACAAATCCACAAGCTTGAGAATCGATTGTGCAGGAGATGTTGAAAAATGTTGGCCATAACTATTTTGTGCTTCTCCTGCTGTGAAAAAGATGTGAGTGTAAGTTGTGTAGCATGACAACAAAAATGTAAGGAAATTATACACGTTAGAATCAAGAGAACTATTAAGTATATAATAAATAACTCACCTCATCACTTTGCACATAGTTTCCCAAATTTGAGGCCATATGATGGCATTACAGCAAATAATATGAATGCTGCAACATCTTTAGGAGACCAAAGTTTCCTTTTCAACTTCTCGTGAACGTAAAACTAAAAACCATGATTGTTTTAGTTAGAAGATGATAATATTTGATTCATCATAAATAAATAAAAAATAATTCTTCATAAGAAAACGGCCATTGAAGTTCTTTTGCATCTAAATGCAAAAAAAAAAAAAAGTGTTTATGGAACATATACGTTCTTATGATCACATAACTAATCATAGTAAGCGAATTATAAAAATTGATAATATTTGTTTTCAACCAACAAATCTGATGTGATGCAAGTATATAACAAATGTAGTCACGTTGAATGTGAACTCGAGATAGTAGTGTTGTAATTTATTAACATACCTTGTCCAACCTGCCCTTTGAAGATTGTTTAACCTTGTCAGACTTGTGCTTCGAGGAGCCTTCAAGGTTTTCTTCAACCTTTTTAGACTTGGGCTCCCAGGAGGAGTGTTCAACGTTTTCTTCATAAGTAGGTCACCTGCGAATTTGAATTCTCCATTTCCCCTCCACCCACTCTTTCAAAGACAAATTGTTCTTATTGTTAACGATCAAAGTAACTTCTTCTGTAACTGGGAGTAATGGCCGATCTTTCAGTTGAATCTCCTTTACATCAACCTTTTGTGTTTCGTTTCTGATTGTGGGATGGAGGGTGTAATAAGTGCATTTTCTTGTTTCATCCTACAACAAGAAGTGAAGATTATTAAACATTACGATAAATGCTATTTGCTCTTAACCATATATAGTTTTTTATGCGCATGTTATTTTGAGCTCTCTTATATTTTACTTGCATCAAAAACTCAATGATTGCATATGGAAGAGTGAAGTTTAAAACATAATAGTGATATATACCTCTTTAATCTACAAAATTTGATCTGCGCCATTTTCTTTTTGGCATTCTAACAGCCGCAATGAGATGTCAGTAATAGTTAGGATTTTAGGCTTTTCCGAACCCCTTCTTCTTTTTCTTGAAGATCGCCGCTCGCTACGTTCCGCACGCTGCCCCTACAAAATTTTAGCACTGTGTGAATTGATGGTCTATGAAGTTATAGAACTTCTTCTGATTAATCGTGAGGATATCCCACCCAATTTTTTTTTAAAAAACACGAACCTACTCAATGGATTTACTTTGAAAAGGAACAAAAATGATAGCAATTCCTATAATTTATGTTCCTCAGTAAACATCAATTGGCTAACCTTGGGTACAAAAAAATCTTTTGCCTTTGCGGAATTGATATTCTATGAGAAGTTCATTTCTATCAAAGTTGAACACAGTAAGGAAATAATTCTTTTCACTCTAACTTGAACTGGGAGTGGGAGTACTAGTCTTTTTCATTGAACATTTGTCATAAATATATGTGTATATATATATATATATATATATATAAAAAAAACACATATATGTATGTGGGTGGGTGAGAGTCATCTCTTCCATTGAATATTTGTCATATATGTAAACTAGGACACATTTGTTATGAAAATTATTATTTAAAGAAAACATGTCTGAATGGAAATTTGAATTAAATCAAGAAAAATGTAGATTTACACTTAATATTCCCGCGATAAAAAATCTATAAACTCTGATTAAATAACGTTGTTCAAGGAACTTAGTCGTACAAATTCCGAAATGTTTAGTGAGACGTAGTACATTTTAAAATGTTGTGGATAGCAACGGAACGAGGGGTTTAATTTAAATTTTTTTCCTCAATAATTAATACTAATAATTCTATATGTAAAAACGTATTAAAATGTACTTCAGCCAAACTAAATGCATGAATTAAATATAAGTAATTACTATTGCGTTAAATAACCGAATAGAATAAAGATCCTAAATTTGGTTAATAGACTCCAAAAATTGGTTCAATCGACATCTGAGTTAATATGATTTTGAAATGATTGTAATGCAACTAAGGTTCATGATAAGTTCTATGAATTAATGAATACCATGTTAGAAGGGCTTGTTGTCGTGAAACCTACACGCACCCACTACAATGTATAAATTCAAATGCTGTTTAGGATTTTCCTAAAAGTGCATTGATGCATCCTATAATTATACACACACACACACACACACACCTTATTTTGCCTACAATTTGTAAGTTGGACCGTTATTGCGATAGATATCATTTCAGGAGAAAATAGCAAATTTACATCACAGAAAAATAAGATTTTATTCCACATTTCATCCTGGGACTCGACTCAAGTAAGCGACACTTAAATAATTGCAGTTTTAATCGTTATTATTTACTCCAGCTAGTTAAACGATCAGGTATGGGTAGCGGTTTTAAGAAAAAACAATGAGATGTGAGCCAATTAAATGTAGTTTTATTTGTTATTATTTACTCCAACTATATAAATGGTCAAGTGAATAGCGGTTTCAAAATAAATGAGACCCGAGCCACCTATTTTCTTCCCGCGAACCAGTGACATAACGGTCAAGTTAATCACGCGCGCAAAGAAAAAAAATAGAATCTGATATATCTTTATTTTAATAAGTGAAACTGATATATCATTAACGAGTAGATGGCCAAAGACTTGTTAAACTCTTTAACTCGCCAAAAAAAACAAAAAAGTTCATGGCTATCACATTGAACCAGAATCTCCAATTGTTCATCAAGGTGCATTACTATTAAAAAACACATAATGTAAGATGAGAAAAAGAAAGTATTTTGATATATACATATACATATACATTATATAAAAAGCTTAATAAAGGATGAATTATCATGGTTGTTTAGCTTTTCAGAATATGAGATCTAATATTTGTAAGAGGAGGAAGCCCCTGGGTTTCCTATTTATTTTGAATCCAAAATATAATCAAGAAGTTTAAGGTTTTTTTTAACTCTAAAATTGAAATAGGAAACATACAACCACGTATACATCATAAACCATCAAAAAAACTTCTATAATCCAAATGATGAGTTTGTTTCTAACCTCTATTGGAGTTGCTTGCTCTGATGGTGGCCGTTGTGACAAAGGGACTGGGAAGAGTATCCCATTGATTCGACGGCACTGGAATTCTTCATCCCAAACAATCTCAGGAGGTACATGCGAAAGTAAAATTAAGGTAAATTAGACAGTAAATTATTATGAAAACAAATCAACATGATTTTGTAACCTGATGTGTATTTGATTTTACGAAGTTGGTAAGTAATAACAATGTGTTTGCAGTCGGGTTTCGAGCTGCCATTGTTTTGCAGAGGAAGAAAGAAAGCGATATGTCTTAGAAGTAGTTATGGTGGGATGGTATAAATGTGTGAACAGGCCAATTTATAGTGTGAATACAGGCAGGTGTGTGGGTTTTGGATGTTTCTTTATTTTTTAGATTGAGCGGGCTGGTGAGGAAAACTTAAATGGCAATTTGTTAAATATGTTTATTCCTCTTCTGCCGCTTACTTAAAAGAAACACAAATGGTAATTTTACTTTTTAGTTTTAATTCTTGAATTTGTTCCCAAAAGAAGTTATATGTTTTTGTCATTTCAGTCCCATCCGTCCACGAACAATACTAGAAAAATCTTTCAGTCTAGAGTCTGAAAATATTAATGATCTTACTATATTCGTAGTATGTTTCCTGATTCTATCAATAATAATCTGGTAAAAGTTTGATTGCAGATTATTTAATTCAACAATTTCTGGAGATCTTGCAGTAATTGTTTTGATGAAATTCCTTCATAGATGACCGGCCAAGATTTTGATATTGTCATTAGACTCTTTCGGCTATGACGATAATTTGATTAACATGAATGATGACATTAATAAATGTGCTAGTTGATTAAAGAAAAGCGATTTTAGCGAGGGAAAAGCCCCGTGATTCAGCTGATTTAGCAGAATTCGCAGCTACATATGCGTGCAGTTGGCGTAAACTTGGAAGACACTCGGGCCTGATTACACAGGTTGGTACGAAGGATTGGGAAGCTCCGCGAGAAGGGTGTTACAAGATAAACTTTGATGGGGCGCGATTTGCTGAAGAAAGGTTGGTATTGGAGTTGTGGTGCGAGATCATGCGGGTAGAATCATTGCTCGGGTTCAGAAACGGAACGCTTGCTCCATCTTGTGTCGAGGCCGTAGCTGCTATTTGGGCCATCAAACTTGCGGTTGGGAAGGATTGACGGGAAGTCACATTTGAGGGCGACTGCTTAAATATTATTATTAGTATTATTTATCGCACTCTTGAGGATGCGAATTGCGTTAACTTGATCACGGACTTTCTACGCTTGTTTGAGCCACTAGATGGTTTTTCTATTTGTTGGGTGGGTCGAGATGCCAACCAAGTTGCACACCAGCTAGCACGTACGACGATAGGTGATGTAGTTTAGCCACATAATCTAGCGTTTACGACGATTTAGGTTGATAATTGATGTGGGGTGGAGGTCTTTTTGCGCTATTGCTTTCTCTTTGTATCTTGACGTGTTATACGTCGGCAATGAAATTTTTGGTTAACTTAAAAAAAAATTAAATGGTAAAATCCAATACTAAATGTTCATTATATGTTGATCCACTTCATGAACTTTAAACATTCAAATTTGTCCTCAAAAAAACATGTATTTGTTACCTTATGCATCAGAAGAACAAAATACACAATACAAAACACAGCATTGGCACCATTTGTTTCTGCTATCCATGCACAAAATGGTTCTAGCGCTTTAGAAAGCGTGACTATTAATGTTCATTCTGTGACATACTTTAATTAACATCGCCGGGAAAAAATCATTAACGAAAAAAACACTAGAAAAGAAGAAAGCACAATTTATGACAAATCCACAAGCTTGAGAATCGATTGTGCAGGAGATGTTGAAAAATGTTGGCCATAACTATTTTGTGCTTCTCCTGCTGTGAAAAAGATGTGAGTGTAAGTTGTGTAGCATGACAACAAAAATGTAAAGAAATTATACACGTTAGAATCAAGAGAACTATTAAGTATATAATAAATAACTCACCTCATCACTTTGCACATAGTTTCCCAAATTTGAGGCCATATGATGGCATTACAGCAAATAATATGAATGCTGCAACATCTTTAGGAGACCAAAGTTTCCTTTTCAACTTCTCGTGAACGTAATACTAAAAACCATGATTGTTTTAGTTAGAAGATGATAATATTTGATTCATCATAAATAAATAAAAAATAATTCTTCATAAGAAAACGGCCATTGAAGTTCTTTTGCATCTAAATGCAAAAAAAAAAAAAAAAGTGTTTATGGAACATATACGTTCTTATGATCACATAACTAATCATAGCAAGCGAATTATAAAAATTGATAATATTTGTTTTCAACCAACAAATCTGATGTGATGCAAGTATATAACAAATGTAGTCACGTTGAATGTGAACTCGAGATAGTAGTGTTGTAATTTATTAACATACCTTGTCCAACCTGCCCTTTGAAGATTGTTTAACCTTGTCAGACTTGTGCTTCGAGGAGCCTTCAAGGTTTTCTTCAACCTTTTTAGACTTGGGCTCCCAGGAGGAGTGTTCAACGTTTTCTTCATAAGTAGGTCACCTGCGAATTTGAATTCTCCATTTCCCCTCCACCCACTCTTTCAAAGACAAATTGTTCTTATTGTTAACGATCAAAGTAACTTCTTCTGTAACTGGGAGTAATGGCCGATCTTTCAGTTGAATCTCCTTTACATCAACCTTTTGTGTTTCGTTTCTGATTGTGGGATGGAGGGTGTAATAAGTGCATTTTCTTGTTTCATCCTACAACAAGAAGTGAAGATTATTAAACATTACGATAAATGCTATTTGCTCTTAACCATATATAGTTTTTTATGCGCATGTTATTTTGAGCTCTCTTATATTTTACTTGCATCAAAAACTCAATGATTGCATATGGAAGAGTGAAGTTTAAAACATAATAGTGATATATACCTCTTTAATCTACAAAATTTGATCTGCGCCATTTTCTTTTTGGCATTCTAACATCCGCAATGAGATGTCAGTAATAGTTAGGATTTTAGGTTTTTCCGAACCCCTTCTTCTTTTTCTTGAGGATCGCCGCTCGCTACGTTCCGCACGCTGCTCCTACAAAATTTTAGCACTGTGTGAATTGATGTTCTAAGAAGTTATAGAATTTCTTCTGATTAATCGTGAGGATATCCCACCCAATTTTTTTTAAAAAACACGAACTTACTCAATGGATTTACTTTGAAAAGGAACAAAAATGATAGCAATTCCTATAATTTATGTTCCTCAGTAAACATCAATTGGCTAACCTTGGGTACAAAAAAATCTTTTGCCTTTGCGGAATTGATATTCTATGAGAAGTTCATTTCTATCAAAGTTGAACACAGTAAGGAAATAATTCTTTTCACTCTAACTTGAACTGGGAGTGGGAGTACTACTCTTTTTCATTGAACATTTGTCATAAATATATGTGTATATATATATATATATATATATATATATATATATATATAAAAACACATATATGTATGTGGGTGGGTGAGAGTCATCTCTTCCATTGAATATTTGTCATATATGTAAACTAGGACACATTTGTTATGAAAATTATTATTTAAAGAAAACATGTCTGAATGGAAATTTGAATTAAATCAAGAAAAATGTAGATTTACAGTTAATATTCCCGCGATAAAAAATCTATAAACTCTGATTAAATAACGTTGTTCAAGGAACTTAGTCGTACAAATTCCGAAATGTTTAGTGAGACGTAGTACATTTTAAAATGTTGTGGATAGCAACGGAACGAGGGGTTTAATTTAAATTTTTTTCCTCAATAATTAATACTAATAATTCTATATGTAAAAACGTATTAAAATGTACTTCAGCCAAACTAAATGCATGAATTAAATATAAGTAATTACTATTGCGTTAAATAACCGAATAGAATAAAGATCCTAAATTTGGTTAATAGACTCCAAAAATTGGTTCAATCGACATCTGAGTTAATATGATTTTGAAATGATTGTAATGCAACTAAGGTTCATGATAAGTTCTATGAATTAATGAATACCATGTTAGAAGGGCTTGTTGTCGTGAAACCTACACGCACCCACTACAATGTATAAATTCAAATGCTGTTTAGGATTTTCCTAAAAGTGCATTGATGCATCCTATAATTATACATGATTTTTCTATTCGTTGGGTGGGTCGAGATGGTTTTTCTACGCTTGTTTGAGCCAGCTAGCCTGTACGACGATAGGTGATGTAGTTTAGCCACATAATCTAGTGTTTAGGACGATTTAGGTTGATAATTGATGTGGGGTGGAGGTCTTTTTGCGCTATTGCTTTCTCTTTGTATCTTGACGTGTTATACGTCGGCAATGAAATTTTTGGTTAACTCAAAAAAAAAATTAAATGGTAAAATCCAATACTAAATGTTCATTATATGTTGATCCACTTCATGAACTTTAAACATTCAAATTTGTCCTCAAAAAAACATGTATTTGTTACCTTATGCATCAGAAGAACAAAATACACAATACAAAACACAGCATTGGCACCATTTGTTGCTGTTATCCTTACACAAAATGGTTCTATTGCTTTAGAAAGCGTGACTATTAATGTTCATTCTGTGACATACTTTAATTAACATCGCCGGGAAAAAATCATTAACGAAAAAAACACTAGAAAAGAAGAAAGCACAATTTATGACAAATCCACAAGCTTGAGAATCGATTGTGCAGGAGATGTTGAAAAATGTTGGCCATAACTATTTTGTGCTTCTCCAGCTGTGAAAAAGATGTGAGTGTAGGTTGTGTAGCATGACAACAAAAATGTAAGGAAATTATACACGTTAAAATCAAGAGAACTATTAAGTATATAATAAATAACTCACCTCATCACTTTGCACATAGTTTCCCAAATTTGAGGCCGTATGATGGCATTACAGCAAATAATATGAATGCTGCAACATCTTTCGGAGACCAAAGTTTCCTTTTCAACTTCTCGTGAACGTAAAACTAAAAACCATGATTGTTTTAGTTAGAAGATGATAATATTTGATTCATCATAAATAAATAAAAAATAATTCTTCATAAGAAAACGGCCATTGAAGTTCTTTTGCATCTAAATGCAAAAAAAAAAAGTGTTTATGGAACAAATGTAGTCACGTTGAATATGAACTCGAGATAGTAGTGTTGTAATTTATTAACATACCTTGTCCAACCTGCCCTTTGAAGATTGTTTAACCTTGTCAGACTTGTGCTTCGAGGAGCCTTCAAGGTTTTCTTCAACCTTTTCAGACTTGGGCTCCCAGGAGGAGTGTTCAACGTTTTCTTCATAAGTAGGTCCCCTGCGAATTTGAATTCTCCATTTCCCCTCCACCCGCTCTTTCAAATACAAATTGTTCTTGTTGTTAACGATCAAAGTAACTTCTTCTGTAACTGGGAGTACTGGCCGATCTTTCAGTTGAATCTCCTTTACATCAACCTTTTGTGTTTCGTTTCTGATTGTGGGATGGAGGGTGTAATAAGTGCATTTTCTTGTTTCGTCCTACAACAAGAAGTGAAGATTATTAAACATTACGATAAATGCTATTTTCTCTTAACCATATATAGTTTTTTATGCGCATGTTATTTTGAGCTCTCTTATATTTTACTTGCATCAAAAACTCAATGATTGCATATGGAAGAGTGAAGTTTAAAACATAATAGTGATATATACCTCTTTAATCTACAAAATTTGATCTGCGCCATTTTCTTTTTGGCATTCTAACAGCCGCAATGAGATGTCAGTAATAGTTACGATTTTAGGCTTTTCCGAACCCTTTCTTCTTTTTCTTGAAGATCGCCGCTCGCTACGTTCCGCACGCTGCTCCTACAAAATTTTAGCACTGTGTGAATTGATGGTCTATGAAGTTATAGAATTTCTTCTGATTAATCGTGAGGATATCCCACCCAAATTTTTTTTTAAAAAACACGAACCTACTCAATGGATTTACTTTGAAAAGGAACAAAAATGATAGCAATTCCTATAATTTATGTTCCTCAGTAAACATCAATTGGCTAACCTTGGGTACAAAAAAATCTTTTGCCTTTGCGGAATTGATATTCTATGAGAAGTTCATTTCTATCAAAGTTGAACACAGTAAGGAAATAATTCTTTTCACTCTAACTTGAACTGGGAGTGGGAGTACTACTCTTTTTCATTGAACATTTGTCATAAATATATGTGTATATATATATATATATATATATATATATAAACACATATATGTATGTGGGTGGGTGAGAGTCATCTCTTCCATTGAATATTTGTCATATATGTAAACTAGGACACATTTGTTATGAAAATTATTATTTAAAGAAAACATGTCTGAATGGAAATTTGAATTAAATCAAGAAAAATGTAGATTTACACTTAATATTCCCGCGATAAAAAATCTATAAACTCTGATTAAATAACGTTGTTCAAGGAACTTAGTCGTACAAATTCCGAAATGTTTAGTGAGACGTAGTACATTTTAAAATGTTGTGGATAGCAACGGAACGAGGGGTTTAATTTAAATTTTTTTCCTCAATAATTAATACTAATAATTCTATATGTAAAAACGTATTAAAATGTACTTCAGCCAAACTAAATGCGTGAATTAAATATAAGTAATTACTATTGCGTTAAATAACCGAATAGAATAAAGATCCTAAATTTGGTTAATAGACTCCAAAAATTGGTTCAATCGACATCTGAGTTAATATGATTTTGAAATGATTGTAATGCAACTAAGGTTCATGATAAGTTCTATGAATTAATGAATACCATGTTAGAAGGGCTTGTTGTCGTGAAACCTACACGCACCCACTACAATGTATAAATTCAAATGCTGTTTAGGATTTTCCTAAAAGTGCATTGATGCATCCTATAATTATACATGGTTTTTCTATTCGTTGGGTGGGTCGAGATGGTTTTTCTACGCTTGTTTGAGCCAGCTAGCCTGTACGACGATAGGTGATGTAGTTTAGCCACATAATCTAGTGTTTAGGACGATTTAGGTTGATAATTGATGTGGGGTGGAGGTCTTTTTGCGCTATTGCTTTCTCTTTGTATCTTGACGTGTTATACGTCGGCAATGAAATTTTTGGTTAACTCAAAAAAAAAATTAAATGGTAAAATCCAATACTAAATGTTCATTATATGTTGATCCACTTCATGAACTTTAAACATTCAAATTTGTCCTCAAAAAAACATGTATTTGTTACCTTATGCATCAGAAGAACAAAATACACAATACAAAACACAGCATTGGCACCATTTGTTGCTGCTATCCATGCACAAAATGGTTCTAGTGCTTTAGAAAGCGTGACTATTAATGTTCATTCTGTGACATACTTTAATTAACATCGCCGGGAAAAAATCATTAACGAAAAAAACACTAGAAAAGAAGAAAGCACAATTTATGACAAATCCACAAGCTTGAGAATCGATTGTGCAGGAGATGTTGAAAAATGTTGGCCATAACTATTTTGTGCTTCTCCAGCTGTGAAAAAGATGTGAGTGTAGGTTGTGTAGCATGACAACAAAAATGTAAGGAAATTATACACGTTAAAATCAAGAGAACTATTAAGTATATAATAAATAACTCACCTCATCACTTTGCACATAGTTTCCCAAATTTGAGGCCGTATGATGGCATTACAGCAAATAATATGAATGCTGCAACATCTTTCGGAGACCAAAGTTTCCTTTTCAACTTCTCGTGAACGTAAAACTAAAAACCATGATTGTTTTAGTTAGAAGATGATGATACTTGATTCATCATAAATAAATAAAAAATAATTCTTCATAAGAAAACGGCCATTGAAGTTCTTTTGCATCTAAATGCAAAAAAAAAAGTGTTTATGGAACAAATGTAGTCACGTTGAATATGAACTCGAGATAGTAGTGTTGTAATTTATTAACATACCTTGTCCAACCTGCCCTTTGAAGATTGTTTAACCTTGTCAGACTTGTGCTTCGAGGAGCCTTCAAGGTTTTCTTCAACCTTTTCAGACTTGGGCTCCCAGGAGGAGTGTTCAACGTTTTCTTCATAAGTAGGTCCCCTGCGAATTTGAATTCTCCATTTCCCCTCCACCCGCTCTTTCAAATACAAATTGTTCTTGTTGTTAACGATCAAAGTAACTTCTTCTGTAACTGGGAGTACTGGCCGATCTTTCAGTTGAATCTCCTTTACATCAACCTTTTGTGTTTCGTTTCTGATTGTGGGATGGAGGGTGTAATAAGTGCATTTTCTTGTTTCGTCCTACAACAAGAAGTGAAGATTATTAAACATTACGATAAATGCTATTTTCTCTTAACCATATATAGTTTTTTATGCGCATGTTATTTTGAGCTCTCTTATATTTTACTTGCATCAAAAACTCAATGATTGCATATGGAAGAGTGAAGTTTAAAACATAATAGTGATATATACCTCTTTAATCTACAAAATTTGATCTGCGCCATTTTCTTTTTGGCATTCTAACAGCCGCAATGAGATGTCAGTAATAGTTACGATTTTAGGCTTTTCCGAACCCTTTCTTCTTTTTCTTGAAGATCGCCGCTCGCTACGTTCCGCACGCTGCTCCTACAAAATTTTAGCACTGTGTGAATTGATGGTCTATGAAGTTATAGAATTTCTTCTGATTAATCGTGAGGATATCCCACCCAATTTTTTTTTTAAAAAACACGAACCTACTCAATGGATTTACTTTGAGAAAGAACAAAAATGATAGCAATTCCTATAATTTATGTTCCTCAGTAAACATCAATTGGCTAACCTTGGGTACAAAAAAATCTTTTGCCTTTGCGGAATTGATATTCTATGAGAAGTTCATTTCTATCAAAGTTGAACATAGTAAGGAAATAATTCTTTTCACTCTAACTTGAACTGGTAGTGGGAGTACTACTTTTTTTCATTGAACATTTGTCATAAATATATGTGTATATATGTATATACACACATATATGTATGTGGGTGGGTGAGAGTAATCTCTTCCATTGAATATTTGTCATATATATAAACTAGGACACATTTGTTATGAGAATTATTATTTAAAGAAAACATGTCTGAATGGAAATTTTAATTATATCAAGAAAAATGTAGATTTACACTTAATATTCCCATGATAAAAAATCTCTATTCTCTGATTAAATAACGTTGAGCAATGAACTTAGTCATACAAATTACGACATGTTTTGTGAGACGTAGTACATTTTAAAGTGTTGTGGATAGCAACAGAACAAGGGGTTTAATTTAAAATTTTCTTCCTCAATAATTAATATAAATAATTCTATATGTAAAAACGTATTAAAATGTACTTCAGCCAAACTAAATGAATGAATTAAATGTAAGTAATTACTATTGCTTTAACTAACCGAATAGAATAAAGATTCTAAATTTGGTTAATAGACTACAAAAATTGGTTCAATCGACATCAGAGTTAATATGATTTTGCAATGATTGTAATGCAACTAAGGTTCATGATAAGTTCTATGAATTAATGAATACCATGTTAGAAGGGCTTGTTGTCGTGAAACCTACACGCCCCCACTACAATGTATAAATTCAAATGATGTTTAGGATTTTCCTAAAAGTGCATTGCTGCATCCTATAATTATACACACACACACACACACACACACTATTTTGCCTACAATTTGTAAATTGGACCGTTATTGCGATAGATATCATTTCAGGAGAAAATAGCAAATATACATTATAGAAATATACAGATTTTATTCGACATTTCCTCCTGGGACTCGACTCAAGTAAGCGACACTTAAATAATTGCTGTTTTATTCGTTATTATTTACTTAGCTACTTAAACGATCAGGTATGGGTAGCGGTTTTAAGAAAAAACAATGAGATGTGAGCCATTTAAATGTAGTTTTATTTGTCATTATTTACTCCAACTAATTAAACGGTCAAGTGAGTAGCGGTTTTAAAATAAATGACACCTGAGCCACCTATTTCCTTCACGCGCGCCGGTGACATAACGGTCAAGTTAATCACGCGCGCAAAGAAAAAAAAATAGAATCTGATATATCTTTTTTTTAATAAGTGAAACTGATATATCATTAACGAGTAGATGGCCAAAGAATTGTTAAACTTTTTAACTGGCCAAAAAAAAAAAAAAAAAGTTCAAGGCTATCACATTGTACCAGAATCTCCAATTGTTCATCAAGGTGCATTACTATTAAAAAACACATAATGTAATATGATAAAACGAAAGTATTTTGATATATACATATACATATACATTATATAAAAAGCTTAATAAAGGATAAATTATCATGGTGGTTTAGCTTTTCAGAATGCGAGATCTAATATTTGAAAGAGGAGGAAGCCCTTGGGTTTCCTATTTCTTTTGAATCCAAAATATAATCAAGAAGTTTAAGGTTTTTTTTAACTCTAAAATTGAAATAGAAAACATACAACCACATATACAACATAAACCATCAAAAAAACTTCTATAATCCAAATGATGAGTTTGTTTCTAACCTCTATTGGATTTGCTTGCTCTGATGGTGGCCGTTGTGACAAAGGGACTTGGAAGAGTATCCCATTGATTCGACGGCACTGGAATTCTTCATCCCAAACAATCTCAGGAGGCACCTGCGAAGGTAGAGTTCAGGTAAATTAGACAGTAAATTATTATGAAAAAAAATCAAAATGATTTTGTATCCTGATGTGTATTTGATTTTACGAAGTTGGTAAGTAATAACAATGTGTTTGCAGTTGCGTTTCGAGCCCCCATTGTTTTGCAGAGGAAGAAAGAAAGCGATATGTCCTAGAAGTAGGTATGGTGGGATGGTATAAATGCGTGAACATACAATTTATAGTGTGAATACAACCAGGTGTGTGGGTTTTGGATTTTTCTTTATTTCTTAGATTGAGCGGGATGGTGAGGAAAAATTAAATGGCAATTTTGTTAAACATGTTTATTCCTTTTCAGCCGTTTACATAAAAGAAACACAAATGGTGATTTTACATTTTAGTTTTAATTCAACCTTTTCAGACTTGGGCTCCGAGGAGGAGTGTTCAACATTTTCGTCATAAGTAGGTCGCCTACGAATTTGAATTCTCCATTTCCCCTCCACCCGCTCTTTCAAAGACAAATTGTTCTTGTTGTTAACGATCAAAGTAACTTCTTCTGTAACTGGGAGTACCAGCGATCTTTCAGTTGAATCTCCTTTGCATCAACCTTTTGTGTTTCGTTTCTGATTGTGGGATGGAGGGTGTAATAAGTGCATTTTCTTGTTTCATCCTACAACAAAAACTGAAGATTATTAACCATTACAATAAATGCTATTTTCTCTTAACCGTATATAGTTTTTTATGCACCTGTTATTTTGAGCATTCTTATATTTTACTTGCATCAAAAAATCAATGATTGCATATGGTAGAGTGAAGTTTAAAACATAATAGTGATATATACCTCTTTAATCTACAAAATTTGATCTGCGCCATTTTCATTTTGGCATTCTAACAGCCGCAATGAGATGTCAGTAATAGTTACGATTTTAAGCTTTTCCGAACCCCTTCTTCTTTTTCTTGAAGATCGCCGCTCGCTACGTTCCGCACGCTGCTCCTACAAAATTTTAGCATTGTGTGAATT
This sequence comes from Linaria vulgaris, assembly GCA_948329865.1. Taxonomy (NCBI): domain Eukaryota; kingdom Viridiplantae; phylum Streptophyta; class Magnoliopsida; order Lamiales; family Plantaginaceae; genus Linaria; species Linaria vulgaris. The sequence goes on from OX415252.1 coordinate 11,962,555, forward strand.
GATGGTCTAAGAAGTTATAGAATTTCTTCTGATTAATCGTGAGGATATCCCACCCAAAAACTTTTTTAAAAAACACAAACCTACTCAATGGATTTACTTTGAGAAGGAACAAAAATGATAGCAATTCCTATAATTTATGTTCCTCAGTAAACATCAATTGGCTAACCTTGGGTACAAAAAAATCTTTTGTCTTTCCGGAATTGATATTCTATGAGAAGTTCATTTCTATCAAATTTGAACTCAGTAAGGAAATAATTCTTTTCACTCTAACTTGAACTGGGAGTGGGAGTACTACCCTTTTTCATTGAAGATTTCTCACAAATATATGTGTATATATGTATATACACGCATATATGTATGTGGGTGGGTGAGAGTAATCTCCTCCATTGAATATTTGTCATATATATAAACTAGGACACATTTGTTATGAGAATTATTATTTAAAGAAAACATGTCTGAATGGAAATTTGAATTAAATCAATAAAAATGTGGATTTAAACTTAATATTCCCACGATAAAAAATCTCTAATCTCTGATTAAATAACGTTGAGCAAGGAACTTAGTCATACAAATTACGACATGTTTTGTGAGACGTAGTACATTTTAAAGCGTTGTGGATAGCAACGGAACAAGGGGTTTAATTTAAAATTTTCTTACTCAATAATTAATATTAATAATTCTATATGTAAAAACGTATTAAAATGTACTTCAGCCAAACTAAATGAATGAATCAAATGTAAGTAATTACTATTGCTTTAACTAACCGAATAGAATAAAGATTCTAAATTTGGTTAATAGACTACAAAAATTGGTTCAATCGACATCAGAGTTAATATGATTTTGCAATGATTGTAATGCAACTAAGGTTCATGATAAGTTCTATGAATTAATGAATACCATGTTAGAAGGGCTTGTTGTCGTGAAACCTACACGCACCCACTACAATGTATAAATTCAAATGCTGTTTAGGATTTTGCTAAAAGTGCATTGCTGCATCCTATAATACACACACACACACACACACACTATTTTGCCTACAATTTGTAAATTGGACCGTTATTGCGATAGATATCATTTCAGGAGAAAATAGCAAATATACACTATAGAAATATACAGATTTTATTCGACATTTCCTCCTGGGACTCGACTCAAGTACGCGACACTTAAATAATTGCTGTTTTATTCGTTATTATTTACTTAGCTACTTAAACGATCAGGTATGGGTAGCGGTTTTAAGAAAAAACAATGAGATGTGAGCCATTTAAATGTAGTTTTATTTGTCATTATTTACTCCAACTACTTAAACGGTCAAGTGAGTAGCAGTTTTAAAATAAATGAGACCTGAGCCACCTATTTCCTTCACGCGCGCCGATGACATAACGGTCAAGTTAATCACGCGCGCAAAGAAAAAAAAATAGAATCTGATATATCTTTTTTTTAATAAGTGAAACTGATATATCATTAACGAGTAGATGGGCAAAGACTTGTTAAACTTTTTAACTGGCCAAAAAAAAAAAAAAGTTCATGGCTATCACATTGTACCAGAATCTCCAATTGTTCATCAAGGTGCATTACTATTAAAAAACACATAATGTAAGATGAGAAAACGAAAGTATTTTGATATATACATATACATATACATTATATAAAAAGCTTAATAAAGGATAAATTATCATGGTTGTTTAGCTTTTCAGAATGCGAGATCTAATATTTGAAAGAGGAGGAAGCCCTTGGGTTTCCTATTTCTTTTGAATCCAAAATATAATCAAGAAGTTTAAGGTTTTTTTTAACTCTAAAATTGAAATAGAAAACATACAACCACATATACATCATAAACCATAAAAAAAACTTCTATAATCCAAATGATGAGTTTGTTTCTAACCTCTATTGGAGTTGCTTGCTCTGATGGTGGCCGTTGTGACAAAGGGACTTGGAAGAGTATCCCATTGATTCGACGGCACTGGAATTCTTCATCCCAAACAATGTCAGGAGGCACCTGCGAAGGTAAATTTCAGGTAAATTAGACAGTAAATTATTATGAAAAAAAATCAAAATGATTTTGTACCCTGATGTGTATTTGATTTTACGAAGTTGGTAAGTAATAACAATGTGTTTGCAGTTGGGTTTCAAGCCCCCATTGTTTTGCAGAGGAAGAAAGAAAACGATATGTCCTAGAAGTAGGTATGGTGGGATGGTATAAATGCGTGAACAGACCAATTTATAGTGTGAATACAACCAGGTGTGTGGGTTTTGGATTTTTCTTTATTTTTTAGATTGAGCGGGATGGTGAGGAAAAATTAAATGGCAATTTTGTTAAACATGTTTATTCCTTTTCAGCCGTTTACATAAAAGAAACACAAATGGTGATTTTACATTTTAGTTTTAATTCAACCTTTTCAGACTTGGGCTCCGAGGAGGAGTGTTCAACATTTTCGTCATAAGTAGGTCGCCTACGAATTTGAATTCTCCATTTCCCCTCCACCCGCTCTTTCAAAGACAAATTGTTCTTATTGTTAACGATCAAAGTAACTTCTTCTGTAACTGGGAGTACCAGCCGATCTTTCAGTTGAATCTCCTTTGCATCAACCTTTTGTGTTTCGTTTCTGATTGTGGGATGGAGGGTGTAATAAGTGCATTTTCTTGTTTCATCCTACAACAAGAAGTGAAGATTATTAACCATTACAATAAATGCTATTTTCTCTTAACCGTATATAGTTTTTTATGCACCTGTTATTTTGAGCACTCTTATATTTTACTTGTATCAAAAAATCAATGATTGCATATGGTAGAGTGAAGTTTAAAACATAATAGTGATATATACCTCTTTAATCTACAAAATTTGATCTGCGCCATTTTTTTTTTGGCATTCTAACAGCCGCAATGAGATGTCAGTAATAGTTATGATTTTAACCTTTTCCGAACCCCTTCTTCTTTTTCTTGAAGATCGCCGCTCGCTACGTTCCGCACGCTGCTCCTACAAAATTTTAGCACTGTGTGAATTGATGGTCTAAGAAGTTATAGAATTTCTTCTGATTAATCGTGAGGATATCCCACCCAAAAACTTTTTTAATAAACACGAACCTACTCAATGGATTTACTTTGAGAAGGAACAAAAATGATAGCAATTCCTATAATTTATGTTCCTCAGTAAACATCAATTGGCTAACCTTGGGTACAAAAAAATCTTTTGTCTTTGCGGAATTGATATTCTATGAGAAGTTCATTTCTATCAAATTTGAACTCAGTAAGGAAATAATTCTTTTCACTCTAACTTGAACTGGGAGTGGGAGTACTACCCTTTTTCATTGAACATTTCTCACAAATATATGTGTATATATGTATATACACACATATATGTATGCGGGTGGGTGAGAGTAATCTCTTCCATTGAATATTTGTCATATATATAAACTAGGACACATTTGTTATGAGAATTATTATTTAAAGAAAACATGTCTGAATGGAAATTTGAATTAAATCAATAAAAATGTGGATTTAAACTTAATATTCCCACGATAAAAAATCTCTAATCTCTGATTAAATAACGTTGAGCAAGGAACTTAGTCATACAAATTACGACATGTTTTGTGAGACGTGGTACATTTTAAAGTGTTGTGGATAGCAACGGAACAAGGGGTTTAATTTAAAATTTTCTTCCTCAATAATTAATATTAATAATTCTATATGTAAAAACGTATTAAAATGTACTTCAGCCAAACTAAATGAATGAATTAAATGTAAGTAATTACTATTGCTTTAACTAACCGAATAGAATAAAGATTCTAAATTTGGTTTAGGGTTTAGAGTTAATATGATTTTGCAATGATTGTAATGCAACTAAGGTTCATGATAAGTTCTATGAATTAATGAATACCATGTTAGAAGGGCTTGTTGTCGTGAAACCTACACGCACCCACTACAATGTATAAATTCAAATGCTGTTTAGGATTTTCCTAAAAGTGCATTGCTGCATCCTATAATTATACACACACACACACACACACACTATTTTGCCTACAATTTGTAAATTGGACCGTTATTGCGGATAGATATCATTTCAGGAGAAAATAGCAAATATACATTATAGAAATATACAGATTTTATTCGACATTTCCTCATGGGACTCGACTCAAGTAAGCGACACTTAAATAATTGCTGTTTTATTCGTTATTATTTACTTAGCTACTTAAACGATCAGGTATGGGTAGCGGTTTTAAGAAAAAACAATGAGATGTGAGCCATTTAAATGTAGTTTTATTTGTCATTATTTACTCAAACTACTTAAACGGTCAAGTGAGTAGCGGTTTTAAAATAAATGAGACCTGAGCCACCTATTTTCTTCACGCGCGCCGATGACATAACGGTCAAGTTAATCACGCGCGCAAAGAAAAAAAATAGAATCTGATATATCTTTTTTTTAATAAGTGAAACTGATATATCATTAACGAGTAGATGGCCAAAGACTTGTTAAACTTTTTAACTGGCCAAAAAAAAAAAAAAGTTCATGGCAATCACATTGTACCAGAATCTCCAATTGTTCATCAAGGTGCATTACTATTAAAAAACACATAATGTAAGACATATAATATAATCAAGAAGTTTAAAGTTTTTTTTAACTCTAAAATTGAAATAGAAAACATACAACCACATATACATCATAAACCATCAAAACAACTTCTATAATCCAAATGATGAGTTTGTTTCTAACCTCTATTGGAGTTGCTTGCTCTGATGGTGGCCGTTGTGACAAAGGGACTTGGAAGAGTATCCCATTGATTCGACGGCACTGGAATTCTTCATCCCAAACAATGTCAGGAGGCACCTGCGAAGGTAAATTTCAGGTAAATTAGACAGTAAATTATTATGAAAAAAAATCAAAATGATTTTGTATCCTGATGTGTATTTGATTTTACGAAGTTGGTAAGTAATAACAATGTGTTTGCAGTTGGGTTTCGAGCCCCCATTCTTTTGCAGAGGAAGAAAGAAAGCGATATGTCCTAGAAGTAGGTATGGTGGGATGGTATAAATGCGTGAACAGACCAATTTATAGTGTGAATACAACCAGGTGTGTGGGTTTTGGATTTTTCTTTATTTCTTAGATTGAGCGGGATGGTGAGGAAAAATTAAATGGCAATTTTGTTAAACATGTTTATTCCTTTTCAGCCGTTTACATAAAAGAAACACAAATGGTGATTTTACATTTTAGTTTTAATTCAACCTTTTCAGACTTGGGCTCCGAGGAGGAGTGTTCAACATTTTCGTCATAAGTAGGTCTCCTACGAATTTGAATTCTCCATTTCCCCTCCACCCGCTCTTTCAAAGACAAATTGTTCTTATTGTTAACGATCAAAGTAACTTCTTCTGTAACTGGGAGTACCAGCCGATCTTTCAGTTGAATCTCCTTTGCATCAACCTTTTGTGTTTCGTTTCTGATTGTGGGATGGAGGGTGTAATAAGTGCATTTTCTTGTTTCATCCTACAACAAGAAGTGAAGATTATTAAACATTACAATAAATGCTATTTTCTCTTAACTGTATATAGTTTTTTATGCACCTGTTATTTTGAGCACTCTTATATTTTACTTGCATCAAAAAATCAATGATTGCATATGGTGGAGTGAAGTTTAAAACATAATAGTGATATATACCTCTTTAATCTACAAAATTTGATCTGCGCCATTTTCTTTTTGGCATTCTAACAGCCGCAATGAGATGTCAGTAATAGTTACGATTTTAAGCTTTTCCGAACCCCTTCTTCTTTTTCTTTTTGGCATTCTAACAGCCGCAATGAGATGGCCAGGAAATAATTCGTTTCACTCTAACTTGAACTGGGAGTGGGAGTACTACCCTTTTTCATTGAACATTTCTCACAAATATATGTGTATATATGTATATACACACATATATGTATGCGGGTGGGTGAGAGTAATCTCTTCCATTGAATATTTGTCATATATATAAACTAGGACACATTTGTTATGAGAATTATTATTTAAAGAAAACATGTCTGAATGGAAATTTGAATTAAATCAATAAAAATGTGGATTTAAACTTAATATTCACACGATAAAAAATCTCTAATCTCTGATTAAATAACGTTGAGCAAGGAACTTAGTCATACAAATTACGACATGTTTTGTGAGACGTAGTACATTTTAAAGTGTTGTGGATAGCAACGGAACAAGGGGTTTAATTTAAAATTTTCTTCCTCAATAATTAATATTAATAATTCTATATGTAAAAACGTATTAAAATGTACTTCAGCCAAACTAAATGAATGAATTAAATGTAAGTAATTACTATTGCTTTAACTAACCGAATAGAATAAAGATTCTAAATTTGGTTTAGGGTTTAGAGTTAATATGATTTTGCAATGATTGTAATGCAACTAAGGTTCATGATAAGTTCTATGAATTAATGAATACCATGTTAGAAGGGCTTGTTGTCGTGAAACCTACACGCACCCACTACAATGTATAAATTCAAATGCTGTTTAGGATTTTCCTAAAAGTGCATTGCTGCATCCTATAATTATACACACACACACACACACACTATTTTGCCTACAATTTGTAAATTGGACCGTTATTGCGATAGATATCATTTCAGGAGAAAATAGCAAATATACATTATAGAAATATACAGATTTTATTCGACATTTCCTCCTGGGACTCGACTCAAGTAAGCGACACTTAAATAATTGATGTTTTATTCGTTATTATTTACTTAGCTACTTAAACGATCAGGTATGGGTAGCCGTTTTAAGAAAAAACAATGAGATGTGAGCCATTTAAATGTAGTTTTATTTGTCATTATTTACTCCAACTACTTAAACGGTCAAGTGAGTAGCGGTTTTAAAATAAATGAGACCTGAGCCACCTATTTCCTTCACGCGCGCCGGTGACATAACGGTCAAGTTAATCACGCGCGCCGGTGACATAACGGTCAAGTTAATCACGCGCGTAAAGAAAAAAAAAATAGAATCTGATATATCTTTTTTTTAATAAGTGAAACTGATATATCATTAACAAGTAGATGGCCAAAGACTTGTTAAACTTTTTAACTGGCCAAAAAAAAAAAAGTTCATGGTTATCACATTGTACCAGAATCTCCAATTGTTCATCAAGGTGCATTACTATTAAAAAACACATAATGTAAGATGAGAAAACGAAAGTATTTTGATATATACATATACATATACATTATATAAAAAGCTTAATAAAGGATAAATTATCATGGTTGTTTAGCTTTTCAGAATGCGAGATCTAATATTTGAAAGAGGAGGAAGCCCTTGGGTCTCCTATTTCTTTTGAATCCAAAATATAATCAAGAAGTTTAAAGTTTTTTTTAACTCTAAAATTGAAATAGAAAACATACAACCACATATACATCATAAACCATCAAAACAACTTCTATAATCCAAATGATGAGTTTGTTTCTAACCTCTATTGGAGTTGCTTGCTCTGATGGTGGCCGTTGTGACAAAGGGACTTGGAAGAGTATCCCATTGATTCGACGGCACTGGAATTCTTCATCCCAAACAATGTCAGGAGGCACCTGCGAAGGTAAATTTCAGGTAAATTAGACAGTAAATTATTATGAAAAAAAATCAAAATGATTTTGTATCCTGATGTGTATTTGATTTTACGAAGTTGGTAAGTAATAACAATGTGTTTGCAGTTGGGTTTCGAGCCCCCATTCTTTTGCAGAGGAAGAAAGAAAGCGATATGTCCTAGAAGTAGGTATGGTGGGATGGTATAAATGCGTGAACAGACCAATTTATAGTGTGAATACAACCAGGTGTGTGGGTTTTGGATTTTTCTTTATTTCTTAGATTGAGCGGGATGGTGAGGAAAAATTAAATGGCAATTTTGTTAAACATGTTTATTCCTTTTCAGCCGTTTACATAAAAGAAACACAAATGGTGATTTTACATTTTAGTTTTAATTCAACCTTTTCAGACTTGGGCTCCGAGGAGGAGTGTTCAACATTTTCGTCATAAGTAGGTCGCCTACGAATTTGAATTCTCCATTTCCCCTCCACCCGCTCTTTCAAAGACAAATTGTTCTTATTGTTAACGATCAAAGTAACTTCTTCTGTAACTGGGAGTACCAGCCGATCTTTCAGTTGAATCTCCTTTGCATCAACCTTTTGTGTTTCGTTTCTGATTGTGGGATGGAGGGTGTAAATAGTGCATTTTCTTGTTTCATCCTACAACAAGAAGTGAAGATTATTAACCATTACAATAAATGCTATTTTCTCTTAACCGTATATAGTTTTTTATGCACCTGTTATTTTGAGCACTCTTATATTTTACTTGTATCAAAAAATCAATGATTGCATATGGTAGAGTGAAGTTTAAAACATAATAGTGATATATACCTCTTTAATCTACAAAATTTGATCTGCGCCATTTTCTTTTTGGCATTCTAACAGCCGCAATGAGATGTCAGTAATAGTTATGATTTTAAGCTTTTCCGAACCCCTTCTTCTTTTTCTTGAAGATCGCCGCTCGCTACGTTCCGCACGCTGCTCCTACAAAATTTTAGCACTGTGTGAATTGATGGTCTAAGAAGTTATAGAATTTCTTCTGATTAATCGTGAGGATATCCCACCCAAAAACTTTTTTAATAAACACGAACCTACTCAATGGATTTACTTTGAGAAGGAACAAAAATGATAGCAATTCCTATAATTTATGTTCCTCAGTAAACATCAATTGGCTAACCTTGGGTACAAAAAAATCTTTTGTCTTTGCGGAATTGATATTCTATGAGAAGTTCATTTCTATCAAATTTGAACTCAGTAAGGAAATAATTCTTTTCACTCTAACTTGAACTGGGAGTGGGAGTACTACCCTTTTTCATTGAACATTTCTCACAAATATATGTGTATATATCTATATACACACATATATGTATGCGGGTGGGTGAGAGTAATCTCTTCCATTGAATATTTGTCATATATATAAACTAGGACACATTTGTTATGAGAATTATTATTTAAAGAAAACATGTCTGAATGGAAATTTGAATTAAATCAATAAAAATGTGGATTTAAACTTAATATTCCCACAATAAAAAATCTCTAATCTCTGATTAAATAACGTTGAGCAAGGAACTTAGTCATACAAATTACGACATGTTTTGTGAGACGTAGTACATTTTAAAATGTTGTGGATAGCAACGGAACAAGGGGTTTAATTTAAAATTTTCTTCCTCAATAATTAATATTAATAATTCTATATGTAAAAACGTATTAAAATGTACTTCAGCCAAACTAAATGAATGAATTAAATGTAAGTAATTACTATTGCTTTAACTAACCGAATAGAATAAAGATTCTAAATTTGGTTTAGGGTTTAGAGTTAATATGATTTTGCAATGATTGTAATGCAACTAAGGTTCATGATAAGTTCTATGAATTAATGAATACCATGTTAGAAGGGCTTGTTGTCGTGAAACCTACACGCACCCACTACAATGTATAAATTCAAATGCTGTTTAGGATTTTCCTAAAAGTGCATTGCTGCATCCTATAATTATACACACACACACACACACACACACTATTTTGCCTACAATTTGTAAATTGGACCGTTATTGCGATAGATATCATTTCAGGAGAAAATAGCAAATATACATTATAGAAATATACAGATTTTATTCGACATTTCCTCCTGGGACTCGACTCAAGTAAGCGACACTTAAATAATTGATGTTTTATTCGTTATTATTTACTTAGCTACTTAAACGATCAGGTATGGGTAGCCGTTTTAAGAAAAAACAATGAGATGTGAGCCATTTAAATGTAGTTTTATTTGTCATTATTTACTCCAACTACTTAAACGGTCAAGTGAGTAGCGGTTTTAAAATAAATGAGACCTGAGCCACCTATTTCCTTCACGCGCGCCGGTGACATAACGGTCAAGTTAATCACGCGCGCCGGTGACATAACGGTCAAGTTAATCACGCGCGTAAAGAAAAAAAAAATAGAATCTGATATATCTTTTTTTTTAATAAGTGAAACTGATATATCATTAACAAGTAGATGGCCAAAGACTTGTTAAACTTTTTAACTGGCCAAAAAAAAAAAAAGTTCATGGCTATCACATTGTACCAGAATCTCCAATTGTTCATCAAGGTGCATTACTATTAAAAAACACATAATGTAAGATGAGAAAACGAAAGTATTTTGATATATACATATACATATACATTATATAAAAAGCTTAATAAAGGATAAATTATCATGGTTGTTTAGCTTTTCAGAATGCGAGATCTAATATTTGAAAGAGGAGGAAGCCCTTGGGTTTCCTATTTCTTTTGAATCCAAAATATAATCAAGAAGTTTAAAGTTTTTTTTAACTCTAAAATTGAAATAGAAAACATACAACCACATATACATCATAAACCATCAAAACAACTTCTATAATCCAAATGATGAGTTTGTTTCTAACCTCTATTGGAGTTGCTTGCTCTGATGGTGGCCGTTGTGACAAAGGGACTTGGAAGAGTATCCCATTGATTCGACGGCACTGGAATTCTTCATCCCAAACAATGTCAGGAGGCACCTGCGAAGGTAAATTTCAGGTAAATTAGACAGTAAATTATTATGAAAAAAAATCAAAATGATTTTGTATCCTGATGTGTATTTGATTTTACGAAGTTGGTAAGTAATAACAATGTGTTTGCAGTTGGGTTTCGAGCCCCCATTCTTTTGCAGAGGAAGAAAGAAAGCGATATGTCCTAGAAGTAGGTATGGTGGGATGGTATAAATGCGTGAACAGACCAATTTATAGTGTGAATACAACCAGGTGTGTGGGTTTTGGATTTTTCTTTATTTCTTAGATTGAGCGGGATGGTGAGGAAAAATTAAATGGCAATTTTGTTAAACATGTTTATTCCTTTTCAGCCGTTTACATAAAAGAAACACAAATGGTGATTTTACATTTTAGTTTTAATTCAACCTTTTCAGACTTGGGCTCCGAGGAGGAGTGTTCAACATTTTCGTCATAAGTAGGTCGCCTACGAATTTGAATTCTCCATTTCCCCTCCACCCGCTCTTTCAAAGACAAATTGTTCTTATTGTTAACGATCAAAGTAACTTCTTCTGTAACTGGGAGTACCAGCCGATCTTTCAGTTGAATCTCCTTTGCATCAACCTTTTGTGTTTCGTTTCTGATTGTGGGATGGAGGGTGTAATAAGTGCATTTTCTTGTTTCATCCTACAACAAGAAGTGAAGATTATTAACCATTACAATAAATGCTATTTTCTCTTAACCGTATATAGTTTTTTATGCACCTGTTATTTTGAGCACTCTTATATTTTACTTGCATCAAAAAATCAATGATTGCATATGGTGGAGTGAAGTTTAAAACATAATAGTGATATATACCTCTTTAATCTACAAAATTTGATCTGCGCCATTTTCTTTTTGGCATTCTAACAGCCGCAATGAGATGTCAGTAATAGTTACGATTTTAAGCTTTTCCGAACCCCTTCTTCTTTTTCCTTTTGGCATTCTAACAGCCGCAATGAGATGGCCAGGAAATAATTCTTTTCACTCTAACTTGAACTGGGAGTGGGAGTACTACCCTTTTTCATTGAACATTTCTCACAAATATATGTGTATATATGTATATACACACATATATGTATGCGGGTGGGTGAAAGTAATCTCTTCCATTGAATATTTGTCATATATATAAACTAGGACACATTTGTTATGAGAATTATTATTTAAAGAAAACATGTCTGAATGGAAATTTGAATTAAATCAATAAAAATGTGGATTTAAACTTAATATTCCCACGATAAAAAATCTCTAATCTCTGATTAAATAACGTTGAGCAAGGAACTTAGTCATACAAATTACGACATGTTTTGTGAGACGTAGTACATTTTAAAGTGTTGTGGATAGCAACGGAACAAGGGGTTTAATTTAAAATTTTCTTCCTCAATAATTAATATTAATAATTCTATATGTAAAAACGTATTAAAATGTACTTCAACCAAACTAAATGAATGAATTAAATGTAAGTAATTACTATTGCTTTAACTAACCGAATAGAATAAAGAATCTAAATTTGGTTTAGGGTTTAGAGTTAATATGATTTTGCAATGATTGTAATGCAACTAAGGTTCATGATAAGTTCTATGAATTAATGAATACCATGTTAGAAGGGCTTGTTGTCGTGAAACCTACACGCACCCACTACAATGTATAAATTCAAATGCTGTTTAGGATTTTCCTAAAAGTGCATTGCTGCATCCTATAATTATACACACACACACACACACTATTTTGCCTACAATTTGTAAATTGGACCGTTATTGCGATATATATCATTTCAGGAGAAAATAGCAAATATACATTATAGAAATATACAGATTTTATTCGACATTTCCTCCTGGGACTCGACTCAAGTAAGCGACACTTAAATAATTGATGTTTTATTCGTTATTATTTACTTAGCTACTTAAACGATCAGGTATGGGTAGCTGTTTTAAGAAAAAACAATGAGATGTGAGCCATTTAAATGTAGTTTTATTTGTCATTATTTACTCCAACTACTTAAGCGGTCAAGTGAGTAGCGGTTTTAAAATAAATGAGACCTGAGCCACCTATTTCCTTCACGCGCGCCGGTGACATAACGGTCAAGTTAATCACGCGCGTAAAGAAAAAAAAATAGAATCTGATATATCTTTTTTTTAATAAGTGAAACTGATATATCATTAACAAGTAGATGGCCAAAGACTTGTTAAACTTTTTAACTGGCCAAAAAAAAAAAAAGTTCATGGCTATCACATTGTACCAGAATCTCCAATTGTTTATCAAGGTGCATTACTATTAAAAAACACATAATGTAAGATGAGAAAACGAAAGTATTTTGATATATACATATACATATACATTATATAAAAAGCTTAATAAAGGATAAATTATCATGGTTGTTTAGCTTTTCAGAATGCGAGATCTAATATTTGAAAGAGGAGGAAGCCCTTGGGTTTCCTATTTCTTTTGAATCCAAAATATAATCAAGAAGTTTAAAGTTTTTTTTAACTCTAAAATTGAAATAGAAAACATACAACCACATATACATCATAAACCATCAAAACAACTTCTATAATCCAAATGATGAGTTTGTTTCTAACCTCTATTGGAGTTGCTTGCTCTGATGGTGGCCGTTGTGACAAAGGGACTTGGAAGAGTATCCCATTGATTCGACGGCACTGGAATTCTTCATCCCAAACAATGTCAGGAGGCACCTGCGAAGGTAAATTTCAGGTAAATTAGACAGTAAATTATTATGAAAAAAAATCAAAATGATTTTGTATCCTGATGTGTATTTGATTTTACGAAGTTGGTAAGTAATAACAATGTGTTTGCAGTTGGGTTTCGAGCCCCCATTCTTTTGCAGAGGAAGAAAGAAAGCGATATGTCCTAGAAGTAGGTATGGTGGGATGGTATAAATGCGTGAACAGACCAATTTATAGTGTGAATACAACCAGGTGTGTGGGTTTTGGATTTTTCTTTATTTCTTAGATTGAGCGGGATGGTGAGGAAAAATTAAATGGCAATTTTGTTAAACATGTTTATTCCTTTTCAGCCGTTTACATAAAAGAAACACAAATGGTGATTTTACATTTTAGTTTTAATTCAACCTTTTCAGACTTGGGCTCCGAGGAGGAGTGTTCAACATTTTCGTCATAAGTAGGTCGCCTACGAATTTGAATTCTCCATTTCCTCTCCACCCGCTCTTTCAAAGACAAATTGTTCTTGTTGTTAACGATCAAAGTAACTTCTTCTGTAACTGGGAGTACCAGCTGATCTTTCAGTTGAATCTCCTTTGCATCAACCTTTTGTGTTTCGTTTCTGATTGTGGGATGGAGGGTGTAATAAGTGCATTTTCTTGTTTCATCCTACAACAAAAAGTGAAGATTATTAAACATTACAATAAATGCTGTTTTCTCTTAACCGTATATAGTTTTTTATGCACCTGTTATTTTGAGCACTCTTATATTTTACTTGCATCAAAAAATCAATGATTGCATATGGTAGAGTGAAGTTTAAAACATAATAGTGATATATACCTCTTTAATCTACAAAATTTGATATGCGCCATTTTCTTTTTGGCATTCTAACAGCCGCAATGAGATGTCAGTAATAGTTACGATTTTAAGCTATTCCGAACCCCTTCTTCTTTTTCAAACTGCTGCGCTATTCACTCAGATTGACTGGACGCCAGAAGACTCCCTGAACTGCTTCGGATCTCAATGTTATCCCAACATTCAGGATCCAACATCAGAACATGAGACCTTCTTCGCAGATTGGGATGAATATGATACTGATTATGATCCTTATCTTGATTCCTACTTTGATGAATCTAACTTTGATTGTTTTCATGGCACAGTGGATCTAGATGAAGAATATTTCTTTGAAGGTGAAATGTCCCAGGAGGAAATCATTGAAGACCTGAAGTCTATCTACCACAAACTGCTGCTTGAGAATCACAAACTCATCAAGAGCAACAAAAGCTTGAAGGAAGAGATTGGATGCATGAAGAAGATGCTGAAAATGTATGAGAGAGACCTTGACAAAACTGAGGCTGAGCTGAAAGAGGTAAAGGTAAAATTAGATAAAGCTGAACAAACCATTGACAAATGGAAATCTTCAACATCTCTGCTTGATGAAGTGCTGAGTATGGGAAATCAAGGTAAAAATGGTTTGGGCCATGTTGAAAAACCTCCCTGTGAAGATGATAATTCAGCCTATTTGAAAGCTGGTTTTATCAAGAAAATCAATAACTTGAGTTGTGAAATCCCTTCCTACACTGTGAAGAAGCCTACTTTTATCTGTTAATATTGTTTTCAACCTGATCACATTAAGCCTTATTGTAAAAAATATAAAATTGTGATTGAGAAGAAAACAGTAATTAATTGCAATACCAATGTTAGGAGAACCTCTGATCTGAATGTTATCCCAACATTAGGTAACAACGCTGAAGGACATAAAAGTAGAACTTGGATAGAGAAGCTAAAAACTCCTAAGGTTAAAATTGTTTGTAATGTTGACTTTTCTGCTGTTTACTCTAACCTTGCAGGTAAGTGGTATTTTGACATTGGATGTTCAAGGCACATGATTGGAAACATTGACAACCTGAAAGAGGTAATACCTTTGACTATTGGAACAGTTACCTATGGAGGAGGCACAAAAGGGAAAATGATGTAGCGCGCGGAAGCCATAAGGGAAGATGAAATAACTCAAGAATCAAAAGCTTGTTGATTCACGAAGAATACCAAGAAATTGATGCAAAAGAGAGAAACTCTCAAAAAATTTATTCAATAATCAACTGACTACAATGATTCAAAGACGACTAACTTATAAAGTGAAAACTGTAATTAAGAAAAATGCCAAAATTACAAAAGACTCTTAAAATAACTAAATAAAACATAAAAATCCCGTTGGAAAAAATAAACTGCAGTTTTGACCCTCTAAACCTTCGAATTTGCCTAAAATCACGTGGGCGTAAAGACTTTGGACTTTACGTTTTGTTCAGGAGGCCGTTTCCACTTGGAAAAGTGATATCTTTTGTTAAAAACGGGCTCTGTTGACTTTTTGGTCAAAACTCGACTCGCTTGAACCTCCGGTTGATTATTTTCGATCAAGAGATACCCATATTTCTGATCTCCATCATTCTCCCCTCGTTGAAAAAGATTCGACCTCGAATCTGAATCGTGTTTAGTAACTCTATCACCACAATGCAAAATAAAATTTGGAACTTGAAAAAACTCAAAACCCCGTGAGTGAACATCTTTAATTGTGGCAACAACAATATGTTTATTCTCTTCGTCGACCACTATCACACCTAAATTCTTCTTTTCCTCTTCAACATCTTCAAGCGTATCAACTTTTTTATCTACCTTGTACCTTCCCGACATCTCCATCTCTTTCACTGGGTGCGCCACCGGGATCTCCTCATCCAAACCCTCCATGAAAGCTTTTAACCGAGACATCTAAAACTCATCAACAATACCGTCACCATTGCTATCATAAACAACATCATGTGAAGATTCACAATCCTCTTCATCATCACCATGTAAATTTAGAATATCACCTTGAAATTCTGATTTCCAATGTTTTTCCTCTAGATCATCTTGTCTCCGGTGAATAAGCGGAATCAATGGTTGTTCTAGTGGTACAAACGGATTCTCCATGAAATCCGCAAACAATGGAGCTCCAGGTGTTGGTGTGGGTTCAGGCTGTCGAGCAACCAGCACCGCCATTTGTTGCGTCAACAAGTGAATTTGTTGACGTAACTTTGTGTATTCATCACATCTATCTTCTTCTACCGGAACATCATGGACTTCAGGGTTTCTCCTCGCCATGGTGAAGGAACGAACCTGTCTCTGATGCCAACTGATGTAGCGCGCGGAAGCCATATGGGAAGATGAAATAACACAAGAATCAAAAGCTTGTTCATTCACGAAGAATACCAAGAAATTGATGCAAAAGAGAGAAACTCTCAAGAAATTTATTCAATAATCAACTGACTACAATGATTCAAAGACGACTAACTTATAAAGTGAAAACCCAAATTAAGAAAAATGCCAAAATTACAAAAGACTCTTAAAATAACTAAATAAAACATAAAAATCCCGCTGGAAATAATAAACTGCAGTTTTGACCCTCTAAGCCTTCGAATTTGCCTAAAATCACGTGGGCGTAAAGACTTTAGACTTTACGTTTTGTTTAGGAGGCCGTTTCCACTTGGAAAAGTGATATCTTTTGTTAAAAACGGGCTCCGTTGACTTTTTGGTCAAAACTCGACTTGCTTGAACCTCCGGTTGATTATTTTCGATCAAGAGATACCCATATTTCTGATCTCCATCATTCTCCCCTCGTTGAAAATGATTCGACCTCGAATCTGAATCGTGTTTAGTAACTTTATCACCACAATGCAAAATAAAATTTGGAACTTGAAAAAACTCAAAACCCCGTGAGTGAACATCTTTAATTGTGGCAACAACAATATGTTTATTCTCTTCGTCGACCACTATCACACCTAAATTCTTTTTTTCCTCTTCAACATCTTCAAGCATATCAACTTTTTTATCTACCTCGTACCTTCCCGACATCTCCATCTCTTTCACTGGGCGCCACCGGGATCTCCTCATCCAAACCCTCCATGAAAGCTTTTAACCGAGACATCTAAAACTCATCAACAATACCGTCACCATTGCTATCATAAACAACATCATGTGAAGATTCACAATCCTCTTCATCATCACCATGTAAATTTAGAATATCACCTTGAAATTCTGATTTCCAATGTTTTTCCTCTAGATCATCTTGTCTCCGGTGAATAGGCGGAATCAATGGTTGTTCTAGTGGTACAAACGGATTCTCCATGAAATCCGCAAACAATGGAGCTCCAGGTGTTGGTGTGGGTTCAGGCTGTCGAGCAACCAGCACCGCCATTTGTTGCGTTAACAAGTGAATTTGTTGACGTAACTTTGTGTATTCATCACATCTATCTTCTTCTACCGGAACATCATGGACTTCAGGGTTTCTCCTCGCCATGGTGAAGGAACGAACCTGTCTCTGATGCCAACTGATGTAGCGCGCGGAAGCCATATGGGAAGATGAAATAACACAAGAATCAAAAGCTTGTTCATTCACGAAGAATACCAAGAAATTGATGCAAAAGAGAGAAACTCTCAAGAAATTTATTCAATAATCAACTGACTACAATGATTCAAAGACGACTAACTTATAAAGTGAAAACCCAAATTAAGAAAAATGCCAAAATTACAAAAGACTCTTAAAATAACTAAATAAAACATAAAAATCCCGCTGGAAATAATAAACTGCAGTTTTGACCCTCTAAGCCTTCGAATTTGCCTAAAATCACGTGTGCGTAAAGACTTTAGACTTTACGTTTTGTTTAGGAGGCCGTTTCCACTTGGAAAAGTGATATCTTTTGTTAAAAACTGGCTCCGTTGACTTTTTGGTCAAAACTCGACTCGCTTGAACCTCCGGTTGATTATTTTCGATCAAGAGATACCCAAATTTCTGATCTCCATCATTCTCCCCTCGTTGAAAATGATTCGACCTCGAATCTGAATCGTGTTTAGTAACTTTATCACCACAATGCAAAATAAAATTTGGAACTTGAAAAAACTCAAAACCCCGTGAGTGAACATCTTTAATTGTGGCAACAACAATATGTTTATTCTCTTCGTCGACCACTATCACACCTAAATTCTTCTTTTCCTCTTCAACATCTTCAAGCATATCAACTTTTTTATCTACCTCGTACCTTCCCGACATCTCCATCTCTTTCACTGGGCGCCACCGGGATCTCCTCATCCAAACCCTCCATGAAAGCTTTTAACCGAGACATCTCAAACTCATCAACAATACCGTCACCATTTCTATCATAAACAACATCATGTGAAGATTCACAATCCTCTTTATCATCACCATGTAAATTTAGAATATCACCTTGAAACTCTGATTTCCAATGTTTTTCCTCTAGATCATCTTGTCTCCGGTAAATTGGCGGAATCAATGGTTGTTCTAGTGGTACAAACGGATTCTCCATGAAATCCACAAACAATGGAGCTCCAGGTGTTGGTGTGGGTTCAGGCTGTCGAGCAACCAGCACCGCCATTTGTTGCGTCAACAAGTGAATTTGTTGACGAAACTTTGTGTATTCATCACATCTATCTTCTTCTACCGGAACATCATGGACTTCAGGGTTTCTCCTCGCCATGGTGAAGGAACGAACCTGTCTCTGATGCCAACTGATGTAGCACGCGGAAGCCATAAGGGAAGATGAAATAACACAAGAATCAAAAGCTTGTTGATTCACGAAGAATACCAAGAAATTGATGCAAAAGAGAGAAACTCTCAAGAAATTTATTCAACAATCAACTGACTACAATGATTCAAAGACGACTAACTTATAAAGTGAAAACCCTAATTAAGAAAAATGCCAAAATTACAAAAGACTCTTAAAATAACTAAATAAAACATAAAAATCCCGCTGGAAATAATAAACTGCAGTTTTGACCCTCTAAGCCTTCGAATTTGCCTAAAATCATGTGGGCGTAAAGACTTTAGACTTTACGTTTTGTTTAGGAGGCCGTTTCCACTTGGAAAAGTGATATCTTTTGTTAAAAACGGGCTCCGTTGACTTTTTGGTCAAAACTCGACTCGCTTGAACCTCCAGTTGATTATTGTCGATCAAGAGATACCCATATTTATGATCTCCATCAGAAAATCATTGGAAAAGGAGTACTGGATGTTGAAGGATTTCCACCACTCAAGGATGTGTTGTTGGTTGAAGGATTGAAAGCAAATTTAATTAGCATAAGTCAACTTTGTGATGATAACTTGCTAGTCACTTTTGATAAAAGTTCATGTGATGTGTTTAATAGTGACAATGTCCGTGTCATGACAGGTACAAGATCAAAGGATAACTGCTATCTTGCTCAAGATGAAGCAAAATGCTACCATGCCAAGGTAGATGAATCTGTCATGTGGCACAAGCAGTTAGGACATGTGCACTATAGAAATCTGGAGAAACTACAGAAGTTAGAGGCTGTAAGAGGACTGCCTAAATTAACTAGCCCAGGTAAAATTGTTTGTGAAGACTGCCGAAATGGTAAACAAACAAAAGATGTCCATCCACCACTGCAGGTACAAAGTACTAACCCTAGAACTAATAAGTGCTTTGATTTGCTACACATGGATCTCATGGGTCCTAGTGAGGTTAGTAGCCTGAATGGTAAGAAGTATGCTTTTGTTATTGTTGATGATTTTTCAAGATATACATGGATTAAGTTTTTGAAAGAAAAATCAGAGGCATTCAACACATTCAAGATTTTGCATGCTAGTATCAAGAATCTCTATGGTACTTCTGTAGGAAGAATTAGGTATGACCATGGAAAGGAGTTTGAAAATGTAAGCTTTGCTAATTTTGTGAATCTAAAGGCATTTTCCTTGAGTTTTCAACACCTAAGACACCTCAGCAAAATGGTATTGCTGAGAGGAAGAATAGAACACTTCAAGAGATGGCTAGAGTTATGTTGAATTCTAAAAACCTATCTAAGAAACTCTGGGCTGAAGCATTGAATACTGCATGTCATATTAGTAATAGAGTTTATCTTAGACCTGGTACTACTATGACACCTTATGAAATCTTGAAGGGTTCAAAATCAACAGTAGCACACTTTCATGAATTTGGTATTAACTTCTGTTTGCTAAAAGATAGAGATTATTTGAGCAAATTTGATCCCAAAAGTGAAAAGTGTATATTTGTTGGATATTCTCCTAATAGTGCTGCTTTTAGGGTCTACAATCCAAGATTGCATATTGTTCAAGAATCAGTGAATGTCATTTTTGATGATTTAACTGTTTCTACAGGTACTGAAGAAGTCACTGGTTCAGTTGTTACTCCAACATTGGACTCAACATTGAACACAGACGCTGGAGATGCTGAACTGGAAACTGGAACAAATGTTGACTTAACACCAGAAACCCCCAATGTTAGGCCAACATCGGTGCTGTCACATTCTGAAGATGAAGTGGTTCCTGTATCCAGAAGAGATCCCTCTCTTAGAATACAAAGAGATCATCCAGCCTCTCAAGTAATTGGACAAATTACTGAAAGAGTTAGAACACGCAACAAAGAAAGGGTCAATTACAAGGATATGGCTAAGTTGTGTGTTTGTATGTCTTCTTCATGTACTATTGATAATGCATCTTGTTTTGTTTCCTCCATTGAACCTAAGAATGTAACTGAAGCCCTTAAGGATAGTTACTGGATTAATGCCATGCAAGAGGAACTCTTGCAATTCACCAAAAACAAAGTTTAGAATCTAGTACCTATGCCATCACATGTGAATGTAATAGGTACAAAATGGATTTGCAAAAATAAAACTGATGAGAATGGTGTAATTATGAGGAACAAAGCTAGGTTGTTTGCACAAGGTTATACTCAGGTAGAAGGTATAGATTTTGATCAGACTTTTGCTCCAGTAGCTAGGATAGAATCAATTAGATTACTCCTTGCTATTGCTTGCTGTCTTAGGATTAAACTATACCAAATGGATGTTAAAGGTGCATTTCTGAATGGTTTAATTGACAAAGAGGTTTATGTAGAACAACCTAAAGGCTTTGCTGATCCTAAACATCATGACCATGTGTACAAACTTGAAAAGGCTTTGTATGGCTTAAACAGGCTCATAGAGCTTGGTATGAGAGGCTAACTGATTTTCTATTAGGCATAGGTTTCAATAGAGGAGATGGAGATAGAACACTGTTTGTCCTTAGAAAAAGCTCTGATATATGCATTGCTCAAATTTATGTGGATGATATTGTATTTGGCTCTACTAACAAGTCTACCTTAGACAAGTTTGTTGAGTCTATGACAGGAATATTTGAGATGAGCATGATTGGTGAGCTCAACTACTTTCTGGGACTACAAGTTAAGCAGCTGGAGAATGGTATCTTCCTGAACCAGGAGAAGTATGCAAGGAATCTGGTGAAGAGATTTGAGCTACAAGAGTCCAAGCCTTGCAAAACTCCTATGTCTTCTTGAGTGAAGATAACAAAAGATGGCACTGGCAGTAATGTTGATCCAACATTGTACAAATCCATGATTGGTAGTTTGCTATATCTCTCTGCCTCTAGACCTGATATCATGTTTTCAGTATGTGTTTGTGCTAGGTACCAAGATGAGCCAAGGCAATCTCACTTGATTGCTGTGAAGAGGATTCTTAGATATATCTATGGAACTTCACCTTTAGGCATTTGGTATTCTTATGACACTAACACTAACTTGGTTGGTTTCAGTGACTCTGACTGGGCAGGTGATGTGGATGACAGGAAATCCACAAGTGGGGGCTGTTTTTATAAGGGGAATAATTTGGTCTCCTGGTATAACAAGAAGCAGAACTGTGTTTCATTATCAACTGCTGAATCAGAATATGTAGCAGCTGGCAGCTTTGTTACCCAACTTATGTGGCTCAAACACATGCTTTCAGATTATGGACTAGATAGTGATACACTTCTCATGTTCTGTGACAATCTAAGTGCCATAAGTATCTCTAGGAATCCGGTCCAACATTCTAGAACTAATCATATTGACATAAGACATCATTCCCTAAGAGATATGGTAGAGGACAAAGTGATCAACATTGAACATATTGAGACAACAAATCAGCTTGCTGACATGTT
Organism: Linaria vulgaris; assembly: GCA_948329865.1. Lineage (NCBI taxonomy): Eukaryota > Viridiplantae > Streptophyta > Magnoliopsida > Lamiales > Plantaginaceae > Linaria > Linaria vulgaris. The sequence continues at coordinate 11,984,806 of OX415252.1, forward strand.
TACAAAACCTTTAGATAGTGAGAGATTCTTCAGTTTGAGGAAATCTCTTGGCATGTGCAATATGTGAAAATGTTGAGGAAACCAGTGTTGTCATAACACCACTGACTAGCACTGGTATATTGGTTGTGGTGTAGTAGGTATTCTGTTGTTTTCCTTTGTTGAATTCATTTCCCTGTGAGTCTCATTTCATCTGTGTTTTGTCATATTTGGTTTGTGTGGTTGAACTCTTTGATTAACAACTCTTTCTAGTTATCAGTTTCACATCTTTGTTTTTAAAAAGTAATAAAACTCTTCTGTTGTCTGAGGTTGTGATTGCCTAACATATGGAGAAGCTGGGGTACACAAAGTTCACTACTTTGATGTCTATTCAGTTGTGTCTTATTCATATGAAAGGTGTACATGACATGTGGAGAAGCTGGGGTGCATGATGTTGACAGCTTCAGTGTTACTCAGTTGTGCTTATTTACATGTTTCTATTTGTTTGGCCAAGGAACACATGAGGGTGATCTTTTCTACTAGGGTGTTTGAGGTTTAGATTTCTTACATTTAGTAGCACTGATCACTTGCTGATTCTCTTGAATGTAGGTTGGTAAACAAGTATGAATAAGGAATTGGGGTGTTGGGGTGCATGGTAAATGAATTGCCAACATTCAAGGCCTTTGTACTTGCCTAACTTGCTACTGTTAATGTTGTTACTGGGGTGTGTGGAGTTCAGGCTACCCTCATTCAGTAGTGACATTAGCTTTGTGTTTAGCAACCTTCAGTTTTTGGTTCAGATGAGTTATGAAAATAATAAAGATTTTAAAGAGATGTGTGCTGTGCTAGTCTGAGGAGTTTTTCATTTGTGTTTACCATCTGCCTATTTGACATTACATTGTTGCATTCATGTAGAACTGCATTGTTTCCTTCTTGTTGTTGAGTTGTGTCGGTCTAGGCTTAGGGGGAGTATAATTTATAATTCATGTGTTGAGGCATACAATTGGGTGACATACTGCAAGTGAGACACTTCTCTGTGACTTTCTATGCTGTGGAAGTGAATTTTTCCTTGAATTCATAACTGCTTATCTCTGTGTGTTTCTTGTTATCTATGTTGCTTACTCATGATTTTGATCTGAACAATATGTCTGAGGTACTCACTTGCTATATTGGTTAAGTTTCAGATGTATTTTTGGATGTATCTCAATCTCTCACATGAATTTGCCTTGGTGAAGCATGTACCTCTACCTTCGATTTTGAATGTTATCAAATGTTATCCCAACATTGTGCACAGTCGCAGGTCAACATTGAAAACATGAACTCATAAGTTTTCAGTTTTCTGAAAACCGCTCTGGTTAAATGTTAATTAAATATCAAATCATGTGCGCGGGAAAACATAGTGGGAAAGTTTTACTTGGTTCAAATTTGGTAGCTGCCCATTAACATTCATTCTCTTTCATATTCACGGTTATTTCTGAAATCAAAACCCTATTTTCCTTAATTAAACTTACAATTTCCTTATTTGTGCGTATTTTGCAAAATTGCTCTCAAAATTCTGTCGACCTTATCTGCGATTTCTCTCAAAATCTCTGTACTAACAATGGCAAGCAAGTCTCCCATGCAAACTCTTCCAGATGTTGCCCTGGACAGCGAACCTACTGCTGCACGCACCCGTTCACACACTAGGGGTGCTGCTGCGAAGTCAGATGATGCTCCTGCTGCTAAAACAAAGGCGATCCGCTATGTGCGACGTGGGAAAAAGTCCAAACAGGGAGAATCGACCTCCAATGTTCAGCCAACTGCTGATTTAACCACTCCCATCACCAATGAGCCTGAAATTTAGGTGAATACTACTGAACCCAACCCTGAACTTGATGTTGACTTAACTGTTGAGGGGGAGGGTAGTGAATCCGTTGAAAAATCTGTGGAGAAATCCATGGACACATCTGTGGACAAATTGGTGAGGAAGTGGATTAGGGCTGAGAAGAAAAAGAACAAGGGCTCTGGGAAGAAGTTGAAAACTATGTCTGAGACTGCTAAGGCAAGGACTGAGGCCAGAAAAAGACAGGTGGAGAGGTTAGCCAAGAAAAAGGCTGAGAAGAAAGCTGAGGAAGAAGAGAAGACTGCTGCTGCTGCTGAGAGAAAGAGGAAAGGAAATCAAGTAATGAAAGAGGAAACTGAGGTGGTTGATGTTGATGATGAGGAAGAAGAGAAGAAGTAAGAGGAGACTGAGGAAGAGCATGATGGTGCTCCTGATGTTGCTGCTGATGTTGAGGCAACATCAGGGACAGAGGAGTATACAAATGGGTTGTATGTGATCTTCCCTGAGACTGAGGAGGACTGCTATTCTCCTTTCTATCTTTCACAAGAATTGGAGAAGAATTGGGATTCTTTCAAGAGGAGGGAGATTCACACTGAAATAGCTATAAAGATTGCCAGTTTCAAAGAGAACAAGGTGATGGACTTGCTTGAGGCAAGAGGGTTGCAACAATCAGTGATGGAGTTGCAGGACTAGGCTCCTGAGATTGTCATGGAGTTCTACCTAAATCTCTCCAAGTGGATCAGGGACTACAGATCTCCAAAGTTTGGAAAGGCTTGGGTGAGGGGGAAAGTCTTCAACATTGACCCCTACACCATCAACAAGATATGTGGCTTCCCTACTGCTGATGAATCTGAGGACCTCTATTATGATGATGTGATTTAGGACTTGACTGGAGGGTTGGTCAAAATCTGGAGAGATGCTCTGCCAACCACAAAACTTACCTCTCTTAGTGCTGTCTTGCATAAGATAGCTTGCTTCAACTGGCTGCCAAGCAAAAATGTCACTGTTTTGACTAAGGAATCAGCAATCTTAGTCTACAAAATCAAGAATGGGCTAGCTGTGAACATGGGGGAGAGGATTATGAAGTCTATGTCTGAAGTTGCTGGAAGGAAAAATGGCATGCTGCCTTTTCCCTCACTCGTCTACAAAACCCTTAGCAATCCATGATTGAAGACAAGTGTAACAGTGGGCTGGAGGAAGAATGATACTGAACTGACAGTTCTCCCAAGCTACTTGTCTGGATCAAGAGTGAGAGACCTTCCATGGAACCCAAAAGGAGTGGTGAGACCAAGGGCTGAAAAGAAGAAGGCTCAGGAGTTTACTGGAACTTCAGTACCTATGTCTAAAGAAGAAGACTACATGGTCATCACTTCTGCTTTTGTGGATCATTTGCTGAACTGGTATAGGGGGCAGATTGTTGATTTTCAGAGGGAGATTGAGGAAAGTAAGGAACACCTCAAAGAGCTGGAGGACATGGTGAAAAATTTGGAGAAGCTCCCTTCTCCACAAAAAGGGGGAGAGTGGTTCCAATTTTAAATTTTAGTCTTCTAGTTTATGTTTTGTTTCTATGAACTGCTAATATCTTTGAACTGCTGGTACATTAATCTCTAATTAGTTTTATTTGATCAAGGGGCATGTCCTTGATATTTAGCTATGGTCTGTAACTCTAAGTACTACTGGTGAACTGCTCTAACTGCTATTACTTATGAAAGTGCATTTTGATGTAACTCTAAGTACTACTGGTGAACTGCTCTAACTGCTATTACTTATCAAAGTGCATTTTGAACTGATTGTCTTTGTTAATTTAATTTTGAATATGTTAGCTTGTATTGAGGGGGAGCAGTTTAGTAGTTTAATGTGTTTCTTATAGATTATAACTTCCTGGATATAAGACTTGATTGGAACAGATGTTGGTTTTGTGAAGAAATGCAAAAAGGGGGAGATTGAAAGTGCAGGGCTTTCTGGAATCAATGTTAGACGATGCAATGTTAGACGATGTTGGGTTAACATTGTGGATAACATTGAAAGCCGAGAGTCTGTGCGAAAACTGTTATTTAGTTGCCAAATTTAAGTTTTGCCTTTATTCACATATTAATCAAGTTCCACGGTTTTAGTTGTTTATGTTTATGTCCAGGAATGTATCTTAAGCATAAGGAGAAGATATGGAAGATTCCTTACTTGAAGTTTCCTTAATTCAAGCTAAGTTGAATTAGTCAACACAACACGATTTCAAAATAACGAAACAAGCGAGCTGTTCTCTGCGACGCGATTCTTTCCAGGATTCTGCGAATTGAAGAAGATGTGTTACCTCGTTAAATCGGTAACAATGGAAACACATTCTCAGGAAAGATTTGAAGTTCACAAAGAAGGAAAATTTCAACAAGGAAACAACAAGAGTTACCAAAACTGTGAACAACACATCTTGGCGTTCAAGACTCAAGAAATCTATAAAAGATGTGAAGTTCATCAAGATAAAGACAAGACAATCGCGCCAATAATCGAAGAGATTAATTATTCTTTGTATTGTCTTCGTCTTGTTTTGCGAAGTTTTTGTATCAATTGCTTAAGTCTAGTTCATAGAAGTTAAGTAGTTCTTACTGGTCTGCTTCGTTGAGTCCGATCAACAAAGAGCGTGAGTGAATTGTTGTAAGGAACGTTTTTGATAAAACCTTTATGGTTATTTCGCCAAAGGCTCAGAAGTTTTTAATAATATTGAAAACTTCTTAAAATTATATCTTCTTGTGTTCTTACTTCCGCTGCATATTATTATTATCAAGAAGATCAAAATAGAGTTAAGGCAATTCCAGCTTAACTCTCAAAAGTGTTGTGTCAATCCACGATCCAATATTTTTAATAGGCATCTTCTTAATGTTGCAAGATCTCTCAGAATACAAGCCAATCTTCCTCTACCTTTTTGGGGTGAGTGTGTTTTAACAGCAGCATATCTTATTAACAGAACTCCTACACATTTGCTTGATAATCACACTCCATACTATCTTTTATACTCCAAGCAACCACAGTACTCTCACCTTAGAACCTATGGCTGTCTTTGCTTTGCAACCTCTCTGCCAAAGCCACATAATAAGCTCCTTCCCAGAGCCTCTAAATGTATTGATATAGGATATCCTGCTGGCATTAAAGGATACAAACTATTTGATCTTCATAATAAGCATATATTTGTCTCCAGAGATGTTATCTTTCATGAACAAATCTTCCCATTTCAATCTTCATCCACCATAGTGCCCAATCACATTACCTCAATATCTCCAATATTGGATCCTGTGGAACTGTCATATTTTCCTTCTTCATACAATGAATCTGATAACCTTCCTGACACCACTCATATCTAGGAAACAGATCCTACTTCAACACCTCCTTCACCAAATAACGCACACAGTTCTTCCACTTCTCCTTCTTCTTCTTCCACTGAACATCAGTCCTCCTCTAATATTAATTGATCACTTGATCACACTAATCATGTTGATGATATTGAAATAAGAAGGTCCACTAGTCTTAAAAAATTCCCTGTTATCTTCAAGACTATCAGTGTAAACTTATTCAATCTAAGTCCTATATCATGGATTCTACAACTGATGATGTCCATCAAGGTACACAACATCCTCTCAAGCTTTGTTTTCATCATTTATCTGATTCTCACAAAAGGTTCATATTATCTGTTGCTTCCACAACTGAACCTACATGCTATGATCAAGCTAAACTTGATCCCCTATGGATGGCTGCTATGAATACTGAATTACAAGCCTTGCATGAAAACAACACATGGACTCTTACCCCTTTACCTCCTGGTAAGAATGCTATTGGTTGCAAATGGGTATACAAGATCAAGTATACAGCTACATGCCAAGTAGAGAGATATAAAGCTAGATTGGTAGCAAAGGGATATAATCAACAAAAAGGATGGGACTTCTTTGAAACATTGTCTCCAGTAGCAAAAATCTCCACAGATAGATGTCTACTTGCTTTAGGAGCTGCTCAGAACTGGATACTATATCAATTGGATGTAAATAATGCTTTTTCTATATGGAGATTTGGAAGAGGAAGTTTATATGTTGCCACCTCCCGGTTTTGCTACTGAGGGGGAGAATACTCACTGTCTTCTTCACAAATCCTTATATGGACTTAAGCATGTTTCAAGGCAATGGAATAATAAGCTAACATCTATCATAATTGATCAGGGATTCAAGTAGTCATTTGCAGATCACTCATTATTCATCAAAAATCTCAATGGTAACATCACTGTCCTTCTGGTATATGTAGATGACATCATTATTGGAGGAAATTGCAAACAAGACATTGATTCTCTGAAGGATTATCTGAAGCACCATTTCAAACTGAAAGACTTAGGCAATCTAAAATATTTCCTAGGAATTGAAGTTGCCAGGAATAAGAAAGGAATATCACTAAACCAGAGAAAATATGCTCTTAAAATCATTGATGATTGTGGTCTATTAGGAGCTAAACCAGCTGGTACTCCTATTGAGCAGAGTTTAAAACTATCTCATTCAGGGGGAGTTGATTTAAAGGATCCAACCAAGTACAAAAGACTGATAGGAAGACTGATATATTTATCAGTCACCAGACCTCATATCTCACATGCAGTGCAAACACTGAGTCAGTACATGAGTGATCCAAAGCATCATCATATAGAAAGTGTATGAGGCATCATCCAAAGCTGAGAGTTAAGCTCGAATGACACAACACTTTCTGAGAGTTAAGCTGGAATTGCCTTAACTCTATTCTGATCTTCTTGATAATAATAATGTGCAGCGGAAGTAATAACACAAGAAGATATAATTTTAAGAAGTTTTCAATATTATTAAAAACTTCCGAGCCTTAGGCCAAATAACCATAAAGGTTTTATCAAAAAAACAATCCTCACAACAATTCACTGACGCTCATTGTTGATCGGACTCAATGAAGCAGACAAGTAAGAACTACTTAACTTCTATGAACTAGACTTAAGCAGTTGATACAAAAACTTCGCAAAACAAAATGAAGACAATACAAAGTATGATTAATCTCTTGGATTATTGGCACGATTGTCTTGTCTTCATCTTGATGAACTTCACATCTTTATATATTTCTTGAGTCTTGAACACCAAGATGTGTTGTTCACAGTTTCGGTAACTCTTGTTGTTTCCTTGTTGAAATTTGCCTTCTTTGTGAACTTCATATCTTTTCAGAATATGTGTTTCCTTCATTACTGATTTAGCAAGGTAACACATCTTATTCAATTCGGAGAATCCTGGAAAGAATCGCGTCGCAAAGAATAGCTCACTTGTTTCCTTCTTTTGAAAGCGTGTGTGTTGACTATTCAACTTAGCTTGAATTATGGAAACTTCAAGTAAGGAATCTTCCAAAGCTCTTCCTTATGTTTAAGATACTTTCCTGGACATAAACATAAACAACCAAAACCGTGGAACTTGATTAATAAGTGAATAAAGGCAAAACTTAATTTTGGCAACAAAAGAACAGTTTTCGCACAAGCTCTCGGCTTTCAATGTTATCCACAATGTTAACTCAACATCGTCTAACATTTCACTGTCTAACATTGTCCAGAAAACCTGCACTTTCAAGAAGGAACAAAAATGATAGCAATTCCTATAATTTATGTTCCTCAGTAAACATCAATTGGCTAACCTTGGGTACAAAAAAATCTTGTCTTTGCGGAATTGATATTCTATGAGAAGTTCATTTCTATCAAAGTTGAACTTAGTAAGGAAATAATTCTTTTCACTCTAACTTGAACTGGGAGTGCGAGTACTACCCTTTTTCATTGAAGATTTGTCACAAATATATGTGTATATATATATATATATACACACATATATGTATGTGGGTGGGTGAGAGCCATCTCTTCCATTGAATATTTGTCATATATATAAACTACGACACATTTGTTATGAAAATTATTATTTAAAGAAAACATGTCTGAATGGAAATTTGAATTAAATCAAGAAAAAGGTATATTTACACTTAATATTCCCACGATAAAAAATCTCTAATCTCTGATTAAATAACGTTGAGCAAGGAACTTAGTCATACAAATTACGAAATGTTTTGTGAGACGTAGTACCTTTTAAAATGTTGTGGATAGCAACGGAACAAGGGGTTTAATTTAAAATTTTCTTCCTCAATAATTAATATTAATAATTCTATATGTAAAAACGTATTAAAATGTACTTCAGCCAAACTAAATGAATGAATTAAATATAAGTAATTACTATTGCGTTAAATAACCGAATAGAATAAAGATTCTAAATTTGGTTAATAGACTCCAAAAATTGGTTCAATCGACATCAGAGTTAATATGATTTTGCAATGATTGTAATGCAACTAAGGTTCATGATAAGTTCTATGAATTAATGAATACCATGTTAGAAGGGCTTGTTGTCGTGAAACCTACACGCACCCACTACAATGTATAAATTCAAATGATGTTTAGGATTTTCCTAAAAGTGCATTGCTGCATCCTATAATTATATACACACACATACACACACACTATTTTGCCTACAATTTGTAAATTGGACCGTTATTGCGATAGATATCATTTCAGGAGAAAATAGCAAATATACATTATAGAAATATACAGATTTTATTCCACATTTCCTCCTGGGACTCGACTCAAGTAAGCGACACTTAAATAATTGCTGTTTTATTCGTTATTATTTACTTAGCAACTTAAACGATCAGGTATGGGTAGCGGTTTTAAGAAAAAAAATGAGATGTGAGCCATTTAAATGTAGTTTTATTTGTTATTATTTACTCCAACTACTTAAACGGTCAAGTGAGTAGCGGTTTTAAAATAAATGAGACCCGAGGCACCTATTTTCTTCCCGCGCGCCAGTGACATAACGGTCAAGTTAATCACGCGCGCAAAGCAAAAAAAATAGAATCTGATATATCTTTTATTTAATAAGTGAAACTGATATATCATTAACGAGTAGATGGCCAAAGACTTGTTAAACTCTATAACTGGCAAAAAAAAAAAAAAAGGTTCATGGCTAAACGAGAATCTCCAACTGTTCATCAAGGTGCATTACTATTAAAAAATACATAATGTAAGATGAGAAAAAGAAAGTATTTTGATATATACATATACATATACATTATATAAAAAGCTTAATAAAGGATGAATTATCATGGTTGTTTAGCTTTTCAGAATGCGAGATCTAATATTTGAAAGAGGAGGAAGCCCTTGGGTTTCCTATTTCTTTTGAATCCAAAATATAATCAAGAAGTTTACGGTTTTTTTTTAACTCTAAAATTGAAATATAAAACATACAACCACGTATACATCATAAACCATCAAAAAAACTTCTATAATCCAAATGATGAGTTTGTTTCTAACCTCTATTGGAGTTGCTTGCTCTGACGGTGGCCGTTGTGATAAAGGGACTGGGAAGAGTATCCCATTGATTCGACGACACTGGAATTCTTCATCCCAAACAATCTCAGGAGGCACCTGCGAAGGTAAAGTTCAGGTAAATTAGACAGTAAATTATTATGAAAACAAATCAAAATGATTTTGTAACCTGATGTGTATTTGATTTTACGAAGTTGGTAAGTAATAACAATGTGTTGGCAGTTGGGTTTCGAGCCCCCATTGTTTTGCAGAGGAAGAAAGAAAGCGATATGTCCTAGAAGTAGGTATGGTGGGATGGTATAAATGTGTGAACAGACCAATTTATAGTGTGAATACAGCCAGGTGTGTGGGTTGGATTTTTCCTTATTTGTTAGATTGAGCGGGATGGTGAGGAAAAATTAAATGGCAATTTTGTTAAACATGTTTATTCCTTTTCTGCCGCTTACATAAAAGAAACACAAAGGGTGATTTTACATTTTAGTTTTAATTCAACCTTTCAGACTTGGGCTCATAGGAGGAGTGTTCAACATTTTCTTCATAAGTAGGTCGCCTACGAATTTGAATTCTACATTTCCCCTCCACCCGCTCTTTCAAAGACAAATTGTTCTTGTTGTTAACGATCAAAGTAACTTATTCTGTAACTGGGAGTACCAGCCGATCTTTCAGTTGAATCTCCTTTGCATCAACCTTTTGTGTTTCGTTTTTGATTGTGGGATGGAGGGTGTAATAAGTGCATTTTCGTGTTTCATCCTACAACAAGAAGTGAAGATTAATAAACATTACGATAAATGCTATTTTCTCTTAACCATATATAGTTTTTTATGCACATGTTATTTTGAGCTCTCTTATATTTTACTTGCATCAAAAAATCAATGATTGCATATGGTAGAGTGAATTTAAAACATAATAGTGATATATACCTCTTTAATCTACAAAGTTTGATCTGCGCCATTTTCTTTTTGGCATTCTAACAGCCGCAATGAGATGTCAGTAATACTTACGATTTTAGGCTTTTTCGAACCCCTTCTTCTTTTTCTTGAAAATCGCCGCTCGCTACGTTCCGCACGCTGCTCCTGCAAAATTTTAGCACTGTGTGAATTGATGGTCTAAGAAGTTATAGAATTTCTTCTGATTAATCGTGAGGATATCCCACCCAAAAACGTTTTTAAAAAACACGAACCTACTCAATGGATTTACTTTGAGAAGGAACAAAAATGATAGCAATTCCTATGATTTATGTTCCTCAGTAAACATCAATTGGCCAACCTTGGGTACAAAAAAATCTTTTGTCTTTGCGGAATTGATATTCTATGAGAAGTTCATTTCTATCAAAGTTGAACTCAGTAAGGAAATAATTTAATTGGGAGTGGGAGTACTACCCTTTTTCATTGAAGATTTGTCACAAATATATGTGTATATATATATATATACACACACACACAAATATGTATGTGGGTGGGTGAGAGTGATCTCTTCCATTGAATATTTGTCATATATATAAACTAGGACACATTTGTTATGAAAATTATTATTTAAAGAAAACATGTCTGAATGGAAATTTGAATTAAATCAAGAAAAATGTAGATTTACACTTAATATTCCCACGATAAAAAATCTCTAATCTCTGATTATATAACGTTGAGCAAGGAACTTAGTCATACAAATTACGAAATGTTTTTTGAGACGTAGTACATTTTAAAATGTTATGGATAGCAACAGAACAAGGGGTTTAATTTAAAATTTTCTTCCTCAATAATTAACTATATGTAAAAACGTATTAAAATGTACTTCAGCCAAACTTAATGAATGAATTAAATATAAGTAATTACTATTGCATTAAATAACCGAATAGAATAAAGATTCTAAATTTGGTTTATAGACTCAAAAAATTGGTTCAATCGACATCAGAGTTAATATGATTTTGAAATGATTGTAATGCAACTAAGGTTCATGATAAGTTCTATGAATTAATGAATACCATGTTAGAAGGGCTTGTTGTCGTGAAACCTACACGCACCTACTACTATGTATAAATTCAAATGCTGTTTAGGATTTTCCTAAAAGTGCATTGCTGCATCCTATAATTATACACACACACACACACACACACTATTTTGCCTACAAGTTGTAAATTGGACCGTTAGTGCGATAGATATCATTTCAGGAGAAAATAGCAAATATACATTATAGAAATATACATATTTTATTCCACATATCCTCCTGGGACTCGACTCAAGTACGCGACACTTAAATAATTGCAGTTTTAATCGTTATTATTTACTCCAGCTAGTTAAACGATCAGGTATGGGTAGCGGTTTTAAGAAAAAACAATGAGATGTGAGCCAATTAAATGTAGTTTTATTTGTTATTATTTACTCCAACTATTTAAACGGTCAAGTGAATAGCGGTTTTAAAATAAATGAGACCCGAGCCACCTATTTTCTTCCCGCGCGCCAGTGACATAACTGTCAAGTTAATCACGCGCGCAAAGAAAAAATATAGAATCTGATATATCTTTTTTTTAATAAGTGAATCTGATATATCATTAACGAGTAGATGGATAAAGACTTGTTAAACTCTTTAACTGGCCAAAAAAAACAAAAAAAGTTCGTGGCTATCACTTTGAACCAGAATCTCCAATTGTTCATCAAAGTGCATTACTATTAAAAAAAACATAATGTAAGATGAGAAAAATAATGTATTTTGATATATACATATACATATGCATTATATAAAAAGCTTAATAAAGGATGAATTATCATGGTTGTTTAGCTTTTCAGAATATGAGATCTAATATTTGTAAGATGAGGAAGCCCTTGGGTTTCCTATTTCTTTTGAATCCAAAATATAATCAAGAAGTTTAAGGTTTTTTTTTTTAACTCTAAAATTGAAATAGAAAACATACAACCACGTATACATCATAAACCATCAAAAAAACTTCTATATTCCAAATGATGAGTTTGTTTCTAACCTCTATTGGAGTTGCTTGCTCTGATGGTGGCCGTTGTGACAAAGGGACTGGGAAGAGTATCCCATTGATTCGACGGCACTGGAATTCTTCATCCCAAACAATCTCAGGAGGTACCTGCGAAGGTAAAATTAAGGTAAATTAGACAGTAAATTATTATGAAAACAAATCAACATGATTTTGTAACCTGATGTGTATTTGATTTTACGAAGTTGGTAAGTAATAACAATGTGTTGGCAGTCGGGTTTCGAGCCGCCATTGTTTTGCAGAGGAAGAAAGAAAGCGATATGTCTTAGAAGTAGGTAATGGGATGGTATAAATGTGTGAACAGACCAATTTATAGTGTGAATACAGGCAGGTGTGTGGGTTTTGGATTTTTCTTTATTTGTTAGATTGAGCGGGTTGGTGAGGAAAACTTAAATGGCAATTTTGTTAAATATGTTTAATCCTCTTCTGCCGCTTACTTAAAAGAAACACAAAGGGTAATTTTACTTTTTAGTTTTAATTCTTGAATTTGTTCCCAAAAGAAGTTATTTGTTTTTGTCATTTCAGTCCCATCCATCCACGAATAATACTAGCAAAATCTTTCAGTCTAGAGTCTGGAAATATTAATGATCTTACTATATTCGCAGTATGTTTCCTGATTCTAGCAATAATAATCTGGTAAAAGTTTGATTGCAGATTATTTAATTCAACAATTTCTGGAGATCTTGCAGTAATTGTATTGATGAAATTCCTTCATAGATCACCGGCCAAGATTTTGATATTGACATTAGACTCTTTCGGCTATGACGATAATTTGATTAACATGAATGATGACATTAATAAATGTACTAGTTGATTAAAGAGAAGCGATTTTAGCGAGGGAAAGGCCCCGTGATTCAGCGGATTTAGCAGAATTCGCAGCTACATATGCGTGCAGTTGGCGTAAACTTGGAAGACACTCGGGCCAGATTACACAGGTTGGTACGAAGGGTTGGGAAGCTCCGCGAGAAGGGTGTTACAAGATAAACTTTGATGGGGCGCGATTTGCTGAAGAAAGGTTGGTACTGGAGTTGTGGAGCGAGATCATGCAGGTAGAATCATTGCTCGGGTTCAGAAACGGAACGCTTGCTCCATCTTGTGTCGAGGCCGTAGCTGCTCTTTGGGCCATCAAACTTGCGGTTGGGAAGGATTGACGGGAAGTCACATTTGAGGGCGACTGCTTAAATATTATTATTAGTATTATTTATCGCACTCTTGAGGATGCGAATTGCGTTAACTTGATCACAGACTTTCTACGCTTGTTTGAGCCACTAGATGGTTTTTCTATTCGTTGGGTGGGTCGAGATGCCAACCAAGTTGCACACCAGCTAGCACGTACGGCGATAGGTGATGTAGTTGAGCCACATAATCTAGTGTTTCCGACGATTTAGGTTGATAATTGATGTGGGGCGGAGGTCTTTTTGCGCTATTGCTTTCTCTTTGTATCTTGACGTGTTATACGTCGGCAATGAATTTTTTGGTTATCTTAAAAAATAAATTAAATGGTAAAATCCAATACTAAATGTTCATTATATGTTGATCCACTTCATGAACTTTAAACATTCAAATTTGTCCTAAAAAAAATATGTATTTGTTACCTTATGCATCAGAAGAACAAAATACACAATACAAAACACAGCATTGGCACCATTTGTTGCAGCTATCCATGCACAAAATGGTTCTAGTGCTTTAGAAAGCGTGACTATTAATGTTCATTCTGTGACATACTTTAATTAACATCGCCGGGAAAAAAATCATTAACGAAAAAGACACTGGAAAAGAAGAAAGCACAATTTATGACAAATCCACAAGCTTGAGAATCGATTGTGCAGGAGATGTTGAACAATGTTGACCATAACTATTTTGTGCTTCTCCAGCTGTGAAAAAGATGTGAGTGTAAGTTGTGTAGCATGACAACAAAAATGTAAGGAAATTATACACGTTAAAATCAAGAGAACTATTAAGTATATAATAAATAACTCACCTCATCACTTTGCACATAGTTTCCCAAATTTGAGGCTGTATGATGGCATTACAACATATAATATGAATGCTGCAACATCTTTCGGAGACCGAAGTTTCCTTTTCAACTTCTCGTGAACGTAAAACTAAAAACCATGATTGTTTTAGTTAGAAGATGATAATATTTGATTCATCATAAATAAATAAAAAATAATTCTTCATAAGAAAACGGCCATTGAAGTTCTTTTGCATCTAAATGCAAAAAAAAAAAAAAGTGTTTATGGAACATATACGTTCTTATGATCACATAACTAATCATAGCAAGAGAATTATAAAAATTGATAATATTTGTTTTCAACCAACAAATCTGATGTGATGCAAGTATATAGCAATGTAGTCACGTTGAATGTGAACTCAAGATAGTAGTGTTGTAATTTATTAACATACGTTGTCCAACCTGCCCTTTGAGGATTGTTTAACCTTGTCAGACTTGTGCTTCGAGGAGTCTTCAAGGTTTTCTTCAACCTTTTCAGACTTGGGCTCCGAGGAGGAGTGTTTAATGTTTTCTTCATAATAAGTAGGTCCTCTGCGAATTTGAATTCTCCATTTCCCCTCCACCCGCTCTTTCAAAGACAAATTGTTCTTGTTGTTAACGATCAAAGTAACTTCTTCTGTAACTGGGAGTACCGGCCGATCTTTCAGTTGAATCTCCTTTACATCAACCTTTTGTGTTTCGTTTCTGATTGTGGGATGGAGGGTGTAATAAGTGCATTTTCTTGTTTCATCCTACAACAAGAAGTGAAGATTATTAAACATTACGATAAATGCTATTTTCTCTTAACCATATATATTGTTTTATGCGCATGTTATTTTGAGCTCTCTTATATTTTACTTGCATCAAAAACTCAATGATTGCACATGGTAGAGTGAAGTTTAAAACATAATAGCGATATATACCTCTTTAATCTACAAAATTTGATTTGCGCCATTTTCTTTTTGGCATTCTAACAGCCGCAATGAGATGTCAGTAATACTTACGATTTTAGGCTTTTCCGAACCCCTTCTTCTTTTTCTTGAAGATCGCCGCTCGCTACGTTCCGCGCGCTGCTCCTACAAAATTTTAGCACTGTGTGAATTGATGGTCTAAGAAGTTATAGAATTTCTTCTGATCAATCGTGAGGATATCCCACCCAAAAACTTTTTTAAAAAACACGAACCTACTCAATGGAATTACTTTGAGAAGGAACAAAAATGATAGCAATTCCTATAATTTATGTTCCTCAGTAAACATCAATTGGCTAACCTTGGGTACAAAAAAATCTTTTGTCTTTGCGGAATTGATATTCTATGAGAAGTTAATTTCTATCAAATTTGAACTCAGTAGGGAAATAATTCTTTTCACTCTAACTTGATTGGGAGTGGGAGTACTACCCTTTTTCATTGAAGATTTGTCACAAATATATGTGTATATATATATATATATATAAACACATATATGTATGTGGGTGGGTGAGAGTCATCTCTTCCATTGAATATTTCTCATATATATAAACTAGGACACATTTGTTATGAAAATTATTATTTAAAGAAAACATGTCTGAATGGAAATTTGAATTAAATCAAGAAAAATGTAGATTTACACTTAATATTCCCACGATAAAAAATCTCTAATCTCTGATTAAATAACGTTGAGCAAGGAACTTAGTCATACAAATTACGATATGTTTTGTGAGACGTAGTACATTTTAAAATGTTGTGGATAGCAACGGAACAAGGGGTTTAATTTAAAATTTTCTTCCTCAATAATTAATACTAATAATTCTATATGTAAAAACGTATTAAAATGTACTTCAGCCAAACTAAATGAATGAATTAATTGTAAGTAATTCCTATTGCGTTAACTAACTGAATAGAATAAAGATTCTAAATTTGGTTAATAGACTCAAAAATTGGTTCAATCGACATCAGAGTTAATATGATTTTGCAATGATTGTAATGCAACTAAGGTTCATGATAAGTTCTATGAATTAATGAATACCATGTTAGAAGGGCTTGTTGTCGTGAAACCTACACGCACCAACTACAATGTATAAATTCAAATGTTGTTTAGGATTTTCCTAAAAGTGCACTGCTGTATCCTATAATTACACACACACACACACACACACACACACACACACACACTATTTTGCCTACAATTTGTAAATTGGACCGTTATTGCGATAGATATCATTTCAGGAGAAAATAGCAAATATACATTATAGAAATATATAGATTTTATTCGACATTTCTCCTGGGACTCAACTCAAGTAAGCGACACTTAAATAATTGTTGTTTTATTCGTTATTATTTACTTAGCTACTTAAACGATCAGGTATGAGTAGCGGTTTTAAGAAAAAACAATGAGATGTGAGCCATTTAAATGTAGTTTTATTTGTCCTTATTTACTCCAACAACTGAAACGGTCAAGTGAGTAGCGGTTTTAAAATAAACGAGACCTGAGCCACCTATTTTCTTCCCGCGCGCCGGTGACATAACGGTCAAGTTAATCACGCGCGCAAAGAAAAAAAATTAGAATCTGATATATCATGTTTTTAATAAGTGAAACTGATATATCATTAACGAGTAGATGGCCAAAGACTTGTTAAACTCTTTAACTGGCCAAAAAAGAAAAAAGTTCATGGCTATAACATTGAACCAGAATCTCCAATTTTTCATATAGGTGCATTACTATTAAAAAAATATAATGTAAGATGAGAAAAAGAAAGTATTTTGATATATACATATACATATACATTATATAAAAAGCTTAATAAAGGATGAATTATCATGGTTGTTTAGCTTTTCAGAATATGAGATCTAATATTTGTAAGAGGAGGAAGCCCTTGGGTTTCCTATTTCTTTTGAATCCAAAATATAATCAAGAAGTTTAAGGTTTTTTTTTTTAACTCTAAAATTGAAATAGAAAACATACAACCACGTATACATCATAAACCATCAAAAAAACTTCTATATTCCAAATGATGAGTTTGTTTCTAACATCTATTGGAGTTGCTTGCTCTGATGGTGGCCGTTGTGACAAAGGGACTGGGAAGAGTATCCCATTGATTCGACGGCACTGGAATTCTTCATCCCAAACAATCTCAGGAGGTACCTGCGAAGGTAAAATTAAGGTCATTTAGACAGTAAATTATTATGAAAACAAATCAACATGATTTTGTAACCTGATGTGTATTTGATTTTACGAAGTTGGTAAGTAATAACAATGTGTTGGCAGTCGGGTTTCGAGCCGCCATTGTTTTGCAGAGGAAGAAAGAAAGCGATATGTCTTAGAAGTAGGTAATGGGATGGTATAAATGTGTGAACAGACCAATTTATAGTGTGAATACAGGCAGGTGTGTGGGTTTTGGATTTTTCTTTATTTGTTAGATTGAGCGGGCTGGTGAGGAAAACTTAAACGGCAATTTTGTTAAATATGTTTATTCCTCTTCTGCCGCTTACTTAAAATAAACACAAAGGGTAATTTTACTTTTTAGTTTTAATTCTTGAATTTGTTCCCAAAAGAAGTTATTTGTTTTTGTCATTTTAGTCCCATCCATCCACGAATAATACTAGCAAAATCTTTCAGTCTAGAGTCTGAAAATATTAATGATCTTACTATATTCACAGTATGTTTCCTGATTCTAGCAATAATAATCTGGTAAAAGTTTGATTGCAGATTATTTAATTCAACAATTTCTGGAGATCTTGCAGTAATTGTATTGATGAAATTCCTTCATAGATCACCGGCCAAGATTTTGATATTGACATTAGACTCTTTCGGCTATGACGATAATTTGATTAACATGAATGATGACATTAATAAATGTACTAGTTGATTAAAGAGAAGCGATTTTAGCGAGGGAAAGGCCCCGTGATTCAGCGGATTTAGCAGAATTCGCAGCTACATATGCGTGCAGTTGGCGTAAACTTGGAAGACACTTGGGCCAGATTACACAGGTTGGTACGAAGGATTGGGAAGCTCCGCGAGAAGGGTGTTACAAGATAAACTTTGATGGGGCGCGATTTGCTGAAGAAAGGTTGGTATTGGAGTTGTGGAGCGAGATCATGTGGGTAGAATCATTGCTCGGGTTCAGAAACGGAACGCTTGCTCCATCTTGTGTCGAGGCCGTAGCTGCTCTTTGGGCCATCAAACTTGCGGTTGGGAAGGATTGACGGGAAGTCACATTTGAGGGCGACTGCTTAAATATTATTATTAGTATTATTTATCGCACTCTTGAGGATGCGAATTGCGTTAACTTGATCACGGACTTTCTACGCTTGTTTGAGCCACTAGATGGTTTTTCTATTCGTTGGGTGGGTCGAGATGCCAACCAAGTTGCACACCAGCTAGCACGTACGGCGATAGGTGATGTAGTTGAGCCACATAATCTAGTGTTTCCGACGATTTAGGTTGATAATTGATGTGGGGCGGAGGTCTTTTTGCGCTATTGCTTTCTCTTTGTATCTTGACGTGTTATACGTCGGCAATGAATTTTTTGGTTATCTTAAAAAATAAATTAAATGGTAAAATCCAATACTAAATGTTCATTATATGTTGATCCACTTCATGAACTTTAAACATTCAAATTTGTCCTAAAAAAAATATGTATTTGTTACCTTATGCATCAGAAGAACAAAATACACAATACAAAACACAGCATTGGCACCATTTGTTGCAGCTATCCATGCACAAAATGGTTCTAGTGCTTTAGAAAGCGTGACTATTAATGTTCATTCTGTGACATACTTTAATTAACATCGCCGGGAAAAAAATCATTAACGAAAAAGACACTGGAAAAGAAGAAAGCACAATTTATGACAAATCCACAAGCTTGAGAATCGATTGTGCAGGAGATGTTGAACAATGTTGACCATAACTATTTTGTGCTTCTCCAGCTGTGAAAAAGATGTGAGTGTAAGTTGTGTAGCATGACAACAAAAATGTAAGGAAATTATACACGTTAAAATCAAGAGAACTATTAAGTATATAATAAATAACTCACCTCATCACTTTGCACATAGTTTCCCAAATTTGAGGCTGTATGATGGCATTACAGCATATAATATGAATGCTGCAACATCTTTCGGAGACCGAAGTTTCCTTTTCAACTTCTCGTGAACGTAAAACTAAAAACCATGATTGTTTTAGTTAGAAGATGATAATATTTGATTCATCATAAATAAATAAAAAATAATTCTTCATAAGAAAACGGCCATTGAAGTTCTTTTGCATCTAAATGCAAAAAAAAAAAAAAAAGTGTTTATGGAACATATACGTTCTTATGATCACATAACTAATCATAGCAAGAGAATTATAAAAATTGATAATATTTGTTTTCAACCAACAAATCTGATGTGATGCAAGTATATAGCAAATGTAGTCACGTTGAATGTGAACTCGAGATAGTAGTGTTGTAATTTATTAACATACGTTGTCCAACCTGCCCTTTGAGGATTGTTTAACCTTGTCAGACTTGTGCTTCGAGGAGTCTTCAAGGTTTTCTTCAACCTTTTCAGACTTGGGCTGCGAGGAGGAGTGTTCAATGTTTTCTTCATAATAAGTAGGTCCCCTGCGAATTTGAATTCTCCATTTCCCCTCCACCCGCTCTTTCAAAGACAAATTGTTCTTGTTGTTAACGATCAAAGTAACTTCTTCTGTAACTGGGAGTACCGGCCGATCTTTCAGTTGAATCTCCTTTACATCAACATTTTGTGTTTCGTTTCTGATTGTGGGATGGAGGGTGTAATAAGTGCATTTTCTTGTTTCATCCTACAACAAGAAGTGAAGATTATTAAACATTACGATAAATACTATTTTCTCTTAACCATATATATTGTTTTATGCGCATGTTATTTTGAGCTCTCTTATATTTTAATTGCATCAAAAACTCAATGATTGCATATGGTAGAGTGAAGTTTAAAACATAATAGTGATATATACCTCTTTAATCTACAAAATTTGATCTGCGCCATTTTCTTTTCGGCATTCTAACAGCCGCAATGAGATGTCAGTAATACTTACGATTTTAGGCTTTTCCGAACCCCTTCTTCTTTTTCTTGAAGATCGCCACTCGATACGTTCCGCGCACTGCTCCTACAAAATTTTAGCACAGTGTGAATTGATGGTCTAAGAAGTTATAGAATTTCTTCTGATTAATCGTGAGGATATCCCACCCAAAAACTTTTTTAAAAAACACGAACCTACTCAATGGAATTACTTTGAGAAGGAACAAAAATGATAGCAATTCCTATAATTTATGTTCCTCAGTAAACATCAATTGGCTAACCTTGGGTACAAAAAAATCTTTTGTCTTTGTGGAATTGATATTCTATGAGAAGTTCATTTCTATCAAATTTGAACTCAGTAGGGAAATAATTCTTTTCACTCTAACTTGACTGGGAGTGGGAGTACTACCCTTTTTCATTGAAGATTTGTCACAAATATATGTGTATATATATATATATATATATAAACACATATATGTATGTGGGTGGGTGAGAGTCATCTCTTCCATTGAATATTTCTCATATATATAAACTAGGACATATTTGTTATGAAAATTATTATTTAAAGAAAACATGTCTGAATGGAAATTTGAATTAAATCAAGAAAAATGTAGATTTACACTTAATATTCCCACAATAAAAAATCTCTAATCTCTGATTAAATAACGTTGAGCAAGGAACTTAGTCATACAAATTACGATATGTTTTGTGAGACGTAGTACATTTTAAAATGTTGTGGATAGCAACGGAACAAGGGGTTTAATTTAAAATTTTCTTCCTCAATAATTAATACTAATAATTCTATATGTAAAAACGTATTAAAATGTACTTCAGCCAAACTAAATGAATGAATTAAATGTAAGTAATTCCTATTGCGTTAACTAACCGAATAGAATAAAGATTCTAAATTTGGTTAATAGACTCCAAAAATTGGTTCAATCGACATCAGAGTTAATATGATCTTGCAATGATTGTAATGCAACTAAGGTTCATGATAAGTTCTATGAATTAATGAATACCATGTTAGAAGGGCTTGTTGTCGTGAAACCTACACGCACCAACTACAATGTATAAATTCAAATGTTGTTTAGGATTTTCCTAAAAGTGCATTGCTGTATCCTATAATTACACACACACACACACACACACACACACACACACTATTTTGCCTACAATTTGTAAATTGGACCGTTCTTGCGATAGATATCATTTCAGGAGAAAATAGCAAATATACATTATAGAAATATATAGATTTTATTCGACATTTCTCCTGGGACTCAACTCAAGTAAGCGACACTTAAATAATTGTTGTTTTATTCGTTATTATTTACTTAGCTACTTAAACGATCAGGTATGAGTAGCGGTTTTAAGAAAAAACAATGAGATGTGAGCCATTTAAATGTAGTTTTATTTGTCCTTATTTACTCCAACAACTGAAACGGTCAAGTGAGTAGCGGTTTTAAAATAAACGAGACCTGAGCCACCTATTTTCTTCCCGCGCGCCGGTGACATAACGGTCAAGTTAATCACGCGCGCAAAGAAAAAAAATTAGAATCTGATATATCATGTTTTTAATAAGTGAAACTGATATATCATTAACGAGTAGATGGCCAAAGACTTGTTAAACTCTTTAACTGGCCAAAAAAGAAAAAAGTTCATGGCTATAACATTGAACTAGAATCTCCAATTTTTCATCTAGGTGCATTACTATTAAAAAAATATAATGTAAGATGAGAAAAAGAAAGTATTTTGATATATACATATACATATACATTATATAAAAAGCTTAATAAAGGATGAATTATCATGGTTGTTTAGCTTTTCAGAATATGAGATCTAATATTTGTAAGAGGAGGAAGCCCTTGGGTTTCCTATTTCTTTTGAATCCAAAATATAATCAAGAAGTTTAAGGTTTTTTTTTAACTCTAAAATTGAAATAGAAAACATACAACCACGTATACATCATAAACCATCAAAAAACCTTCTATATTCCAAATGATGAGTTTGTTTCTAACCTCTATTGGAGTTGCTTGCTCTGATGGTGGCCGTTGTGACAAAGGGACTGGGAAGAGTATCCCATTGATTCGACGGCACTGGAATTCTTCATCCCAAACAATCTCAGGAGGTACCTGCGAAGGTAAAATTAAGGTAAATTAGACAGTAAATTATTATGAAAACAAATCAACATGATTTTGTAACCTGATGTGTATTTGATTTTACGAAGTTGGTAAGTAATAACAATGTGTTGGCAGTCGGGTTTCGAGCCGCCATTGTTTTGCAGAGGAAGAAAGAAAGTGATATGTCTTAGAAGTAGGTAATGGGATGGTATAAATGTGTGAACAGACCAATTTATAGTGTGAATACAGGCAGGTGTGTGGGTTTTGGATTTTTCTTTATTTGTTAGAGTGAGCGGGCTGGTGAGGAAAACTTAAACGGCAATTTTGTTAAATATGTTTATTCCTCTTCTGCCGCTTACTTAAAAGAAAAACAAAGGGTAATTTTACTTTTTAGTTTTAATTCTTGAATTTGTTCCCAAAAGAAGTTATTTGTTTTTGTCATTTCAGTCCCATCCATCCACGAATAATACTAGCAAAATCTTTCAGTCTAGAGTCTGAAAATATTAATGATCTTACTATATTCACAGTATGTTTCCTGATTCTAGCAATAATAATCTGGTAAAAGTTTGATTGCAGATTATTTAATTCAACAATTTCTGGAGATCTTGCAGTAATTGTATTGATGAAATTCCTTCATAGATCACCGGCCAAGATTTTGATATTGACATTAGACTCTTTCGGCTATGACGATAATTTGATTAACATGAATGATGACATTAATAAATGTACTAGTTGATTAAAGAGAAGCGATTTTAGCGAGGGAAAGGCCCCGTGATTCAGCGGATTTAGCAGAATTCGCAGCTACATATGCGTGCAGTTGGCGTAAACTTGGAAGACACTCGGGCCAGATTACACAGGTTGGTACGAAGGATTGGGAAGCTCCGCGAGAAGGGTGTTACAAGATAAACTTTGATGGGGCGCGATTTGCTGAAGAAAGGTTGGTATTGGAGTTGTGGAGTGAGATCATGCGGGTAGAATCATTGCTCGGGTTCAGAAACGGAACGCTTGCTCCATCTTGTGTCGAGGCCGTAGCTGCTCTTTGGGCCATCAAACTTGCGGTTGGGAAGGATTGACGGGAAGTCACATTTGAGGGCGACTGCTTAAATATTATTATTAGTATTATTTATCGCACTCTTGAGGATGCGAATTGCGTTAACTTGATCACGGACTTTCTACGCTTGTTTGAGCCACTAGATGGTTTTTCTATTCGTTGGGTGGGTCGAGATGCCAACCAAGTTGCACACCAGCTAGCACGTACGGCGATAGGTGATGTAGTTGAGCCACATAATCTAGTGTTTCCGACGATTTAGGTTGATAATTGATGTGGGGCGGAGGTCTTTTTGCGCTATTGCTTTCTCTTTGTATCTTGACGTGTTATACGTCGGCAATGAATTTTTTGGTTATCTTAAAAAATAAATTAAATGGTAAAATCCAATACTAAATGTTCATTATATGTTGATCCACTTCATGAACTTTAAACATCCAAATTTGTCCTAAAAAAAATATGTATTTGTCACCTTATGCATCAGAAGACCAAAATACACAATACAAAACACAGCATTGGCACCATTTGTTGCAGCTATCCATGCACAAAATGGTTCTAGTGCTTTAGAAAGCGTGACTATTAATGTTCATTCTGTGACATACTTTAATTAACATCGCCGGGAAAAAAATCATTAACGAAAAAAACACTGGAAAAGAAGAAAGCACAATTTATGACAAATCCACAAGCTTGAGAATCGATTGTGCAGGAGATGTTGAACAATGTTGACCATAACTATTTTGTGCTTCTCCAGCTGTGAAAAAGATGTGAGTGTAAGTTGTGTAGCATGACAACAAAAATGTAAGGAAAATATACACGTTAAAATCAAGAGAACTATTAAGTATATAATAAATAACTCACCTCATCACTTTGCACATAGTTTCCCAAATTTGAGGCTGTATGATGGCATTACAGCATATAATATGAATGCTGCAACATCTTTCGGAGACCGAAGTTTCCTTTTCAACTTCTCGTGAACGTAAAACTAAAAACCATGATTGTTTTAGTTAGAAGATGATAATATTTGATTCATCATAAATAAATAAAAAATAATTCTTCATAAGAAAACGGCCATTGAAGTTCTTTTGCATCTAAATGCAAAAAAAAAAAAAAAAGTGTTTATGGAACATATACGTTCTTATGATCACATAACTAATCATAGCAAGAGAATTATAAAAATTGATAATATTTGTTTTCAACCAACAAATCTGATGTGATGCAAGTATATAGCAAATGTAGTCACGTTGAATGTGAACTCGAGATAGTAGTGTTGTAATTTATTAACATACGTTGTCCAACCTGCCCTTTGAGGATTGTTTAACCTTGTCAGACTTGTGCTTCGAGGAGTCTTCAAGGTTTTCTTCAACCTTTTCAGACTTGGGCTGCGAGGAGGAGTGTTCAATGTTTTCTTCATAATAAGTAGGTCCCCTGCGAATTTGAATTCTCCATTTCCCCTCCACCCGCTCTTTCAAAGACAAATTGTTCTTGTTGTTAACGATCAAAGTAACTTCTTCTGTAACTGGGAGTACCGGCCGATCTTTCAGTTGAATCTCCTTTACATCAACATTTTGTGTTTCGTTTCTGATTGTGGGATGGAGGGTGTAATAAGTGCATTTTCTTGTTTCATCCTACAACAAGAAGTGAAGATTATTAAACATTACGATAAATACTATTTTCTCTTAACCATATATATTGTTTTATGCGCATGTTATTTTGAGCTCTCTTATATTTTAATTGCATCAAAAACTCAATGATTGCATATGGTAGAGTGAAGTTTAAAACATAATAGTGATATATACCTCTTTAATCTACAAAATTTGATCTGCGCCATTTTCTTTTTGGCATTCTAACAGCCGCAATGAGATGTCAGTAATACTTACGATTTTAGGCTTTTCCGAACCCCTTCTTCTTTTTCTTGAAGATCGCCACTCGATACGTTCCGCGCACTGCTCCTACAAAATTTTAGCACAGTGTGAATTGATGGTCTAAGAAGTTATAGAATTTCTTCTGATTAATCGTGAGGATATCCCACCCAAAAACTTTTTTAAAAAACACGAACCTACTCAATGGAATTACTTTGAGAAGGAACAAAAATGATAGCAATTCCTATAATTTATGTTCCTCAGTAAACATCAATTGGCTAACCTTGGGTACAAAAAAATCTTTTGTCTTTGTGGAATTGATATTCTATGAGAAGTTCATTTCTATCAAATTTGAACTCAGTAGGGAAATAATTCTTTTCACTCTAACTTGACTGGGAGTGGGAGTACTACCCTTTTTCATTGAAGATTTGTCACAAATATATGTGTATATATATATATATATAAACACATATATGTATGTGGGTGGGTGAGAGTCATCTCTTCCATTGAATATTTCTCATATATATAAACTAGGACACATTTGTTATGAAAATTATTATTTAAAGAAAACATGTCTGAATGGAAATTTGAATTAAATCAAGAAAAATGTAGAGTTACACTTAATATTCCCACAATAAAAAATCTCTAATCTCTGATTAAATAACGTTGAGCAAGGAACTTAGTCATACAAATTACGATATGTTTTGTGAGACAGAGTACATTTTAAAATGTTGTGGATAGCAACGGAACAAGGGGTTTAATTTAAAATTTTCTTCCTCAATAATTAATACTAATAATTCTATATGTAAAAACGTATTAAAATGTACTTCAGCCAAACTAAATGAATGAATTAAATGTAAGTAATTCCTATTGCGTTAACTAACCGAATAGAATAAAGATTCTAAATTTGGTTAATAGACTCCAAAAATTGGTTCAATCGACATCAGAGTTAATATGATCTTGCAATGATTGTAATGCAACTAAGGTTCATGATAAGTTCTATGAATTAATGAATACCATGTTAGAAGGGCTTGTTGTCGTGAAACCTACACGCACCAACTACAATGTATAAATTCAAATGTTGTTTAGGATTTTCCTAAAAGTGCATTGCTGTATCCTATAATTACACACACACACACACACACTATTTTGCCTACAATTTGTAAATTGGACCGTTATTGCGATAGATATCATTTCAGGAGAAAATAGCAAATATACATTATAGAAATATATAGATTTTATTCGACATTTCTCCTGGGACTCAACTCAAGTAAGCGACACTTAAATAATTGCTGTTATATTCTTTATTATTTACTTAGCTACTTAAACGATCAGGTATGAGTAGCGGTTTTAAGAAAAAAACAATGAGATGTGAGCCATTTAAATGTAGTTTTATTTGTCATTATTTACTCCAACTACTGAAACGGTCAAGTGAGTAGCGGTTTTAAAATAAACGAGACCTGAGCCACCTATTTTCTTCCCGCGCGCCGGTGACATAACGGTCAAATTAATCACGCGCGCAAAGAAAAAAAATTAGAATCTGATATATCATGTTTTTAATAAGTGAAACTGATATATCATTAACGAGTAGATGGCCAAAGACTTGTTAAACTCTTTAACTGGCCAAAAAAGAAAAAAGTTCATGGCTATATCATTGAACCAGAATGTCCAATTTTTCATCTAGGTGCATTACTATTAAAAAAATATAATGTAAGATGAGAAAAAGAAAGTATTTTGATATATACATATACATATACATTATATGAAAAGCTTAATAAAGGATGAATTATCATGGTTGTTTAGCTTTTCAGAATGCGAGATCTAATATTTGAAAGAGGAGGAAGCCCTTGGGTTTCCTATTTCTTTTGAATCCAAAATATAATCAAGAAGTTTAAGGTTTTTTTTAACTCTAAAATTGAAATAGAAAACATACAACCACGTATACATCATAAACCATCAAAAAAACTTCTATAATCCAAATGATGAGTTTGTTTCTAACCTCTATTGGAGTTGCTTGCTCTGATGGTGGCTGTTGTGACAAAGGGACTTGGAAGAGTATCCCATTGATTTGACGGCACTGGAATTCTTCATCCCAAACAATCTCAGGAGGCACCTGCGAAGGTAAAGTTCAGGTAAATTAGACAGTAAATTATTATGAAAAAAAATCAAAATGATTTTGTAACCTGATGTGTATTTGATTTTACGAAGTTGGTAAGTAATAACAATGTGTTTGCTGTTGGGTTTCGAGCCCCCATTGTCAGAGGAAGAAAGAAAGCGATATGTCCTAGAAGTAGGTAAGGTAGGATGGTATAAATGTGTGAACAGACCAATTTATAGTGTGAATACAGCCAGGTGTGTGGGTTTTGAATTTTTCTTTATTTCTTAGATTGAGCGGGATGGTGAGGAAAAATTAAATGGCAATTTTGTTAAACATGTTTATTCCTTTTCATACGCTTACATAAAAGAAACACAAAGGGTGATTTTACATTTTAGTATTAATTCAACCTTTTCAGACTTGGGCTCCGAGGAGGAGTGTTCAACATTTTCTTCATAAGTAGGTTGCCTACGAATCTGAATTCTCCATTTCCCCTCCACCCGCTCTTTCAAAGACAAATTCTTCTTGTTGTTAACGATCAAAGTAACTTCTTCTGTAACTGGGAGTACCGGCCGATCTTTCAGTTGAATCTCCTTTACATCAACCTTTTGTGTTTCGTTTCTGATTGTGGGATGGAGGGTGTAATAAGTGCATTTTCTTGTTTCATCCTACAACAAGAAGTGAAGATTATTAAACATTACGATAAATACTATTTTCTCTTAACCATATATATTGTTTTATGCGCATGTTATTTTGAGCTCTCTTATATTTTAATTGCATCAAAAACTCAATGATTGCATATGGTAGAGTGAAGTTTAAAACATAATAGTGATATATACCTCTTTAATCTACAAAATTTGATCTGCGCCATTTTCTTTTTGGCATTCTAACAGCCGCAATGAGATGTCAGTAATACTTACGATTTTAGGCTTTTCCGAGCCCCTTCTTCTTTTTCTTGAAGATCGCCGCTCGCTACGTTCCGCGCGCTGCTCCTACAAAATTTTAGCACAGTGTGAATTGATGGTCTAAGAAGTTATAGAATTTCTTCTGATTAATCGTGAGGATATCCCACCCAAAAACTTTTTTAAAAAACACGAACCTACTCAATGGAATTACTTTGAGAAGGAACAAAAATGATAGCAATTCCTATAATTTATGTTCCTCAGTAAACATCAATTGGCTAACCTTGGGTACAAAAAAATCTTTTGTCTTTGTGGAATTGATATTCTATGAGAAGTTCATTTCTATCAAATTTGAACTCAGTAGGGAAATAATTCTTTTCACTCTAACTTGACTGGGAGTGGGAGTACTACCCTTTTTCATTGAAGATTTGTCACAAATATATGTGTATATATATATATATATATATATATATATATAAACACATATATGTATGTGGGTGGGTGAGAGTCATCTCTTCCATTGAATATTTCTCATATATATAAACTAGGACACATTTGTTATGAAAATTATTATTTAAAGAAAACATGTCTGAATGGAAATTTGAATTAAATCAAGAAAAATGTAGATTTACACTTAATATTCCCACAATAAAAAATCTCTAATCTCTGATTAAATAACGTTAAGCAAGGAACTTAGTCATACAAATTACGATATGTTTTGTGAGACGTAGTACATTTTAAAATGTTGTGGATAGCAACGGAACAAGGGGTTTAATTTAAAATTTTCTTCCTCAATAATTAATACTAATAATTCTATATGTAAAAACGTATTAAAATGTACTTCAGCCAAACTAAATGAATGAATTAAATGTAAGTAATTCCTATTGCGTTAACTAACCGAATAGAATAAAGATTCTAAATTTGGTTAATAGACTCCAAAAATTGGTTCAATCGACATCAGAGTTAATATGATCTTGCAATGATTGTAATGCAACTAAGGTTCATGATAAGTTCTATGAATTAATGAATACCATGTTAGAAGGGCTTGTTGTCGTGAAACCTACACGCACCAACTACAATGTATAAATTCAAATGTTGTTTAGGATTTTCCTAAAAGTGCATTGCTGTATCCTATAATTACACACACACACACACACACTATTTTGCCTACAATTTGTAAATTGGACCGTTATTGCGATAGATATCATTTCAGGAGAAAATAGCAAATATACATTATAGAAATATATAGATTTTATTCGACATTTCTCCTGGGACTCAACTCAAGTAAGCGACACTTAAATAATTGCTGTTATATTCTTTATTATTTACTTAGCTACTCAAACGATCAGGTATGAGTAGCGGTTTTAAGAAAAAAACAATGAGATGTGAGCCATTTAAATGTAGTTTTATTTGTCATTATTTACTCCAACTACTGAAACGGTCAAGTGAGTAGCGGTTTTAAAATAAACGAGACCTGAGCCACCTATTTTCTTCCCGCGCGCCGGTGACATAACGGTCAAATTAATCACGCGCGCAAAGAAAAAAAATTAGAATCTGATATATCATGTTTTTAATAAGTGAAACTGATATATCATTAACGAGTAGATGGCCAAAGACTTGTTAAACTCTTTAACTGGCCAAAAAAGAAAAAAGTTCATGGCTATATCATTGAACCAGAATCTCCAATTTTTCATCTAGGTGCATTACTATTAAAAAAATATAATGTAAGATGAGAAAAAGAAAGTATTTTGATATATACATATACATATACATTATATGAAAAGCTTAATAAAGGATGAATTATCATGGTTGTTTAGCTTTTCAGAATGCGAGATCTAATATTTGAAAGAGGAGGAAGCCCTTGGGTTTCCTATTTCTTTTGAATCCAAAATATAATCAAGAAGTTTAAGGTTTTTTTTAACTCTAAAATTGAAATAGAAAACATACAACCACGTATACATCATAAACCATCAAAAAAACTTCTATAATCCAAATGATGAGTTTGTTTCTAACCTCTATTGGAGTTGCTTGCTCTGATGGTGGCTGTTGTGACAAAGGGACTTGGAAGAGTATCCCATTGATTTGACGGCACTGGAATTCTTCATCCCAAACAATCTCAGGAGGCACCTGCGAAGGTAAAGTTCAGGTAAATTAGACAGTAAATTATTATGAAAAAAAATCAAAATGATTTTGTAACCTGATGTGTATTTGATTTTACGAAGTTGGTAAGTAATAACAATGTGTTTGCTGTTGGGTTTCGAGCCCCCATTGTCAGAGGAAGAAAGAAAGCGATATGTCCTAGAAGTAGGTAAGGTAGGATGGTATAAATGTGTGAACAGACCAATTTATAGTGTGAATACAGCCAGGTGTGTGGGTTTTGAATTTTTCTTTATTTCTTAGATTGAGCGGGATGGTGAGGAAAAATTAAATGGCAATTTTGTTAAACATGTTTATTCCTTTTCATACGCTTACATAAAAGAAACACAAAGGGTGATTTTACATTTTAGTATTAATTCAACCTTTTCAGACTTGGGCTCCGAGGAGGAGTGTTCAACATTTTCTTCATAAGTAGGTTGCCTACGAATCTGAATTCTCCATTTCCCCTCCACCCGCTCTTTCAAAGACAAATTCTTCTTGTTGTTAACGATCAAAGTAACTTCTTCTGTAACTGGGAGTACCGGCCGATCTTTCAGTTGAATCTCCTTTACATCAACCTTTTGTGTTTCGTTTCTGATTGTGGGATGGAGGGTGTAATAAGTGCATTTTCTTGTTTCATCCTACAACAAGAAGTGAAGATTATTAAACATTACGATAAATACTATTTTCTCTTAACCATATATATTGTTTTATGCGCATGTTATTTTGAGCTCTCTTATATTTTAATTGCATCAAAAACTCAATGATTGCATATGGTAGAGTGAAGTTTAAAACATAATAGTGATATATACCTCTTTAATCTACAAAATTTGATCTGCGCCATTTTCTTTTTGGCATTCTAACAGCCGCAATGAGATGTCAGTAATACTTACGATTTTAGGCTTTTCCGAGCCCCTTCTTCTTTTTCTTGAAGATCGCCGCTCGCTACGTTCCGCGCGCTGCTCCTACAAAATTTTAGCACAGTGTGAATTGATGGTCTAAGAAGTTATAGAATTTCTTCTGATTAATCGTGAGGATATCCCACCCAAAAACTTTTTTAAAAAACACGAACCTACTCAATGGAATTACTTTGAGAAGGAACAAAAATGATAGCAATTCCTATAATTTATGTTCCTCAGTAAACATCAATTGGCTAACCTTGGGTACAAAAAAATCTTTTGTCTTTGTGGAATTGATATTCTATGAGAAGTTCATTTCTATCAAATTTGAACTCAGTAGGGAAATAATTCTTTTCACTCTAACTTGACTGGGAGTGGGAGTACTACCCTTTTTCATTGAAGATTTGTCACAAATATATGTGTATATATATATATATATATATATATATATATATAAACACATATATGTATGTGGGTGGGTGAGAGTCATCTCTTCCATTGAATATTTCTCATATATATAAACTAGGACACATTTGTTATGAAAATTATTATTTAAAGAAAACATGTCTGAATGGAAATTTGAATTAAATCAAGAAAAATGTAGATTTACACTTAATATTCCCACAATAAAAAATCTCTAATCTCTGATTAAATAACGTTAAGCAAGGAACTTAGTCATACAAATTACGATATGTTTTGTGAGACGTAGTACATTTTAAAATGTTGTGGATAGCAACGGAACAAGGGGTTTAATTTAAAATTTTCTTCCTCAATAATTAATACTAATAATTCTATATGTAAAAACGTATTAAAATGTACTTCAGCCAAACTAAATGAATGAATTAAATGTAAGTAATTCCTATTGCGTTAACTAACCGAATAGAATAAAGATTCTAAATTTGGTTAATAGACTCCAAAAATTGGTTCAATCGACATCAGAGTTAATATGATCTTGCAATGATTGTAATGCAACTAAGGTTCATGATAAGTTCTATGAATTAATGAATACCATGTTAGAAGGGCTTGTTGTCGTGAAACCTACACGCACCAACTACAATGTATAAATTCAAATGTTGTTTAGGATTTTCCTAAAAGTGCATTGCTGTATCCTATAATTACACACACACACACACACACTATTTTGCCTACAATTTGTAAATTGGACCGTTATTGCGATAGATATCATTTCAGGAGAAAATAGCAAATATACATTATAGAAATATATAGATTTTATTCGACATTTCTCCTGGGACTCAACTCAAGTAAGCGACACTTAAATAATTGCTGTTATATTCTTTATTATTTACTTAGCTACTCAAACGATCAGGTATGAGTAGCGGTTTTAAGAAAAAAACAATGAGATGTGAGCCATTTAAATGTAGTTTTATTTGTCATTATTTACTCCAACTACTGAAACGGTCAAGTGAGTAGCGGTTTTAAAATAAACGAGACCTGAGCCACCTATTTTCTTCCCGC
Source organism: Linaria vulgaris (assembly GCA_948329865.1). NCBI lineage: Eukaryota > Viridiplantae > Streptophyta > Magnoliopsida > Lamiales > Plantaginaceae > Linaria > Linaria vulgaris. Next base: position 12,017,525 of record OX415252.1, read on the forward strand.
GCGCCGGTGACATAACGGTCAAATTAATCACGCGCGCAAAGAAAAAAAATTAGAATCTGATATATCATGTTTTTAATAAGTGAAACTGATATATCATTAACGAGTAGATGGCCAAAGACTTGTTAAACTCTTTAACTGGCCAAAAAAGAAAAAAGTTCATGGCTATATCATTGAACCAGAATCTCCAATTTTTCATCTAGGTGCATTACTATTAAAAAAATATAATGTAAGATGAGAAAAAGAAAGTATTTTGATATATACATATACATATACATTATATGAAAAGCTTAATAAAGGATGAATTATCATGGTTGTTTAGCTTTTCAGAATGCGAGATCTAATATTTGAAAGAGGAGGAAGCCCTTGGGTTTCCTATTTCTTTTGAATCCAAAATATAATCAAGAAGTTTAAGGTTTTTTTTAACTCTAAAATTGAAATAGAAAACATACAACCACGTATACATCATAAACCATCAAAAAAACTTCTATAATCCAAATGATGAGTTTGTTTCTAACCTCTATTGGAGTTGCTTGCTCTGATGGTGGCTGTTGTGACAAAGGGACTTGGAAGAGTATCCCATTGATTTGACGGCACTGGAATTCTTCATCCCAAACAATCTCAGGAGGCACCTGCGAAGGTAAAGTTCAGGTAAATTAGACAGTAAATTATTATGAAAAAAAATCAAAATGATTTTGTAACCTGATGTGTATTTGATTTTACGAAGTTGGTAAGTAATAACAATGTGTTTGCTGTTGGGTTTCGAGCCCCCATTGTCAGAGGAAGAAAGAAAGCGATATGTCCTAGAAGTAGGTAAGGTAGGATGGTATAAATGTGTGAACAGACCAATTTATAGTGTGAATACAGCCAGGTGTGTGGGTTTTGAATTTTTCTTTATTTCTTAGATTGAGCGGGATGGTGAGGAAAAATTAAATGGCAATTTTGTTAAACATGTTTATTCCTTTTCATACGCTTACATAAAAGAAACACAAAGGGTGATTTTACATTTTAGTATTAATTCAACCTTTTCAGACTTGGGCTCCGAGGAGGAGTGTTCAACATTTTCTTCATAAGTAGGTTGCCTACGAATCTGAATTCTCCATTTCCCCTCCACCCGCTCTTTCAAAGACAACTTCTTCTTGTTGTTAACGATCAAAGTAACTTCTTCTGTAACTGGGAGTACCGGCCGATCTTTCAGTTGAATCTCCTTTACATCAACCTTTTGTGTTTCGTTTCTGATTGTGGGATGGAGGGTGTAATAAGTGCATTTTCTTGTTTCATCCTACAACAAGAAGTGAAGATTATTAAACATTACGATAAATACTATTTTCTCTTAACCATATATATTGTTTTATGCGCATGTTATTTTGAGCTCTCTTATATTTTAATTGCATCAAAAACTCAATGATTGCATATGGTAGAGTGAAGTTTAAAACATAATAGTGATATATACCTCTTTAATCTACAAAATTTGATCTGCGCCATTTTCTTTTTGGCCTTCTAACAGCCGCAATGAGATGTCAGTAATACTTACGATTTTAGGCTTTTCCGAGCCCCTTCTTCTTTTTCTTGAAGATCGCCGCTCGCTACGTTCCGCGCGCTGCTCCTACAAAATTTTAGCACAGTGTGAATTGATGGTCTAAGAAGTTATAGAATTTCTTCTGATTAATCGTGAGGATATCCCACCCAAAAACTTTTTTAAAAAACACGAACCTACTCAATGGAATTACTTTGAGAAGGAACAAAAATGATAGCAATTCCTATAATTTATGTTCCTCAGTAAACATCAATTGGCTAACCTTGGGTACAAAAAAATCTTTTGTCTTTGTGGAATTGATATTCTATGAGAAGTTCATTTCTATCAAATTTGAACTCAGTAGGGAAATAATTCTTTTCACTCTAACTTGACTGGGAGTGGGAGTACTACCCTTTTTCATTGAAGATTTGTCACAAATATATGTGTATATATATATATATATATATATATATATATAAACACATATATGTATGTGGGTGGGTGAGAGTCATCTCTTCCATTGAATATTTCTCATATATATAAACTAGGACACATTTGTTATGAAAATTATTATTTAAAGAAAACATGTCTGAATGGAAATTTGAATTAAATCAAGAAAAATGTAGATTTACACTTAATATTCCCACAATAAAAAATCTCTAATCTCTGATTAAATAACGTTAAGCAAGGAACTTAGTCATACAAATTACGATATGTTTTGTGAGACGTAGTACATTTTAAAATGTTGTGGATAGCAACGGAACAAGGGGTTTAATTTAAAATTTTCTTCCTCAATAATTAATACTAATAATTCTATATGTAAAAACGTATTAAAATGTACTTCAGCCAAACTAAATGAATGAATTAAATGTAAGTAATTCCTATTGCGTTAACTAACCGAATAGAATAAAGATTCTAAATTTGGTTAATAGACTCCAAAAATTGGTTCAATCGACATCAGAGTTAATATGATCTTGCAATGATTGTAATGCAACTAAGGTTCATGATAAGTTCTATGAATTAATGAATACCATGTTAGAAGGGCTTGTTGTCGTGAAACCTACACGCACCAACTACAATGTATAAATTCAAATGTTGTTTAGGATTTTCCTAAAAGTGCATTGCTGTATCCTATAATTACACACACACACACACACACTATTTTGCCTACAATTTGTAAATTGGACCGTTATTGCGATAGATATCATTTCAGGAGAAAATAGCAAATATACATTATAGAAATATATAGATTTTATTCGACATTTCTCCTGGGACTCAACTCAAGTAAGCGACACTTAAATAATTGCTGTTATATTCTTTATTATTTACTTAGCTACTTAAACGATCAGGTATGAGTAGCGGTTTTAAGAAAAAAACAATGAGATGTGAGCCATTTAAATGTAGTTTTATTTGTCATTATTTACTCCAACTACTGAAACGGTCAAGTGAGTAGCGGTTTTAAAATAAACGAGACCTGAGCCACCTATTTTCTTCCCGCGCGCCGGTGACATAACGGTCAAATTAATCACGCGCGCAAAGAAAAAAAATTAGAATCTGATATATCATGTTTTTAATAAGTGAAACTGATATATCATTAACGAGTAGATGGCCAAAGACTTGTTAAACTCTTTAACTGGCCAAAAAAGAAAAAAGTTCATGGCTATATCATTGAACCAGAATCTCCAATTTTTCATCTAGGTGCATTACTATTAAAAAAATATAATGTAAGATGAGAAAAAGAAAGTATTTTGATATATACATATACATATACATTATATGAAAAGCTTAATAAAGGATGAATTATCATGGTTGTTTAGCTTTTCAGAATGCGAGATCTAATATTTGAAAGAGGAGGAAGCCCTTGGGTTTCCTATTTCTTTTGAATCCAAAATATAATCAAGAAGTTTAAGGTTTTTTTTAACTCTAAAATTGAAATAGAAAACATACAACCACGTATACATCATAAACCATCAAAAAAACTTCTATAATCCAAATGATGAGTTTGTTTCTAACCTCTATTGGAGTTGCTTGCTCTGATGGTGGCTGTTGTGACAAAGGGACTTGGAAGAGTATCCCATTGATTTGACGGCACTGGAATTCTTCATCCCAAACAATCTCAGGAGGCACCTGCGAAGGTAAAGTTCAGGTAAATTAGACAGTAAATTATTATGAAAAAAAATCAAAATGATTTTGTAACCTGATGTGTATTTGATTTTGCGAAGTTGGTAAGTAATAACAATGTGTTTGCTGTTGGGTTTCGAGCCCCCATTGTCAGAGGAAGAAAGAAAGCGATATGTCCTAGAAGTAGGTAAGGTAGGATGGTATAAATGTGTGAACAGACCAATTTATAGTGTGAATACAGCCAGGTGTGTGGGTTTTGAATTTTTCTTTATTTCTTAGATTGAGCGGGATGGTGAGGAAAAATTAAATGGCAATTTTGTTAAACATGTTTATTCCTTTTCATACGCTTACATAAAAGAAACACAAAGGGTGATTTTACATTTTAGTATTAATTCAACCTTTTCAGACTTGGGCTCCGAGGAGGAGTGTTCAACATTTTCTTCATAAGTAGGTTGCCTACGAATCTGAATTCTCCATTTCCCCTCCACCCGCTCTTTCAAAGACAAATTCTTCTTGTTGTTAACGATCAAAGTAACTTCTTCTGTAACTGGGAGTACCGGCCGATCTTTCAGTTGAATCTCCTTTACATCAACCTTTTGTGTTTCGTTTCTGATTGTGGGATGGAGGGTGTAATAAGTGCATTTTCTTGTTTCATCCTACAACAAGAAGTGAAGATTATTAAACATTACGATAAATACTATTTTCTCTTAACCATATATATTGTTTTATGCGCATGTTATTTTGAGCTCTCTTATATTTTAATTGCATCAAAAACTCAATGATTGCATATGGTAGAGTGAAGTTTAAAACATAATAGTGATATATACCTCTTTAATCTACAAAATTTGATCTGCGCCATTTTCTTTTTGGCATTCTAACAGCCGCAATGAGATGTCAGTAATACTTACGATTTTAGGCTTTTCCGAGCCCCTTCTTCTTTTTCTTGAAGATCGCCGCTCGCTACGTTCCGCGCGCTGCTCCTACAAAATTTTAGCACAGTGTGAATTGATGGTCTAAGAAGTTATAGAATTTCTTCTGATTAATCGTGAGGATATCCCACCCAAAAACTTTTTTAAAAAACACGAACCTACTCAATGGAATTACTTTGAGAAGGAACAAAAATGATAGCAATTCCTATAATTTATGTTCCTCAGTAAACATCAATTGGCTAACCTTGGGTACAAAAAAATCTTTTGTCTTTGTGGAATTGATATTCTATGAGAAGTTCATTTCTATCAAATTTGAACTCAGTAGGGAAATAATTCTTTTCACTCTAACTTGACTGGGAGTGGGAGTACTACCCTTTTTCATTGAAGATTTGTCACAAATATATGTGTATATATATATATATATATATATATATATAAACACATATATGTATGTGGGTGGGTGAGAGTCATCTCTTCCATTGAATATTTCTCATATATATAAACTAGGACACATTTGTTATGAAAATTATTATTTAAAGAAAACATGTCTGAATGGAAATTTGAATTAAATCAAGAAAAATGTAGATTTACACTTAATATTCCCACAATAAAAAATCTCTAATCTCTGATTAAATAACGTTAAGCAAGGAACTTAGTCATACAAATTACGATATGTTTTGTGAGACGTAGTACATTTTAAAATGTTGTGGATAGCAACGGAACAAGGGGTTTAATTTAAAATTTTCTTCCTCAATAATTAATACTAATAATTCTATATGTAAAAACGTATTAAAATGTACTTCAGCCAAACTAAATGAATGAATTAAATGTAAGTAATTCCTATTGCGTTAACTAACCGAATAGAATAAAGATTCTAAATTTGGTTAATAGACTCCAAAAATTGGTTCAATCGACATCAGAGTTAATATGATCTTGCAATGATTGTAATGCAACTAAGGTTCATGATAAGTTCTATGAATTAATGAATACCATGTTAGAAGGGCTTGTTGTCGTGAAACCTACACGCACCAACTACAATGTATAAATTCAAATGTTGTTTAGGATTTTCCTAAAAGTACATTGCTGTATCCTATAATTACACACACACACACACACACACACACACACACACTATTTTGCCTACAATTTGTAAATTGGACCGTTATTGCGATAGATATCATTTCAGGAGAAAATAGAAAATATACATTATAGAAATATATAGATTTTATTCGACATTTCTCCTGGGACTCAACTCAAGTAAGCGACACTTAAATAATTGCTGTTTTATTCGTTATTATTTACTTAGCTACTTAAACTATCAGGTATGAGTAGCGGTTTTAAGAAAAAAACAATGAGATGTGAGCCATTTAAATGTAGTTTTATTTGTCATTATTTACTCCAACTACTGAAACGGTCAAGTGAGTAGCGGTTTTAAAATAAACGAGACCTGAGCCACCTATTTTCTTCCCGCGCGCCGGTGACATAACGGTCAAATTAATCACGCGCGCAAAGAAAAATAATTAGAATCTGATATATCATGTTTTTAATAAGTGAAACTGATATATCATTAACGAGTAGATGGCCAAAGACTTGTTAAACTCTTTAACTGGCCAAAAAAGAAAAAAGTTCATGGCTATATCATTGAACCAGAATCTCCAATTTTTCATCTAGGTGCATTACTATTAAAAAAATATAATGTAAGATGAGAAAAAGAAAGTATTTTGATATATACATATACATATACATTATATGAAAAGCTTAATAAAGGATGAATTATCATGGTTGTTTAGCTTTTCAGAATGCGAGATCTAATATTTGAAAGAGGAGGAAGCCCTTGGGTTTCCTATTTCTTTTGAATCCAAAATATAATCAAGAAGTTTAAGGTTTTTTTTAACTCTAAAATTGAAATAGAAAACATACAACCACGTATACATCATAAACCATCAAAAAAACTTCTATAATCCAAATGATGAGTTTGTTTCTAACCTCTATTGGAGTTGCGTGCTCTGATGGTGGCTGTTGTGACAAAGGGACTTGGAAGAGTATCCCATTGATTCGACGGCACTGGAATTCTTCATCCCAAACAATCTCAGGAGGCACCTGCGAAGGTAAAGTTCAGGTAAATTAGACAGTAAATTATTATGAAAAAAAATCAAAATGATTTTGTAACCTGATGTGTATTTGATTTTACGAAGTTGGTAAGTAATAACAATGTGTTTGCTGTTGGGTTTCGAGCCCCCATTGTCAGAGGAAGAAAGAAAGCGATATGTCCTAGAAGTAGGTAAGGTGGGATGGTATAAATGTGTGAACAAACCAATTTATAGTGTGAATACAGCCAGGTGTGTGGGTTTTGAATTTTTCTTTATTTCTTAGATTGAGCGGGATGGTGAGGAAAAATTAAATGGCAATTTTGTTAAACATGTTTATTCCTTTTCATACGCTTACATAAAAGAAACACAAAGGGTGATTTTACATTTTAGTATTAATTCAACCTTTTCAGACTTGGGCTCCGAGGAGGAGTGTTCAACATTTTCTTCATAAGTAGGTTGCCTACGAATTTGAATTCTCCATTTCCCCTCCACCCGCTCTTTCAAAGACAAATTGTTCTTGTTGTTAACGATCAAAGTAACTTCTTCTGTAACTGGGAGTACCGGCCGATCTTTCAGTTGAATCTCCTTTACATCAACCTTTTGTGTTTCGTTTCTGATTGTGGGATGGAGGGTGTAATAAGTGCATTTTCTTGTTTCATCCTACAACAAGAAGTGAAGATTATTAAACATTACGATAAATACTATTTTCTCTTAACCATATATATTGTTTTATGCGCATGTTATTTTGAGCTCTCTTATATTTTAATTGCATCAAAAACTCAATGATTGCATATGGTAGAGTGAAGTTTAAAACATAATAGTGATATATACCTCTTTATTCTACAAAATTTGATCTGCGCCATTTTCTTTTTGGCATTCAAACAGCCGCAATGAGATGTCAGTAATACTTACGATTTTAGGCTTTTCCGAACCCCTTCTTCTTTTTCTTGAAGATCGCCGCTCGCTACGTTCCGCGCGCTGCTCCTACAAAATTTTAGCACTGTGTGAATTGATGGTCTAAGAAGTTATAGAATTTCTTCTGATTAATCGTGAGGATATCCCACCCAAAAACGTTTTTAAAAAACACGAACCTACTCAATGGAATTACTTTGAGAAGGAACAAAAATGATAGCAATTCCTATAATTTATGTTCCTCAGTAAACATCAATTGGCTAACCTTGGGTACAAAAAAATCGTTTGTCTTTGCGGAATTGATATTCTATGAGAAGTTCATTTCTATCAAATTTGAACTCAGTAGGGAAATAATTCTTTTCACTCTAACTTGGCTGGGAGTGGGAGTACTACCCTTTTTCATTGAAGATTTGTCACAAATATATGTGTATATATATATATATATATATATATATAAACACATATATGTATGTGGGTGGGTGAGAGTCATCTCTTCCATTGAATATTTCTCATATATATAAACTAGGACACATTTGTTATGAAAATTATTATTTAAAGAAAACATGTCTGAATGGAAATTTGAATTAAATCAAGAAAAATGTAGATTTACACTTAATATTCCCACGATAAAAAATCTCTAATCTCTGATTAAATAACGTTGAGCAAGGATATTAGTCATACAAATTACGATATGTTTTGTGAGACGTAGTACATTTTAAAATGTTGTGGATAGCAACGGAACAAGGGGTTTAATTTAAAATTTTCTTCCTCAATAATTAATACTAATAATTCTATATGTAAAAACGTATTAAAATGTACTTCAGCCAAACTAAATGAATGAATTAAATGTAAGTAATTCCTATTGCGTTAACTAACCGAATAGAATAAAGATTCTAAATTTGGTTAATAGACTCCAAAAATTGGTTCAATCGACATCAGAGTTAATATGATCTTGCAATGATTGTAATGCAACTAAGGTTCATGATAAGTTATATGAATTAATGAATACCATGTTAGAAGGGCTTGTTGTCGTGAAACCTACACGCACCAACTACAATGTATAAATTCAAATGTTGTTTAGGATTTTCCTAAAAGTGCATTGTTGTATCCTATAATTACACACACACACACACACACACTATTTTGCCTACAATTTGTAAATTGGACCATTATTGCGATAGATATCATTTCAGGAGAAAATAGCAAATATACATTATAGAAATATATAGATTTTATTCGACATTTCTCCTGGGACTCAACTCAAGTAAGCGACACTTAAATAATTGCTGTTTTCTTCGTTATTATTTACTTAGCTACTTAAACGATCAGGTATGAGTAGCGGTTTTAAGAAAAAACAATGAGATGTGAGCCATTTAAATGTAGTTTTATTTGTCATTATTTACTCCAACTACTGAAACGGTCAAGTGAGTAGCGGTTTTAAAATAAACGAGACCTGAGCCACCTATTTTCTTCCCGCGCGCCGGTGACATAACGGTCAAATTAATCACGCGCGCAAAGAAAAATAATTAGAATCTGATATATCATGTTTTTAATAAGTGAAACTGATATATCATTAACGAGTAGATGGCCAAAGACTTGTTAAACTCTTTAACTGGCCAAAAAAGAAAAAAGTTCATGGCTATATCATTGAACCAGAATCTCCAATTTTTCATCTAGGTGCATTACTATTAAAAAAATATAATGTAAGATGAGAAAAAGAAAGTATTTTGATATATACATATACATATACATTATATGAAAAGCTTAATAAAGGATGAATTATCATGGTTGTTTAGCTTTTCAGAATGCGAGATCTAATATTTGAAAGAGGAGGAAGCCCTTGGGTTTCCTATTTCTTTTGAATCCAAAATATAATCAAGAAGTTTAAGGTTTTTTTTAACTCTAAAATTGAAATAGAAAACATACAACCACGTATACATCATAAACCATCAAAAAAACTTCTATAATCCAAATGATGAGTTTGTTTCTAACCTCTATTGGAGTTGCGTGCTCTGATGGTGGCTGTTGTGACAAAGGGACTTGGAAGAGTATCCCATTGATTCGACGGCACTGGAATTCTTCATCCCAAACAATCTCAGGAGGCACCTGCGAAGGTAAAGTTCAGGTAAATTAGACAGTAAATTATTATGAAAAAAAATCAAAATGATTTTGTAACCTGATGTGTATTTGATTTTACGAAGTTGGTAAGTAATAACAATGTGTTTGCTGTTGGGTTTCGAGCCCCCATTGTCAGAGGAAGAAAGAAAGCGATATGTCCTAGAAGTAGGTAAGGTGGGATGGTATAAATGTGTGAACAAACCAATTTATAGTGTGAATACAGCCAGGTGTGTGGGTTTTGAATTTTTCTTTATTTCTTAGATTGAGCGGGATGGTGAGGAAAAATTAAATGGCAATTTTGTTAAACATGTTTATTCCTTTTCATACGCTTACATAAAAGAAACACAAAGGGTGATTTTACATTTTAGTATTAATTCAACCTTTTCAGACTTGGGCTCCGAGGAGGAGTGTTCAACATTTTCTTCATAAGTAGGTTGCCTACGAATTTGAATTCTCCATTTCCCCTCCACCCGCTCTTTCAAAGACAAATTGTTCTTGTTGTTAACGATCAAAGTAACTTCTTCTGTAACTGGGAGTACCGGCCGATCTTTCAGTTGAATCTCCTTTACATCAACCTTTTGTGTTTCGTTTCTGATTGTGGGATGGAGGGTGTAATAAGTGCATTTTCTTGTTTCATCCTACAACAAGAAGTGAAGATTATTAAACATTACGATAAATACTATTTTCTCTTAACCATATATATTGTTTTATGCGCATGTTATTTTGAGCTCTCTTATATTTTAATTGCATCAAAAACTCAATGATTGCATATGGTAGAGTGAAGTTTAAAACATAATAGTGATATATACCTCTTTATTCTACAAAATTTGATCTGCGCCATTTTCTTTTTGGCATTCAAACAGCCGCAATGAGATGTCAGTAATACTTACGATTTTAGGCTTTTCCGAACCCCTTCTTCTTTTTCTTGAAGATCGCCGCTCGCTACGTTCCGCGCGCTGCTCCTACAAAATTTTAGCACTGTGTGAATTGATGGTCTAAGAAGTTATAGAATTTCTTCTGATTAATCGTGAGGATATCCCACCCAAAAACGTTTTTAAAAAACACGAACCTACTCAATGGAATTACTTTGAGAAGGAACAAAAATGATAGCAATTCCTATAATTTATGTTCCTCAGTAAACATCAATTGGCTAACCTTGGGTACAAAAAAATCGTTTGTCTTTGCGGAATTGATATTCTATGAGAAGTTCATTTCTATCAAATTTGAACTCAGTAGGGAAATAATTCTTTTCACTCTAACTTGGCTGGGAGTGGGAGTACTACCCTTTTTCATTGAAGATTTGTCACAAATATATGTGTATATATATATATATATATATATATATAAACACATATATGTATGTGGGTGGGTGAGAGTCATCTCTTCCATTGAATATTTCTCATATATATAAACTAGGACACATTTGTTATGAAAATTATTATTTAAAGAAAACATGTCTGAATGGAAATTTGAATTAAATCAAGAAAAATGTAGATTTACACTTAATATTCCCACGATAAAAAATCTCTAATCTCTGATTAAATAACGTTGAGCAAGGATATTAGTCATACAAATTACGATATGTTTTGTGAGACGTAGTACATTTTAAAATGTTGTGGATAGCAACGGAACAAGGGGTTTAATTTAAAATTTTCTTCCTCAATAATTAATACTAATAATTCTATATGTAAAAACGTATTAAAATGTACTTCAGCCAAACTAAATGAATGAATTAAATGTAAGTAATTCCTATTGCGTTAACTAACCGAATAGAATAAAGATTCTAAATTTGGTTAATAGACTCCAAAAATTGGTTCAATCGACATCAGAGTTAATATGATCTTGCAATGATTGTAATGCAACTAAGGTTCATGATAAGTTATATGAATTAATGAATACCATGTTAGAAGGGCTTGTTGTCGTGAAACCTACACGCACCAACTACAATGTATAAATTCAAATGTTGTTTAGGATTTTCCTAAAAGTGCATTGTTGTATCCTATAATTACACACACACACACACACACACTATTTTGCCTACAATTTGTAAATTGGACCATTATTGCGATAGATATCATTTCAGGAGAAAATAGCAAATATACATTATAGAAATATATAGATTTTATTCGACATTTCTCCTGGGACTCAACTCAAGTAAGCGACACTTAAATAATTGCTGTTTTCTTCGTTATTATTTACTTAGCTACTTAAACGATCAGGTATGAGTAGCGGTTTTAAGAAAAAACAATGAGATGTGAGCCATTTAAATGTAGTTTTATTTGTCATTATTTACTCCAACTACTGAAACGGTCAAGTGAGTAGCGGTTTTAAAATAAACGAGACCTGAGCCACCTATTTTCTTCCCGCGCGCCGGTGACATAACGGTCAAATTAATCACGCGCGCAAAGAAAAATAATTAGAATCTGATATATCATGTTTTTAATAAGTGAAACTGATATATCATTAACGAGTAGATGGCCAAAGACTTGTTAAACTCTTTAACTGGCCAAAAAAGAAAAAAGTTCATGGCTATATCATTGAACCAGAATCTCCAATTTTTCATCTAGGTGCATTACTATTAAAAAAATATAATGTAAGATGAGAAAAAGAAAGTATTTTGATATATACATATACATATACATTATATGAAAAGCTTAATAAAGGATGAATTATCATGGTTGTTTAGCTTTTCAGAATGCGAGATCTAATATTTGAAAGAGGAGGAAGCCCTTGGGTTTCCTATTTCTTTTGAATCCAAAATATAATCAAGAAGTTTAAGGTTTTTTTTAACTCTAAAATTGAAATAGAAAACATACAACCACGTATACATCATAAACCATCAAAAAAACTTCTATAATCCAAATGATGAGTTTGTTTCTAACCTCTATTGGAGTTGCGTGCTCTGATGGTGGCTGTTGTGACAAAGGGACTTGGAAGAGTATCCCATTGATTCGACGGCACTGGAATTCTTCATCCCAAACAATCTCAGGAGGCACCTGCGAAGGTAAAGTTCAGGTAAATTAGACAGTAAATTATTATGAAAAAAAATCAAAATGATTTTGTAACCTGATGTGTATTTGATTTTACGAAGTTGGTAAGTAATAACAATGTGTTTGCTGTTGGGTTTCGAGCCCCCATTGTCAGAGGAAGAAAGAAAGCGATATGTCCTAGAAGTAGGTAAGGTGGGATGGTATAAATGTGTGAACAAACCAATTTATAGTGTGAATACAGCCAGGTGTGTGGGTTTTGAATTTTTCTTTATTTCTTAGATTGAGCGGGATGGTGAGGAAAAATTAAATGGCAATTTTGTTAAACATGTTTATTCCTTTTCATACGCTTACATAAAAGAAACACAAAGGGTGATTTTACATTTTAGTATTAATTCAACCTTTTCAGACTTGGGCTCCGAGGAGGAGTGTTCAACATTTTCTTCATAAGTAGGTTGCCTACGAATTTGAATTCTCCATTTCCCCTCCACCCGCTCTTTCAAAGACAAATTGTTCTTGTTGTTAACGATCAAAGTAACTTCTTCTGTAACTGGGAGTACCGGCCGATCTTTCAGTTGAATCTCCTTTACATCAACCTTTTGTGTTTCGTTTCTGATTGTGGGATGGAGGGTGTAATAAGTGCATTTTCTTGTTTCATCCTACAACAAGAAGTGAAGATTATTAAACATTACGATAAATACTATTTTCTCTTAACCATATATATTGTTTTATGCGCATGTTATTTTGAGCTCTCTTATATTTTAATTGCATCAAAAACTCAATGATTGCATATGGTAGAGTGAAGTTTAAAACATAATAGTGATATATACCTCTTTATTCTACAAAATTTGATCTGCGCCATTTTCTTTTTGGCATTCAAACAGCCGCAATGAGATGTCAGTAATACTTACGATTTTAGGCTTTTCCGAACCCCTTCTTCTTTTTCTTGAAGATCGCCGCTCGCTACGTTCCGCGCGCTGCTCCTACAAAATTTTAGCACTGTGTGAATTGATGGTCTAAGAAGTTATAGAATTTCTTCTGATTAATCGTGAGGATATCCCACCCAAAAACGTTTTTAAAAAACACGAACCTACTCAATGGAATTACTTTGAGAAGGAACAAAAATGATAGCAATTCCTATAATTTATGTTCCTCAGTAAACATCAATTGGCTAACCTTGGGTACAAAAAAATCTTTTGTCTTTGCGGAATTGATATTCTATGAGAAGTTCATTTCTATCAAATTTGAACTCAGTAGGGAAATAATTCTTTTCACTCTAACTTGGCTGGGAGTGGGAGTACTACCCTTTTTCATTGAAGATTTGTCACAAATATATGTGTATATATATATATATATATATATATATATATATATATATATATATAAACACATATATGTATGTGGGTGGGTGAGAGTCATCTCTTCCATTGAATATTTCTCATATATATAAACTAGGACACATTTGTTATGAAAATTATTATTTAAAGAAAACATGTCTGAATGGAAATTTGAATTAAATCAAGAAAAATGTAGATTTACACTTAATATTCCCACGATAAAAAATCTCTAATCTCTGATTAAATAACGTTGAGCAAGGATATTAGTCATACAAATTACGATATGTTTTGTGAGACGTAGTACATTTTAAAATGTTGTGGATAGCAACGGAACAAGGGGTTTAATTTAAAATTTTCTTCCTCAATAATTAATACTAATAATTCTATATGTAAAAACGTATTAAAATGTACTTCAGCCAAACTAAATGAATGAATTAAATGTAAGTAATTCCTATTGCGTTAACTAACCGAATAGAATAAAGATTCTAAATTTGGTTAATAGACTCCAAAAATTGGTTCAATCGACATCAGAGTTAATATGATCTTGCAATGATTGTAATGCAACTAAGGTTCATGATAAGTTATATGAATTAATGAATACCATGTTAGAAGGGCTTGTTGTCGTGAAACCTACACGCACCAACTACAATGTATAAATTCAAATGTTGTTTAGGATTTTCCTAAAAGTGCATTGTTGTATCCTATAATTACACACACACACACACACACACTATTTTGCCTACAATTTGTAAATTGGACCATTATTGCGATAGATATCATTTCAGGAGAAAATAGCAAATATACATTATAGAAATATATAGATTTTATTCGACATTTCTCCTGGGACTCAACTCAAGTAAGCGACACTTAAATAATTGTTGTTTTCTTCGTTATTATTTACTTAGCTACTTAAACGATCAGGTATGAGTAGCGGTTTTAAGAAAAAACAATGAGATGTGAGCCATTTAAATGTAGTTTTATTTGTCATTATTTACTCCAACTACTGAAACGGTCAAGTGAGTAGCGGTTTTAAAATAAACGAGACCTGAGCCACCTATTTTCTTCCCGCGCGCCGGTGACATAACGGTCAAATTAATCACGCGCGCAAAGAAAAAAAATTAGAATCTGATATATCATGTTTTTAATAAGTGAAACTGATATATCATTAACGAGTAGATGGCCAAAGACTTGTTAAGCTCTTTAACTGGCCAAAAAAGAAAAAAGTTCATGGCTATATCATTGAACCAGAATCTCCAATTTTTCATCTAGGTGCATTACTATTAAAAAAATATAATGTAAGATGAGAAAAAGAAAGTATTTTGATATATACATATACATATACATTATATGAAAAGCTTAATAAAGGATGAATTATTATGGTTGTTTAGCTTTTCAGAATGCGAGATCTAATATTTGAAAGAGGAGGAAGCCCTTGGGTTTCCTATTTCTTTTGAATCCAAAATATAATCAAGAAGTTTAAGGTTTTTTTTAACTCTAAAATTGAAATAGAAAACATACAACCACGTATACATCATAAACCATCAAAAAAACTTCTATAATCCAAATGATGAGTTTGTTTCTAACCTCTATTGGAGTTGCTTGCTCTGATGGTGACTGTTGTGACAAAGGGACTTGGAAGAGTATCCCATTGATTCGACGGCACTGGAATTCTTCATCCCAAACAATCTCAGGAGGCACCTGCGAAGGTAAAGTTCAGGTAAATTAGACAGTAAATTATTATGAAAAAAAATCAAAATGATTTTGTAACCTGATGTGTATTTGATTTTACGAAGTTGGTAAGTAATAACAATGTGTTTGCTGTTGGGTTTCGAGCCCCCATTGTCAGAGGAAGAAAGAAAGCGATATGTCCTAGAAGTAGGTAAGGTGGGATGGTATAAATGTGTGAACAAACCAATTTATAGTGTGAATACAGCCAGGTGTGTGGGTTTTGAATTTTTCTTTATTTCTTAGATTGAGCGGGATGGTGAGGAAAAATTAAATGGCAATTTTGTTAAACATGTTTATTCCTTTTCATACGCTTACATAAAAGAAACACAAAGGGTGATTTTACATTTTAGTATTAATTCAACCTTTTCAGACTTGGGCTCCGTGGAGGAGTGTTCAACATTTTCTTCATAAGTAGGTTGCCTACGAATTTGAATTCTCCATTTCCCCTCCACCCGCTCTTTCAAAGACAAATTGTTCTTGTTGTTAACGATCAAAGTAACTTCTTCTGTAACTGGGAGTACCGGCCGATCTTTCAGTTGAATCTCCTTTACATCAACCTTTTGTGTTTCGTTTCTGATTGTGGGATGGAGGGTGTAATAAGTGCATTTTCTTGTTTCATCCTACAACAAGAAGTGAAGATTATTAAACATTACGATAAATACTATTTTCTCTTAACCATATATATTGTTTTATGCGCATGTTATTTTGAGCTCTCTTATATTTTAATTGCATCAAAAACTCAATGATTGCATATGGTAGAGTGAAGTTTAAAACATAATAGTGATATATACCTCTTTATTCTACAAAATTTGATCTGCGCCATTTTCTTTTTGGCATTCAAACAGCCGCAATGAGATGTCAGTAATACTTACGATTTTAGGCTTTTCCGAACCCCTTCTTCTTTTTCTTGAAGATCGCCGCTCGCTACGTTCCGCGCGCTGCTCCTACAAAATTTTAGCACTGTGTGAATTGATGGTCTAAGAAGTTATAGAATTTCTTCTGATTAATCGTGAGGATATCCCACCCAAAAACTTTTTTAAAAAACACGAACCTACTCAATGGAATTACTTTGAGAAGGAACAAAAATGATAGCAATTCCTATAATTTATGTTCCTCAGTAAACATCAATTGGCTAACCTTGGGTACAAAAAAATCTTTTGTCTTTGCGGAATTGATATTCTATGAGAAGTTCATTTCTATCAAATTTGAACTCAGTAGGGAAATAATTCTTTTCACTCTAACTTGGCTGGGAGTGGGAGTACTACCCTTTTTCATTGAAGATTTGTCACAAATATATGTGTATATATATATATATATATATATATATATATAAACACATATATGTATGTGGGTGGGTGAGAGTCATCTCTTCCATTGAATATTTCTCATATATATAAACTAGGACACATTTGTTATGAAAATTATTATTTAAAGAAAACATGTCTGAATGGAAATTTGAATTAAATCAAGAAAAATGTAGATTTACACTTAATATTCCCACGATAAAAAATCTCTAATCTCTGATTAAATAACGTTGAGCAAGGATATTAGTCATACAAATTACGATATGTTTTGTGAGACGTAGTACATTTTAAAATGTTGTGGATAGCAACGGAACAAGGGGTTTAATTTAAAATTTTCTTCCTCAATAATTAATACTAATAATTCTATATGTAAAAACGTATTAAAATGTACTTCAGCCAAACTAAATGAATGAATTAAATGTAAGTAATTCCTATTGCGTTAACTAACCGAATAGAATAAAGATTCTAAATTTGGTTAATAGACTCCAAAAATTGGTTCAATCGACATCAGAGTTAATATGATCTTGCAATGATTGTAATGCAACTAAGGTTCATGATAAGTTATATGAATTAATGAATACCATGTTAGAAGGGCTTGTTGTCGTGAAACCTACACGCACCAACTACAATGTATAAATTCAAATGTTGTTTAGGATTTTCCTAAAAGTGCATTGTTGTATCCTATAATTACACACACACACACACACACACTATTTTGCCTACAATTTGTAAATTGGACCATTATTGCGATAGATATCATTTCAGGAGAAAATAGCAAATATACATTATAGAAATATATAGATTTTATTCGACATTTCTCCTGGGACTCAACTCAAGTAAGCGACACTTAAATAATTGCTGTTTTCTTCGTTATTATTTACTTAGCTACTTAAACGATCAGGTATGAGTAGCGGTTTTAAGAAAAAACAATGAGATGTGAGCCATTTAAATGTAGTTTTATTTGTCATTATTTACTCCAACTACTGAAACGGTCAAGTGAGTAGCGGTTTTAAAATAAACGAGACCTGAGCCACCTATTTTCTTCCCGCGCGCCGGTGACATAACGGTCAAATTAATCACGCGCGCAAAGAAAAAAAATTAGAATCTGATATATCATGTTTTTAATAAGTGAAACTGATATATCATTAACGAGTAGATGGCCAAAGACTTGTTAAACTCTTTAACTGGCCAAAAAAGAAAAAAGTTCATGGCTATATCATTGAACCAGAATCTCCAATTTTTCATCTAGGTGCATTACTATTAAAAAATTATAATGTAAGATGAGAAAAAGAAAGTATTTTGATATATACATATACATATACATTATATGAAAAGCTTAATAAAGGATGAATTATCATGGTTGTTTAGCTTTTCAGAATGCGAGATCTAATATTTGAAAGAGGAGGAAGCCCTTGGGTTTCCTATTTCTTTTGAATCCAAAATATAATCAAGAAGTTTAAGGTTTTTTTTAACTCTAAAATTGAAATAGAAAACATACAACCACGTATACATCATAAACCATCAAAAAAACTTCTATAATCCAAATGATGAGTTTGTTTCTAACCTCTATTGGAGTTGCTTGCTCTGATGGTGGCTGTTGTGACAAAGGGACTTGGAAGAGTATCCCATTGATTCGACGGCACTGGAATTCTTCATCCCAAACAATCTCAGGAGGCACCTGCGAAGGTAAAGTTCAGGTAAATTAGACAGTAAATTATTATGAAAAAAAATCAAAATGATTTTGTAACATGATGTGTATTTGATTTTACGAAGTTGGTAAGTAATAACAATGTGTTTGCTGTTGGGTTTCGAGCCCCCATTGTCAGAGGAAGAAAGAAAACGATATGTCCTAGAAGTAGGTAAGGTGGGATGGTATAAATGTGTGAACAGACCAATTTATAGTGTGAATACAGCCAGGTGTGTGGGTTTTGAAATTTTCTTTATTTCTTAGATTGAACGGGATGGTGAGGAAAAATTAAATGGCAATTTTGTTAAACATGTTTATTCCTTTTCATACGCTTACATAAAAGAAACACAAAGGGTGATTTTACATTTTAGTATTAATTCAACCTTTTCAGACTTGGGCTCCGAGGAGGAGTGTTCAACATTTTCTTCATAAGTAGGTTGCCTACGAATCTGAATTCTCCATTTCCCCTCCACCCGCTCTTTCAAAGACAAATTGTTCTTGTTGTTAACGATCAAAGTAACTTCTTCTGTAACTGGGAGTACCGGCCGATCTTTCAGTTGAATCTCCTTTACATCAACCTTTTGTGTTTCGTTTCTGATTGTGGGATGGAGGGTGTAATAAGTGCATTTTCTTGTTTCATCCTACAACAAGAAGTGAAGATTATTAAACATTACGATAAATACTATTTTCTCTTAACCATATATATTGTTTTATGCGCATGTTATTTTGAGCTCTCTTATATTTTAATTGCATCAAAAACTCAATGATTGCATATGGTAGAGTGAAGTTTAAAACATAATAGTGATATATAACTCTTTATTCTACAAAATTTGATCTGCGCCATTTTCTTTTTGGCATTCTAACAGCCGCAATGAGATGTCAGTAATACTTACGATTTTAGGCTTTTCCGAACCCCTTCTTCTTTTTCTTGAAGATCGCCGCTCGCTACGTTCCGCGCGCTGCTCCTACAAAATTTTAGCACTGTGTGAATTGATGGTCTAAGAAGTTATAGAATTTCTTCTGATTAATCGTGAGGATATCCCACCCAAAAACTTTTTTAAAAAACACGAACCTACTCAATGGAATTACTTTGAGAAGGAACAAAAATGATAGCAATTCCTATAATTTATGTTCCTCAGTAAACATCAATTGGCTAACCTTGGGTACAAAAAAATCTTTTGTCTTTGCGGAATTGATATTCTATGAGAAGTTCATTTCTATCAAATTTGAACTCAGTAGGGAAATAATTCTTTTCACTCTAACTTGACTGGGAGTGGGAGTACTACCCTTTTTCATTGAAGATTTATCACAAATATATGTGTATATATATATATATATGTATATATATATATATAAACACATATATGTATGTGGGTGGGTGAGAGTCATCTCTTCCATTGAATATTTCTCATATATATAAACTAGGACACATTTGTTATGAAAATTATTATTTAAAGAAAACATGTCTGAATGGAAATTTGAATTAAATCAAGAAAAATGTAGATTTACACTTAATATTCCCACGATAAAAAATCTCTAATCTCTGATTAAATAACGTTGAGCAAGGAACTTAGTCATACAAATTACGATATGTTTTGTGAGACGTAGTACATTTTAAAATGTTGTGGATAGCAACGGAACAAGGGGTTTAATTTAAAATTTTCTTCCTCAATAATTAATACTAATAATTCTATATGTAAAAACGTATTAAAATGTACTTCAGCCAAACTAAATGAATGAATTAAATGTAAGTAATTCCTATTGCGTTAACTAACCGAATAGAATAAAGATTCTAAATTTGGTTAATAGACTCCAAAAATTGGTTCAATCGACGTCAGAGTTAATATGATCTTGCAATGATTGTAATGCAACTAAGGTTCATGATAAGTTCTATGAATTAATGAATACCATGTTAGAAGGGCTTGTTGTCGTGAAACCTACACGCACCAACTACAATGTATAAATTCAAATGTTGTTTAGGATTTTCCTAAAAGTGCATTGTTGTATCCTATAATTACACACACACACACACACACACTATTTTGCCTACAATTTGTAAATTGGACCATTATTGCGATAGATATCATTTCAGGAGAAAATAGCAAATATACATTATAGAAATATATAGATTTTATTCGACATTTCTCCTGGGACTCAACTCAAGTAAGCGACACTTAAATAATTGCTGTTTTCTTCGTTATTATTTACTTAGCTACTTAAACGATCAGGTATGAGTAGCGGTTTTAAGAAAAAACAATGAGATGTGAGCCATTTAAATGTAGTTTTATTTGTCATTATTTACTCCAACTACTGAAACGGTCAAGTGAGTAGCGGTTTTAAAATAAACGAGACCTGAGCCACCTATTTTCTTCCCGCGCGCCGGTGACATAACGGTCAAATTAATCACGCGCGCAAAGAAAAAAAATTAGAATCTGATATATCATGTTTTTAATAAGTGAAACTGATATATCATTAACGAGTAGATGGCCAAAGACTTGTTAAACTCTTTAACTGGCCAAAAAAGAAAAAAGTTCATGGCTATAACATTGAACCAGAATCTCCAATTTTTCATCTAGGTGCATTACTATTAAAAAAATATAATGTAAGATGAGAAAAAGAAAGTATTTTGATATATACATATACATATACATTATATGAAAAGCTTAATAAAGGATGAATTATCATGGTTGTTTAGCTTTTCAGAATGCGAGATCTAATATTTGAAAGAGGAGGAAGCCCTTGGGTTTCCTATTTCTTTTGAATCCAAAATATAATCAAGAAGTTTAAGGTTTTTTTTAACTCTAAAATTGAAATATAAAACATACAACCACGTATACATCATAAACCATCAAAAAAACTTCTATAATCCAAATGATGTGTTTGTTTCTAACCTCTATTGGAGTTGCTTGCTCTGACGGTGGCCGTTGTGACAAAGGGACTGGGAAGAGTATCCCATTGATTCGACGACACTGGAATTCTTCATCCCAAACAATCTCAAGAGGCACATGCGAAGGTAAAGTTCAGGTAAATTAGACAGTAAATTATTATGAAAACAAATCAAAATGATTTTGTAACCTGATGTGTATTTGATTTTACGAAGTTGGTAAGTAATAACAATGTGTTGGCAGTTGGGTTTCGAGCCCCCATTGTTTTGCAGAGGAAGAAAGAAAGCGATATGTCCTAGAAGTAGGTATGGTGGGATGGTATAAATGTGTGAACAGACCAATTTATAGTGTGAATACAGCCAGGTGTGTGGGTTGGATTTTTCCTTATTTGTTAGATTGAGCGGGATGGTGAGGAAAAATTAAATGGCAATTTTGTTAAACATGTTTATTCCTTTTCTGCCGCTTACATAAAAGAAACACAAAGGGTGATTTTACATTTTAGTTTTAATTCAACCTTTCAGACTTGGGCTCATAGGAGGAGTGTTCAACATTTTCTTCATAAGTAGGTCGCCTACGAATTTGAATTCTACATTTCCCCTCCACCCGCTCTTTCAAAGACAAATTGTTCTTGTTGTTAACGATCAAAGTAACTTCTTCTGTAACTGGGAGTACCAGCCGATCTTTCAGTTGAATCCCCTTTGCATCAACCATTTGTGTTTCGTTTCTGATTGTGGGATGGAGGGTGTAATAAGTGCATTTTTGTGTTTCATCCTACAACAAGAAGTGAAGATTATTTTTTTTATGCACATGTTATTTTGAGCTCTCTTATATTTTACTTGCATCAAAAAATCAATGATTGCATATGGTAGAGTGAAGTTTAAAACGTAATAGTGATATATACCTCTTTAATCTACAAAATTTGATCTGCGCCATTTCCTTTTTGGCATTCTAAAAGCCGCAATGAGATGTCAGTAATACTTACGATTTTAGGCTTTTTCGAACCCCTTCTTCTTTTTCTTGAAGATCGCCGCTCGCTACGTTCCGCACGCTGCTCCTGTAAAATTTTAGCACTGTGTGAATTGATGGTCTAAGAAGTTATAGAATTTCTTCTGATTAGTCGTGAGGATATCCCACCCAAAAACATTTTTAAAAAACACGAACCTACTCAATGGATTTACTTTGAGAAGGAAGAAAAATGATAGAAATTCCTATAATTTATGTTCCTCAGTACACATCAATTGGCCAACCTTGGGTACAAAAAAATCTTTTGTCTTTGCGGAATTGATATTCTATGAGAAGTTCATTTCGATCAAAGTTGAACTCAGTAAGGAAATAATTTAACTGGGAGTGGGAGTACTACCCTTTTTCATTGAAGATTTGTCACAAATATATGTGTATATATATATATATATACACACACACACAAATATGTATGTGGGTGGGTGAGAGTCATCTCTTCCATTGAATATTTGTCATATATATAAACTAGGACACATTTGTTATGAAAATTATTATTTAAAGAAAACATGTCTGAATGGAAATTTGAATTAAATCAAGAAAAATGTAGATTTACACTTAATATTCCCACGATAAAAAATCTCTAATCTCTGATTATATAACGTTGAGCAAGGAACTTAGTCATACAAATTACGAAATGTTTTTTGAGACGTAGTACATTTTAAAATGTTATGGATAGCAACGGAACAAGGGGTTTAATTTAAAATTTTCTTCCTCAATAATTAACTATATGTAAAAACGTATTAAAATGTACTTCAGCCAAACTTAATGAATGAATTAAATATAAGTAATTACTATTGCGTTAAATAACCGAATAGAATAAAGATTCTAAATTTGGTTTATAGACTAAAAAAATTGGTTCAATCGACATCAGAGTTAATATGATTTTGAAATGATTGTAATGCAACTAAGGTTCATGATAAGTTCTATGAATTAATGAATACCATGTTAGAAGGGCTTGTTGTCGTGAAACCTACACGCACCTACTACAATGTATAAATTCAAATGCTCTTTAGGATTTTCCTAAAAGTGCATTGCTGCATCCTATAATTATACACACACACACACACACACACACTATTTTGCCTACAAGTTGTAAATAGGACCGTTATTGCGATAGATATCATTTCAGGAGAAAATAGCAAATATACATTATAGAAATATACATATTTTATTCCACATATCCTCCTGGGACTCGACTCAAGTACGCGACACTTAAATAATTGCAGTTTTAATCGTTATTATTTACTCCAGCTAGTTAAACGATCAGGTATGGGTAGCGGTTTTAAGTAAAAACAATGAGATGTGAGCCAATTAAATGTAGTTTTATTTGTTATTATTTACTCCAACTATTTAAACGGTCAAGTGAATAGCGGTTTTAAAATAAATGAGACCCGAGCCACCTATTTTCTTCCCGCGCGCCAGTGACATAACTGTCAAGTTAATCACGCGCGCAAAGAAAAAAAATAGAATCTGATATATCTTTTTTTTAATAAGTGAATCTGATATATCATTAACGAGTAGATGGCCAAAGACTTGTTAAACTCTTTAACTGGCCAAAAAAAACAAAAAAAGTTCATGGCTATCACTTTGAACCAGAATCTCCAATTGTTCATCAAAGTGCATTACTATTAAAAAAAACATAATGTAAGATGAGAAAAAGAATGTATTTTGATATATACATATACATATACATTATATAAAAAGCTTAATAAAGGATGAATTATCATGGTTGTTTAGCTTTTCAGAATATGAGAACTAATATTTGTAAGAGGAGGAAGCCCTTGGGTTTCCTATTTCTTTGGAATCCAAAATATAATCAAGAAGTTTAAGGGTTTTTTTTTTAACTCTAAAATTGAAATAGAAAACATACAACCACGTATACATCATAAACCATCAAAAAACTTCTATATTCCAAATGATGAGTTTGTTTCTAACCTCTATTGGAGTTGCTTGCTCTAATGGTGGCCGTTGTGACAAAGGGACTGGGAAGAGTATCCCATTGATTCGACGGCACTGGAATTCTTCATCCCAAACAATCTCAGGAGGTACTTGCGAAGGTAAAATTAAGGTAAATTAGACAGTAAATTATTATGAAAACAAATCAACATGATTTTGTAACCTGATGTGTATTTGATTTTACGAAGTTGGTAAGTAATAACAATGTGTTGGCAGTGGGGTTTCGAGCCGCCATTGTTTTGCAGAGGAAGAAAGAAAGCGATATGTCTTAGAAGTAAGTAATGGGATGGTATAAATGTGTGAACATACCAATTTATAGTGTGAATACAGGCAGGTGTGTGGGTTTTGGATTTTTCTTTATTTGTTAGATTGAGCGGGCTGGTGAGGAAAACTTAAACGGCAATTTTGTTAAATATGTTTATTCCTCTTCTGCCGCTTACTTAAAAGAAACACAAAGGGTAATTTTACTTTTTAGTTTTAATTCTTGAATTTGTTCCCAAAAGAAGTTATTTGTTTTTGTCATCTTGCTATATTCGCAGTATGTTTCCTGATTCTAGCAATAATAATCTGGTAAAAGTTTGATTGCAGATTATTTAATTCAACAATTTCTGGAGATCTTGCAGTAATTGTTTTGATGAAATTCCTTCATAGATCACCGGCCAAGATTTTGATATTGACATTAGACTCTTTCGGCTATGACGATAATTTGATTAACATGAATGATGACATTAATAAATGTACTAGTTGATTAAAGAGAAGCGATTTTAGCGAGGGAAAGGCCCCGTGATTCAGCGGATTTAGCAGAATTCGCAGCTACATATGCGTGCAGTTGGCGTAAACTTGGAAGACACTCGGGCCAGATTACACAGGTTGGTACGAAGGATTGGGAAGCTCCGCGAGAAGGGTGTTACAAGATAAACTTTGATGAGGCGCGATTTGCTGAAGAAAGGTTGGTATTGGAGTTGTGGAGCGAGATCATGCGGGTAGAATCATTGCTCGGGTTCAGAAATGGAACGCTTGCTCCATCTTGTGTCGAGGCCGTAGCTGCTATTTGGGCCATCAAACTTGCGGTTGGGAAGGATTGACGGGAAGTCACATTTGAGGGCGACTGCTTAAATATTATTATTAGTATTATTTATCGCACTCTTGAGGATGCGAATTGCGTTAACTTGATCACGGACTTTCTACGCTTGTTTGAGCCACTAGATGGTTTTTCTATTCATTGGGTGGGTCGAGATGCCAACCAAGTTGCACACCAGCTAGCACGTACGGCGATAGGTGATGTAGTTGAGCCACATAATCTAGTGTTTCTGACAATTTAGGTTGATAATTGATGTGGGGCGGAGGTCTTTTTGCGCTATTGCTTTCTCTTTGTATCTTGACGTGTTATACGTCGGCAATGAATTTTTTGGTTATCTTAAAAAAAAATTAAATGGTAAAATCCAATACTAAATGTTCATTATATGTTGATCCACTTCATGAACTTTAAACATTCAAATTTGTCCTAAAAAAAATATGTATTTGTTACCTTATGCATCAGAAGAACAAAATACACAATACAAAACACAGCATTGGCACCATTTGTTGCAGCTATCCATGCACAAAATGGTTCTAGTGCTTTAGAAAGCGTGACTATTAATGTTCATTCTGTGACATACTTTAATTAACATCGCCAGGAAAAAAATCATTAACGAAAAAAACACTGGAAAAGAAGAAAGCACAATTTATGACAAATCCACAAGCTTGAGAATCGATTGTGCAGGAGATGTTGAACAATGTTGACCATAACTATTTTGTGCTTCTCCAGCTGTGAAAAAGATGTGAGTGTAAGTTGTGTAGCATGACAACAAAAATGTAAGGAAAGTATACACGTTAAAATCAAGAGAACTATTAAGTATATAATAAATAACTCACCTCATCACTTTGCACATAGTTTCCCAAATTTGAGGCTGTATGATGGCATTACAGCATATAATATGAATGTTGCAACATCTTTCGGAGAGCGAAGTTTCCTTTTCAACTTCTCGTGAACGTAAAACTAAAAACCATGATTGTTTTAGTTAGAAGATGATAATATTTGATTCATCATAAATAAATAAAAAATAATTCTTCATAAGAAAACGGCCATTGAAGTTCTTTTGCATCTAAATGCAAAAAAAAAAAAAAGTGTTTATGGAACATATACGTTCTTATGATCACATAACTAATCATAGCAAGAGAATTATAAAAATTGATAATATTTGTTTTCAACCAACAAATCTGATGTGATGCAAGTATATCGCAAATGTAGTCACGTTGAATGTGAACTCGAGATAGTAGTGTTGTAATTTATTAACATACGTTGTCCAACCTGCCCTTTGAGGATTGTTTAACCTTGTCAGACTTGTGCTTCGAGGAGTCTTCAAGGTTTTCTTCAACCTTTTCAGACTTGGGTTCCGAGGAGGAGTGTTCAATGTTTTCTTCATAAGTAGGTCCCCTGCGAATTTGAATTCTCCATTTCCCCTCCACCCGCTCTTTCAAAGACAAATTGTTCTTGTTGTTAACGATCAAAGTAACTTCTTTTGTAACTGGGAGTACCGGCCGATCTTTCAGTTGAATCTCCTTTACATCAACCTTTTGTGTTTCGTTTCTGATTGTGGGATGGAGGGTGTAATAAGTGCATTTTCTTGTTTCATCCTACAACAAGAAGTGAAGATTATTAAACATTACGATAAATGCTATTTTCTCTTAACCATATATATTGTTTTATGCGCATGTTATTTTGAGCTCTCTTATATTTTAATTGCATCAAAAACTCAATGATTGCATATGGTAGAGTGAAGTTTAAAACATAATAGTGATATATACCTCTTTAATCTACAAAATTTGATCTTCGCCATTTTCTTTTTGGCATTCTAACAGCCGCAATGAGATGTCAGTAATACTTACGATTTTAGGCTTTTCCGAACCCCTTCTTCTTTTTCTTGAAGATCGCCGCTCGCTATGTTCCGCGCGCTGCTCCTACAAAATTTTAGCACTGTGTGAATTGATGGTCTAAGAAGTTATAGAATTTCTTCTGATTAATCGTGAGGATATCCCACCCAAAAACTTTTTTAAAAAACACGAACCTACTCAATGGAATTACTTTGAGAAGGAACAAAAATGATAGCAATTCCTATAATTTATGTTCCTCAGTAAACATCAATTGGCTAACCTTGGGTAGAAAAAAATCTTTTGTCTTTGCGGAATTGATATTCTATGAGAAGTTCATTTCTATCAAATTTGAACTCAGTAGGGAAATAATTCTTTTCACTCTAACTTGAACTGGGAGTGGGAGTACTACCCTTTTTCATTGAAGATTTGTCACAAATATATGTGTATATATATATATATATATATATATATATATAAACACATATATGTATGTGGGTGGGTGAGAGTCATCTCTTCCATTGAATATTTCTCATATATATAAACTAGGACACATTTGTTATGAAAATTATTATTTAAAGAAAACATGTCTGAATGGAAATTTGAATTAAATCAAGAAAAATGTAGATTTACACTTAATATTCCCACGATAAAAAATCTCTAATCTCTGATTAAATAACGTTGAGCAAGGAACTTAGTCATACAAATTACGATATGTTTTGTGAGACGTAGTACATTTTAAAATGTTGTGGATAGCAACGGAACAAGGGGTTTAATTTAAAATTTTCTTCCTCAATAATTAATACTAATAATTCTATATGTAAACACGTATTAAAATGTACTTCAGCCAAACTAAATGAATGAATTAAATGTAAGTAATTCCTATTGCGTTAACTAACCGAATAGAATAAAGATTCTAAATTTGGTTAATAGACTCCAAAAATTGGTTCAATCGACATCAGAGTTAATATGATCTTGCAATGATTGTAATGCAACTAAGGTTCATGATAAGTTCTATGAATTAATGAATACCATGTTAGAAGGGCTTGTTGTCGTGAAACCTACACGCACCAACTACAATGTATAAATTCAAATGTTGTTTAGGATTTTCCTAAAAGTGCATTGCTGTATCCTATAATTACACACACACACACACACACACACACACACTATTTTGCCTACAATTTGTAAATTGGACCGTTATTGCGATAGATATCATTTCAGGAGAAAATAGCAAATATACATTATAGAAATATATAGATTTTATTCGACATTTCTCCTGGGACTCAACTCAAGTAAGCGACACTTAAATAATTGTTGTTTTATTCGTTATTATTTACTTAGCTACTTAAACGATCAGGTATGAGTAGCGGTTTTAAGAAAAAACAATGAGATGTGAGCCATTTAAATGTAGTTTTATTTGTCATTATTTACTCCAACTACTGAAACGGTCAAGTGAGTAGCGGTTTTAAAATAAACGAGACCTGAGCCACCTATTTTCTTCCTGCGCGCCGGTGACATAACGGTCAAGTTAATCACGCGCGCAAAGAAAAAAAATTAGAATCTGATATATCATGTTTTTAATAAGTGAAACTGATATATCATTAACGAGTAGATGGCCAAAGACTTGTTAAACTCTTTAACTGGCCAAAAAAGAAAAAAGTTCATGGCTATAACATTGAACCAGAATCTCCAATTTTTCATCTAGGTGCATTACTATTAAAAAAATATAATGTAAGATGAGAAAAAGAAAGTATTTTGATATATACATATACATATACATTATATGAAAAGCTTAATAAAGGATGAATTATCATGGTTGTTTAGCTTTTCACAATGCGAGATCTAATATTTGAAAGAGGAGGAAGCCCTTGGGTTTCCTATTTCTTTTGAATCCAAAACATAATCAAGAAGTTTAAGGTTTTTGTTAACTCTAAAATTGAAATAGAAAACATACAACCACGTATACATCATAAACCATCAAAAAAACTTCTATAATCCAAATGATGAGTTTGTTTCTAACCTCTATTGGAGTTGCTTGCTCTGAAGGTGGCTGTTGTGACAAAGGGACTTGGAAGAGTATCCCATTGATTCGACGGCAATGGAATTCTTCATCCCAAACAATCTCAGGAGGCACCTGCGAAGGTAAAGTTCAGGTAAATTAGACAGTAAATTATTATGAAAAAAAATCAAAATGATTTTGTAACCTGATGTGTATTTGATTTTACGAAGTTGGTAAGTAATAACAATGTGTTTGCTGTTGGGTTTCGAGCCCCCATTGTCAGAGGAAGAAAGAAAGCGATATGTCCTAGAAGTAGGTAAGGTGGGATGGTATAAATGTGTGAACAGACCAATTTATAGTGTGAATACTGCCAGGTGTGTGGGTTTTGAATTTTTCTTTATTTCTTAGATTGAGCGGGATGGTGAGGAAAAATTAAATGGCAATTTTGTTAAACATGTTTATTCCTTTTCATACGCTTACATAAAAGAAACACAAAGGGTGATTTTACATTTTAGTTTTAATTCAACCTTTTCAGACTTGGGCTCATAGGAGGAGTGTTCAACATTTTCTTCATAAGTAGGTTGCCTACGAATTTGAATTCTCCATTTCCCCTCCACCCGCTCTTTCAAAGACAAATTGTTCTTGTTGTTAACGATCAAAGTAACTTCTTTGGTAACTGGGAGTACTAGCCGATCTTTCAGTTGAATCTCCTTTGCATCAACCTTTTGTGTTTCGTTTCTGATTGTGGGATGGAGGGTGTAATAAGTGCATTTTTTTGTTTCATCCTACAACAAGAAGTGAAGATTATTAAACATTACGATAAATGCTATTTTCTCTTAACCATATATAGTTTTTTATGCGCATGTTATTTTGAGCTCTCTTATATTTTACTTGCATCAAAAAATCAATGATTGCATATGGTAGAGTGAAGTTTAAAACGTAATAGTGATATATACCTCTTTAATCTACAAAATTTGATCTGCGCCATTTCCTTTTTGGCATTCTAACAGCCGCAATGAAATGTCAGTAATACTTACGATTTTAGGCTTTTTCGAACCCCTTCTTCTTTTTCTTGAAGATCGCCGCTCGCTACGTTCCGCACGCTGCTCCTGAAAATTTTTAGCACTGTGTGAATTGATGGTCTAAGAAGTTATAGAATTTCTTCTGATTAATCGTGAGGATATCCCACCCAATTTTGTTTTTTTAAAAACACGAACCTACTCAATGGATTTACTTTGAGAAGGAACAAAAATGATAGCAATTCCTATAATTTATGTTCCTCAGTAAACATCAATTGGCTAACCTTGGGTACAAAAAAATCTTTTGCCTTTGCGGAATTGATATTCTATGAGAAGTTCATTTCTATCAAAGTTGAACACAGTAAGGAAATAATTCTTTTCACTCTAACTTGAACTGGAGTGGGAGTACTACTCTTTTTCATTGAACATTTGTCATAAATATATGTGTATATATATATATATATATATAAACATATATGTATGTGGGTGGGTGAGAGTCATCTCTTCAATTGAATATTTGTCATATACGTAAAGTAGGACACATTTGTTATGAAAATTATTATTTAAAGAAAACATGTCTGAATGGAAATTTGAATTAAATCAAGAAAAATGTAGATTTACACTTAATATTCCCGCGATAAAAAATCTATAAACTCTGATTAAATAACGTTGTTCAAGGAACTTAGTCGTACAAATTACGAAATGTTTTGTGAGACGTAGTACATTTTAAAATGTTGTGGATAGCAACGGAACAAGGGGTTTAATTTAAATTTTTTTCCTCAATAATTAATACTAATAATTCTATATGTAAAAACGTATTAAAATGTACTTCAGCCAAACTAAATGCATGAATTAAATATAAGTAATTACTATTGCGTTAAATAACCGAATAGAATAAAGATCCTAAATTTGGTTAATAGACTCCAAAAATTGGTTCAATCGACATCAGAGTTAATATGATTGTGAAATGATTGTAATGCAACTAAGGTTCATGATAAGTTCTATGAATTAATGAATACCATGTTAGAAGGGCTTGTTGTCGTGAAACCTACACGCACCCACTACAAAGTACAAATTCAAATGCTGTTTAGGATTTTCCTAAAAGTGCATTGCTGCATCCTATAATTATACACACACACACACACACTATTTTGCCTACAATTTGTAATCAGGAGAAAATAGCAAATATACATTATAGAAATATACAGATTTTATTCCACATTTCCTCCTGGGACTCGACTCAAGTAAGCGACACTTAAATAATTGCTGTTTTATTCGTTATTATTTACTTAGCAACTTAAACGATCAGGTATGGGTAGCGGGTTTAAGAAAAAAAATGAGATGTGAGCCATTTAAATGTAGTTTTATTTGTTATTATTTACTCCAACTACTTAAACGGTCAAGTGAGTAACGGTTTTAAAATAAATGAGACCCGAGGCACCTATTTTCTTCCCGCGCGCCAGTGACATAACGGTCAAGTTAATCACGCGCGCAAAGCAAAAAAATTAGAATCTGATATATCTTTTATTTAATAAGTGAAACTGATATATCATTAACGAGTAGATGGCCAAAGACTTGTTAAACTTTATAACTGGCCAAAAAAAAAAAAGGTTCATGGCTAAACCAGAATCTCCAACTGTTCATCAAGGTGCATTACTATTAAAAAACACATAATGTAAGATGATAAAAAGAAAGTATTTTGATATATACATATACATATACATTATATAAAAAGCTTAATAAAGGATGAATTATCATGGTTGTTTAGCTTTTCAGAATGCGAGATCTAATATTTGAAAGAGGAGGAAACCCTTGGGTTTCCTATTTCTTTTGAATCCAAAATATAATCAAGAAGTTTAAGGTTTTTTTTAACTCTAAAATTGAAATATAAAACATACAACCACGTATACATCATAAACCATCAAAAAAACTTCTATAATCCAAATGATGAGTTTGTATCTAACCTCTATTGGAGTTGCTTGCTCTGACGGTGGCCGTTGTGACAAAGGGACTGGGAAGAGTATCCCATTGATTCGACGGCACTGGAATTCTTCATCCCAAACAATCTCAAGAGGCACCTGCGAAGGTAAAGTTCAGGTAAATTAGACAGTAAATTATTATGAAAACAAATCAAAATGATTTTGTAACCTGATGTGTATTTGATTTTACGAAGTTGGTAAGTAATAACAATGTGTTGGCAGTTGGGTTTCGAGCCCCCATTGTTTTGCAGAGGAAGAAAGAAAGCGATATGTCCTAGAAGTAGGTATGGTGGGATGGTATAAATGTGTGAACAGACTAATTTATAATGTGAATACAGCCAGGTGTGTGGGTTGGATTTTTCCTTATTTGTTAGATTGAGCGGGATGGTGAGGAAACATTAAATGGCAATTTTGTTAAACATGTTTATTCCTTATCTGCCGCTTACATAAAAGAAACACAAAGGGTGATTTTACATTTTAGTTTTAATTCAACCTTTCAGACTTGGGCTCATAGGAGGAGTGTTCAACATTTTCTTCATAAGTAGGTCGCCTACGAATTTGAATTCTACATTTCCCCTCCACCCGCTCTTTCAAAGACATGTTGTTCTTGTTGTTAACGATCAAAGTAACTTCTTCTGTAACTGGGAGTACCAACCGATCTTTCAGTTGAATCTCCTTTGCATCAACCTTTTGTGTTTCGTTTCTGATTGTGGGATGGAGGGTGTAATAAGTGCATTTTCGTGTTTCATCCTACAACAAGAAGTAAAGATTAATAAACATTACGATAAATGCTATTTTCTCTTAACCATATATAGTTTTTTATGCACATGTTATTTTGAGCTCTCTTATATTTTACTTGCATCAAAAAATCAATGATTGCATATGGTAGAGTGAATTTAAAACATAATAGTGATATATACCTCTTTAATCTACAAAATTTGATCTTCGCCATCTTCTTTTTGGCATTCTAACAGCCGCAATGAGATGAGTAATACTTACGATTTTAGGCTTTTTCGAACCCCTTCTTCTTTTTCTTGAAAATCGCCGCTCGCTACGTTCCGCATCCTATAATTATAGACACACACACACACACACACACACACACTATTTTGCCTACAATTTGTAAATTGGACCGTTATTGCGATAGATATCATTTCACGAGAAAATAGCATATATACATTATAGAAATATACAGATTTTATTCCGCATATCCTCCTGGGACTCGACTCAAGTACGCGACACTTAAATAATTGCAGTTTTAATCGTTATTATTTACTCCAGCTAGTTAAACGATCAGGTATGGGTAGCGGTTTTAAGAAAAAACAATGAGATGTGAGCCAATTAAATGTAGTTTTATTTGTTATTATTTACTCCAACTATTTAAACGGTCAAGTGAATAGCGGTTTTAAAATAAATGAGACCCGAGCCACCTATCTTCTTCCCGCGCGCCAGTGACATAACGGTCAAGTTAATCACGCGCACAAAGAAAAAAAATAGAATCTGATATATCTTTTTTTTAATAAGTGAATCTGATATATCATTAACGAGTAGATGGCCAAAGACTTGTTAAACTCTTTAACTGGCCAAAAAAAACAAAAAAAGTTCATGGCTATCACTTTGAACCAGAATCTCCAATTGTTCATCAATGTGCATTACTATTAAAAAAAACATAATGTAAGATCAGAAAAAGAAAGTATTTTGATATATACATATACATATACATTATATAAAAAGCTTAATAAAGGATGAATTATCATGGTTGTTTAGCTTTTCAGAATATGAGATCTAATATTTGTAAGAGGAGGAAGCCCTTGGGTTTCCTATTTCTTTTGAATCCAAAATATAATCAAGAAGTTTAAGTTTTTTTTTTAACTCTAAAATTGAAATAGAAAACATACAACCACGTATACATCATAAACCATCAAAAAAACTTCCATATTCCAAATAATGAGTTTGTTTCTAACCTCTATTGGAGTTGCTTGCTCTGATGGTGGCCGTTGTGACAAAGGGACTGGGAAGAGTATCCCATTGATTCGACGGCACTGGAATTCTTCATCCCAAACAATCTCAGGAGGTACCTGCGAAGGTAAAATTAAGGTAAATTAGACAGTAAATTATTATGAAAACAAATCAACCTGATTTTGTAACCTGATGTGTATTTGATGTTACGAAGTTGGTAAGTAATAACAATGTGTTGCCAGTCGGGTTTTGAGCCGCCATTGTTTTGCAGAGGAAGAAAGAAAGCGATATGTCTTAGAAGTAGGTAATGGGATGGTATAAATGTGTGAACAAACCAATTTATAGTGTGAATACAGGCAGGTGTGTGGATTTTGGATTTTTCTTTATTTGTTAGATTGAGCGGGCTGGTGAGGAAAACTTAAATGGCAATTTTGTTAAATATGTTTATTCCTCTTCTGCCGCTTACTTAAAAGAAACACAAAGGGTAATTTTACTTTTTAGTTTTAATTCTTGAATTTGTTCCCAAAATAAGTTATATGTTTTTGTCATTTCAGTCCCATCCGTCCACGAATAATACTAGCAAAATCTTTCAGTCTAGAGTCTGAAAATATTAATGATCTTACTATATTCGCAGTATGTTTCCTGATTCTAGCAATAATAATCTGGTAAAAGTTTGATTGCAGATTATTTAATTCAACAATTTCTGGAGATCTTGCAGTAATTGTTTTGATGAAATTCCTTCATAGATCACTGGCCAAGATTTTGATATTGACATTAGGCTCTTTCGGCTATGATGATAATTTGATTAACATGAATGATGACATTAATAAATGTACTAGTTGATTAAAGAGAATCGATTTTAGCGAGGGAAAGGCCCCGTGATTCAGCGGATTTAGCAGAATTCGCAGCTACATATACGTGCAGTTGGCGTAAACTTGGAAGACACTCGTGCCAGATTACACAGGTTGGTACGAAGGATTGGGAAGCTCCGCGAGAAGGGTGTTACAAGATAAACTTTGATGGGGCGCGATTTGCTGAAGAAAGGTTGGTATTGGAGTTGTGGAGCGAGATCATGCGGGTAGAATCATTGCTCGGGTTCAGAAACGAAACGCTTGCTCCATCTTGTGTCGAGGCCGTAGCTTGATCACGGACTTTCTACGCTTGTTTGAGCCACTAGATGGTTTTTCTATTCATTGGGTGGGTCGAGATGCCAACCAAGTTGCACACCAGCTAGCACGTACGGCGATAGGTGATGTAGTTGAGCCACATAATCTAGTGTTTCCGACGATTTAGGTTGATAATTGATGTGGGGTGGAGGTCTTTTTGCGCTATTGCTTTCTCTTTGTATCTTGACGTGTTATACGTCGGCAATGAATTTTTTGGTTATCTTAAAAAAAAAAAAAATGGTAAAATCCAATACTAAATGTTCATTATATGTTGATCCACTTCACGAACTTTAAACATTCAAATTTGTCCTAAAAAAAATATGTATTTGTTACCTTATGCATCAGAAGAACAAAATACACAATACAAAACACAGCATTGGCACCATTTGTTGCAGCTATCGATGCACAAAATGGTTCTAGTGCTTTAGAAAGCGTGACTATTAATGTTCATTCTGTGACATACTTTAATTAACATCGCCGGGAAAAAAATCATTACCGAAAAAAACACTGGAAAAGAAGAAAGCACAATTTATGACAAATCCACAAGCTTGAGAATCGATTGTGCAGGAGATGTTGAACAATGTTGACCATAACTATTTTGTGCTTCTCCAGCTGTGAAAAAGATGTGAGTGTAAGTTGTGTAGCATGACAACAAAAATGTAAGGAAATTATACACGTTAAAATCAAGAGAAGTATTAAGTATATAATAAATAACTCACCTCATCACTTTGCACATAGTTTCCCAAATTTGAGGCTGTATGATGGCAATACAGCATATAATATGAATGCTGCAACATCTTTCGGAGACCGAAGTTTCCTTTTCAACTTCTCGCGAACGTAAAACTAAAAACCATGATTGTTTTAGTTAGAAGATGATAATATTTGATTCATCATAAATAAATAAAAAATAATTCTTCATAAGAAAACGGCCATTGAAGTTCTTTTGCATCTAAATGCAAAAAAAAAAAAAAAAGTGTTTATGGAACATATACGTTCTTATGATCACATAACTAATAATAGCAAGAGAATTATAAAAATTGATAATATTTGTTTTCAACCAACAAATCTGATGTGATGCAAGTATATAACAAATGTAGTCACGTTGAATGTGAACTCGAGATAGTAGTGTTGTAATTTATTAACATACCTTGTCGAACCTGCCCTTTGAGGATTGTTTAACCTTGTCAGACTTGTGCTTCGAGGAGTCTTCAAGGTTTTCTTCAACCTTTTCAGACTTGGGCTCCGAGGAGGAGTGTTCAACGTTTTCTTCATAAGTAGGTCCCCTGTGAATTTGAATTCTCCATTTCCCCTCCACCCGCTCTTTCAAAGACAAATTGTTCTTGTTGTTAACGATCAAAGTAACTTCTTCTGTAACTGGGAGTACCGACCGATCTTTCAGTTGAATCTCCTTTACATCAACCTTTTGTGTTTCATTTCTGATTGTGGGATGGAGGGTGTAATAAGTGCATTTTCTTGTTTCATCCTACAACAAGAAGTGAAGATTATTAAACATTACGATAAATGCTATTTTCTCTTAACCATATATATTGTTTTATGCGCATGTTATTTTGAGCTCTCTTATATTTTACTTGCATCAAAAACTCAATGTTTGCATATGGTAGAATGAAGTTTAAAACATAATAGTGATATATACCTCTTTAATCTACAAAATTTGATCTGCGCCATTTTCTTTTTGGCATTCTAACAGCCGCAATGAGATGTCAGTAATACTTACGATTTTAGGCTTTTCCGAACCCCTTCTTCTTTTTCTTGAAGATCGCCGCTCGCTACGTTACGCACGGTGCTCCTACAAAATTTTAGCACTGTGTGAATTGCTGGTCTAAGAAGTTATAGAATTTCTTTTGATTAATCGTGAGGATATCCCACCCAAAAACTTTTTTAAAAAACACAAACCTACTCAATGGATTTACTTTGAGAAGGAACAAAAATGATAGCAATTCCTATAATTTATGTTCCTCAGTAAACATCAATTGGCTAACCTTGGGTACAAAAAAATCTTTTGTCTTTGCGGAATTGATATTCTATGAGAAGTTCATTTCTATCAAAGTTGAACACAGTAAAGAAATAATTCTTTTCACTCTAACTTGAACTGGGAGTGGGAGTTCTACTTTTTTTCATTGAACATTTGTCACAAATATATGTATATATATATATATATATAATAGAAAACATGTCTGAATGGAAATTTGAATTAAATCAAGAAAAATGTAGATTTACACTTAATATTCCCACGATAAAAAATCTCTAATCTCTGATTAAATAACGTTGAGCAAGGAACTTAGTCATACAAATTACGATATGTTTTGTGAGACGTAGTACATTTTAAAATGTTGTGGATAGCAACGGAACGAGGGGTTTAATTTAAAATTTTCTTCCTCAATAATTAATACTAATAATTCTATATGTAAAAACGTATTAAAATGTACTTCAGCCAAACTAAATGAATGAATTAAATGTAAGTAATTACTATTGCGTTAACTAACCGAATAGAATAAAGATTCTAAATTTGGTTAATAGACTCCAAAAATTGGTTCAATCGACATCAGAGTTAATATGATCTTGCAATGATTGTAATGCAACTAAGGTTCATGATAAGTTCTATGAATTAATGAATACCATGTTAGAAGGGCTTGTTGTCGTGAAACCTACACGCACCCACTACAATGTATAAATTCAAATGCTGTTTAGGATTTTCCTAATAGTGCATTGCTGCATCCTATAATTACACACACACACACACACACTATTTTGCCTACAATTTGTAAATTGGACCGTTATTGCGATTGATATCATTTCAGGTGAAAACAACAAATATACATTATTGAAATATACAGATTTTATTCGACATTTCCTCCTGGGACTCGACCCAAGTAAGCGACACTTAAATAATTGCTGTTTTATTCGTTATTATTTACTTAGCTAATTAAACGATCAGGTATGAGTAGCGGTTTTAAGAAAAAACAATGAGATGTGAGCCATTTAAATGTAGTTTTATTTGTCATTATTTACTCCAACTACTGAAACGGTCAAGTGAGTAGCGGTTTTAAAATAAATGAGACCTGAGCCACCTATTTTCTTCCCGCGCGCCGGTGAGTTAATCACGCGCGCAAAGAAAAAAAATAGAATCTGATATATCATGTTTTTAATAAGTGAAACTGATATATCATTAACGAGTAGATGGGCAAAGACTTGTTAAACTCTTTAACTGGCCAAAAAAGAAAAAAGTTCATGGCTATAACATTGAACCAGAATCTCCAATTGTTCATCTAGGTGCATTACTATTAAAAAAATATAATGTAAGATGAGAAAAAGAAAGTATTTTGATATATACATATACATATACATTATATAAAAAGCTTAATAAAGGATGAATTATCATGGTTGTTTAGCTTTTCAGAATGCGAGATCTAATATTTGAAAGAGGAGGAAGCCCTTGGGTTTCCTATTTCTTTTGAATCCAAAATATAATCAAGAAGTTTAAGGTTTTTTTTTAACTCTAAAATTGAAATAGAAAACATACAACCACGTATACATCATAAACCATCAAAAAAATTCTATAATCCAAAAGATGAGTTTGTTTCTAATCTCTATTGGAATTGATTGCTCTGATGGTGGCTGTTGTGACAAAGGGACTTGGAAGAGTATCCCATTGATTCGACGGCACTGGAATTCTTTATCCCAAACAATCTCAGGAGGCACCTGCGAAGGTAAAGTTCAGGTAAATTAGACAGTAAATTATTATGAAAAAAAATCAAAATGATTTTGTAACCTGATGTGTATTTGATTTTACGAAGTTGGTAAGTAATAACAATGTGTTTGTTGTTGGGTTTCGAGCCCCCATTGTTTTGCAGAGGAAGAAAGAAAGCGATATGTCCTAGAAGTAGATAAGGTGGGATGGTATAAATGTGTGAACAAACCAATTTATAGTGTGAATACAGCCAGGTGTGTGGGTTTTGGATTTTTCTTTATTTCTTAGATTGAGCGGGATGGTAAGGAAAAATTAAATGGCAATTTTGTTAAACATGTTTATTCCTTTTCATACGCTTACATAAAAGAAACACAAAGGGTGATTTTACATTTTAGTTTTAATTCAACCTTTTCAGACTTGGGCTCCGAGGAGGAGTGTTCAACATTTTCTTCATAAGTAGGTCGCCTACGAATTTGAATTCTCCATTTCCCCTCCACCCGCTCTTTCAAAGACAAAATGTTCTTGTTGTTAACGATCAAAGTAACTTCTTCTATAACTGGGAGTACCGGTCGATCTTTCAGTTGAATCTCCTTTACATCAACCTTTTGTGTTTCGTTTCTGATTATGGGATGGAGGGTGTAATAAGTGCATTTTCTTGTTTCATCCTACAACAAGAAGTGAAGATTATTAAACATTACGATAAATGCTATTTTCTCTGAACCGTATATATTTTTTTATGCACATGTTATTTTGAGCTCTCTTATATTTTACTTGCATCAAAAAATCAATGATTGCATATGGTAGAGTGAAGTTTAAAATGTAATAGTGATATATACCTCTTTAATCTACAAAATTTGATCTGCGCCATTTCCTTTTTGGCATTCTAACAGCCGCAATGAGATGTCAGTAATAGTTACGATTTTAGGCTTTTTCGAACCCCTTCTTCTTTTTCTTGAAGATCGCCGCTCGCTACGTTCTGCACGCTGCTTCTGCAAAATTTTAGCACTGTGTGAATTGATGGTCTAAGAAGTTATAGAATTTCTTCACATTAATCGTGAGGATATCCCACCCAATTTTTTTTTAAAAAAACACGAACCTACTCAATGGATTTACTTTGAGAAGGAACAAAAACGATAGCAATTCCTATAATTTATGTTCCTCAATAAACATCAATTGGCTAACCTTGGGTACAAAAAAATCTTTTGCCTTTGCGGAATTGATATTCTATGAGAAGTTCATTTCTATCAAAGTTGAACACAGTAAGGAAATAATTCTTTTCACTCTAACTTGAAGGGAGTGGGAGTACTACTCTTTTTCATTGAACATTTGTCATAAATATATGTGTATATATATATATATATATATATATATATAAACACGTATATGTTTGTGGGTGGGTGAGAGTCATCTCTTCCATTGAATATTTGTCATATATGTAAACTAGGACACATTTGTTATGAAAATTACTATTTAAAGAAAACATGTCTTAATGGAAATTTGAATTAAATCAAGAAAAATGTAGATTTACACTTAATATTCCCGCGATAAAAAATCTATAAACTCTGATTAAATAACATTGTTCAAGGAACTTAGTCGTACAAATTACGAAATGTTTTGTGAGACGTAGTACATTTTAAAATGTTGTGGATAGCAATGGAACAAGGGGTTTAATTTAATTTTTTTTCCTCAATAATTAATAATAATAATTCTATATGTAAAAACGTATTAAAATGTACTTCAACCAAACTAAATGCATGAATTAAATATAAGTAATTACTATTGCGTTAAATAACCGAATAGAATAAAGATCCTAAATTTGGTTAATAGACTCCAAAAATTGGTTCAATCGACATCAGAGTTAATATGATTTTGCAATGATTGTAATGCAACTAAGGTTCATGATAAGTTCTATGAATTAATGAATACCATGTTAGAAGGGCTTGTTGTCGTGAAACCTACACGCACCCACTACAACATATAAGTTCAAATGCTGTTTAGGATTTTCCTAAAAGTGCATTGATGCATCCTATAATTATACACACACACACACACACACACCCTATTTTGCCTACAATTTGTAAGTTGGACCGTTATTGCGATAGATATCATTTCAGGAGAAAATAGCAAATATACATCATAGAAATATATAGATTTTATTCCACATTTCGTCCTGGGACTCGACTCAAGTAAGCGACACTTAAATAATTGCAGTTTTAATCGTTATTATTTACTCCAGCTAGTTAAAAGATCAGGTATGGGTCGCGGTTTTAAGAAAAAACAATGAGATGTGAGCCAATTAAATGTAGTTTTATTTGTTATTATTTACTCCAACTATTTAAACGGTCAAGTGAAAAGCGGTTTCAAAATAAATGAAACCCGAGCCACCTATTTTCTTCCCGCGCGCCAGTGACATAACGGTCAAGTTAATCACGCGCGCAAACAAAAAAACATAAAATCTGATATATCTTTATTTTAATAAGTGAAACTGAAATATCATTAACGAGTAGATGGCCAAAGACTTGTTAAACTCTTTAACTCGACAAAAAAAACAAAAAAAGTTTATGGCTATCACATTGAACCAGAATCTCCAATTGTTCATCAAGGTGCATTACTATTAAAAAACACATAATGTAAGATGAGAAAAAGAAAGTATTTTGATATATACATATACATATACATTATATAAAAAGCTTAATAAAGGATGAATTATCATGGTTGTTTAGTTTTTCAGAATATGAGATCTAATATTTGTAAGAGGAGGAAGCCCCTGGGTTTCCTATTTCTTTTGAATCCAAAATATAATCAAGAAGTTTAATGTTTTTTTTTTTAACTCTAAAATTGAAATAGGAAACATACAACCACGTATACATCATAAACCATCAAAAAAACTTCTATAATCCAAATGATGAGTTTGTTTCTAACCTCTATTGGAGTTGCTTGCTCTGATGGTGGCCGTTGTGACAAAGGGACTGGGAAGAGTATCCCATTGATTCGACGACACTGGAATTCTTCATCCCAAACAATCTCAGGAGGTACATGCGAAGGTAAAATTAAGGTAAATTAGACAGTAAATTATTATGAAAACAAATCAACATGATTTTGTAACCTGATGTGTATTTGATTTTACGAAGTTGGTAAGTAATAACAATGTGTTTGCAGTCGGGTTTCGAGCTGCCATTGTTTTGCAGAGGAAGAAAGAAAGCGATATGTCTTAGAAGTAGTTATGGTGGGATGGTATAAATGTGTGAACAGGCCAATTTATAGTTTGAATACAAGCAGGTGTGTGGGTTTTGGATGTTTCTTTATTTTTTAGATTGAGCGGGCTGGTGAGGAAAACTTAAATGGCAATTTGTTAAATATGTTTATTCCTCTTCTGCCGCTTACTTAAAAGAAACACAAATGGTAATTTTACTTTTTAGTTTTAATTCTTGAATTTGTTCCCAAAAGAAGTTATATGCTTTTGTCATTTCAGTCCCATCCGTCCACGAACAATACTAGAAAAATCTTTCAGTCTAGAGTCTGAAAATATTAATGATCTTACTATATTCGCAGTATGTTTCCTGATTCTAGCAATAATAATCTGGTAAAAGTTTGATTGCAGATTATTTAATTCAACAATTTCTGGAGATCTTGCAGTAATTGTTTTGATGAAATTCCTTCATAGATGACCGGCCAAGATTTTGATATTGACATTAGACTCTTTCGGCTATGACGATAATTTGATTAACATGAATGATGACATTAATAAATGTGCTAGTTGATTAAAGAAAAGCGATTTTAGCGAGGGAAAAGCCCCGTGATTCAGCTGATTTAGCAGAATTCGCAGCTACATATGCGTGCAGTTGGCGTAAACTTGGAAGACACTCGGGCCTGATTACACAGGTTGGTACGAAGGATTGGGAAGCTCCGCGAGAAGGGTGTTACAAGATAAACTTTGATGGGGCGCGATTTGCTGAAGAAAGGTTGGTATTGGAGTAGTGGTGCGAGATCATGCGGGTAGAATCATCGCTCGGGTTCAGAAACGGTTGACGCCAACGCTTGCTCCGTCTTGTGGCGAGGCCGTAGCTGCTCTTTGGGCCATCAAACTTGCGGTTGGGATGGATTGGTGGGAAGTCACATCTGAGGGCGACTGCTTAAATATTATTATTAGTATTATTTATCGCACTCTTGAGAATGCGAATTGCGTTAACTTGATCACGGACTTTCTACGCTTGTTTGAGCCACTAGATGGTTTTTCTATTCGTTGGGTGGGTCGAGATGCCAACCAAGTTGCACACCAGCAAGCACGTACGACGATAGGTGATGTAGTTTAGCCACATAATCTAGCGTTTACGACGATTTAGGTTGATAATTGATGTGGGGTGGAGGTCTTTTTGCGCTATTGCTTTCTCTTTGTATCTTGACGTGTTATACGTCGGCAATGAAATTTTTGGTTAACTTAAAAAAAAATTTAAATGGTAAAATCCAATACTAAATGTTCATTATATGTTGATCCACTTCATGAACTTTAAACATTCAAATTTGTCCTCAAAAAAACATGTATTTGTTACCTTATGCATCAGAAGAACAAAATACACAATACAAAACACAGCATTGGCACCATTTGTTGCTGCTATCCATGCACAAAATGGTTCTAGTGCTTTACAAAGCGTGACTATTAATGTTCATTCTGTGACATACTTTAATTAACATCGCCGGGAAAAAATC
The DNA here is from genome assembly GCA_948329865.1 of Linaria vulgaris. Taxonomy (NCBI): domain Eukaryota; kingdom Viridiplantae; phylum Streptophyta; class Magnoliopsida; order Lamiales; family Plantaginaceae; genus Linaria; species Linaria vulgaris. The sequence goes on from OX415252.1 coordinate 12,061,563, forward strand.
ATTAACGAAAAAAACACTAGAAAAGAAGAAAGCACAATTTATGACAAATCCACAAGCTTGAGAATCGATTGTGCAGGAGATGTTGAAAAATGTTGGCCATAACTATTTTGTGCTTCTCCTGCTGTGAAAAAGATGTGAGTGTAAGTTGTGTAGCATGACAACAAAAATGTAAGGAAATTATACACGTTAGAATCAAGAGAACTATTCAGTATATAATAAATAACTCACCTCATCACTTTGCACATAGTTTCCCAAATTTGAGGCCATATGATGGCATTACAGCAAATAATATGAATGCTGCAACATCTTTAGGAGACCAAGTTTCCTTTTCAACTTCTCGTGAACGTAAAACTAAAAACCATGATTGTTTTAGTTAGAAGATGATAATATTTGATTCATCATAAATAAATAAAAAATAATTCTTCATAAGAAAACGGCCATTGAAGTTCTTTTGCATCTAAATGCAAAAAAAAAAAAAAGTGTTTATGGAACATATACGTTCTTATGATCACATAACTAATCATAGCAAGCGAATTATAAAAATTGATAATATTTGTTTTCAACCAACAAATCTGATGTGATGCAAGTATATAACAAATGTAGTCATGTTGAATGTGAACTCGAGATAGTAGTGTTGTAATTTATTAACATACCTTGTCCAACCTGCCCTTTGAAGATTGTTTAACCTTGTCAGACTTGTGCTTCGAGGAGCCTTCAAGGTTTTCTTCAACCTTTTCAGACTTGGGCTCCCAGGAGGAGTGTTCAACGTTTTCTTCATAAGTAGGTCACCTGCGAATTTGAATTCTCCATTTCCCCTCCACCCACTCTTTCAAAGACAAATTGTTCTTATTGTTAACGATCAAAGTAACTTCTTCTGTAACTGGGAGTAATGGCCGATCTTTCAGTTGAATCTCCTTTACATCAACCTTTTGTGTTTCGTTTCTGATTGTGGGATGGAGGGTGTAATAAGTGCATTTTCTTGTTTCATCCTACAACAAGAAGTGAAGATTATTAAACATTACGATAAATGCTATTTGCTCTTAACCCTATATAGTTTTTTATGCGCATGTTATTTTGAGCTCTCTTATATTTTACTTGCATCAAAAACTCAATGATTGCATATGGAAGAGTGAAGTTTAAAACATAATAGTGATATATACCTCTTTAATCTACAAAATTTGATCTGCGCCATTTTCTTTTTGGCATTCTAACAGCCGCAATGAGATGTCAGTAATAGTTAGGATTTTAGGCTTTTCCGAACCCCTTCTTCTTTTTCTTGAAGATCGCCGCTCGCTACGTTCCGCACGCTGCTCCTACAAAATTTTAGCACTGTGTGAATTGATGGTCTAAGAAGTTATAGAATTTCTTCTGATTAATCGTGAGGATATCCCACCCAATTTTTTTTTAAAAACACGAACCTACTCAATGGATTTACTTTGAAAAGGAACAAAAATGATAGCAATTCCTATAATTTATGTTCCTCAGTAAACATCAATTGGCTAACCTTGGGTACAAAAAAATCTTTTGCCTTTGCGGAATTGATATTCTATGAGAAGTTCATTTCTATCAAAGTTGAACACAGTAAGGAAATAATTCTTTTCACTCTAACTTGAACTGGGAGTGGGAGTACTACTCTTTTTCATTGAACATTTGTCATAAATATATGTGTATATATATATATATATATATATATATATATAAACACATATATGTATGTGGGTGGGTGAGAGTCATCTCTTCCATTGAATATTTGTCATATATGTAAACTAGGACACATTTGTTATGAAAATTATTATTTAAAGAAAACATGTCTGAATGGAAATTTGAATTAAATCAAGAAAAATGTAGATTTACACTTAATATTCCCGCGATAAAAAATCTATAAACTCTGATTAAATAATGTTGTTCAAGGAACTTAGTCGTACAAATTACGAAATGTTTAGTGAGACGTAGTACATTTTAAAATGTTGTGGATAGCAACGGAACGAGGGGTTTAATTTAAATTTTTTTCCTCAATAATTAATACTAATAATTCTATATGTAAAAACGTATTAAAATGTACTTCAGCCAAACTAAATGCATGAATTAAATATAAGTAATTACTATTGCGTTAAATAACCGAATAAAATAAAGATCCTAAATTTCGTTAATAGACTCCAAAAATTGGTTCAATCGACATCTGAGTTAATATGATTTTGAAATGATTGTAATGGAACTAAGGTTCATGATAAGTTCTATGAATTAATGAATACCATGTTAGAAGGGCTTGTTGTCGTGAAACCTACACGCACCCACTACAACGTATAAATTCAAATGTTGTTTAGGATTTTCCTAAAAGTGCATTGATGCATCCTATAATTATACACACACACACACACACACCTTATTTTGCCTACAATTTGTAAGTTGGACCGTTATTGCGATATATATCATTTCAGAAGAAAATAGCAAATATACATCAGAGAAAAATAAGATTTTATTCCACATTTCATCCTGGGACTCGACTCAAGTAAGCGACACTTAAATAATTGCAGGTTTAATCGTTATTATTTACTCCAGCTAGTTAAACGATCAGGTATGGGTAGCGGTTTTAAGAAAAAACAATGAGATTTGAGCCAATTAAATGTAGTTTTATTTGTTATTATTTACTCCAACTATTTAAACGGTCAAGTGAATAGCGGTTTCAAAATAAATGAGACCCGAGCCACCTATTTTCTTCCCGCGAACCAGTGACATAACGGTCAAGTTAATCACGCGCGCAAAGAAAAAAAATAGAATCTGATATATCTTTATTTTAATAAGCGAAACTGATATATCATTAACGAGTAGATGGCCAAAGACTTGTTAAACTCTTTAACTCGCCAAAAAAAACAAAAAAAGTTCATGGCTATCACATTGAACCAGAATCTCCAATTGTTCATCAAGGTGCATTACTATTAAAAAACACATAATGTAAGATGAGAAAAAGAAAGTATTTTGATATATACATATACATATACATTATATAAAAAGCTTAATAAAGGATGAATTATCATGGTTGTTTAGCTTTTCAGAATATGAGATCTAATATTTGTAAGAGGAGGAAGCCCCTGGGTTTCCTATTTCTTTTGAATCCAAAATATAATCAAGAAGTTTAAGGTTTTTTTTTAACTCTAAAATTGAAATAGGAAACATACAACCACGTATACATCATAAACCATCAAAAAAACTTCTATAATCCAAATGATGAGTTTGTTTCTAACCTCTATTGGAGTTACTTGCTCTGATGGTGGCTGTTGTGACAAAGGGACTGGGAAGAGTATCCCATTGATTCGACGGCACTGGAATTCTTCATCCCAAACAATCTCAGGAGGTACATGAGAAAGTAAAATTAAGGTAAATTAGACAGTAAATTATTATGAAAACAAATCAACATGATTTTGTAACCTGATGTGTATTTGATTTTTCGAAGTTGGTAAGTAATAACAATGTGTTTGCAGTCGGGTTTCGAGCCGCCATTGTTTTGCAGAGGAAGAAAGAAAGCGATATGTCTTAGAAGTAGTTATGGTGGGATGGTATAAATGTGTGAAAATGCCAATTTATAGTGTGAATACAGGCAGGTGTGTGCGTTTTGGATGTTTCTTTATTTGTTAGATTGAGCGGGCTGGTGAGGAAAAATTAAATGGCAATTTTGTTAAATATGTTTATTCCTCTACTGCCGCTTACTTAAAAGAAACACAAAGGGTAATTTTACTTTTTAGTTTTAATTCTTGAATTTGTTCCCAAAAGAAGTTATATGTTTTTGGTATTTCAGTCCCATCCGTCCACGAACAATACTAGAAAAATCTTTCAGTCTAGAGTCTGAAAATATTAATGATCTTACTATATTCGCAGTATGTTTCCTGATTCTAGCAATAATAATCTGGTAAAAGTTTGATTGCAGATTATTTAATTCAACAATTTCTGGAGATCTTGCAGTAATTGTTTTGATGAAATTCCTTCATAGATGACCGGCCAAGATTTTGATATTGACATTAGACTCTTTCGGCTATGACGATAATTTGATTAACATGAATGATGACATTAATAAATGTGCTAGTTGATTAAAGAAAAACGATTTTAGCGAGAGAAAAGCCCCGTGATTCAGTTGATTTAGCAGAATTCGCAGCTACATATGCGTGCAGTTGGCGTAAACTTGGAAGACACTCGGGCCTGATTACACAGGTTGGTACGAAGGATTGGGAAGCTCCGCGAGAAGGGTGTTACAAGATAAACTTTGATGGGGCGCGATTTGCTGAAGAAAGGTTGGTATTGGAGTTGTGGTGCGAGATCATGCGGGTAGAATCATCGCTCGGGTTCAGAAACGGTTGACGCCAACGCTTGCTGCGTCTTGTGTCGAGGCTGTAGCTACTCTTTGGGCCATCAAACTTGCGGTTGGGATGGATTGGCGGGAAGTCATATTTGAGGGCGACTGCATAAATATTATTATTAGTATTATTTATCGCACTCTTGAGAATGCGAATTGCGTTAACTTGATCACGGACTTTCTACGCTTGTTTGAGCCACTAGATGGTTTTTCTATTCGTTGGGTGGGTCGAGATGCCAACCAAGTTGCACACCAGCTAGCCTGTACGACGATAGGTGATGTAGTTTAGCCACATAATCTAGTGTTTAGGACGATTTAGGTTGATAATTGATGTGGGGTGGAGGTCTTTTTGCGCTATTGCTTTCTCTTTGTATCTTGACGTGTTATACGTCGGCAATGAAATTTTCGGTTAACTTAAAAAAAAAATTAAATGGTAAAATCCAATACTAAATGTTCATTATATGTTGATCCACTTCATGAACTTTAAACATTCAAATTTGTCCTCAAAAAAACATGTATTTGTTACCTTATGCATCAGAAGAACAAAATACACAATACAAAACACAGCATTGGCACCATTTGTTGCTGCTATCCATGCACAAAATGGTTCTAGTGCTTTAGAAAGCGTGACTATTAATGTTCATTCTGTGACATACTTTAATTAACATCGCCGGGAAAAAATCATTAACGAAAAAAACACTAGAAAAGAAGAAAGCACAATTTATGACAAATCCACAAGCTTGAGAATCGATTGTGCAGGAGATGTTGAAAAATGTTGGCCATAACTATTTTGTGCTTCTCCAGCTGTGAAAAAGATGTGAGTGTAAGTTGTGTAGCATGACAACAAAAATGTAAGGAAATTATACACGTTAAAATCAAGAGAACTATTAAGTATATAATAAATAACTCACCTCATCACTTTGCACATAGTTTCCCAAATTTGAGGCCGTATGATGGCATTACAGCAAATAATATGAATGCTGCAACATCTTTGGGAGACCAAAGTTTCCTTTTCAACTTCTCGTGAACGTAAAACTAAAAACCATGATTGTTTTAGTTAAAAGATGATAATATTTGATTCATCATAAATAAATAAAAAATAATTCTTCATAAGAAAACGGCCATTGAAGTTCTTTTGCGTCTAAATGCAAAAAAAAAAAGTGTTTATGGAACAAATGTAGTCACGGTGAATGTGAACTCGAGATAGTAGTGTTGTAATTTATTAACATACCTTGTCCAACCTGCCCTTTGAAGATTGTTTAACCTTGTCAGACTTGTGCTTCGAGGAGCCTTCAAGGTTTTCTTCAACCTTTTCAGACTTGGGCTCCCAGGAGGAGTGTTCAACGTTTTCTTCATAAGTAGGTCCCCTGCGAATTTGAATTCTCCATTTCCCCTCCACCCGCTCTTTCAAATACAAATTGTTCTTGTTGTTAACGATCAAAGTAACTTCTTCTGTAACTGGGAGTACTGGCCGATCTTTCAGTTGAATCTCCTTTACATCAACCTTTTGTGTTTCGTTTCTGATTGTGGGATGGAGGGTGTAATAAGTGCATTTTCTTGTTTCGTCCTACAACAAGAAGTGAAGATTATTAAACATTACGATAAATGCTATTTTCTCTTAACCATATATAGTTTTTTATGCGCATGTTATTTTGAGCTCTCTTATATTTTACTTGCATCAAAAACTCAATGATTGCATATGGAAGAGTGAAGTTTAAAACATAATAGTGATATATACCTCTTTAATCTACAAAATTTGATCTGCGCCATTTTCTTTTTGGCATTCTAACAGCCGCAATGAGATGTCAGTAATAGTTACGATTTTAGGCTTTTCCGAACCCCTTCTTCGTTTTCTTGAAGATCGCCGCTCGCTACGTTCCGCACGCTGCTCCTACAAAATTTTAGCACTGTGTGAATTGATGGTCTATGAAGTTATAGAATTTCTTCTGATTAATCGTGAGGATATCCCACCCAAATTTTTTTTTTAAACACACGAACCTACTCAATGGATTTACTTTGAGAAGGAACAAAAATGATAGCAATTCCTATAATTTATGTTCCTCAGTAAACATCAATTGGCTAACCTTGGGTACAAAAAAATCTTTTGCCTTTGCGGAATTGATATTCTATGAGAAGTTCATTTCTATCAAAGTTGAACACAGTAAGGAAATAATTCTTTTCACTCTAACTTGAACTGGTAGTGGGAGTACTACTTTTTTTCATTGAACATTTGTCATAAATATATGTGTATATATGTATATACACACATATATGTATGTGGGTGGGTGAGAGTAATCTCTTCCATTGAATATTTGTCATATATATAAACTAGGACACATTTGTTATGAGAATTATTATTTAAAGAAAACATGTCTGAATGGAAATTTTAATTAAATCAAGAAAAATGTAGATTTACACTTAATATTCCCATGATAAAAAATCTCTATTCTCTGATTAAATAACGTTGAGCAAGGAACTTAGTCATACAAATTACGACATGTTTTGTGAGACGTAGTACATTTTAAAGTGTTGTGGATAGCAACGGAACAAGGGGTTTAATTTAAAATTTTCTTCCTCAATAATTAATATAAATAATTCTATATGTAAAAACGTATTAAAATGTACTTCAGCCAAACTAAATGAATGAATTAAATGTAAGTAATTACTATTGCTTTAACTAACCGAATAGAATAAAGATTCTAAATTTGGTTAATAGACTACAAAAATTGGTTCAATCGACATCAGAGTTAATATGATTTTGCAATGATTGTAATGCAACTAAGGTTCATGATAAGTTCTATGAATTAATGAATACCATGTTAGAAGGGCTTGTTGTCGTGAAACGTACACGCACCCACTACAATGTATAAATTCAAATGATGTTTAGGATTTTCCTAAAAGTGCATTGCTGCATCCTATAATTATACACACATACACACACACACACTATTTTGCCTACAATTTGTAAATTGGACCGTTATTGCGATAGATATCATTTCAGGAGAAAATAGCAAATATACATTATAGAAATATACAGATTTTATTCGACATTTCATCCTGGGACTCGACTCAAGTAAGCGACACTTAAATAATTGCTGTTTTATTCGTTATTATTTACTTAGCTACTTAAACGATCAGGTATGGGTAGCGGTTTTAAGAAAAAATAATGAGATGTGAGCCATTTAAATGTAGTTTTATTTGTCATTATTTACTCCAACTAATTAAACGGTCAAGTGAGTAGCGGTTTTAAAATAAATGAGACCTGAGCCACCTATTTCCTTCACGCGCGCCGGTGACATAACGGTCAAGTTAATCACGCGCGCAAAGAAAAAAAAATAGAATCTGATATATCTTTTTTTTAATAAGTGAAACTGATATATCATTAACGAGTAGATGGCCAAAGACTTGTTAAACTTTTTAACTGGCCAAAAAAAAAAAAAAAAGTTCATGGCTATCACATTGTACCAGAATCTCCAATTGTTCATCAAGGTGCATTACTATTAAAAAACACATAATGTAAGATGAGAAAACGAAAGTATTTTGATATATACATATACATATACATTATATAAAAAGCTTAATAAAGGATAAATTATCATGGTTGTTTAGCTTTTCAGAATGCGAGATCTAATATTTGAAAGAGGAGGAAGCCCTTGGGTTTCCTAATTCTTTTGAATCCAAAATATAATCAAGAAGTTTAAGGTTTTTTTTAACTCTAAAATTGAAATAGAAAACATACAACCACATATACATCATAAACCATCAAAAAAACTTCTATAATCCAAATGATGAGTTTGTTTCTAACCTCTATTGGATTTGCTTGCTCTGATGGTGGCCGTTGTGACAAAGGGACTTGGAAGAGTATCCCATTGATTCGACGGCACTGGAATTCTTCATCCCAAACAATCTCAGGAGGCACCTGCGAAGGTAAACTTCAGGTAAATTAGACAGTAAATTATTATGAAAAAAAATCAAAATGATTTTGTATCCTGATGTGTATTTGATTTTACGAAGTTGGTAAGTAATAACAATGTGTTTGCAGTTGGGTTTCGAGCCCCCATTGTTTTGCAGAGGAAGAAAGAAAGCGATATGTCCTAGAAGTAGGTATGGTGGGATGGTATAAATGCGTGAACAGACAATTTATAGTGTGAATACAACCAGGTGTGTGGGTTTTGGATTTTTCTTTATTTCTTAGATTGAGCAGGATGGTGAGGAAAAATTAAATGGCAATTTTGTTAAACATGTTTATTCCTTTTCAGCCGTTTACATAAAAGAAACACAAATGGTGATTTTACATTTTAGTTTTAATTCAACCTTTTCAGACTTGGGCTCCGAGGAGGAGTGTTCAACATTTTCGTCATAAGTAGGTCGCCTACGAATTTGAATTCTCCATTTCCCCTCCACCCGCTCTTTCAAAGACAAATTGTTCTTGTTGTTAACGATCAAAGTAACTTCTTCTGTAACTGGGAGTACCAGCCGATCTTTCAGTTGAATCTCATTTGCATCAACCTTTTGTGTTTCGTTTCTGATTGTGGGATGGAGGGTGTAATAAGTGCATTTTCTTTTTTCATCCTACAACAAAAAGTGAAGATTATTAAACATTACAATAAATGCTATTTTCTCTTAACCGTATATAGTTTTTTATGCACCTGTTATTTTGAGCACTCTTATATTTTTCTTGCATCAAAAAATCAATGATTGCATATGGTAGAGTGAAGTTTAAAACATAATAGTGATATATACCTCTTTAATCTACAAAATTTGATCTGCGCCATTTTCTTTTTGGCATTCTAACAGCCGCAATGAGATGTCAGTAATAGTTACGATTTTAAGCTTTTCCGAACCCCTTCTTCTTTTTCTTGAAGATCGCCGCTCGCTACGTTCCGCACGCTGCTCCTACAAAATTTTAGCACTGTGTGAATTGATGGTCTAAGAAGTTATGGAATTTCTTCTGATTAATCGTGAGGATATCCCACCCAAAAACGTTTTTAAAAAACACGAACCTACTCAATGGATTTACTTTGAGAAGGAAAAAAAATGATAGCAATTCCTATAATTTATGTTTCTCAGTAAACATCAATTGGCTAACCTTGGGTACAAAAAAATCTTTTGTCTTTGCGGAATTGTTATTCTATGAGAAGTTCATTTCTATCAAATTTGAACTCAGTAAGGAAATAATTCTTTTCACTCTAACTTGAACTGGGAGTGGGAGTAATACCCTTTTTCATTGAAGATTTCTCACAAATATGTGTATATATGTATATACACACATATATGTATGTGGGTGGGTGAGAGTAATCTCCTCCATTGAATATTTGTCATATATATAAACTAGGACACATTTGTTATGAGAATTATTATTTAAAGAAAACATGTCTGAATGGAAATTTGAATTAAATCAATAAAAATGTAGATTTAAACTTAATATTCCCACGATAAAAAATCTCTAATCTCTGATTAAATAACGTTGAGCAAGGAACTTAGTCATACAAATTACGACATGTTTTGTGAGACGTAGTACATTTTAAAGTGTTGTGGATAGCAACGGAACAAGGGGTTTAATTTAAAATTTTCTTTCTCGATAATTAATATTAATAATTCTATATGTAAAAACGTATTAAAATGTACTTCAGCCAAACTAAATGAATGAATTAAATGTAAGTAATTACTATTGCTTTAACTAACCGAATAGAATAAAGATTCTAAATTTGGTTAATAGACTACAAAAATTGGTTCAATCGACATCAGAGTTAATATGATTTTGCAATGATTGTAATGCAACTAAGGTTCATGATAAGTTCTATGAATTAATGAATACCATGTTAGAAGGGCTTGTTGTCGTGAAACCTACACGCACCCACTACACTGTATAAATTCAAATGCTGTTTAGGATTTTGCTAAAAGTGCATTGCTGCATCCTATAATACACAGACACACACACACTATTTTGCCTACAATTTGTAAATTGGACCGTTATTGCGATAGATATCATTTCAGGAGAAAATAGCAAATATACATTATAAAAATATACAGATTTTATTCGACATTTCCTCCTGGGACTCGACTCAAGTAAGCGACACTTAAAAAATTGCTGTTTTATTCGTTATTATTTACTTAGCTACTTAAACGATCAGGTATGGGTAGCCGTTTTAAGAAAAAACAATGAGATGTGAGCCATTTAAATGTAGTTTTATTTGTCATTATTTACTCCAACTACTTAAACGGTCAAGTGAGTAGCGGTTTTAAAATAAGTGAGACCTGAGCCACCTATTTCCTTCACGCGCGCCGGTGACATAACGGTCAAGTTAATCACGCGCGCAAAGAAAAAAAAATAGAATCTGATATATCTTTTTTTTATTAAGTGAAACTGATATATCATTAACGAGTAGATGGCCAAAGACTTGTTAAACTTTTTAACTGGCCAAAAAAAAAAAAAAGTTCATGGCTATCACATTGTACCAGAAGCTCCAATTGTTCATCAAGGTGCATTACTATTAAAAAACACATAATGTAAGATGAGAAAACGAAAGTATTTTGATATATACATATACATATACATTATATAAAAAGCTTAATAAAGGATAAATTATCATGGTTGTTTAGCTTTTCAGAATGCGAGATCTAATATTTGAAAGAGGAGGAAGCCCTTGGGTTTCCTATTTCTTTTGAATCCAAAATATAATCAAGAAGTTTAAAGTTTTTTTTAACTCTAAAATTGAAATAGAAAACATACAACCACATATACATCATAAACCATCAAAAAAACTTCTATAATCCAAATGATGAGTTTATTTCTAACCTCTATTGGAGTTGCTTGCTCTGATGGTGGCCGTTGTGACAAAGGGACTTGGAAGAGTATCCCATTGATTCGACGGCACTGGAATTCTTCATCCCAAACAATATCAGGAGGCACCTGCGAAGGTAAATTTCAGGTAAATTAGACAGTAAATTATTATGAAAAAAAATCAAAATGATTTTGTATCCTGATGTGTATTTGATTTTACGAAGTTGGTAAGTAATAAGAATGTGTTTGCAGTTGGGTTTCGAGCCCCCATTGTTTCGCAGAGGAAGAAAGAAAGCGATATGTTCTAGAAGTAGGTATGGTGGGATGGTATAAATGCGTGAACAGACCAATTTATAGTGTGAATACCACCAGGTGTGTGGGTTTTGGATTTTTCTTTATTTCTTAGATTGAGCGGGATGGTGAGGAAAAATTAAATGGCAATTTTGTTAAACATGTTTATTCCTTTTCAGCCGTTTACATAAAAGAAACACAAATGGTGATTTTACATTTTAGTTTTAATTCAACCTTTTCAGACTTGGGCTCCGAGGAGGAGTGTTCAACATTTTCGTCATAAGTAGGTCGCCTACGAATTTGAATTCTCCATTTCCCCTCCACCCGCTCTTTCAAAGACAAATTGTTCTTGTTGTTAACGATCAAAGTAACTTCTTCTGTAACTGGGAGTACCAGCCGATCTTTCAGTTGAATCTCCTTTGCATACAGACGTTGTCAGTAGGTATGGTGGGATGGTGGTAAGGTAGGGCAACTATTCATCATCACAAATAATATGAATACAATCCACTTGACTTTATAACCTGATGTGTATTTGATATTATGAATTTGGTAAGCAATAAAAATGTGCTACCTTCTCTAAAAAAAATATATGAAAACAAATCATCATCACAGCACCAAACTGCTCTCCTGACTGATTCCTCCAAAAAAGCCTCAATCAACATCATATTATCGATATCAAAAAGTGGATTGCACCCCAAATTCTACACTGTAGGTCGCTGCCAGTGATCCTCCTTGAAACAATCATCAAAGTCTCTAACCATCGTTTTAATGCTAGCAGCATCTTCTCTCCAAGATCGCATTATTTGATAATGGTTCGTTTTCTCCTTTCTCATCAAGTGCTGCAATCTGTAATTTTGCATTATCAATCTTCTTATCAAGGTTCCCAAACACTTCAACATTCCATGATTTCAACTTGTTCTTCAATTTTTTTAATTTTTCATTTAAGGTATATCCGCCCCAACCTTCAAAATTCAACGATAACCACTAGTCAAAAACAAATTGTGAAAAATCCACATGAGTCTCCCAGCAATCAAGAACACGAAACGGCTTTGGTCCCCAATCCTCCACTCTATCCTTTAAAAAGATTGGACAATGGTCCGACACAGATCTCTTAAGTGCCCATTGAGGTAATTTTTCCCAACGATTTAGCCAAGCACTCGATAGCAAGAATCTATTGAGGCGACTCATGGCAGTAACATCATATTTGTACCAGGTGTACTTACGCCCAACAATAGGCGTAATTAATCAATCCCATGTCTTCAAAAAAGTCGTTAAAGTCCTCCATCTCCCTAGAGAATTCAACAGCTGATCTTCCAACACGTTCACCCCTTGATTTAACACAATTAAAATCCCCGAGAACACACAATTCTCGCCATCCACTGAATTTATCAATAGAATTAAGTTATGCCAGAGTTGTCTCTTTTCGGTTAAGCCACACGGGGAGTAGATATTCACAATATGTACATAATTCCTATCCCTCCCCCACACACAGCTCACCATCACGAACCCATCTCCATGAACTGAGTTTTCAAGATTAAAGATACCTTTTTTCCACAAGATCAAAAGACCCCCTGCTCTACCAATGGAATCTTGAAAGATCCAATCACAATCCATCCCTCCCCATATCGAGAAACATATTTTATACTCAATAGCTACGAGCTTTGTTTCCTGCAAACAAACTAACTCAATCCCATGACTAGAAATGATTTGTCTAATTTCCTTCTTCTTAGACACCCCCCCAAACCCCCTAACATTGAAGGATAGGATCTTCATTTGGAAGCAGGAATTCTCCCCTCTCCTTCTGTCACATCTCTCTGGTTTTCCTTAACACCTTTGTCTCTTTTCTCCATCTCCACCAATTTTGCGATGATATCCTCATCGTTTCCCTATCCAAGAACTCCTATTTTTTGCCTAAATTTCCAAAGCTCGGATGCCTCCCACTCGAAACTTTTTCTCAACAAAGTTTCATTGCACTTCATGATGCAACTATCCCCAGTTTCATTGCACTTCATGCCGCTTTCCTGGTTTTCCTTGGGATGATGCGCTTTCCTGTTCATAGATTTTGGTGCTTTTTTACTCAGGATCCCTCCTTTTTTTTTTTTTTTTTGCTTTTTTCCCTCTTTTTAGATTCTTATTGTTATTGTTGTTACTCCCTGGCTCATCTTCCCTCATACCAACACTGAATTCTTTCCAGTGAATGTTTGTCACAATGACTGGATTTTTCAACGAAAGATTTTCCTCTTTGCAATCATATGATATGGTATGCTCATTATCTTTGTCTTGACCCGTTATTTCTTTAATTGGGCTTAAAGAGTCAACTGCTGTTTCATTATCGGGCCTGGGAGGAGTTGAATTCACTAAATCGGCCCTATCAAATGTTTTGTTATTTGGGTCAAAAATATGGTCAATAGGGCCATCTCTTTTCCTTCATCATTGTGACCCGGTCCATTATCAATAATTGCCGTAATTTGAATTTCCTCAACCACCGTGTCTTTCCCTCATTTTCTCTCGATCACCGCACATCTGGTCCATTCATTTCCGTCCTCTATAGCTATACTCTTTATTGGTTTCATTAGTTGCTCCCCGATATCCTCGAAATCCTCGTGACCCTCAAGTTTTGTCTCCTCAATTTCCTCGGAATCCCAACCGTGTGCTCCGATGGATCCTTGGTCGGAAAACTCCAGTTTTGATGAGGACGAAGTGTCCGCCGCCCAATTTTTACACCAATGACGCATCTGCATGTAGGAGTTACCTCTTACATGCATGTTTCTTAGATAAGTTTCTAGAATTCAACATTACTCTAGCCATCTGTTGAAGTGTTCTATTCTTCCTCTCAACAATCCTATTTCGCTGAGGTGTCTTAGGTGCAGAGAACTCATGGAAAATGCCTTTAGTTTCACAAAAATTAACAAAGCTTACATTTTCAAACTCTTTTCCATGGTCAGACCTAATTCTTCCTACAGAAGTGCCATACAGATTTTTAATACTAGCATGCAAAATCTTGAATGTGTTGAATGGTTTTGATTTATCTTTCAAAAACTTAATCCATGTATATCTTGGAAAATCATCAACAATAACAAAAGCATACTTCTTACCATTCAGGCTACTAACATCAATAGGACCCATGAGATCCATATGTAGCAATTCAAAGCACTTATTAGTTCTAGGGTTAGTACTCTGTACCTGGAGTGGTGCATGAACAGGTTTTGTTTGTTTACCTTTTAGGCAGTCTTCACAAACAATTTTACCGGGACTAGTCAACTTAGGTAGACCTCTTACAACATCTAACATATGTAGTTTCTCTAGATTTCTATTGTGCACATGTCATAACTTCTTGTGCCACATGACAGATTCATCTACCTTGGCATAGAAGCATTCAGCTTCATCTTGAGCAAGATAGCAGTTATCCTTTGATCTTGTACCTGTCATGATACAGACATTGTCAGTATTAAACACATCACATGCACTTTTATCAAAAGTAACTAGCAAGTTATCATCACAAAGTTGACTTATGATAATTAAGTTTGCTTTCAATCCATAAACCAATAACACATCATTGAGTGGTGGAAATCCTTCAACATCCAATGCTCATTTTCCAATGATTTTCCCTTTGGTGCCTCCTCCATATGTAACTATTTCAACAGTCAAATAGGATCACATCTTTCATGTTGTCAATGTTTCTAGTCATGTGTCTTGAACATCCTCTGTCAAAATACCACTTACCTGCAAGATTAGATTAAACAAAAGACAACATTGCAAACAATTTTAACCTTAGGAGTTTTTATCTTTTCAATCCAAGTTCTACTTTTATGTCCTTCAGCTTTGTTACCTAATGTTGGGATAATATTCAAATCAGAGGTTCTCTTAACATTGGCGCTGCTGTTAATTACTGTTTTCTTCTCAATCACCATTTTATGTTACAATAAGGCTTAATGTGACCAGGTTGAAAACAATATTGACAGATAAAAGTAGGCTTTTTCACAGTGTTGAAAGGAATTTCAGAACTCAAGTTATTCCTTCCCTTGATAAAACCAGCTTTCAAATAGGCAGAATTAGCATCTTCAGAGGGAGGTTTTTGCTAAAAGTGCATTGCTGCATCCTATAATACACACACACTATTAGGGATATGGTTCTATTCGAGCTAGAACGAGCTCCAAGAATTAATTGAGAGAGAAGAGAGACAAATAATTAAATTTAACTAAAACTTTATTGTTCTTGAATCAATAAAAATTACAAGACTTTGACTATTTATACTAATAAACCTAGACAAAATAAACCTAGACTACTAAAGGAAATAGAAATCTAATACTACTCTAATTAAATAAAGATTCCTAATCTAAGACTAACATAAGACTCCTAATATCGACCTAACTCATAATCAATTTACCATGTTGACTTCATCTTCCCACGATTGGGCCTTGATTTAATAAGTGGCCCATTGATATTATGTTGGCCCGTATCAATGCCCACCTCTGAAAAAGAGGCCTTGTCCTCAAGGCCCATGGTCTGATCTTCTCTGCCCGATCCGTCCTCGACGAGTGGTAAAAAGCCTTGGTTGAGTCTTGAAGATGCATGTTGCAAACCCTCATCCTCAAGAAGCATTAGAAATTGTGGGGACTTACATCTGTGGTTTAGGCCATGGGTTTCTCGTCACAATTAAAACAAAGGCCTTTCAAACGTCGTTCTTGCATCTCACTTGGCGACAATCGGGGAACGGGTAAAGGTGGCTTATTTTGGGGTGCAAGTGATGGATTAGGCAGACTTATAAAGGAATCCATGTGTGGGCTAGCCACAAATTGAGTTTTGTTCTCAAAAATTTTCTTTTCAAACAATTTAGCCAAACCAACTGCATGATGCATAGAGTGTGGCTTCATAACAGCCAACTCATTACGAATATCATACCTCAAACCCGAAATAAAAAAATTCATACGGGCCTCATGAGACAAACCTGTGACAAAGTTAGAAAGTTGTTCAAACTCCTTTTGATAATCCATTACGGAACCCACTTGTTGCAATTTGAAGAGCTCTGCTTGATGATTCTCAAAAGAGGATGGGCCAAACCGTGAGAATAAATCTTGAACAAACGCTTCCCATGTACTGATCATCTCATTATTTGTCATCCAATTAAACCAACTGAGCGCTGTCCCCTGCATATAGAATGAAATATGCGAAATACGATGTTCGGGCGGAACATGGTAAAGTCTAAAATAGTGTTGGGCCTATGCAACCCAATCCCTAGGGTTGGAGCCATCAAAGGAGGGCAGATGCACCTTAGGGGGCTTTGGCAGCGACTCAGTGCTAGGCGCATATGAATTAAAAGCTTGAGAATGGGATGGGCTATGAACCTAAGATGATTGATGTTGTGGCCCTATTGGGGCAGTGGTATTCCTAGTCTGGTCCAAGGCTGTTTTCAAATCAGCCAACATCTGGAACATGGAATTAACTTTTGCTGACGTTGCTTTGAGTTCTGCCATATCTAACTGTACTTTTGCTGATGTTGCTTTGAATTCTGCCATATCTGACTGTATTTGTCGAACCGACTCAGCGAGGTTTGAATCTTCGGACGTAGCTGTTCCATCCTTTCGAGGAGCCATGAGCACAACCACGGATTAAATTTTTTTTTTTTTTTTGAAATAGTGAGTTCAAAAGATGAAAGCACCAATTATTAGGGATATGGTTCTATTCGAGCTAGAACGAGCTCCAAGAATTAATTGAGAGAGAAGAGAGACAAATAATTAAATTTAACTAAAACTTTATTGTTCTTGAATCAATAAAAATTACAAGACTTTGACTATTTATACTAATAAACCTAGACAAAATAAACCTAGACTACTAAAGGAAATAGAAATCTAATACTACTCTAATTAAATAAAGATTCCTAATCTAAGACTAACATAAGACTCCTAATATAGACCTAACTCATAATCAATTTACCATGTTGACTTCATCTTCCCACGATTGGGCCTTGATTTAATAAGTGGCCCAATGATATTATGTTGGCCCGTATGACACACACACACACACTATTTTGCCTACAATTTGTAAATTGGACCGTTATTGCGATAGATATCATTTCAGGAGAAAATAGCAAATATACATTATAGAAATATACAGATTTTATTCGACATTTCCTCCTGGGACTCGACTCAAGTAAGCGACACTTAAATAATTGCTGTTTTCTTCGTTATTATTTACTTAGCTACTTAAACGATCAGGTATGGGTAGCGGTTTTAAGAAAAAACAATGAGATGTGAACCATTTAAATGTAGTTTTATTTGTCATTATTTACTCCAACTACTTAAACGGTCAAGTGAGTAGCGGTTTTAAAATAAATGAGACCTGAGCCACCTATTTCCTTCACGCGCGCCGATGACATAACGGTCAAGGTAATCACGCGCGCAAAGAAAAAAAAATAGAATCTGATATCTCTTTTTTTTAATAAGTGAAACTGATATATCATTAACGAGTAGATGGCCAAAGACTTGTTAAACTTTTTAACTGGCCGAAAAAAAAAAAAGTTCATGGCTATCACATTGTACCAGAATCTCCAATTGTTCATCAAGGTGCATTACTATTAAAAAACACATAATGTAAGATGAGAAAACGAAAGTATTTTGATATATACATATACATATACATTATATAAAAAGCTTAATAAAAGATAAATTATCATGGTTGTTTAGCTTTTCAGAATGCGAGATCTAATATTTGAAAGAGGAGGAAGCCCTTGGGTTTCCTATTTCTTTTGAATCCAAAATATAATCAAGAAGTTTAAGGTTTTTTTTAACTCTAAAATTGAAATAGAAAACATACAACCACATATACATCATAAACCATCAAAAAAACTTCTATAATCCAAATGATGAGTTTGTTTCTAACCTCTATTGGAGTTGCTTGCTCTGATGGTGGCCGTTGTGACAAAGGGACTTGGAAGAGTATCCCATTGATTCGACGGCACTGGAATTCTTCATCCCAAACAATGTCAGGAGGCACCTGCGAAGGTAAATTTCAGGTAAATTAGACAGTAAATTATTATGAAAAAAATCAAAATGATTTTGTATCCTGATGTGTATTTGATTTTACGAAGTTGGTAAGTAATAAAATAGTAGCCAATAAAATAGTTATTGGCTACGGAACAATCCGTAGCCAATAATCATTGCCTACAGAATATTCCGTACGTAATGCGTATTACCTTTTTTTTTCTTTTTTAGTATTTATTGTGTATTTTTATTCAATTTTTGAAAATTATATTTTTTTCCCGAAAGTTCGTTTATGGTCTTTTGAAATTATTTTTTTTACGAATTTCGTGGAATCAAACTAATAAATAGTTTATAAGTGTTTGGTGAAATAAGAAATGGAATCGGGTTGGTTTTACAACTTTTGAATAATTACATTTTTTCCCCGAAAGTTCGTTTATGGTCTTTTGAAATTTTATTTTTTATGAAATTCGTGAAAACATACTAATAAATAGTTTAGAAGTGTTTGGTGAAAAAAGAAATGGAATCGGGTTTATTTTACAACTTTTGAATAATTACATTTTTTTTGCCCGAAACTTCGTTTATGGTCTTTTGAAATTTTACTTTTTATGAAATTCGTGAAAGCATACAAATAAATAGTTTAAAAGTGTTTGGTGAAAGAAGAAATAGAATCGGGTTTGTTTTACAACTTTTGAATAATTATATTTTTTTCCCTAAAAGTTCGTTTATGGTCTTTTAAAATTTTAATTTTTATGAAATTCGTGGAAACATACTAATAAATAGTTTAGAAGTGTTTGGTAAAAGAAGAAATAGAATCGAGTTTGTTTTACAACTTTTGAATGATTACATTTTTCCCCGAAACTTCATTTATGGTCTTTTGAAATTTTATTTTTTATGAAATTCGTGGAAACACACTAATAAATAGTTTAGAAGTGTTTGATGAAAGAAGAAATGGAATCTGGTTTGTTTTACAACTTTTGAATAATTACATTTTCCCTGAAAGTTTGTTTATTGTCTTTTTGTTTTATGAAATTTGTGAAAACATACTAAGAAATAGTTTATAAGTGTTTGGTGAAAGAAGAAATGGAATCGGGTTTGTTTTACAACTTTTGAATAATTACATTTTTTTCCCCGAAAGTTCGTTTATGGTCATTTGAATTTTTTTTTTTTATGAAATTCGTGGAAACATACTAATAAATAGTTTAGAAGTGTTTGGTGAAAAAAGAAATGGAATCGGGTTTATTTTACAACTTTTGAATAATTACATTTTTTTTGCCCGAAACTTCGTTTATGGTCTTTTGAAATTTTACTTTTTATGAAATTCGTGGAAACATACTAATAAATAGTTTAGAAGTGTTTGGTGAAAGAAGAATTGGAATCGGGTTGGTTTTACAACTTTTGAATAATTACATTTTTTTCCCCGAAACTTCGTTTATGGTCTTTGGAAATTTTATTTTTTATGAAATTCGTGGAAACACACTAATAAATAGTTTAGAAGTGTTTGATGAAAGAAGAAATAGAATCGGGTTTGTTTTACAACTTCTGAATAATTACATTTTCCCTGAAAGTTCGTTTATTGTCTTTTTGTTTTATGAAATTTGTGAAAACATACTAAGAAATAGTTTATAAGTGTTTGGTGAAAGAAGAAATGGAATCGGGTTTGTTTTACAACTTTTGAATAATTACATTTTTTTCCCTGAAACTTCGTTTATGGTCTTTTGAAATTTTATTTTTTATTAAATTCGTGGAAACACATTAATAAATAGTTTAGAAGTGTTTGATAAAAGAAGAAATGGAATCGGGTTTGTTTTAAAACTTTTGAATAATATCATTTTTTCCCCAAAAGTTCGTTTATTGTCTTTTTTTTTTATGAAATTTGTGAAAACATACAAAGAAATAGTTTAGAAGTGTTTGGTGAAAGAAGAAATGGAACCGGGTTTGTTTTACAACTTTTAAATAATTACATTTTTTCCCCGAAACTTCGTTTATAGTCTTTTGAAATTTTATTTTTTATGAAATTCGTGGAAACACGCTAATAAATAGATTAGAAGTGTTTGATGAAAGAAGAAATGTAATTATGTTGTGCAGTTCTCATGAATGCAAAGTCTATCTCATTAATATTTTATGTTGTGCAGTTCTCTTGAATGCAAAGTCTATCTCATTAATATTTTATGTTGTGCAGTTCTCTTGAATGCAAAGTCTATCTCATTATCATCATTACTATCCCATTTATACGTTTCCTTAGGAAAAAAATAATGTCTAATTAGTATAAATTAAATTAACATTCTAATATAATTAAAGATGAAATATTTAAAATAAGTACTTATTTACCTTAAATCGTTTTTCCATAGAGGCTAGGTCACTTTCAGTGATACGGTCGAATGTCGGTGCCATTGTCCGTAAACACCTCTTGATGATTGCGCTAATCGTGCTTCAAATTCGATTTTTTGTGTTTTCCATTCTCCATGTTCATTACTCTCAATTGAGCGTCGCTTCAAGGGGTCATTGTGTGGTTGGTCGCCAAGTGTCAAACGCCGAGTACGATGACGGGTAGAACTACCTGCACTTGAGCGTTGCGAGCCAGCAGGTGAGGGGCGCCCTATCGACAAAGGTGGGGGAACCATCTCCTCATCTTCATCCTCATCTCCATTTGCTTCTTCGTCGTCTTCATTTTCCTCCACATCCTCCAAACCGTGAGATACATGTGCATTGGGAGGAGTGGTGAGAGCACTAGCCAAAGGGAGAATAGGGGGCCTCGCCATCAAGAATCGTCGATCCGTCAACGCAACTTCATTGGGAAGTATATTAACACCTAGCTCGGCTTCATTGTGGCGCTCATAAGTGGTGGCATTACGACCTCGATTTTAAACCCTTTGCCTTTGAAGATATTGAAGGCTAATTCGATTAGTTGCACCAACATTTTTGAAGGGCGAGAGGCTTGATTGCGATCTCCCATTACGAAAAAACACTAATTTATATAATAGAGATTCAGATATGTATTGTGAATGAGTTGATATGTTTTGCATGAAAAATGGAGTATTTATAGAAAAAAAAAGTTTTTTTTTTTTGGGAACAAGGGCGACGGGCTTAGCCCGTCGCTCATAGACAATCGCCCATCGCCCTTTAGTTTGGGCCATCGCCATTAGTTTGGGTGCCAAAAAATGGCGCCCAGATTAAAGGCACCGGGCTTCGCCCGTCGCCATTGCCTATTGGCTACGGCGTTTAGCCGTAGCCAATATAAATATATATTTTTTTGTTTTTTTTAATTGTACGTGTACTATGGGCGACGAGAACCCGTCGCCTTTGACCAATGCCTACGGATTTTCCCGTCGCGAATGGTTAAGAGCGACGGGATATATCCGTAGCCAATAATTTTTTTTAAAATCCGAAAAATGACGAAGGGCTACGGATTTTCCGTAGCCAATGGCAAAACCACCATTGCCTACGCCACCCATAGCCAACGGTGGTAGCTAATGGTTCTTTTTCTTGTAGTGTGTACCGTATAGAAACAAACTGAGAATGTAGTAGAGAAAGCGACTCTTAAGAAGACAGATAACACCCAACATGCAAAACAAGAAAAGTCAAAAATGGATTAATTGAAAATACCCAGAAAGACGAGTTCGGGAAATGGATGCAAGTGAGCCGACGAAGAAATTCGGGGAAGAACGGAGGACCAAATCTCACGACGCAAAATTTAGGCAAAAGTCTTAACGGGAGCCAAGTTAAAAATCTCTAATGTAACACGGAAATCTTGAATAAGAATTCTGGGGCCAAAGGGACATAAAACCCCTTTTATAAACCCTTTTGTAGCCTTAGAAGTTATAGAAGAAAAGAATAGCGAAAACACATCTCAAGTTAAAGAGTTATTGCCTGAGACGCAAGAAAATAATATACCACCAAATGGAGCAGAACAAGAATCTAAATATAATCATGTGGAATGGCATGTGGATCGTACAAATAAATCCCCAAATCTGCGAAGTCGTAAAGTTACATCACACGTTCAATAGTCCCCCAAAGACATTACAAATTGATCCGTGTGCAGTTCATGTAGTGGAAATACCAACACCGATTTGGGAATTTGAAATCAACACTCAAGTAATGGAGAGATTCCTGAACATGCCGGCTTGTTGGCATAAAGATAAATTTGAGCGCATGGGAAAGGAAAATACATGATTATTTAATTCAGGAGTCGATACGTTAGGAGGCACTTCAGTGGAGTGGTTAGAGTATTGGCAATCCCCTTCATTCAATCCACTTCCATTTTTGTCCGTTGAAAGTGGTAACGTGAAATTCTCAAGGAGTGGCACATGCTGCTTTTACATCGATTTTTTTGGAGCTTCGTACGTGTTCATAGACCAGATATAGTTTACTTGGTTGAAATGCTGGTAGCAATGGAGAGGGCATATGATATTGCTATATTTTTTAGCTATTCGGATTGCTGCATTGCTCCCACGGATGATATTGGTGGGGGCGTTTGGATGCTATGGAGTAGTGACAACATCGATGTTGAGATTTTTAAGGCGGAAAACCAAGGAATCCATGCAAGAGTTGACCCTAAAAGACATGAGAAGTGGCTACTTTCTGTAATCTACGTCAAACGGTATGCGAAAGATACATTTTTTATTTTTGAAACGTTAAGGTGTATGGCACAACAAATGAATATGCCATGGTTAGTTCAAGGGGATTTCAACGAAATATGCTACATGCATGAAAAAATAGGGGGCAGTTTGAACACGAGTCGGAGCAGTCAAGCATTTCTAAGATGGATTGAGAAGTGGAAGGTCATTGATTTGGGATTCAACATGCCAAAGTTTACTTGGCTAAATAAACGAGAAGGTGGCGAACTTATTCGAGAAAGAATCGATATAGAACTTGCAAATACCGTATGGATCGATAAATATCCAGAAAGCGTGGTCTTTCATCTCCCTCGTACGCTTGGTGATCATCATCCCACCTCACTATTTGCTTGGTGAAGCGCAGCGATACACGACAAGACCATTCAGATTCGAGGAATTGTGGACCCACCTCCCCGACTACAAAACGCTCGTGAACGATATGTGGGGAAAACATACTAATATTGTTGAGGCTATTGATAATAATCCCTACGTCTTAGAACCACAAAATAAAAAAGTGTTTCACGAATATTTTTAAAGCCAAATGGATCCTCTTAAGTCTCATTGAGGGAACTCAAAAAGCCTTAGTCCAAAAACCAAATGATTTCCTTTTAGACCTGGAGAAGAAACTCTTGAGCGAGTTTAATGAGGTGCTAAGAAGAGAAGAGATTTTTTTGGCAATGTAAATCCCGAGTTAAGTGGCTCGACGAGGGGGACCGTTACACGACTTTCTTTCATAGATCCAGTATAGTGCAAACGCGAAAAACACTGAAATACTATGCTTAAAGTTGAGGATTTGTGGTGCAACGACAAGAAAATCCTTAAAAATCATGTGCGATCCTACTTCATGAACCTGTTCAGAAGAGATCCACGCAGAAATCACAACTTTGCAGTGTCCAAATTCCAAGCTATACTCGTACTGGATGAGGCATAGTCTGTGGGGAGGGAAATCTCGATCGAAGAGCTTAAATATGTTGTATGGAAAACGCATCCATCAAAGCCCCAACTCGTGATATGAGAGCGGGGCAGTAGATGACGAGCCGAAAGCAAGCAGTGAAGTTGAGCGCGAGTTAGGGTTGTACGGCGCGATCGAGGGCAAGGGCTCAGAACGACCGCATAACATAGAGAGAGAGGGAAGGAGAGAGAGAGGGGGGGGGGAGATAGATAGATAGATAGAGAGAGAGAGAGAGAGAGAGAAAATTGACTATTTTACTTGATAAAGGAAGAAAAAACTAATGTTACCCAAAAACAAAACTGAGTATTTATACTGTCATATAAAAAAAGTCACGTTGACACCAATCTTTTGATTGTCTTTTATAACCCTCAACATAGTATTAAATTTTTCTATTAGTCGAGATATAACTGTAATTTATCATTATTTAAATACATTCATTAAAAGAACAAATTGTTTCTTGATTAATTGATCTCTCTTACGTAAAAAGAAAGTTAAGAAATATTTAAGTCATAGTATTTATCATATAATATAATTATATTATATTTAAAATAATTAATGATCACCCAATGACCGCGTGTCAGCGTTTCTAGCAGTATTAAAAAGTTTCTATATTTACTTATGCTCATGATTTCAAACTTTTTGTGTGTTATCTCATAAGAGTATTATCACTACAAGAAAACTGCACAATTGGAACCCGTAGACCATATGGGAACCACTTATGGGCCACCAAAGGCTCTGTCTCCGTTACCCCCGTGGCGATTGCCTTGGGAACGAATTAAATGGTTCCCATTGCTAATAGGGAACGAACGTGTTTGGTTTCCGTTTGGTTCCCATTGCTTTAGGACTGGGACCCCCAATGCTGACATGAGATACACATTATTCTACCAATGGGAACCAACTTGTCCAAATTACGGGAACGAAATCTTCGTTCCTATTGCTTAATTCAAAATTAAAAAAAAATCACTACAAAAATTTGCACATCCAAATTGAAATTCAACAAAATTACTAAGTAGTACTGAAAGATAATTATAAGCAAACCAGATCAAAAAACCATTTTTTTATTTGAATGAATAATGGAAGTAATCATCCACATTACACTGAATATTCAATACAGAAATCATTTATTTCAAACTAAAATATCAAAAGGTTACAAATGATCTGGTACTCCACTGTCTTCAAAAATATCTTCCAAGCCCTTTTCTCGACTCTTCTAACACCTGCCGTACCATGACAAACAATAACAAAATATTAAAGTAAGCTAATTTCAAAAAAAAAATATATCTCCAATCTAGAACCAAATGAAGTGAAATCTCACAAATTCAAACAGATCGTATATGCGAAGATCCCACAGTTATATCATATCATATAAGATCAAACAACTCCCTAAAAAACTTTGAGAACGCGCACATATTAATGATTTCCATCAAGCTTCACTACACCTTATTCCAAACTAGCGATTGATAAGTGAATAGAACATGTTTTGCTTCCAATAGAAATAAACAAACAGAAAACTCTACAGTCCATCAACAAAAAGGTGTTACTTACCATCTAAAGTCCAAAGGCATGCTACATTCCCAGCAAGTATTTTCTCACTTCTCCCATTCTTTCAACAAGAACTCCCATCTTTTGTTTCGCAAACACAACATTCAATATGATATTTGCATCGATGGAAAAGACCTGCTCACTCATTCGTGCAAATGTGGAGAAGAAATTCAAGAGATCAAATGATATATGTTTTAAATTGTAGAATAAAGAAAATAAGAAAAATGATGTGATTAGCGAGACCTTATTTTCCAAACATGAAATGCTCACATAATAACTAATGTACATGTTGCACAAGTCAAAACTACCTGACAAACAGAAACGGGTAAATTTATAAACATCTAGATGAGAAAACAATTTCATTCAGTTCTGGAAATGTTTACGAAGGCACCTCAAAGTATGATACTGAATCTCAAGTTTTATGTGAACAAACAATTCGATTAAATAGATTATTACCCATGGCAAGGTGTGTGACAAAGGGCATGAATTTGGAACAACTAGTTATTTTTAAAGAAAAAAAAGAGAGGAATATTGCAATTATCAAAGAAACCTTCTCTACGACTAAGTCGACAATGAAGCATAGAAACAACATACATTTTAGGAACCATAATATCTTCCACGAGTACACACTCATACTGATTAAACATTACATAATCAATAAACCACAAAGCGACTAAATAGTAGCTAGGTAATCTGTTTCAGCTCCTTTGTGTTCAAATTATTAGACCACAACATGACTAAATAGCAGCTAAATGCTCTGTTTCGGATCCTACATGCATCGACAAATCACGATCCGATATAACTGAAAACAGAGCATTTCGTTCAAGAATCATTGCATTTTAACCGAACTAACAAAAAAATGTTGTAGTTCAAAAAGAGCTAATGTACACCCAACCCTAACTTATCAGGACTCACAAATGCAAATCGATTAACCATAAAGCAACTAAATAGTAGCTAGGTACTCTGTTTCAACTCCCTTCATGCATCAAATTGATTAGACCACCACACGACTAAATAGTAGCTAATCTCAGATTCTATGTGCATCAAATTATTCAACCACAACACGAACTGAATAGTATCTAAATACTCTGCTTCAGATACTACCCGCACAACAAATCAGGATCCATTACAGCTGAAAACAGAGCACAATCATTGGAAAATCGCTGTAACTCAACCGAACCATCAAAAAATTCGATGTAATTCAAAAGAGAGCTTATGCACACCTTACCATACTTATCTGAAACACACTCATGCATATTATTAGACCACGCCTTTGTCCAGCTTATTTGCGCCCCACTTTTGTCCAGTTTCTGCAACGACAGACGGATGGCGTAAATTTGAGAAGTGTGTCCTCCTCCCTTCACGCAAATGCGCATGTCAACTTCGGCGAAACAGTGTCGTCCGAGTAGTAGAATCGGCTCGAATGCCTTGTAGCGAGGATCTCCGGTTGAACGAGCTCGATCGGGACTCTGTTGATCTTGATCAGACCGCGGCCGCGCTTGCAGTGGGTGACGGCGACGACGGTTTTCTTGCGGCCAAAGCATTGGACGGATTCAGTAGGAGCAGGCGCCGCCATGGCTGCTGGTTGTTGATGATTTTCGCCGGTGAGGGGAAACCCTAATTTGAGATGCTAGGTTCCAAAAAAGAGGAATAAAATACATGAGTAAGAAACAATTATAGAAACTAGACCGTAGTTAAATAAGTTTTTCTGACCTTTGATACTCAAGGGGCTGTGGAGGACTGCAACAGTGCAATAGTTTGACGGCGAAATCGACTAGCGAAGGTGAAGTGGAAAGAGAGGCTAGGGCAACATAACTGTAGGTTGGAGATTTGGGTTATTTTATAGAAATGGGCTCATAAACTTAGCGGGAGAAAAGTGAGTTGGAGGGAAAGAGTTTTTTTGACCGTGAATTCCATAATGTTTTACTATATTGTTTGTAAAGTAAAAATTAACTAAGTGTGAATCTTTGAAGAATATTAAGTATTTCAATAACTAGAAAAATTAACTAAGTGTTTAAAAATTAGAAATTACTAGAATACTACTAAATAAGTGTTTTAACCGTTTAAGATAATTATAATGTACATTTTTTTAATCGATATTCTCTTTGTTTGCGTGTTCTCGTGATTCACTTTGATATTTTGTTATGTCATTTTTAATTTGTGGAAATTAAATCATATGTTGTGAGATTTCAGGCATATGTTTTCAAATTCAGTATTTTGTGCGAATAAACGAATTTTTAATGGATTCACGTGTTTGCACAAGACTCACTTATCGTATATTAGACTAATTTATGTAGTTCGTATAAAAAAAACATAATTTAGATATTCTTATTTATTTTTATTCTTAGATTACTCATTTGGTCTTTATTCTTTTTACTTTTCATGTATTTGACTTATTTTACGAGTTTTCATATTGTCTAGTAAGGGGGTCAAAATAATCAGCACTAAAACTTACAACCATTTTCAATACATTCAACCATTTAAGAGCACCAAGACTACTCTAATTGGTTTCCATTAGAACCCAGACTTATAAAAATAAAATTATATTTTTGACCACAAATATATTTTTAACGTGTTTCGCTTCTCCATTTGTCGATAAAATTTGAATTTACATGCCTCATTAGTGTTGTGAAAATAGTTGTTCAAGAAAAAACTGAATTTGAAGTTGTTTTGCATCTTTTGTATAATTGCGCTTTCTTCCCCAAATTGTGTTTTAAACATCTTCCGACATTCCGTTTTGTACGAAATTTGGAGGAACACTCCTATTTTACATATGTTAGTGTATGGTTAAAAAATATTAGTGATTAAAGGTGTTTTACAACCTTTATGTATGAAAATACAAGTTAGAACTATGTTGTATAGGTTTTAAGGATAGGGTTTAGGGTTTATAGGGTTTAGGGTTTAGGTTTAGGGTTTAGGGTAGAAGAGAGATATAGTATATTATATTATAATGTTTGTTTATCGTATTTTGTTACTTCGTTTTGGACGAGATGTGGAATGACACGCTTAATTAGTGTTTTAAATGATTGGAAAAAGAAAAAACTTAATTTGGATATTTCTTTAACTTTTCTATAATTACATAAACCACCCGTTTATTTGTTTATCGTATTTCGTTACTTCATTTTGGACGATATTTGGAATGACACGCTTAATTAGTTTTTTTAAATGATTGGAAAAAGAAAAAACTTAATTTGGATATTTCTTTAACTTTTCTATAATTACATAAACCACCCGTTTCTTTGTTTATCGTATTTCGTTACTTCTTTTTGGACGAGATTTGGAATGACAGGCTTAATTTGTGTTTTCAAATGATTGGTAAAAGAAAAAAACTTAATTCGGATATTTCTTTAACTTTTCTATAATTACCTAAACCCACCGTTTATTTATTTATCGTATTTCGTTACTTCATTTTGGACGAGATTTGGAATGACACGCTTAATTTGTGTTTTCAAATGATTGGAAAAAGAAAAAACTTTATATGGATATTTCTTTAACTTTTCTATAATTACATAAACTACCCATTTATTTATTTATCGTATTTCGTTACTTCGTTTTGCACGAGATTTAGAATGACACCCTTAATTAGTGTTTTTAAAGGATTGGTAAGAGAAAAAACTTAATTCAGATATTTCTTTAACTTTTCTATAATTACATAAACCACCCGTTTATTTGTTTATCGTATTTCGTTACTTTATTTTGGACGAGATTTGGAATGACACGCTTAATTAGTGTTTTTAAAGGATTGGTAAAAGAAAAAACTTAATTTGGATATTTCTTTAACTTTTCTATAATTACATAAACCACCCATTTATTTGTTTATCGCATTTCGTTACTTCATTTTGGACGAGATTTGGAATGACACGCTTAATTAGTGTTTTTAAAGGATTGGTAAAAGAAAAAACTTAATTTGGATATTTCTTTAACTTTTCTATATTTACATAAACCACCCATTTATTTGTTTATCTTATTTCGTTACTTCTTTTCGGATGAGATTTAGAATGACACACTCAATTAGTGTTTTTAAAGGATTGGTAAAAGAAAAAACTTAATTTGGATATTTCTTTCACTTTTTTATAATTACATAAACCACCCGTTTATTTGTTTATCGTATTTCGTTACTTCGTTTTGGACGAGATTTAGAATGACACCCTTAATTAGCGTTTTTAAAGGATTGGTAAGAGAAAAAACTTAATTCGGATATTTCTTTAACTTTTCTATAATTACATAAACCACCCGTTTATTTGTTTATCGTATTTCGTTACTTCTTTTCGGATGAGATTTAGAATGACACGCTCAATTAGTGTTTTTAAAGGATTGGTAAAAGAAAAAACTTAATTTGGATATTTCTTTCACTTTTCTATAATTACATAAACCACCCGTTTATTTGTTTATCGTATTTCGTTACTTCGTTTTGGACGAGATTTAGAATGACACCCTTAATTAGCGTTTTTAAAGGATTGGTAAGAGAAAAAACTTAATTCGGATATTTTTTTAACTTTTCTATAATTACCTAAACTACCCGTTTATTTGTTTATCGTATTTCTTTACTTCATTTTGGACGAGATTTGGAATGACACGCTTAATTAGTGTTCTTAAAGGATTGGTAAAAGAAAAAACTTAATTTGGATATTTCTTTAACTTTTCTATGATTACATAAACCACCCGTTTCTTTGTTTATCGTATTTCGTTACTTCGTTCTGGACGAGATTTGGAATGACAGGCTTAATTTGTGTTTTCAAATGATTGGTAAAAGAAAAAACTTAATTCGGATATTTCTTTAACTTTTCTATAATTACATAAACCCCCCGTTTATTTATTTATCGTATTTCGTTACTTCGTTTTGCACTAGAAGAGTTATGACACGCTTAATTTGTGTTTTCAAATGATTGGTAAAAGAAAAAACTTAATTCAGATATTTCTTTAACTTTTCTATAATTACATAAACCCCCCGTTTATTTGTTTATCGTATTTCGTGATTTCGTTTTGGACGAGATTTGGAATGACACGCTTAATCAGTGTTTTCAAATGATTGGTAAAAGAAAAAACTTAATTCGGATATTTCTTTAAGTTTTCTATAATTATATATTCTTCCCGTTTATTTATTTATCGTATTTCGTTAAACATTACGTATTTTAAATAAGTGATTGATTTGTGAAATAAAATATACAAAAGTTTCAATTGTAGTAAACAATCATTATTTATCCAAACAGTATAAAATAAACAACCACCACAAAGTTGTTCCAAAAGTTATTATTTTTTTGTTTTTTTTTTAATCAATGGGAACCACATTTTGGTTCCCATTACGATGAGGTGTCACTAACGGGCACAACACTCAATGGGAACCAAATACTAGTCCCCTTTAATATGTGCATATAGTGCTTTAATATATAATATGGATAACATGCAATGGGAACGGAAATGTCGTTCCAATTAGGTAGGAACGGATTTTGGTGCCCATATTTTCGTCCCCTATGCGGATTATTCTTGTAGTGTATGGTGGTGTAGGCAAAAACTTAAAAAGCTATAATTAGCATTTAATTGTATTTAAGCACTTTTAGAGTAGAGTGTTTGGATGATAAGCCATTTTGGTTCCCATTACGATGAGGTGTCACTAACGGGCACAACACTCAATGGGAACCAAATACTAGTCCCCTTTAATATGTGCATATAGTGCTTTAATATATAATATGGATAACATGCAATGGGAACGGAAATGTCGTTCCAATTAGGTAGGAACGGATTCTGGTGCCCATATTTTTGTCCCCTATGCGGATTATTCTTGTAGTGTATGGTGGTGTAGGCAAAAACTTAAAAAGCTATAATTAGCTTTTAATTGTATTTAAGCACTTTTAGAGTAGAGTGTTTGGATGATAAGCCAATTAAAAGGAAAAATCACGCTAGTAACCGTCACAATCTAAAGAAAAATCTGTAAATCCATCACAAAATATTCATTGTTCATAAATTTAACCTTTCTAAATCTTAGTCAAAACACACCCTTAATTAAATTCCTTAGTTTGCTCATTCTATATAGAGAGAGATAACTTATTTTTTTATAATAACATTAAATGACCAAAATTATGTATCTTATTTAAGAAAAGTACATATTATCTGATAGGACAAAATATTAAAAATGGCCGATAACATTTTTTAAAACGTTAAAATGCCCATTTTTTTCGGGCCGTGCAAAAATGGCCCGTATATTTTAAATAAACTTTAAAAAATGCCCATTAACCTTATTCGGGCTAAAACTGCCTACATGGCGACACAGTCAACAAAACGTGCTGCCATGTTGGATAAGCGCCACGTGGGATAAGTGCCACAAAGGATAAGTTATAGTAAGAAGACAAAACTGCCCAATCGACATCTACTAATCACCAAACACGATTACTCCATACAACACAACACTTTCGAGATTCTAAATACATCACATCTTCCTAAGAACAACAATAAACATAACAAATAAAGTAATCAAAGAAAGCCTAAGCCATTTACCCAATTTTTGGTTCTCGATTTGCAGATTCGTCACTTTAGCTTCTAACTCCGTGATTGTTTTCTCGTACAAGCGTTCAATCTATTCCAAACCCTGATTGTTCCTCGACCCGAGTTTGTCCTCTAGTTGCTTCATTTTTCCTCGTTCTTCTCGATTTTCGCACGAAATAGAGCCACAATGGTCCTAAGCCTTTCACAAGCAGGGGGATCTACCCAAACGAACAACCCACAACCGAATGATCCCTTCCAACATCCATTAAACCTGCGATTAGGATTCGCGTCGGTTGTAGCAACCCTAACGACAGTGGGTCTTCCGCTATCGCACATTATGCTCGAGCTAGTACTTGCGGAAGACATTTTTGCAACTTAAATTTCGTAACGGAGGATTCAATTTTGGGATTTAGGGTTCTTCGGCCGAGTTAGTTCAATTTGGTAATTAGGACCGTTGAAGATTATTTCAAAATTTTATTGCCTTTATAAGGAGAGGAAAACGTATTTCTTACCACGCTTATCCTACGTGGCGACACGTTTTATTGACTGTGTCGCAACATAGACAGTTTTAGCCCGAGTAAGGGTAACGGGATTTTTGAAAGTTTTTTTAAAACATAAGGGGTATTTTTGCAAGGCCCGAAAAAAAAGGGCATTTTAACTTTTTTAAAAAAATTAGCGAGCATTTTAATATTTCCTATTATCTGATATAAAATTTTAAAGAATACATAATTTATAAAATCTCAATAAAAACTAATTTTTTGTTAATTTTGATTAGTTGGAATTTTTTTTAAGGATTGATTAGTTTGATTAACGGGAGACAAGTTAAAAATCTCCAATGTAACCCGGAAATCTTGAATAAGAATTCTGGGGCCAAAGGGACATAAAACCCCTTTTATAAACCCTTTTGTAGCCTTAGAAGTTATAGAAGAAAAGAATAGCGAAAACACATCTCAAGTTAAAGAGTTATTGCCTGAGACGCAAGAAAATAATATACCACCAAATGGAGCAGAACAAGAATCTAAATATAATCATGTGGAATGGCATGTGGATCGTACAAATAAATCCCCAAATCTAAAGTTACATCACACGTTCAATAGTCCCCCAAAGACATTACAAATTGATCCGTGTGCAGTTCATGTAGTGGAAATACCAACACCGATTTGGGAATTTGAAATCAACACTCAAGTAATGGAGAGATTCCTGAACATGCCGGCTTGTTGGCATAAAGATAAATTTGAGCGCATGGGAAAGGAAAATACATGATTATTTAATTCAGGAGTCGATACGTTAGGAGGCACTTTAGTGGAGTGGTTAGAGTATTGGCAATCCCCTTCATTCAATCCACTTCCATTTGTGTCCGTTGAAAGTGGTAACGTGAAATTATCAAGGAGTGGCACATGCTGCTTTTACATCGATTTTTTTGGAGCTTCGTACGTGTTCATAGACCAGATATTGTTTACTTGGTTGAAATGCTGGTAGCAATGGAGAGGGCATATGATATTGCTATATTTTTTAGCTATTCGGATTGCTGCATTGCTCCCACGGATGATATGGGTGGGGGCGCTTGGATGCTATGGAGTAGTGACAACATCGATGTTGAGATTTTTAAGGCGGAAAACCAAGGAATCCATGCAAGAGTTGACCCTAAAAGACATGAGAAGTGGCTACTTTCTGTAATCTACGTCAAACCGTATGCGAAAGATACATTTTTGATTTTTGAAACGTTAAGGTGTATGGCACAACAAGTGAATATGCCATGGTTAGTTCAAGGGGATTTCAACGAAATATGCTACACGCATGAAAAAATAGGGGGCAGTTTGAACACGAGTCAGAGAAGTCAAGCATTTCTAAGATGGATTGAAAAGTGGAAGGTCATTGATTTGGGATTCAACATGCCAATGTTTACTTGGCTAAATAAAGGAGAAGGTGGCGAACTTATTCAAGAAAGAATCGATATAGAACTTGCAAATACCGTATGGATCGATAAATATCCAGAAAGCGCGGTCTTTCATCTCCCTCGCACGCATGGTGATCATCATCCCACCTCACTATTTTCTTGGTGAAGCGCAGCGATACACGACAAGACCATTCAGATTCGAGGAATTGTAGACCCACCTCCCCGACTACAAAACGCTCATGAACGATATGTGGGCAAAACATACTAATATTGTTGAGGCTATTGATAATAATCCCTACGTCTTAGAACCACAAAATAAAAAAGTGTTTCACGAATATTTTTAAAGCCAAATGGATCCTCTTAAGTCTCATTGAGGGAACTCAAAAAGCCTTAGTCCAAAAACCAAATGATTTCCTATTAGACCTGGAGAAGAAACTCTTGAGCGAGTTTAATGAGGTGCTAAGAAGAGAAGAGATTTTTTTGGCAATGAAAATCCCGAGTTAAGTGGCTCGACGAGGGGGACCGTTACACGACTTTCTTTCATAGATCCACTATAGTGCAAACGCGAAAAACACTGAAATACTATGCTGAAAGTTGAGGATTTATGGTGCAACGACAAGAAAATCCTTAAAAATCATGTGCGATCCTACTTCATGAACCCGTTCAGAAGAGATCCACGCGGAAATCACAACTTTGCAGTGTCCAAATTCCAAGCTATACTCGTACTGGATGAGGCAGAGTCTGTGGGGAGGGAAATCTCGATCGAAGAGCTTAAATATGTTGTATGGAAAACACATCCATCAAAGCCCCAACTCGTGATATGAGAGCGGGGCAGTAGATGACGAGCCGAAAGCAAGCAGTGAAGTTGAGCGCGAGTTAGGGCTGCACGGCGCGATCGAGGGCAAGGGCTCGGAACGACCGCATAACATAGAAAGAGAGGGAGGGAGAGAGAGAGGGGGGGGGGGGGAGATAGATAGATAGATAGAGAGAGAGAGAGAGAGAGAGAGAGAGAGAGAGAGAAAAAAATTGACTATTTTACTTGATAAAGGAAGAAAAAACTAATGTTACCCAAAAACAAAACTGAGTATTTATACTGTCATATAAAAAAAGTCACGTTGACACCAATCTTTTGATTGTCTTTTATAACCCTCAACATAGTATTAAATTTTTCTATTAGTCGAGATATAACTGTAATTTATCATTTTTTAAATACTTTCATTAAAAGAACAAATTGTTTCTTGATCAATTGATCTCTCTTACGTAAAAAGAAAGTTAAGAAATATTTAAGTCATAGTATTTATCATATAATATAATTATATTATATTTAAAATAATTAATGATCACCCAATGACCGCGTGTCAGCGTTTATAGCAGTATTAAAAAGTTTCTATATTTACTTATGCTCATGATTTCAAACTTTTTGTGTGTTATCTCATAAGAGTATTATGGTGGTGTAGGGAAAAACTTAAAAAGCTATAATTAGCATTTAATTGTATTTAAGCACTTTTAGAGTAGAGTGTTTGGATGATAAGCCAATTAAAAGGAAAAATCACGCTAATAACCGTCACAATCTAAAGAAAAATCCGTAAATCCATCACAAAATATTCATTGTTCATAAATTTAACCTTTCAAAATCTTAGTCAAAACACACCCTTAATTAAATTCCTTAGTTTGCTCATTCTATATAGAGAGAGATAACTTATTTTTTTATAATAACATTAAATGACCAAAATTATGTATCTTATTTAAGAAAAGTACATATTATCTGATAGGACAAAATATTAAAAATGGCCGATAACATTTTTTAAAACATTAAAATGCCCATTTTTTTCGGGCCGTGCAAAAATGGCCCGTATATTTTAAATAAACTTTAAAAATGCCCATTAACCTTATTCGGGCTAAAACTGCCTACATGGCGACACAGTCAACAAAACGTGCTGCCATGTTGGATAAGCGCCGCGTGGGATAAGTGCCACAAAGGATAAGTTATAGTAAGAAGACAAAACTGCCCAATCGACATCTACTAATCACCAAACACGATTACTCCATACAACACAACACTTTCGAGATTCTAAATACATCACATCTTCCTAAGAACAACAATAAACATAACAAATAAAGTAATCAAAGAAAGCCTAAGCCATTTACCCAATTTTTGGTTCTCGATTTGCAGATTCGTCACTTTAGCTTCTAACTCCGTGATTGTTTTCTCGTACAAGCGTTGAATCTATTCCAAACCATGATTGTTCATCGACCCGAGTTTGTCCTCTAGTTGCTTCATTTTTCCTCGTTCTTCTCGATTTTCGCACGAAGTAGAGCCACAATGGTCCTAAGCCTTTCACAAGCAGGGGGATCTAGCCAAACGAACAACCCACAACCGAATGATCCCTTCCAACATCCATTAAACCTGCGATTAGGATTCGCGTCGGTTGTAGCAACCCCAACGACAGTGGGTCTTCTGCAATCGCACATTATGCTCGAGC
This sequence comes from Linaria vulgaris, assembly GCA_948329865.1. NCBI lineage: Eukaryota > Viridiplantae > Streptophyta > Magnoliopsida > Lamiales > Plantaginaceae > Linaria > Linaria vulgaris. The sequence goes on from OX415252.1 coordinate 12,097,930, forward strand.
TAGTACTTGAGGAAGACATCATGCCACAAAACCTTCAACTCGTCAATCAGAGGGCGTAGCAAAACGTTAATGTTTTGTCCTGGACTACTCGGCCCTGATATGATAAGACTCAAGAAAATAAACTCCTCTCGCATGCAAAGATCTGGAGGAAGGTTATATGTAGTCATGAACACAGGCCAACAAGAATATTGTTTACCGAAGTTTCCAAACGGAGTGAAACCGTCTGTGCATAGACCAAGGCGGATGTTCCGTGGCTCTGCTGCGAATTGCGGATGTTTCTTGTCGAAATCTTGCCACCCTTCGCCTGCTGCAGGGTGGATCATTACATCGTCCGACGACTTACAATTTAAGTGCCACGTCATATGTTCAACAGTTGATTTAGTCATGAAGAGTCGTTTAAGACGTGGGGCCAAAGGGAAGTACCATAAATTTTTCCTTGGCACTGGATTCTTTCTACCTATAGTTTCATACCTATACTCCCCGCATTCAGGACAAACCGAGTAATCGGAAGATGCGAATTCTCCGTAGAACAAGAAATAATTATTAAAACACACGTCGATTATTTCGTATCCCAACCCCAAACACCTCATCATATTCTCGGCAGCGTGCATATCCTCTGGTAGTAAGAGTTGATCCCAACCCCAAAGTTCGCGGTGCAAGTTGTACATCTGATTGCACCCGAATTGATTGTAGTTATTCTCAATCTTGGCTGTAAAAAACTCGGACACCCACTGCAAAACATATTTCTTGCTTGGTCCCTTAAGCTTGAGTTCCGACATTTGTAGCAAATTTAAAAAATCTTTTGCATCGGCGTTAGGCTCCTCACCGTTAACGTCGAATTGTGCCCGAAAAGTGTCGTCAACTAGATTTTCAAACAAAATCTCGTCCTGAACAACTTCGGGGTCGTTTCTAACTTCGTGCCTCGACGATGACGCCCCTTGGCTATTATGAGCGACAAAATTTTCCCCATGGAATATCCATACACGGTACCCTTCTACAAAACCCCATCGATAAAGGTGAGCTGCCACTTTGCCAGAGTCCAAGTATTTCCTATTGCTGCATTTTCTACATGGACATCTAGGATTTCGATCACCGTCTAGATAACGCTCTTGATCTAACGCAAATGCCAAAAACTGGTATACACCTTCCCCGAACGTTTCATTCACTCGACCCGTCTCACTCAAACGATCATACATCCAATATCTATCTCCGTTTGGATTCATAATATATTGTCTATAAATTTTTTAAATTATAACGATTAGCACAACGACGTCTCTACATTTAGGGGTTACGAACAATATTTATAATCGTACGACTAGAACAAAAAATAAGAGCTCGAAACTATACACGTACCTCTTGTAGCACGTAAAAAATTTATGAAACTGCTCCTTCGATCTATGGCACCTGTCTCCAAGATAACTCGTACATTTTCCTTAAGTCGCAAATAAAAAGAAAGATAAAATAGATAAACATAATTAACGTACGCTTATAAAAAAAATAATTATTACGTAAAAATTAAAATGAGTACGTTTACGAACCTTATTTTGAAACCGAATGAATTGTGAGACTAACTCGTTCGAATTATATATAGGCCTTTGGGAAGGGGGTTGTTGCCACGTCAGCGATCCGTGTAAATTATCACACGGATCGCTGATGTGGCGTGATCTGATCCGTGTGATCAAATCACATGGATCAGATCTATACCGTCGGCCCTCAGAGGTATTACTCACTTTGGGGGACCGTGCTGAGGCTTGTTCCCCCTTTGCTGGTGGTTTCGCACAAATCGCTGCCCCTATTGGTTGTTCTACTCATAATGATCAAAAATTTACGAAAGTCGCGGAGGTCTCTACGTCTTCTTTGTCTGGTGATCAATTGGTCCCGGGTGGTATAATGAGAGTCCCTATACCGGTGGACGAGGATACCGCCGATCCGGTCAACGTTGCTGATAAGAGAAAGGGTCCTGCTGTATGTGCTGCGGACAAAGGCAAGGGTCCAGCTACGAACAATGTCTTGCGGGGTCCTCTCCCAAGTTTTTGTTGGTATTCCCGTCCGGAGGCCGTTTGTCTCAATTCGTCCTCAACCTGCATCAGCTGGTCGAAAGAGGACTCATGATGAAAGCTTTAAAATGATTAAAATTAAACTAATACTTATGCATTAAAGTGCATTGCTACATTTAATACTTATATGTACACACACTCACTGGTATTACCTTAAAGTGCATTGCTACATTTAATACTTATACATAGACACACTCACTGTTTTGCCTAAAAATCGTAAATTGGATTGTTATCGTGATAGATATCATTTCGGACAAAATTGTAAATATGGATTGCTTGAGGAATAAAACCACAACCACAACCTTCTCCACCAGCACAAGTATGCATCACCGAATCCTTAATGTTTCTTTTATTTCAGAATACAAAACTTAAATTTAATTTAATGACATGCTTTTTGGTTAATGATGTTTCTATTTTACCTTCAACTTCAGCTTTAAATGTTTGTAAAAGAAAGTTATATGATTCAGATTCATATAAAAGGTGATCTCATTGTTTTCTTCCCATCCATAGACTAGATATATAATTTTGATATCAATACCTATGAGAACTCTGTTGACTACAGAAAGAACAAATTACTTTCTTTCCCTTTGAGATTTTGTTTCACATATGGTAGGGGCTCAGCATTTCTGTTACATTATGTGGTATTTGAAAAGTCGTTGCACAAACGGTATTCTCATTGAAATTCAACCGGTTTATTTATTTAGAAAAATGTTGTTTAATGAATACCTACTGACCGTTAATTATTTGCCTCAAAGACAGAATAACGAATGATTGATTTGTTTTTTTATTACTGCTACTCACTTGACAATTGGTCTTTAAGAGAACATGAAAAGTAGGCAAAGGGCGTTTAGTTATCCAACGACTTAACCGTCAAGAGAGTTGATGCGCGCTTGATAAAATAATTATGAAAAAATATTTACTCTTTTTACCAGCAATGATGACTTAATGGTTAAGTCGAGGATACGCCACGTTTCTTTAAAAAAAATTATATATCATACAATAAAGCAAAGATGTGGTTACATTGGTGTTTTTGTTTTAATAATGGTTAAGAAAATAACCTTTAGTAAACATATAGTAACTACTATCATTACAAGAAAACTTCACAATTGGAACCATTAATTAGGTTCCAATTGCCCCTTTTTTGGTTCCCGTAGACCAAATGGGAACCAGACATGGGCACTGAAGGCTTCGTTTCCATTACCCCCATAGCGATTACCTTGGGAACGAACTAAATGGTTCCCCTTGCTAATAGGAACGAAAGCCATCGGTTTCCGTTACACCTGGGAACCAAATGTTTTGTTCCCACGGAGCAAACCAATATTTCGTTTCTATTGCATAATATGAACGAATCTTTGGTTCCCATTGCTTTAGGACTGGAACCCCCAATTCGGACATAAGAAACGCATTGTTCTGCCAACGGGAACCCACTGCTCCAAAGTAAGGGAACTAAACTTTCGTTCCTATTGCTTAATTCAAAAATTAAAAAACAATTGCCGGAAATTTTGAATTTTGTTAAAAAAGCAGGGGGGAAATTTGAATTATTTTCAAAACAGTACCATTTTCGAATTTTTCATATTGGCGCCATTTTGGTTTTGAAAACTTTCATAAATTTGATTTTTGAATATTGTTGTTGTTGTATAATCTGAAATTATCATTTTCATGTTAATAATGTTAATTTTATTTTATGTTATTAACATTGTTGTATAATATTTAAATTATTGTAATAGGTAAAATATGTAATATTATAAATTAAACAATACCACTATACAACACAAATTTGTTGTTAAGAAAATTTAGGATACAACTATACAACTACACAACACGGATTTTAATAAAAAAAATAACAAAATAAATTCTTCATTTTTACGAGTAACAAATAAGCTAAAAAAGTGTCTTTTGTTTCTTCTTCTTATTCTTCTTCTCTTCTTCTTTGGATTTCTTCTTCTTCATCATCTTCTTATTAACGAGAAACAAAGAAGAAGAAAGAAGAAAAAATTGAAAGGAGAGCTTCTCTGCTGCGCCGCTGCTGCAATGGAGATTAATATGAGGTTTGAAATGTGTGGGAGAGATGGGTTGGTATATATAGAAAAGTATGCAGAATGGGAACGAAATATCGGTTCCCGTTACTTGCTATTTTGGTTCCTATTACTGGTCAGCTGTCTTTGTACGCCTTACTCAATTATTGGTGCCAATGGGAACCAGATATGTGGTTCCCATTAATTGGTTTCCATACTTATAAAAATAAAATTACATTTTTGACAAAAAATATATTTTAAACTATTTCGCTTCTCCATTTGTCGATAAAATCTGAATTTACAAGCCTCATTAGTGTTGTGAAAATAGTTGTTCAAGAAAAAATTGAATTTGAAGTTGTTTTGCATCTTTTGTATAATTGCGCTTTCTTCCCCAAATTGTTTTTTAAACATCTTTCGACATTACGTTTTGTACGAAATTTGGAGGAACACTCCTATTTTACATATGTTAGTGTATGGTTAAAAAACATTAGTGATGAAAGGTGTTTTACAACCTTTATGTATGAAAATACAAGTTAGAACTATGTTGTATAGGTTTTAAGGATAGGGTTTAGGGCTTAGGGTTTAGGGTTTAGGGTTTAGGGTTGAAGAGTGGTATAGTATTTTATATTATAATGTTTGTTTATCGTATTTCGTTACTTCGTTTTGGACGAGATTTGGAAAGACACGCTTAATTAGTGTTATTAAAGGATTGGTAAAAGAAAAAACTTAATTCGGATAGTTTTATAACTTTTCTATAACTATATAAACCCCCGTTTATTTTTTTTTCTTTTTTAGTATTTACTGTGTATTTTTATTCAATTTTTGAAAAATTACATTTTTTTCCCTAAAGTTCGTTTATGGTCTTTTGAAATTTTTTTTTTTATTAAATTCGTGGAAACATACTAATATATAGTTTAGAAGTGTTTGGGGAAATAAGAAATGGAATCGAGTTTGTTTTACAACTTTTGAATAATTATATTTTTTTCCCCGAAAGTTCGTTTATGGTCTTTTGAAATTTTATTTTTTACAAAATTCGTGGAAACATACTAATAAATAGATTAGAAGTGCTTAGTAAAAAAATAAATGGAATCGGGTTTGTTTTACAACTTTTGAATCAGTACATTTTTTCCCCAAAAGTTCGTTTATGGTCTTTTAAAATTTTAATTTTTATGAAATTCGTGGAAACAAACTAATAAATAGTTTAGAAGTGTTTGGTAAAAGAAGAAATGGAATCGGGTTTATTTTACAACTTTTGAATAATTACATTTTTTCCCCGAAACTTCGTTTATGGTCTTTAGAAATTTTATTTTTTATGAAATTCGTGGAAACATACTAATACATAGTTTAGAAGTGTTTGGTGAAAGAAGGATTGGAATCGGGTTGGTTTTACAACTTTTGAATAATTACATTTTTTCCCCGAAACTTCGTTTATGGTCTTTTGAAATTTCATTTTTTATGAAATTCGTGGAAACACACTAATAAATAGTTTAGAAGTGTTTGATGAAAGAAGAAATGGAATCGGGTTTGTTTTACAACTTTTGAAAAATTACATTTTTCCCCGAAAGTTCGTTTATTGTCTTTTTTTTATATGAAATTTGTGAAAACATACTAAGAAATAGTTTATAAGTGTTTGGTGAAAGAAGAAATGGAATAGGGCTTGTTTTACAACTTTTGAATAATTACATTTTTTCCCGCAAAACTTCGTTTATGGACTTTTGAAATTTTATTTTTTATGAAATTCGTGGAAACACATTAATAAATAGTTTAGAAGTGTTTGATGAAAGAAGAAATGGATTCGGGTTTGTTTTAAAACTTTTGAATAATATCATTTTTTCCCCAAAAAATCGTTTATTGCCTTTTTTTAATGAAATTTGTGAAAACATACAAAGAAATAGTTTAGAAGTGTTTGGTGAAAGAAGAAATGGAATCGGGTTTGTTTTACAACTTTTAAATAATTACATTGTTTTCCCCGAAACTTCGTTAATAGTCTTTTGAAATTTTATTTTTTATGAAATGCGTGGAAACACACTAATAAATAGATTAGAAGTGTTTGATGAAAGAAGAAATGTAATTATGTTGTGTAGTTCTCTTGAATGCAAAGTCTATCTCATTCATATTTTATGTTGTGCAGTTCTCTTGAATGCAAAGTCTATCTCATTGTCATCATTACTATCCCCTTTATAGGTTTTCTTAGGAAAAAAATAATGTCTAATTAGTATAAATTAAATTAACATTCTAATATAATTAAAGATGAAATATTTAAAATAATTACTTATTTACCTTAAATCGTTTTTCCATAGATGCTAGGTCACTTTCAATGATACGGTTGAATGTCGGTGCCATCGTCCGTAAACACCTCTTGATGATTGCGCTAATCGTGCGTCAAATTCGATTTTTTTGTGTTTTCCATTCTCCATGTTCATTAACCTCAATTGAGCGTCGCTTCAAGGGGTCATTGTGTGGTTGGTCGCCAGGCGTCAAACCCCGAGTACGATGACGGGTAAAACTACCTGCACTTGAGCGTTGCTAGCCAGCAGGTGAGGGGCGCCCTATCGACAAATGTGGCGAAACCATCTCCTCATCTTCATCTTCATCTCCATTTGCTTCTTCGTCGTCTTCATTTTCCTCCACATCCTCCAAACCGTGAGACACACGTGCATTGGGAGGAGTGGTGAGAGCACTAGCCAAAGGGAGAATAGGGGGGCTCGCCATCAAGAATCGTCGATCCGTCAACGCAACTTCATTGGGAAGTATATTAACACCTAGCTCGACTTCATTGTGGCGCTCATAAGTGGTGGCATTACGACCTCGATTTTAGACCCTTCGCCTTTGAAGATATTGAAGGCTAATTCGATTAGTTACACCAACATTTTTGAAGGGGGAGAGGCTTGATTGCGATCTCCCATTACGAAAAAACACTAATTTATATAATAGAGATTGAGATATGTATTGTGAATGAGTTGATATGTTTTGCATGAAAAATGGAGTATTTATAGAACACTAATTTTATTTTTTTTTGGAACAAGGGCAACGGTCTTAGCCCGTCACTCATAGACAATCGCCCGTCGCCCTTTAGTTTGGGCCATCGCCTTTGGTATGGGCGCCAAAAAATGGCGCCCAGATTAAAGGCACCGGGCTTCGCCCGTCGCCATTGCCTATTGGCTACGGCGTTTAGCCATAGCCAATATATATATATATATATATATATTGTTTTTTTAATTGTACGTGTACTATGGGCAACAGAAACCCGTCGCCTTTGACCAATGCCTACGGATTTTCCAGTCGCGAATGGTTAAGAGCGACAGGATATATCCGTAGCCAATTATTCTTTTTTTTAGATCCGAAAAATGACCAAGGGCTACGAATTTTCCGTAGCCAATGGCAAAACCACCATTGCCTACGCCACCCATAGTCAACGGTGGTAGCTAATGGTTCTTTTTATTGTAGTGTTTACCGTATATAAACAAACTGAGAATGCGGTAGAGAAAGCGACTCTTATGAAGACAGATAACACCCAGCATGCAAAACAAGAAAAGTTAAAAATGGATTAATTGAAAAAACCCAGAAAGACGAGTTCGGGAAATGGATGCAAGTGAGCCGACGAAGAAATTCGGGGAAGAACGGAGGACCAAATCTCACGACGCAAAATGAAGTTAAAAATCTCCAATGTAACCCGGAAATCTTGAATAAGAATTCTGAGGCCAAAGGGACATAAAACCCCTTTCAACTTGGAAGGGAAACAGTGAGTCAAAAGAATACCAAAATGGGAAGGACTCTTTGTAAATCCTTAAGTGAGAATAAGGAAACTTCTTTGAAAGGCAAGCGTAAAGGACGCCCTAAAGAAAAAGGTTTGACAAAAAATAGGGTTACAACTTTTATAAACCCTTTTGTAGCCTTAGAAGTTATAGAAGAAAACAACAGCGAAAACACATCTCAAGTTAAAGAGTTATTGCCTGAGACGCAAGAAAATAATATACCACCAAATGGAGCAGAACAAGAATCTAAATATAATCATGGGGAATGGCATGTGGATCGTACAAATCAATCCCCAACTCTGGGAAGTCGTAAAGTTACATCACACGTTTAATAGTCCCCCAAAGACATTACAAATTCATCCGTGTGCAGTTCATGTAGTGGAAATACCAACACCGATTTGGGAATTTGAAATCAACACTCAAGTAATGGAGAGATTCTTGAACATGCCGACTTGTTGGCATAAAGATAAATTTGAGCGCATGGGAAAGGAAAATACATGATTATTTAATTCAGGAGTCGATACGTTAGGAGGCACTTCAGTGGAGTGGTTAGAGTATTGGCAATCCCCTTCATTCAATCCACTTCCATTTGTGTCCGATGAAAGTGGTAACGTGAAATTCTCAAGGAGTGGCACATGCTGCTTTTACATCGATTTTTTTGGAGCTTCGTACGTGTTCATAGACCAGATATAGTTTACTTGGTTGAAATGCGGGTAGCAATGGAGAGGGCATATGATATTGCTATATTTTTTAGCTATTCGGATTGCTACATTGCTGCCACGGATGATATGGGTGGGGGCGTTTGGATGCTATGGAGTAGTGACAACATCGACGTTGAGATTTTTAAGGCGGAAAACCAAGGAATCCATGCAAGAGGTGACCCTTAACGAGAAGAGAAGTGGCTACTTTCTGTAATCTACGTCAAACCGTATGCGAAAGATACATTTTGGATTTTTGAAACGCTAAGGTGTATGGCACAACAAGTGAATATGCCATGGTTAGTTCAAGGGGATTTCAACGAAATATGCTACACGCATGAAAAAATAGGGTGCAGTTTGAACACGAGTCGGAGAAGTCAAGCATTTCTAAGATGGATTGAGAAGTGGAAGCTCATTGATTTGGGATTCAACATGCCAAAGTTTACTTGGCTACATAAACGAGAAGGTGGCGAACTTATCCAAGAAAGAATCGATATAGAACTTGCAAATACCGTATGGATCGACAAATATCCAGAAAGCACGGTCTTTCATCTCCCACGCAAGCATGGTGATCATCATCCCATCTCACTATTTGCTTGGTGAAGCGCAGCGATACACGACAAGACCATTCAGATTCGAGGAATTGTTGAGGCTATTGATAATAATCCCTACGTCTTAGAACCATAAAATAAAAAGTGTTTCACGAATATTTTTAAAGCCAAATCGATCCTCTTAAGTCTCATTGAGGGAACTTAAAAAGCCTTAGTCCAAAAACCAAATGATTTCCTTTTAGACCTGGAGAAGAAACTCTTGAGCGAGTTTAATGAGGTGCTAAGAAGAGAAGAGATTTTTTTGGCAATGAAAATCCCGAGTTAAGTGGCTCGACGAGGGGGACCGTTACAGGACTTTCTTTCATAGATCCACTATAGCGGAGACGCGAAAAACACTGAAATACTATGCTGAAAGTTGAGGATTTGTGGTGCAACGACAAGAAAATCCTTAGAAATCATGTGCGATCCTACTTCATGAACCTGTTCAGAGGAGATCCAAGCGGAAATCACAACTTTGCAGTGTCGAAATTCCAAGCTATACTCGTACTAGATGAGGCAGAGTCTGTGGGGAGGGAAATCTCGATCGAAGAGCTTAAATATGTTGTATGGAAAACGCATCCATCAAAGCCCCAACTCGTGATGTGAGAGCGGGGCAGTAGATGACGAGCCCCAACTCGTGAAGTTGAGCGCGAGTTAGGGCTGCACGGCGCGATCGAGGGCAAGGGCTCGGAACGACCGCATAACATAGAAAGAGAGGGAGGGAGAGAGAGAGGGGGGGGGGGGAGAGATAGATAGATAGATAGATAGATAGATAGATAGATAGATAGATAGATAGATAGATAGATAGATAGATAGAGAGAGAGAGAGAGAGAGAGAGAGAGAGAGAGAGAGAGAGAGAGAGAGAAAGAGAGAGACAGAGAGAGAGAGACAGAGAGAGAGAGAGAGAGAGAGAGATAGAGAGAGAGAGAGAGAGAGAGAGAGAGAGAGAGAGAGAGAGAGAGAGAGAGAAATTGACTATTTTACTTGATAAAGGAAGAAAAAACTAATGTTACCCAAAAACAAAACTGAGTATCTATACAATCATATAAAAAAAGTCACGTTGACACCAATATTTTGATTGTCTTTTATAACCCTCAACATAGTATTAAAATTTTCTATTAGTCGAGATATAACTGTAATTTATCATTATTTAAATACATTCATTAAAAGAACAAATTGGTTCTTGATCAATTGATCTCTCTTACGTAACAAGAAAGTTAAGAAATATTTAAGTCATAGTATTTATCATATAATATAATTATATTATATTTAAAATAATTAATGATCACCCAATGACCGCGTGTCAACGTTTCTAGTAGTATTAAAAAGTTTTTATATTTACTTATGCATGATTTCAAACTTTTTGTGTGTTATCTCATAAGAGTATTATGGTGGTGTAGGCAAAAACTTAAAAAGCTATAATTAGCATTTAATTGTATTTAAGCACTTTTAGAGTAGAGTGTTTGGATGATAAGCCAATTAAAAGGAAAAATCACGCTAGTAACCGTCACAATCTAAAGAAAAATCCGTAAATCCATCACAACATATTCATTGTTCATAAATTTAACCTTTCTAAATCTTAGTCAAAACACACCCTTAATTAAATTCATTAGTTTGCTCATTCTATATAGAGAGAGAACTTAATTTTTTTTATAATAATATTAAATGACCAAAATTATGTATCTTATTTAAGAAAAGTACATATTATCTGATAGGACAAAATATTAAAAATGGCCGATAACATTTTTTAAAACGTTAAAATGCCCATTTTTTACGGGCCGTGAAAAACTGGCCCGTATATTTTAAATAAACTTTAAAAAATGCCCGTCAACCTTATTCGGGCTAAAACTGCCTACGTGGCGACACAGTCAACAAAACGTGCTGCCATGTTGGATAAGCGCCACGTGGGATAAGTGCCACGAAGGATAAGTTATAGTAAGAAGACAAAACTGCACAATCGACACCTACTAATCACCAAACACGATTACTCCATACAACACAACACTTTCCAGATCCTAAATACATCACATCTTCCTAAGAACAACAATAAACATAACAAATAAAGTAATCAAAGAAAGCCTAAGACATTTGCCCAATTTTTGGTTCTCGATTTGCAGATTCGTCACTTTAGCTTCTAACTCCGTGATTGTTTTCTCGTACAAGCGTTCAATCTATTCCAAACCCTGATTGTTCATCGACCCGAGTTTGTCCTCTAGTTGCTTCACTTTTCCTTGTTCTTCTCGATTTTCACACGAAGTCGAGCCACAATGGTCCTAAGCCTTTCACAAGAAGGGGGATCTACCCAAACGAACAACCCACAACCGAATGATCCCTTCCAACATCCATTAAACCTGCGATTAGGATTCGCGTCGGTTGTAGCAACCCTAACGACAGTGGGTCTTCCGCAATCGCACATTATGCTCGAGCTAGTACTTGAGGAAGACATTTTTGCAACTTAAATTTTGTAACGGAGGATTCAATTTTGGGATTTAGGGTTCTTCGGCCGAATTAGTTCAATTTGGTAATTAGGACCGTTGAAGATTATTTCAAAATTTTATTGGCTTTATATGGAGAGGAAAACGTATTTCTTACCACGCTTATCCTACGTGGCGGCACGTTTTATTGACTGTGTCGCAACATAGACAATTTTAGCCCGAATAAGGGTAACGGCATTTTTGAAAGTTTTTTTAAAACATAAGGGGTATTTTTACAAGGTCCGAAAAAAATGGGCATTTTAACTTTTTTAAAAAAATTAGCGAGCATTTTAATATTTCCTCTTATCTGATATAAAATTTTAAAGAATACATAATTTATAAAATCTCAATAAAAACTAATTTTTTGTTAATTTTGATTAGTTTGAATTTTTTTTTAAGGATTGATTAGTTTGATTAAAACTCATTATTAATTAAAACCTTTTCAGATATTTATAAGGTGAACACATGTATTGTTTTTTACAAACATTCTTTAATTTGCCCGGTGTGTAATATCATTATAATTAGTCGTACTAAGTATCTAAGCTATAAATATCATTCAAGACATTATTTCCATGTTCTCTAATGACAAAGAGAAACTTAATGTGAGTGCGTGTTTAGGCTTGGGAGTTTGTTAGCATGAGCAGATAAAAACAGACAATGGAACCCACTATGTTACAAATTGGGACAACCCACTATACTCTGCATCCATCTACCACAACTGAAAAACAAAAGGTTGTTGCCAGAAAATTTAATCTAAAAAATTGGGTGACAATTCTGGTAACTGAAGACGTTTATCTTCCAAGTGCGAGTAAGTGTCAATTACCGCTTCACAAGCGGGTGGAGGGATGGGAACTTAGATCCAAGAAATGCAAGGTTGAAGACTGGGTTGACAAGGTATGTTAATACTCTCTAAGTTAAATGAATTGGCACATTTCTTTCATTTTTCGTTAGATTATCACATGCATAGTGTGAAGGACGCGAGGCCGACAAGAAATTTTGATCCGTAACTTTCCATTTAAACTTTAATATTTAAGTGAATCTTTTATACAAGATACAAACAGGAGGATTAGAAATTACGATCCTTAAATTAGTCTTTAAAACATGAATCTTTTCATGTTGCAGTCTTATTATCATCGGGAGGTCGGCAAGAAATTACGATCCTTAAATGAGGAGGTTCTCTTCATTTTATGTAATCATTATTTACACAACTAACTGAAACACCATTTACTCAAACTTGTAGGAAAAAAAGAAGATAGGTTTATTTACTTGTATAATTTAATTGTTTTTTCAAAATTAATAAATCAAAGAATGAAATTGTACAAATCCCATATTCTGATACTGGAGGGACGGAGATAGAGAAATTAAATGACCCAATAGAGGACAAGAATTGGTCTACGACACTTTAGCTGACAAGTTTTTTTTTGTTAAGTAAGTAATATTATAGTGAAAGCACAAGTGGCGGTTACGAGATCCGTTCCTTCTGCTAGTGTGCTTTTTTCGGTCTTAGGATCGTCCGACAAAATTGAATAATATGTGGCGTATTCCAATAAATTTTATAGACTCTTTTTTTTTTTCAACCAAAATTTATAATTATAACACATATATTATTAATTTAAATTTATAACATATAATTTGTTTGATTATTAATGAGGCAAAAGTATATTGTAATTATTTCATAGAAGTTTAATTTTAAATATTAAATATTAAAAAATTTTAATCGGGAATTAGGACTTAACACTGGTGTTACGCCAACACTCGCGAAGTGTTATTCCAACACCGACTTTACCATAATACATGTTGGTTTTAAGCAGTTTATATAAATATACTGTGGTGGGCCTTAGGAAAAATAACCATTAGTGAATAATGATTGTGCAAAAGTGTATTGTTCTGCTAAGTTCCGGAATCGACCATATCGTATGTGTTCTTGCAGTGGGTAACATCCAATAGACATATATATGGCTACTCAAATCCAATCTCCTCTTAAAGTATGGGCAAATAATTTGGGCGAGACAACGAGCAAAAGAATTATCCATGCAGGTGTCTCTAGCAAATTTACAGGCGAGAAAGAAAACAAAAAGTTAATGAACTAACTAAAAATATTAAATAACATGAAAAAATTTACCAATGTACAATGATTCTAGCAAAAGAAAACCTGGGAAATATGGAGGGAAAAATAGTTTGAGTACCACCAGTATGAACGCAATCCAGTTACTAACTACTTCATGATCAATCGGCCCATACGCTTCGTAAAAGTTCATTAATATGATAAAAAAGCATAAGACTAATGCCCATGTACCTCAGAAACTTGAAGAGGTCTTTCGGAAAACTGAGGAAAATGTGTGTAGTGTCTAAGATCAACACGTACTATATCATTTGTAACGTAACCACCCCCATAAAAATAAGAATTACTTATTGAAATGAATACGACTTAAAGGACTGATATGATGGTACAATTTTGTAAGGGAAAATTTCAAAAATTGTCAGATAATGATGTTGTATCTCACTTTTAATCCCTTAATGATTTATATGTTTTTATCTATTGATAACTTATATATTTTTTAGATTTGTTTAAAATTGTATAAAAACATTATAAACAAATCGACATTGTACATACGTATGTTCCTACAGTGTGGAAACTAATATTTTTGGACCTAATGATAGAAAATATGCATAGAGTTTAACTTGAACAACAAAGTTCATTATTTATCAAATAAATACAATAAAGATCATGTTGAGTTATCATTATTAGTTCGGATAAACGAATTAATTCATTATAGTGGGGGTTTTCTTTTGCTATTTTTATAAATTTGTTTTGATCGTGCAAAAGAACAATTTATTAACATAAGCGAGTAAAGGGGTACCCAAGCCCTTACAAAATAAGCAAATTTCAACCTAAAAATGGCATCCTTTAAGGAATTGAAAAGGATGTGCCAATCATAAGTAGATTAAGGAAGGTCGAATTATCAAAAATGTCCGCTAACTTTTGCCTTTAATCCTAAATGCCCGTTATTTCCAAACCTGCTGAAAATGCCCTTTAAGTTTTAAATTTTCTAACAAAAATGCCCGATTTTAAAAATTGGGACATTTTATCGGACAATTTAATCACATGGATACACCGGTAGATTAATTCTTTTTTTTGGGGGGGGGGGGGCCGCGTATAGATTTGCCACTGCATATATTAATATATATTTTTGTGAATATAACAAAATTATAATCAATCTCTCAAATATATGTTTAATTAAAGGTTATGCAGTCTACCATTTTGCCACGTTATTACTAATTATTACAATTGAAACCTTATCGCCATCCAGAAGGTACATTCGTATTTAATTTCAATAAACTTGGACGATATTTAATGACAATGTGTTTTATGTGGAGAAATGAAACTTTGTGACATATTTTTTGAATGTCACACTGTGTTTCGGATTTGGTTGTCTTGTTATAAATGGATTAAGGTCGATCAAATCAACTGCCCTAAACACTTCGAATAACACGGTATCCATTTTACTAGTACTAGAGAGAAGAACTAATGTATATAATAGAACCTGAACTATGTTCCGGGTAGGATTATTGTCGTGGAAAATATTGTTGACATAATTCAGGTGAGAACCTAATCTTGGCTTAAAGGTAATGAACAAAACTTTAAATTTTCTTTTATGAGTGGTTACACAACCTTTATATTGTCTTAGTAAGAGTTAAATGGTGGGGGTGGGCAGATGATTGGGTTGTGATGGGTTTGGAGCGGCTTACCCTATGTATTCTTTCACATTTAAATAATTACTTTTTCCGGAGCAAAAAAAATTAAAAAGAAATTTGTTGACTATACTATAAATTTAAATATTTTGTTACCGCGTCCAGAACTGGAAAGTTGTTAATACAATTCCGGAGTAGTAGTTTTTGATGTCATCAGTACTATTTTAAAATGTTCAGTTGTTATTGATAATTGAAATAGTTGCAATTTGGACAAATTTAAGAAATATAATTGATGTAAAATTGTAATTCACCCATGGATTTTCAAGAAAGAGCCCACATTGAAAGATAAATTTTGACATATAAGGAGAAAACACATTTACTAAAATTGTTCGTTAATTCATATGCAACTTCTACTATTAAAGTAAATATCCAAATCTATTACTCTTCACTTTTTTTCTCTCTTCTAAACAAACAGCCTCCCCCCACCTTTACCCTATTCTCACCTGCCTCCAACTCCATTTTTCCTCGATATTTCCAAAAACCTGAAGAAACAATGGCAGGCAAACACAACAATGTATGAAATTTTCTCAATCAAATGAGTGTATATATTTTGCAAATTGATTAGTCCATTTTTGTGATTTTTTTAAAGATAAATAAAATTTCACCTTGAATTTTGTAGATGCTTGAAGAAATGGCGTACACAGTCCGCCCATCACAACTAGAACTTCAACCTCCTCCACCAGCACATGTATGCTTCATTAAATTATTTATGTTTCTTTTATTTTTGAATAAAAAACATAAAATTTAATCCAATGACATGTTTTTTGGTTCTGATGTTTCTATTTTACCTTCAAATTCGGCTTAAAATGTTTGTGAGAAAAATATATGTTACTGATTGATAAGAAAAGAGATCGCGTTGTTTTCTTTCCATCCATAGATTATATCGGCAATTTTAAAATTCAATACCTTGGGAACTTTGTTGAGTACAAAAAGAACAAACTAGCTTCTTTTTCTTTGAGACTTTGTTTCAATTGTGGTATGGCTCAAAGAATTTCGGTTAGGTTCCAAGGATTTGAAAATTCATTGTACAAACGGCATACTCATTGAAAAACAATCAACCTTTACTTTACTTTAACATGTCATGTAGCACTTACTTTGACCGTTAATTAGTTGTCTCGGAGAAGAAGAACTAACAATGTTTGGTTTGTTTTATATAACCGCTAATTGTTGGTCGTTAACAGAACATAAAAAGCAAGCGAACGAAGTTTAGTTATCTAACGACTTAATCGTCAATAGAATTGCTGCTATATAAAAATAACTATCAAGGAATTTATTTTTTTTACCACCAATGACTCAATGGTTCAGTCGATGATACGTCATGTTTCTTTAAAGAATTCATCAAACATTAAAGAAAATATGGTGGGTAACAACTATAGTTTAGTTCAAAATATATATTTTGCAATAATCAGAGAAAAATCTTTTGCAGGATTACCTGTAGCTATTAATATTATTACCATTAACTTGTAATTTGTATCTATTAGTAAATATTAGTCATAATGACTTGTATATTGCATTACTTAATTGTGTTTCAAAGGATGACTTAGTTTTGAACGAGGTGCAATCCCGAGTTACCGAGGAAATGAATCCATTTATGATACAACACTATGGTGATGACGAGGTAAAATGGGCTCTCTTCCATAAGTTCCCCCATAATTTTTCTAGTCGTGATGGTTTTACTGCTCTTTTTTACCAAAAATATTGGCATATTATTTGTTTTGAGGTTACTAAATTATGTCTTGATTTACTTAATCATAATATTCTCCATACTGATATGAATCTCACTAACATTATTGTGCTTATTTTTAAGTGTGACCAACCTGAGTTCCTGAACAAATTCCGACCTATTAGTCTTAGCAACGTGTACTTCAAGATAAGGATATTGCTAATAGAATGAAAACGGTTTTGCCTACCATTACATCTTATTCCAATCTACTTTTATACCTGGAAATGTCTTTTTGGCAATGCCGACAGCAAGCTCCCGATGGTAAGTTATTGTCGGGAAAGCTCATTAGTACACATTTCAAAAGGTTCAGTTGTTCTCGGAAAAAGGTGGAAACTTTTCTCCAACTGTTTGGCGACTCATGATTTTTCCCGAAAATAAGGAAATCAATTGAAAAGATATTCTACTTTTTCTCATATAAAAAAAGTGAGAAGTATTACGTGTTTTAAAATAAATAAAAAAGTCTTAATATATAGGAGAAATTATTTTTCTGCCCGATAAATTTGCCTAAAATTCTTAAATTCTCAATTTGGTTGGGACCAACTAAAATGCCCCGTTACTTTCAGTTTAGTTACTAAGATACCCAATTACTCTTATTCGGGCTTTTTCATTGACGTGGCTGCCAAGTCAGCAAATTGTCACTCCACGTCATTTTTTTACCCCCAAAAAACATTTTTTCAAAGTACCCAAAAAAAGCAAAAACCAAAAAACTATCCAATAAAAAGGTACAAATTATGGATTCATCTTCCTCACTTCATGGACACCTCACGGCCACCACCACCACCACACCGCTGCCAATCTCCCTCTCCGCCGCCCAATCCCCGTTGTCGAACTCTAATTCATCTTCCTAACAATGGCACATTCTCCTTCGAGAAGGAGAAATACTCTTGATTAACCAATAGGTTTGACAATTGATTTTCTTACCGTACACCACTAGAAAGTAAAAAAGCTTTATTCTGCTATAAAGAAAAAAGTTCAACTAGAATTTTACTTAGACACAAGAATTTAACATACACGACAATTGGCGCAAGCTACAAGAACTCTAAGCCAAAACGTTTTACCAAGTAAACATACATACTTGAATTAACAGTGCATATGAAGCCCTAATAATTCCCAAACTGATTTCATGGAAGAGTATTTCACAATATAAAGAATGGGTCACAAACAATGCAAAGAATCTAAAAAGCATAAGATTTTCAAGGGCACCTCCATGTAGAACAATTGTGTTCTTGCTTAAATTACAGGGATCATATTATGGTGGGAGTGGGTTTTGATGCGGGGTGATACCCCGAAATAATGGAACCAGGATATTATTATAATTCAAGTATGTATCTGATTAATCAAATTTGGATTGAGGTGGGGCCTATATGGTGGTGGTGGTGCCCGTGAGGTGGAGGTGAAGTGAAGAAAATGAATTCAGAATTTCTTGTTTTCGGTATTTATTTGATTTTTTGTTTTTGATATTTTTTGGGGTACTTTTAAAACACTTTTTTGGGGTAAAATAATAGCGCGGAGTGGCCATTTGAAGACTAGGACCGTTGTTTTCTAGACTGGACTGCCACGTCAACATTTTACCCCAAAAAAGAGTATTTTGGCATTTTAAATAGAAAAAATAAAAGTTACGGGGCATTTTTAGGTTGCCCGAACTAAATTGAGCATTTAAAAATTTTAGGCAAAGTAACAGGGCTGAAAAAATAATTCGACCTAATATATATTATCAAAACATACAAATAAAGTTAATAATTACCGTAGAGTTTGTTAAATAAAGTTTTGTAAGTTGTAACACACATGCATAAAATAATTTGAAGAAAAATACTAACCCATTTAAAATATGTTTAAATGTCATTTTAATGCATATTTCACGATACGAAGTATAGTCATGATTTTTAAAAAGTTTGATTAATTATGAATGGGAAGCGTTTTTACCTTAGTAGTACTTATTCTTTGATAATCAGTGTTCCGACAAACTCACGAAAAAGAAGGAGAAAATTTATTCTCTGTAAAACAATTCTTGACAAATCTTATTTCCCATCATTTTTTCATTTTTTTTCCTGTTTTTTCAGGCACCCAAATAGGGCTTTAATTTAAAATGTTATTCACTCCAGCATTTAAGAAAGAGCCAAAACTGGAAATAAAATTTTG
Organism: Linaria vulgaris; assembly: GCA_948329865.1. Lineage (NCBI taxonomy): Eukaryota > Viridiplantae > Streptophyta > Magnoliopsida > Lamiales > Plantaginaceae > Linaria > Linaria vulgaris. The sequence continues at coordinate 12,117,134 of OX415252.1, forward strand.
ATATACATAAGGAAAACACGTGTAGTAAAAAGTATATTATTATTCTTCTCCTAACAAAGAAATTGATACTCAAAGTCAATTATTTTACACTACTTACTTTATTTTCAACAAAAATCTCTCCCAACCCTACCTTATTCCCACCCACACCTTTATTCCTGTCCTGGATTGTATCAATTTCTTTCTGAAGCAATGGCGGATCGTAAACACTCCTTTAAGCACGTATGGACTTCTATCAAGCACTTGAGTATATATTTTGTAAATATTAGTCTCTTTTTCGTTAATGAAATTTAAGGTACCTAAAATTGTAACTTTGCAGATAGCTAGAAAAGCTGTTTGGGATGCATATTACGAGTGCTACCGACAAGGTGATGTGCTTTTCCCAACACCAATTGCGTATGCTACCCGTGCGCCGTCATCACAACCACAAAAACCTCCGCCAAAATAAGTATGTGTGCCAACCCCCCAACCCCAACCTCCATCAGAACAAGAAGTTTCAGAAGATACCTAGATGCATCCTTAAATCCTTTATTTATCTTTTGCTTTTAATATCAAACTCAAGATTAGAATTAAAACACGTTTTTGGTTTCAGATGCATCTATTTTCCTTATCCTTATGTTTGAGATTGTTTTATTTTTTATTTTTTTGATCGATAAAAGAATCACTACAAGACTGGGCTGTCTTTTGGGACCGCCCAGTTGCGACTGCAATGCAGTCGCTGGGCTATTGATACTAGACAACATCGGGCGGTCCCTACTTCCTATATTTGTGACCGTTGCGCGGTCCCTACTAATATTCATACTTACAAATGAGGTTTTTTCCCAATGATTTGAGGTGCCTCATTTTTGTGTAGTTGAAAATTATCCTATTCATTGTTAAACCAACCACAATTACACATCTTTCATTGCAAATCCAAGCATCGTATATAGGACGACCTTGTTTGAAAATTCTTAATATATACAACGACAACTCTATATATATATATATATATATATAGAATGCCTATGTACATATATTTATACTTTAATTGAACCGTGTAATGATGTGTGTACTTTAATTTGTGAAGTTAAAGCATAATAACCAATAACAACTAGGGTGTATATGATGATTAGTTGTAGATAATAAAATTGGTTCAAAATGAATGACTCGCTCGATTACATTCAATATCTAATATTGAATAACTCAATCACTTGCTTTGTAACCATTAGTTACTTCATTTCACATTTAGTATTGAGGTTGTTGCTAAAAATCACAAACGAATCGAAATCCTTCGATTAAATTAAGAATTTTAAAGTATAAATACTAGTAGGGACTGCAAAGCGGTCACAACTAACCAAATTGTGACCGCCAAGCGGTCGCAATTGACCCACTTGTGATCGCCTGGCGGTCCCTACTAATATTCATAATTTAAAATTGTAATTTTATGATGATTTGGTGCCTCGTTGTTTGTTTACTTACTATTGATTGTTTGTGTCCGCCAACAGTCACAAAACTTCAAAAATTTGAAAATTTGACCAAAAATTTAGCCGAGATTAGGAGGAAAATTTTAATTTTGCAAAAAATTGAAAATTTCACCCTTCCCACTCTATATACTCACCACTATTTACATCTAATTTCAATAATCTCCAACTAACACCCAAAAAAAATTTGATCGCCTGGCGGTCCCTACTAATATTCGAGCGGTCCCTAATAATATTCGAGGGGTCCCTACTAATATTCATAGATACTATATGAATATTAGTAGGGACTTCTCAGAAGTCCCAATTGCTCCATCAATAGCGACCGCAAAGCGGTCCATATTGAATTTAGTGACTGCCAGTCGGTAACTGATTTTTCGTCGCTACTGTGCTTTAGTAGCGACCGAAAATCGGTCGCTGATGAGACGCGACCGCTCTCATCAGCGACCGGTCAATAGCGACCGCACTGCTGTTGCTATTGACCTTCTGAGATCGGAAGAGGGTCAATACGGACCACCCTAGTGGTCCGTGTTGACCTGTTTTTCTTGTAGTGAATTCACTAGATTGGGAGTACAAGGGGTACTCCAATCCCGAAAATAGAAGGACATCAGTATAATCCAGCACTCATCATGCAACTAGAACCAAAAGTCCATAACCTCGCTAACTTGGTTTAAAATAGAACTAAAAATCTTTTTGTTCCTCACTTCCCATATTGCCCAGCACACATAGAACCAAACATCAAACCATGCCTCATCCCCGTTGCGCTTCTTCCACAAACTTTCGCGTTGAATAAAGTGCATATTTGGGATATTAGGAAAGAAAATGCTCTAGTGAGAAAAAGGAAACGGTTCTCTCTTTCTTCTCTTTTTTTTTTTTGATTATCAAGTAAAATATATTTGAAAGGGGGTAGTATATATATGGCATAATCCCCAAAACTAGTTACAGATGCATGCGAAGTGTGCCCAAAGACCAACAACAGAAAACACCTATAATAATTAAAACATTGGATGTACACTCCAATCACAAAAGGAATACAAGAAGTCTTTCATATTGACCTTAAACCCCCACCACAATCTAGCCTTTACATCCTATTGTGGTCATATTTCCGTGCATATGTTCCTTTGGTCACCCTCGCCAATATATACATTAATATATACTAGGAAACTTCTCCCGTGCGCAAGTTTAATATTAATATTAGTGCGATTTTTTATTTTTGCCCTTTATTTTGTAGTAACTTCAAGTTTTGCCCTTTTTTTTTACGGGCTTTTTTTTGCCCTCTAACTTATTTTTTTTGATTTAATTTTGCCTGGTGGGCTTCGTTGAGGGTTGGATCGAAGCCCAGTCAACGTGGCGACACACGTGGCGTACGGACGACGGCCACATGGCGCCACGTCAATAATTTTTTTTTTTATTTTTTATTGCTGAGAAATAGGTTAATTACCAGATTACCCCCGCCTAAAGTTTATTACCGTTTTTAAAATCTCGGACATTTTTTGCACTGACAAATTAATTCTTACCTCACAACGTGGCCGATTCTTGCACACACACATAAATTCTTACCTCAGACAACTACCTGGCGAGAAGAAAACGAGGGAAGAGGAAAAAAGGCGCCACCCAATTTCTCTGAAGAACCCTATTTTTCTTTTACAATTTCACTTGCAAGATCGTTTTTTTTTAAATTGGCTTGAAATTGGTGATGAATACACCGCGGCCGTCAGAAGATTTGAATAACCCGCCTCCAAAATATGGTAAGTATCTCGAATCGGTACACATGCAGAAATTTTTTGTTCAGATTACTGTTGAAAAACGTACATTTTTGGAAGTGAGGTCACTGCATGTTGGTGTGGTCATTGCATGTTGGTGTGAAGTGTCTGAATGTGTTGTTGTTAGTTTGTGTGGTAGAGGAAGTAAAGTGAGTTAGCTTTTAAAGCTGTCGAGACAAAAAATGGTCCCCCCCCTGTTTAATTACTTTCCAAAATTGGATTTTTGTGATTTTGACTTTTTGTTATTAGTGGTTTTGGTTTAGGGTTTCACTGATACAGGAAGTAATAAGCTTTGGTGGTTTTGACTTTTGAAGAAGTGGTTTAGGGTTTGGCTTTGGCATTTCTGTAACTTGTTAGTGTCAAAAATTTCACATGAAAGCTAATTTTCATACAGATGAAAAAAAGAAGAAGCATAAAGAGCTATTCAAATAACTAATTGTGTTACATGCCACTGTGGTGATGATTTGAAAGTGTTTTTATTAATTAGACTGTAACTAACCCTAACTGTAATCTTCAATGTTGCAGCTGAAGATAGCACAGAAGTTACAGTTGTGCTACATCATAGTGGTGTCTATAGAGTCATGCCTACCAATGAATATGTTGGAGGGGTGGTAAGCAAGTGGGACTTTGTGAACTATCAAAAGGTGGATCATGCATTCCTGAAGGGTCTTTGCTCTGGTATTGGTATCATTGGGGAAGTAAGATTTTACATAATGTGTAGTGTTGGTTTTAGGCTTGTTACAAGTGATGAACAGTTGCAACCAATAAGTTGTGATTGCCTGGTGGGTAGCTGGGAGATTGAGTTTTTCACTGATACAATATTAGCTGATGATGGTATTGATCCTAATGATGAGATCAGAGAGGAAATGGACATTGGTGGAGACACGGTTAGAGGGGCAGAGAGGAGTGGTGAGGAAGAAGTCAGAACTACAGAAAGAGAGGAGGCAACCAGAGCTAAAGAAAGAGCTTCTAAGAGGCCTGTTAAAGGAAAGGGCAAGATGGTGGATGAACAAGAGTATCCAACTGATGAAGATGTTGTTTCTAGCCCTAAGAGAACTAGGATAACTGATGAGCAGGACAATGCTCTTGAGAATGAAGCTGATTGTTTTTTTAATAAGGAGCAAGTTTTTTTCCCAACATTTGAGGTGGGTATGATCTTTTCAAACAAGAAGCTGGTGAAGTTGGCTATAAGGTCACATGCAGTTAGCGATAGGAGGAGTATTTATATCAAGAAAGTGATCCCGGTAGAATTCATGTGAGGTGTTGTGATGATGACTGCAAATGGAAGATCAATGTGATAAAGGTGAAAAATGAATCAACTTTTGTGATCAGGAGCTACAATCCTCAACACACTTGTCATGAAAGGTTTAATGTTAAGAATATTAAGGCACCTTGGTTGGCTGAGAAATTCGTTCATCTATTTAAATCTGATCCAAACAGAAAGTGTGAGGGGTTTAGACTAGATGTTGTTAATACTTTGAATTGCAATATCACAAAGACTCAGGCTTATTATACTAAGAGGGCAGCTCTTGAGAAGCTAGAGGGTAATCCAGATAAACAATTTGGCATGCTATTTGATTATGCTGAGGAATTAAGGAAGACAAACCCTGGGTCCATTGTTGCTGTTGGGACTGATGAAGTTCGGGGAGAAATAAGATTCAGGTGTATGTATGTGTGTTTCCATGCACTGAAGGTTGGCTGGAAGAGAGGTTGTAGACCTTTTATTGGAGTAGATGGATGTCATCTCCTAGGACCACATGGTGGAGTGCTACTTACTGCTGTGGGAATTGATGCAGCCAATTCAACATATCCAATAGCATTTGTTGTTGTTGCTATTGAGAACTACAAGAACTGGGAGTGGTTCTTAAGTGTTCTGAGAGTGGATTTTCAGTTACAAGATGGTGAAGGTCTAACATTTATCTCAGATAAACAAACAGGATTAATACAGGCATTTGGTGAAATGTTCCCTGCTGCCACTCACAGGTAAATCAGGTTATCACTTTTATATATTAATTTTGTGGAGTTCATTTTATATATTACCATATAGTGTGTAATTCATTTCTGGATTTGTAGGTTTTGTGTCAGACACTTGTTGAGAAACTTCTACAATGCCAGTTTTAGAGGTGAAGAATACAGTAATAAAGTATGGAAAGCAGCAAATGCAACCACAGTTGTTGAGTTTAAGGAGGCAGTGTATGAGATGGGTGAGTTGAGCCAAAGTGCTCTTGACTGGTTTGATGATAAGGATCCTGCTCACTGGAGCAAGTCCCAATTCAGCACTAGCTCCACTTGTGATTTGATTATTAACAACATATGTGAATCACTTAATAGTTTTATCCTTGAGGCAAGGGAGAAGGGTATTATCACAATGTGGGAATGGATTAGGGAGTATTTGTTAAAAAGACAGACAGCCAATAGAGAGAAAGCTGAGAGGAAATGGATTGATGTTAAAATCTGCCCCAAGATTAAGGATATACTAGATAAGAATGCTGAGAAGATATCTGGATTGGTGCCAATGAAATGTGATGAGAATAATTACTAAGTGATGTCACTTGGTGATGGTTCACAACATACAGTGGACTTGCTGCATTGGAAATGTAGTTGCAGGAACTGGGAGCTGAGTGGAATCCCTTGCAAACATGCAGTTTGGGCATTACTGCACAATGCCAAGAGACCTGTTGATTATATCTCTGATTGGTATATTGTTGATAAGTATAGGCTAGCTTATGAGTTGCCTATATATGGAGTTCCTGGAGCTAAACTTTGGTGAAGACAGGGTATATGCCACCACTTCCACCAAACTTTGGAAGAAAAGATGGTAGACCCCAAAAGGCAAGGAGAAGGACACCTGATGAGGAACCAGTAACCAAAAAAAAGAAGAGGACAAATAAGAAGCAAGTCATAGCAGCCCCCAGAGGAAAATCAGGTAAGGAACATAGCCTGAAGAGGAAGCAAAAAACTGTACAATGCAGTTTCTGTGGTATAGCAGGTCATAATATTGTGACCTGTTCTTTGAGAAAAGCTTATGATGGAGTGGAGGTGGAAGATAGGATGTATGCTGGCATTGATGATGACAGTTCCAGTGAAGGAGGACAAGAGGAGGTTGATACACAGGTACTAATGTTCATGCAACACTTTGTTCCTAATAAGTTGTAATTGTATTTGCTTCTATTAGAACACACTTAGTAACATGTTTTCTGAAATAGGACCCTAGAGTTGATCTGAATCAAGACATGGAGAACATTGAGGTTGGTACTCAAAGCACTGTGGCTGATAATGATGTGGATGATAATGGTGTTAACATTAAAGGAAAGAACAAGATATTGCAATCTGGATTGGGTATCATTGCCTCACAGGTAAGTTATTAGTCAGCAGTTTTGAATATTATCAGTTACTTCAAATGATAAAAGCTTACATTTTCAATGATCTTATAGGAAGCACGAAGTTCTGTTGTGGATCAAAGTTTTGCCCCTGATCCAGTACCCATTCATGGTTTAGTTAACCATTACTACAAGCTAGCAGCCAATATTCCCGTTCCAAACATCAGCTCTCAAATTAGTCAGAGCCTTTCTGGACCTTCTCCATATGTGATGCCATCACAGCCACTCTCAAGTGGGGTGACCATCAGAGGCCCTGCTCCTATGGTTTCAACACAAGGAAGTCAATCATACATTCCACCACCTGTCACTGTGAACAATTAGATTGCTGCACCAACCTTCATTGTTGGTTGTAAAAAATATGTGAAATTGTCAAACATTGCCACTGTTGTCAATAACATCAACAAAAATGGGAAAAAAGGTGAGAAGGTCAAGGGAAAAGTGGCAGACAAGGGAAATGGCAAAGGGGCAGGCAAGGGCTTTTCTAGCAACATTGAACTTGTTTGGGATTTTTTCTTATAATTCTGTTATGGATTGTAGAAAATGAACCAAACAGGTCTCTTATTTTGGTTAGCTCTCTTGTTTTGATTACAATCATGGAGAAATGTCAACATGTTTGGCATTTATTTTGTGTATACCGTTAGGCATTTGAAGGTTATGTATACATCCTTCTTGAACAATTTGTATTTGCCTACCAGATGGCATTTGGCATGTATTTTGGTTAAGTATTAGCAGCAGCATTTCCCAGTTGATGCTCTTATTTTTGTGTTATAATGTTTGTTGTGATTGGTTCATGTTTGGTAACAGAGCAGCAGTATATTCATAAAACTCCATCAACAGTAGAAGTAGATTCATAAAACACCTCAATACATTAATAAAACAGCAGTAGCAACAATAGCTTCAATAGTTATTACATCCCAAGTTCAAAATGATGATAACACAAATCAGTAGCAGTAGCAATAACTTCAATAACAGTAGATTCAGTAATTGGCCTCTAATCCAACTCCACCACTTCAATATCAGTAGCTTCACCAGTTGGTTTCGCATCAAAATCAAGTAGAACAGCACCGTTCACGTCTTTAAACAACTTGAATATAAAATATGCATTCTCAAGGCCGTAGAGGCAGAAGTAGCGATCAGAGTCAGTTTCCTATCAATATCAAACTTGCAGTTAGTAACTGATACATGAAAATTTATATAAATAAAACTCTATAAACTAGTAAGGATAAAATAAGAGACATACCCCGATAGGATCATAGTTGTCAAAAAGAACAACCTCATAAGTATTTCCAAGGAAGTATATATTAGGCCTTTCCATAAATTCCATAAATTTGAAATACTTGTCAAAGAAAATTTTCAAGATTTTTTTAATCCTTGAAGGAGGAAAGGGATCAGGATCCCTAATACCCCTCTCCATTTCTGCCTGGAGGAACTTCATTCCTCGGTTCAGGATATGAGGGCTACTTATACCATGCCTTTCACCATACGTACAAATAATATCAAGTAGCTTCAACTCAACAAAGTCATTAGTGCATGGATCCCTAAATAAGTGCTTAAGCCTTACATCAGCCATGTTGTCCATTTCTCTAGAAAAAATTGAAAGCTTACTATCAATATATGAAAACAGATAATAACAAACATCATTAACACAAAGAAAATAACTTCATTAACATAAATTCATTACATTCACCAACATTAACTGAAATTAACACCACTAACTAATCAAATCATCCAACATGTTACATTCATCTACAACTACTTTTTTGAATAAAAGAGTACAAAAAAAATACAAATAACAATGACCATCATGATCACTATAGACCTAGCAATACAACAGCAAGCTAGAGCAGTCTTTGTGACATTCACATTAGATAGCACTTCATTAAATCCATAACCATGAGGGGTACCCACAACGCCAAGAACATTAGATGTAGCAGACACACCACAACTAGATTATGTTTTATCTTGTTCATGATTTCCAGAAAAGCCTTCTTGCAAGTGTGTTCTCTTTTTCAAAGACGGTGGAGAATTCATTGTAGGGGGATACATGAAAGCCCGTAGACGAGCATTTTTTCCAAATAGATTTCATCAGCCCAAATAAAATAATTTGGGTGACGCACCCTAGTTGGACACACGTAATAGTATTCACCTGCCATATCATATATCATTAAACCCCGACCACATACACAAGGAAATTGATACACCATCTACAATACAATCAAAACATAGATATATCAAATTTCACATTATCAAATTTCTAGTACCATTATAGATTTAGCCATAAACAATAATCAAAAGATACATAGTACAATTACAGAATTTAACACTAAAAACTAATCAATTTTACTAAGCACACACAAAGTACCCTAATTTTACAGATTAACAATCAATTTCTTCCTATTGCAAACAGTTAAGCAATTGAGCACTGGTAGTACTTGGTTTTGGTATTTAGATCGAATTATACATCAACAAACATAAAATTGGTCAAAATGCAAATTAAAAATCAAATCTTAGGGTTTTAGCATTTACCTCGAATTGAAGAAATGCAACCAAACTACTTTGTCGACACCCGCTGTTCGATCAAAATTTAATAAAAGAAATCAGTTTAAATCGATAATTACCTTTAATCCGGGAAAACAAACCATAAACCCTAAGAATCGGGAATGTAATTACAAACGGAAAAAAAACCCTAAACCCTAATGTAATTACAACTAATGTAATTACAACACAAAACATTGAGAAATTGTTTACCTGAAATTTCCACAACTTTGGGGCGAAATCGCGAATGGATTAATGTTAGAATCTCTGATTTGTGAGTGAGAGAGCGAAGGTCGATTTAGGGCGAGAATAGTCAACGGTTCTAATGTCCGAGATTTTATAAACGGTAATAAAATTTAGGCGGGGCTAATCTGGTAATTAACCTATTTCACAGCAATAAAAAAAAAATTTATTGACGTGGCGCCACGTGGCCGTCGTTCGTATGCCACGTGTGTCGCCACGTCGACTGGGCTTCGATCCAGCCCCCAACGAAGCCCACCGAGCAAAATTAAATCAAAAAAAATAAGTTAGAGGGCAAAAAAAAGCCCGTAAAAAAGGGCAATCTTGAAGTTACTACAAAAATAAAGGGCAAAAATCAAAAATCGCCCTTAATATTAACATTAATGAACTTATCTATTATTAATTGTATTTGTGATTAATGCACCAAAACCTTGCCACAATAGTTGTAATTAATATAAGTGCTATGTAACATAAATACAGATTAAATTTTATTAAATAAGAGAAATAACATGGGAGATATTGGAAAGTTGAGGAATTATATTTTTTTTGATCGTTAAAGCAGAATTTTATTTCGACAAGGTACAATAAGTACCAGAAAAAAAGATTACAAGTTCAAAAGAAAATGAGTACCAAACAACCAAATCAAAAATTGACCGAGTTACACGATAAATAAAGGGAATCTAAACCAATCTTCAAACGAATAAAGAACTCCTGCTCCTTTTCCCGAAGCCACTTCCAGCATTTAATCTTACCATTATCCAGTTTCTTCTCGAGATTAAGACGAACAGAACTAAAATGTATACGGTTCCTGACACACCAAATGGACCATATAATAAAAAACCAAATGCAGCTAATGCCAGATATAAGCATATGTGCTTTTCATTACAAATCAATAATTTTGATATCAATATCAATATCAATATTAGGAATAATGACATGCGATTTACACTGCTAGTGTGTGCGGTTTAGACATAGTGCGTGCGATTTTCACATTGGAGCTAGGGTTTTACTTGCTTCTCCATTTTCGTGATGGAGAGGAGAAATAAGATGGGGTCACAAGCGAAGATGTGCATAACTCGGTCGACTATTAGAAGTTTTCCCTAATTGGGACAATTATGGGGACTTAATTTGCCATTTGAGGCAATTAAGAGATACATCAACAGTAGATGAACAATTCAACCGCATACACATGTAGCACATCAAGGTGTACTTGTCATTCAGTTTGAGTCAGAGGAGGAAGTGATGGAGATATATAGATGGGGGCCCTGGATGGTGAAGGGATAGACCGAATCGATGTTTTAATGCAATAGATGTGGCCACAATGCTAGAACTTACCAAGTTATGGACCTGCATGGGTTGAACTGAAAAAAGACAGAGAAAGTAGTGTAAAAGGTAACATAGAGAGTACTAAAGCAACACAGGAGGCAGAAGACAAAGGGAGAGTAAATCCAAATTCAATAAAAGTTTGACAATATCTCGTGTATATATAAATTGGTCGGTTACAAATGCGTTATAACGAGTATATTGTTAACTAGGCTTACTCTAGCTATACGAGTCTCGAATAGGCCTGGTCCGGAACACCTCGAATTGACGTTAGATGCAAGGTAAGATGTCGGAGATATATTGGGGATGACGTCGAGGATTATGTCAGGGATGACATCAAATCTTCTATGTCGGGAATGATCGCCTAGATATATCGAAGGTGATGCAAGTGATATATATCTGAGATATATATCGGGTATGATGTCAAGTACTATGTCGGGGAAAGCTTGATATAGTTGTATAATATATGCGGATGATTAAAGCTTACCTTGATTACCGAAAAGCAGGTATTTATAGGCCTCATGATGCAGGGACCACTCACGTGATAGACACGTGAGCTATACCATATCGGAGATCATATTCGATACATATGTCGGGGATGAGTGAAAACTTGGGCTTGGCCCATGGCAGGCCCAATGCGGGAAATACCCATATCACGCAGTCCCCCAAATTTGGGAATTATTTTCTAAAGATAGTAATTTGCAAATCAATCCTGAGTTTTGGATTACCAGTACCTCTCGTCCCGCCAGTTCAAATGACGAAAATCAAATGCGGGAATTGTACTTTGTGGTTTGATGAAATCTTGATGGACCCCCAGTGCAATTTAATGCATATCGTAGGCTCTCCCTATAAATAGTAGTGCCTTTGGAGAGATACAAGAGTTTGTTTGTCTTCTAGCGCATCGATCTTTTCCTCATGTTAGTATGTCGGGGATACCTAACATATATTTCGATATGCATTTCAGTATATTTTTTTCGATATCGCATTCGGTGTGAGCTTGTTTTTAACCCTAGTTTATTTAACTCACATTTTTGTAGGTTATATAATCTTATGCATACCTGCGTTCTTAATTGTTTGAAAGATATGTCTGGAATGCGTGCGCTTATGAAGTGAATTAAGGACGTCGTGATCGGGAGGTTGCTGCCACTTCCCCGGGAGGAAAGCAGATGTTTCATCCATTGTGGTTTGAACCCATTTGTTGGTTGAAAACAGTCATGTCATTACCGCAGCATCCGTGCCATGCAGTGTTAGCTCCCTTATTGCAGCGAATATCCTTGCGGCCACCGAAACTGTTGGTGAGAGAATTCTCAATAGGGTAGGAGACGTGGCTGGAGCTGATGCTTTGTTGAGAGCAGTCTGTATGGGAACAAAATATGTCAGGCCCTCAGAGGTATTACCCACTTTGGGGGACCGTGTTGAGGCTTGTTCCCCCTTTGCTGGTGGTTTCGCACAAACCGCTGCCCCTATTGGTTGTTCTACTCATAATGATCAGAAATTTACGAAAGTCGCGGAGGACTCTACCTCTGCTTTGTCTGGTGATAAATTGGTCCCGGGTGATACAATGAGAGTCCATATACCGGTGGGCGAGGATACCGCCGATCCGGTCAACGTTGTTGATAAGGGGAAGGGTCTTGCTGTATGTGCTACGGAGAAAGGCAAGGGTCCAGCTACGAACAATGTCTTGGGGGGTCCTCTCCCAAGTTTTTGTTGGTATTCCCGTCCGGAGGCCCTCTGTCTCAATTCGTCCTCAACCTGCATCAGATGGTCGAAAGAGGACTCATGATGAAAGCTTTGAAATGATTAAAATGCAACTAATACTTATGCATTAAAGTGCATTGCTACATTTAATACTTATATATACACACACTCATTGGTATTACCTTAAAGTGCATTGCTACATTTAATACTTATACAGACACACACTCACCTTTTTGCCTAAAAATCGGAAATTGGATTGTTATCGTGATAGATATCATTTCGGACAAAATTGTAAATATGGATTGTTTGAGGAATAAAACCACAACCACAACCTCCTCCACCAGCACAAGTATGCATCACCGAATCCTTAATGTTTCTTTTATTTCAGAATACAAAACTTAAATTTAATTTAATGACATGTTTTTTGGTTAATGATGTTTCTATTTTACCTTCAACTTCAGCTTTAAATGTTTGTAAAAGAAAGTTATATGATTCAGATTCATATAAAAGGTGATCTCATTGTTTTCTTCCCATCCATAGACTAGATATACAATTTTGATATCAATACCTATGAGAACTCTGTTGACTACAGAAAGATCAAATTACTTTCTTTCCCTTTGAGATTTTGTTTCACATATGGTAGTGCTCAGCATTTCTGTTACATTATGTGGTATTTGAAAAGTCGTTGCACAAATGGTATTCTCATTGAAATTCAATCGGTTCTTATTTATTTAGAAAAATGTTGTTTAATGAATACCTATTGACCGTTAATTGTTTGCCTCAAAGACAGAATAACGAATGATTGATTTTTTTTTTATTACCGCTACTCACTTGACAATTGGCCTTTAAGAGAACATAAAAAGTAGGCAAAGGGCGTTTAGTTATCCAACAACTTAACCGTCAAGAGAGTTGATGCGCGCTTGATAAAATAATTATGAAAAAATATTTACTCTTTTTACCAGCAATGACGACTTAATGGTTAAGTCGATGATACGCTATATTTCTTTAAAAAAATTATATATCATACAATAAAGCAAATATGTGGTTACATTGGTGTTTTTTTTTAATAATGGTTAAGAAAATAACCTTTAGTAAACATACAGTAACTACTATCATTACAAGAAAACTTCACAATTGGAACCAATAATTAGGTTCCAATTGCCCCTTTTTTGGTTCCCGTAAACCAAATGGGAACCAAACATGGGCACTGAAGGATTCATTTCCGTTACTCCCGTAGCGATTACCTTGGGAACGAACTAAATGGTTTCCCTTGCTAATAGGAACGAAAGCCATTGGTTTCCGTTACACCTGGGAACCAAATGTTTTGTTCCCATGGAGCAAACCAATATTTGGTTCCCATTGCTTTAGGACTGGAACCCCGAATTTGGACATAAGAAACACATTGTTCCCCCAACGGGAACCAACTGCTCCAAAGTAAGGGAACTAAACTTTCGTTCCTATTGCTTAATTCAAAATTTAAAAAACAATTGGCGGAAATTTTGAATTTTGTTAAAAAAACAGGGGGGAAATTTGAATTATTTTCAAAACAGTACCATTTTCGAATTTTTCATATTGGCGCCATTTTGGTTTTGAAATTTTTCATAAATTTGATTTTTTAATATTGTTGTTGTTGTATAATCTGAAATTATCATTTTCATGTTAATAATCTTAATTTTATTTTATGTTATTAACATTGTTGTATACTGAAGACATTTATCTTCCAAGTGCGAGTAAGTGTCAATTACCGCTTCACAAGCGGGTGGAGGGATGGGAACTTAGATCCAAGAAATGCAAGGTTGAAGACTGGGTTGACAAGGTATGTTAATACTCTCTAAGTTAAATGAATTGGCACATTTCTTTCATTTTTCGTTAGATTATCACATGCATAGTGTGAAGTACGCGAGGCTGACAAGAAATTTCGATCCGTAACTTTCCATTTAAACTTTAATATTTAAGTGAATCTTTTATACAAGATACAAACAGGAGGATTAGATGTCTTTGTTGTTGAGGACCATTGCCTAGATGTTCCGTAATTTGGACTTTACAAATCTGTATGTATGTTATTATTTGTGTTTAACTACTTCCTTTTTAATTTGGGTTCTATGGCACTTAATATGAGAAAAAGAAACAATATCCTGTAATCTTTCTAACCATAAGGACATCATGTTGCAGTCTTATTATCATCGGGAGGTCGGCTAGAAATTACGAGCCTTAAATGAGGAGGTTCTCTTCATTTTATGTGGCGTAGTTTACTTATGAGCTAGCTTAGAGCCCCGAAATTGATCAGAAGTGTTTCTAAATTGAGCTTTAATGTTTGGATGTGAATGCATACAGCTTATGGTTTGCCTTAATATTGTTTTTTTTTTAATATTAGATAATATAAAGACTTAAAACCTGAAATAGATGGCCGGTTAGGACATAGTATATATGCAATCAAAGATGATAATGATTTCATGACGAATGGATGTTCACCAGACGCATAATCATTATTTACACAACTAACTGAAACACCATTTACTCAAACTTGTAGGAAAAAAAGAAGATAGGTTTATTTACTTGTATAATTTAATTGTTTTTTCAAAATTAATAAATCAAAGAATGAAATTGTACAAATCCCGTATTCTGATACTGGAGGGACGGAGATAGAGAAATTAAATGACCCAATAGAGGACGAGAATTGGTCTACGACACTTTAGCTGACAAGTTTTTTTTTGTTAAGTAAGTAATATTATAGTGAAAGCACAAGTGGCGGTTACGAGATCCGTTCCTTCTGCTAGTGGCGGTTACGAGATCCCCCATAAAAATAAGAATTACTTATTGAAATGAATACGACTTAAAGGACTGATATGATGGTACAATTTTGTAAGGGAAAATTTCAAAAATTGTCAGATAATGATGTTGTATCTCACTTTTAATCCCTTAATGATTTATTTGTTTTTATCTATTGATAACTTATGTATTTTTTAGATTTGTTTAAAATTGTATAAAAATATTATAAAGCAAATCGACATTGTACATACGTATGTTCCTACAGTGTGGAAACTAATATTTTTCGACCTAATGATAGAAAATATGCATAGAGTTTAACTTGAACAACAAAGTTCATTATTTATCAAATAAATACAATAAAGATCATGTTGAGTTATCATTATTAGTTCGGATAAACAAATTAATTCATTATAGTGGGGGGTTTTCTTTTGCTATTTTTATAAATTTGTTTTGATGGTGCAAAAGAACAATTTATTAACATAAGCGAGTACAGGGGTACCCAAGTCCTTACAGAATAAGCAAATTTCAACCTAAAAATGGCATCCTTTAAGGCATTGAAAAGGATGTGCCAATCATAAGTAGATTAAGGAAGGTCAAATTATCAAAAATGCCCGCTAACTTTTGCCTTTAATCCTAAATGCCCGTTATTTCCAAACCTGCTGAAAATGCCCGTTAAGTTTTAAATTTTCTAACAAAAATGCCCGATTTTAAAAATTCTGACATTTTATCCGACGTGGCATCCGAATCAAAGAGACGCACTGCTGAATCAAAAAGTCTCGTTTTAAAATTCGGGCATTTTTGGTATAATTTTAAAAGATAAAGGGCATTTTTAGCATTATTTTCAGACAAAATAAGTTTTTTTGTGCTTATTTTTCATTTCGGGCATTTTTAGTAGAAATTTTAGAAGATACATAGAATTCTTTTCTGTTTCTAGCTGCTCATATTGCCCAAATGTTTTGAATCATGAAAACTCTCGATCCTGATTAAGCATTGTCGTCAGACACAACCCTTCAAACTGTATTAAGGAGGTTTTTGCAAGTCAAGATAACACATGAGGTAATTTTGTAAATTAAGCATACATAATGATAGTTTTACAATTTAATCACATGGATACACCGGTAGATTAATTCTTTTTTTTGGGGGGGGGGGGGGGACCGCGTATAGATTTGCCACTGCATATATTAATATATATTTTTGTGAATATGACAAAATTATAATCAATCTCTCAAATATATGTTTAATTAAAGGTTATGCAGTCTACCATTTTGCCACGTTATTACTAATTATTACAATTGAAACCTTATCGCCACCCAGAAGGTACATTCGTATTTAATTTCAATAAACTTGGACGATATTTAATGACAATGTGTTTTATGTGGAGAAATGAAACTTTGTGACATATTTTTTGAATGTCACACTGTGTTTCGGATTTGGTTGTCTTGTTATAAATGGATTAAGGTCGATCAAATCAACTGCCCTAAACACTTCGAATAACACGGTATCCATTTTACTAGTATTAGAGAGAAGAACTAATGTATATAATAGAACCTGAACTATGTTCCGGGTAGGATTATTGTCGTGGAAAATATTGTTGACATAATTCAGGTGAGAACCTAATCTTGGCTTAAAGGTAATGAACAAAACTTTAAATTTTCTTTTACGAGTGGCTTACACAACCTTTATATTGTCTTAGTAAGAGTTAAATGGTGGGGGTGGGCAGATGATTGGGTTGTGATGGGTTTGGAGCGGCTTACCCTATGTATTCTTTCACATTTAAATAATTACTTTTTCCGGAGCAAAAAAAATTAAAAAGAAATTTGTTGACTATACTATAAATTTAAATATTTTGTTGCCGCGTCCAGAACTGGAAAGTTGTTAATACAATTCCGGAGTAGTAGTTTTTGATGTCATCAGTACTATTTCGAAATGTTCAGTTGTTATTGATAATTGAAATAGTTGCAATTTGGACAAATTTAAGAAATATAATTGATGTAAAATTGTAATTCACCCATGGATTTTCAAGAAAGAGCCCACATTGAAAGATAAATTTTGACATATAAGGAGAAAACACATTTACTAAAATTGTTCGTTAATTCATATGCAACTTCTACTATTAAAGTAAATATCCAAATCTATTACTCTTCACTTTTTTTCTCTCTTCTAAACAAACAGCCTCCCCCACCTTTACCCTATTCTCACCTGCCTCCAACTCCATTTTTCCTCGATATTTCCGAAAACCTGAAGAAACAATGGCAGGCAAACACAACAATGTATGAAATTTTCTCAATCAAATGAGTGTATATATTTTGCAAATTGATTAGTCCATTTTTGTGATTTTTTTAAAGATAAATAAAATTTCACCTTGAATTTTGTAGATGCTTGAAGAAATGGCGTACACAGTCCGCCCATCACAACTAGAACTTCAACCTCCTCCACCAGCACATGTATGCTTCATTAAATTATTTATGTTTCTTTTATTTTTGAATAAAAAACATAAAATTTAATCCAATGACATGTTTTTTGGTTCTGATGTTTCTATTTTACCTTCAAATTCGGCTTAAAATGTTTGTGAGAAAAATATATGTTACTGATTGATAAGAAAAGAGATCGCGTTGTTTTCTTTCCATCCATAGATTATATCGGCAATTTTAAAATTCAATACCTTGGGAACTTTGTTGAGTACAAAAAGAACAAACTAGCTTCTTTTTCTTTGAGACTTTGTTTCAATTGTGGTATGGCTCAAAGAATTTCGGTTAGTTTCCAAGGATTTGAAAATTCATTGTACAAACGGCATACTCATTGAAAAACAATCAACCTTTACTTTACTTTAACATGTCATGTAGCACTTACTTTGACCGTTAATTAGTTGTCTCGGAGAAGAAGAACTAACAATGTTTGGTTTGTTTTATATAACCGCTAATTGTTGGTCGTTAACAGAACATAAAAAGCAAGCGAACGACGTTTAGTTATCTAACGACTTAATCGTCAATAGAATTGCTGCTATATAAAAATAACTATCAAGGAATTTTTTTTTTTTACCACCAATGACTTAGTAAGAGTTAAATGGTGGGGGTGGGCAGATGATTGGGTTGTGATGGGTTTGGAGCGGCTTACCCTATGTATTCTTTCACATTTAAATAATTACTTTTTCCGGAGCAAAAAAAATTAAAAAGAAATTTGTTGACTATACTATAAATTTAAATATTTTGTTGCCGCGTCCAGAACTGGAAAGTTGTTAATACAATTCCGGAGTAGTAGTTTTTGATGTCATCAGTACTATTTCGAAATGTTCAGTTGTTATTGATAATTGAAATAGTTGCAATTTGGACAAATTTAAGAAATATAATTGATGTAAAATTGTAATTCACCCATGGATTTTCAAGAAAGAGCCCACATTGAAAGATAAATTTTGACATATAAGGAGAAAACACATTTACTAAAATTGTTCGTTAATTCATATGCAACTTCTACTATTAAAGTAAATATCCAAATCTATTACTCTTCACTTTTTTTCTCTCTTCTAAACAAACAGCCTCCCCCACCTTTACCCTATTCTCACCTGCCTCCAACTCCATTTTTCCTCGATATTTCCGAAAACCTGAAGAAACAATGGCAGGCAAACACAACAATGTATGAAATTTTCTCAATCAAATGAGTGTATATATTTTGCAAATTGATTAGTCCATTTTTGTGATTTTTTTAAAGATAAATAAAATTTCACCTTGAATTTTGTAGATGCTTGAAGAAATGGCGTACACAGTCCGCCCATCACAACTAGAACTTCAACCTCCTCCACCAGCACATGTATGCTTCATTAAATTATTTATGTTTCTTTTATTTTTGAATAAAAAACATAAAATTTAATCCAATGACATGTTTTTTGGTTCTGATGTTTCTATTTTACCTTCAAATTCGGCTTAAAATGTTTGTGAGAAAAATATATGTTACTGATTGATAAGAAAAGAGATCGCGTTGTTTTCTTTCCATCCATAGATTATATCGGCAATTTTAAAATTCAATACCTTGGGAACTTTGTTGAGTACAAAAAGAACAAACTAGCTTCTTTTTCTTTGAGACTTTGTTTCAATTGTGGTATGGCTCAAAGAATTTCGGTTAGTTTCCAAGGATTTGAAAATTCATTGTACAAACGGCATACTCATTGAAAAACAATCAACCTTTACTTTACTTTAACATGTCATGTAGCACTTACTTTGACCGTTAATTAGTTGTCTCGGAGAAGAAGAACTAACAATGTTTGGTTTGTTTTATATAACCGCTAATTGTTGGTCGTTAACAGAACATAAAAAGCAAGCGAACGACGTTTAGTTATCTAACGACTTAATCGTCAATAGAATTGCTGCTATATAAAAATAACTATCAAGGAATTTTTTTTTTTTACCACCAATGACTCAATGGTTCAGCCGATGATACGTCATGTTTCTTTAAAGAATTCATCAAACATTAAAGAAAATATGGTGGGTAACAACTATAGTTTAGTTCAAAATATATATTTTGCAATAATCAGAGAAAAATCTTTTGCAGGATTACCTGTAGCTATTAATATTATTACCATTAACTTGTAATTTGTATCTATTAGTAAATATTACTCATAATGACTTGTATATTGCATTACTTAATTGTGTTTCAAAGGATGACTTAGTTTTGAATGAGGTGCAATCCCAAGTTACCGAGGAGATGAATCCATTTCTGATACAACACTATGGTGATGACGAGGTAAAATGGGCTCTCTTCCATATGTTCCCCCATAATTTTTCTAGTCGTGATGGTTTTACTGCTCTTTTTTACCAAAAATATTGGCATATTATTTGTTTTGAGGTTACTAAATTATGTCTTGATTTACTTAATCATAATATTCTCCATACTGATATGAATCTCACTAACATTATTGTGCTTATTTTTCAGTGTGACCAACCTGAGTTCCTGAACAAATTCCGACCTATTAGTCTTAGCAACGTGTACTTCAAGATAAGGATATTGCTAATAGAATGAAAACGGTTTTGCCTACCATTACATCTTATTCCAATCTACTTTTATTCCTGGAAATGTCTTTTTGGCAATGCCGACAGCAAGCTCCCGATGGTAAGTTATTGTCGGGAAAGCTCATTAGTACACATTTCAAAAGGTTCAGTTGTTCTCGGAAAAGGTGGAAACTTTTCTCCAACTGTTTGGCGACTCATGATTTTTCCCGAAAATAAGGAAATCAATTGAAAAGATATTCTACTTTTTCTCACATAAAAAAAGTGAAGTATTACGTGTTTTAAAATAAATAAAAAAGTCTTAATATATAGGAGAAATTATTTTTCTGCCCGATAAATTTGCCTAAAATTCTTAAATTCTCAATTTGGTTGGGACCAACTAAAATGCCCCGTTACTTTCAGTTTAGTTACTAAGATACCCAATTACTCTTATTCGGGCTTTTTCATTGACGTGGCTGCCAAGTCAACAAATTGTCACTCCACGTCATTTTTTTACCCCCAAAAAACTTTTTTTCAAAGTACCCAAAAAAAGCAAAAAACCAAAAAACTATCCAAAAAAAAGGTACAAATTATGGATTCATCTTCCTCACTTCATGGACACCTCACGGCCACCACCACCACCACACCGCTGCCAATCTCCCTCTCCGCCGCCCAATCCCCGTTGTCGAACTCTAATTCATCTTCCTAACAATGGCACATTCTCCTTCGAGAAGGAGAAATACTCTTGATTAACCAATAGGTTTGACAATTGATTTTCTTACCGTACACCACTAGAAAGTAAAAAAGCTTTATTCTGCTATAAAGAAAAAAGTTCAACTAGAATTTTACTTAGACACAAGAATTTAACATACACGACAATTGGCGCAAGCTACAAGAACTCGAAGCCAAAACTTTTTACCAATTAAACATACATACTTGAATTAACAGTGCATATGAAGCCCTAATAATTCCCAAACTGATTTCATGGAAGAGTATTTCACAATATAAAGAATGGGTCACAAACAATGCAAAGAATCTAAAAAGCATAAGATTTTCAAGGGCACCTCCATGTAGAACAATTGTGTTCTTGCTTAAATTACAGGGATCATATTATGGTGGGAGTGGGTTTTGATGCGGGGTGATACCCCGAAATAATGGAACCAGGATATTATTATAATTCAAGTATGTATCTGATTAATCAAATTTGGATTGAGGTGGGGCCTATATGGTGGTGGTGGTGCCCGTGAGGTGGAGGTGAAGTGAAGAAAATGAATTCAGAATTTCTTGTTTTCGGTATTTATTTGATTTTTTGTTTTTGATATTTTTTGGGGTACTTTTAAAACACTTTTTTGGGGTAAAACAATAGCGCGGAGTGGCCATTTGAAGACTAGGACCGTTGTTTTCTAGACTGGACTGCCACGTCAACATTTTACCCCAAAAAAGAGTATTTTGGCATTTTAAGTAGAAAAAATAAAAGTTACGGGGCATTTTTAGGTTGCCCGAACTAAATTGAGCATTTAAAAATTTTAGGCAAAGTAACAGGGCTGAAAAAATAATTCGACCTAATATATATTATCAAAACATACAAATAAAGTTAATAATTACCGTAGAGTTTGTTAAATAAAGTTTTGTAAGTTGTAACACACATGCATAAAATAATTTGAAGAAAAATACTAACCCATTTAAAATATGTTTAAATGTCATTTTAATGCATATTTCACGATACGAAGTATAGTCATGATTTTTAAAAAGTTTGATTAATTATGAATGGGAAGCGCTTTTACCTTAGTAGTACTTATTCTTTGATAATCAGTGTTCCGACAAACTCACGAAAAAGAAGGAGAAAATTTTTTCCTGTTTTTTCAGGCACCCAAATAGGGCTTTAATTTAAAATGTTATTCACTCCAGCATTTAAGAAAGAGCCAAAACAGGAAATAAAATTTTGATATACATAAGGAAAACACGTGTAGTAAAAAGTATATTATTATTCTTCTCCTAACAAAGAAATTGATACTCAAAGTCAATTATATATTTTACACTACTTACTTTATTTTCAACAAAAATCTCTCCCAACCCTACCTTATTCCCACCCACACCTTTATTCCTGTCCTGGATTGTATCAATTTCTTTCTGAAGCAATGGCGGATCGTAAACACTCCTTTAAGCACGTATGGACTTCTATCAAGCACTTGAGTATATATTTTGTAAATATTAGTCTCTTTTTCGTTAATGAAATTTAAGGTACCTAAAATCGTAACTTTGCAGATAGCTAGAAAAGCTGTTTGGGATGCATATTACGAGTGCTACCGACAAGGTGATGTGCTTTTCCCAACACCAATTGCGTATGCTACCCGTGCGCCGTCATCACAACCACAAAAACCTCCGCCAAAATAAGTATGTGTGCCAACCCCCCAACCCCAACCTCCATCAGAACAAGAAGTTTCAGAAGATACCTAGATGCATCCTTAAATCCTTTATTTATCTTTTGCTTTTAATATCAAACTCAAGATTAGAATTAAAACACGTTTTTGGTTTCAGATGCATCTATTTTCCTTATCCTTATGTTTGAGATTGTTTTATTTTTTATTTTTTTGATCGATAAAAGAATCACTACAAGACTGGGCTGTCTTTTGGGACCGCCCAGTTGCGACTGCAATGCAGTCGCTCGCCTTCGGCGACAGCAATGCAGTCGCTGGGCTATTGATACTAGACAACATCGGGCGGTCCCTACTTCCTATATTTGTGACCGTTGCGCGGTCCCTACTAATATTCATACTTACAAATGAGGTTTTTTCCCAATGATTTGAGGTGCCTCATTTTTGTGTAGTTGAAAATTATCCTATTCATTGTTAAACCAACCACAATTACACATCTTTCATTGCAAATCCAAGCATCGTATATAGGACGACCTTGTTTGAAAATTCTTAATATATACAACGACAACTCTATATATATATATATATATATAGAATGCCTATGTACATATATTTATACTTTAATTGAACCGTGTAATGATGTGTGTACTTTAATTTGTGAAGTTAAAGCATAATAACCAATAACAACTAGGGTGTATATGATGATTAGTTGTAGATAATAAAATTGATTCAAAATGAATGACTCGCTCGATTTCATTCAATATCTAATATTGAATAACTCAATCACTTGCTTTGTAACCATTAGTTACTTCATTTCACATTTAGTATTGAGGTTGTTGCTAAAAATCACAAACGAATCGAAATCCTTCGATTAAATTAAGAATTTTAAAGTATAAATACTAGTAGGGACTGCAAAGCGGTCACAACTAACCAAATTGTGACCGCCAAGCGGTCGCAATTGACCCACTTGTGATCGCCTGGCGGTCCCTACTAATATTCATAATTTAAAATTGTAATTTAATGATGATTTGGTGCCTCGTTGTTTGTTTACTTACTATTGATTGTTTGTGTCCGCCAACAGTCACAAAACTTCAAAAATTTGAAAATTTGACCAAAAATTTAGCCGAGATTAGGAGGAAAATTTTAATTTTGCAAAAAATTGAAAATTTCACCCTTCCCACTCTATATACTCACCACTATTTACATCTAATTTCAATAATCTCCAACTAACACCCAAAAAAAATTTGATCGCCTGGCGGTCCCTACTAATATTCGAGCGGTCCCTAATAATATTCGAGGGGTCCCTACTAATATTCATAGATACTATATGAATATTAGTAGTGACTTCTCAGAAGTCCCAATTGCTCCATCAATAGCGACCGCAAAGCGGTCCATATTGAATTAAGTGACTGCCAGTCGGTAACTGATTTTTCGTCGCTACTGTGCCTTAGTAGCGACCGAAAATCGGTCGCTGATGAGACGCGACCGCTCTCATCAGCGACCGGTCAATAGCGACCGCACTGCTGTTGCTATTGACCTTCTGAGATCGGAAGAGGGTCAATACGGACCACCCTAGTGGTCCGTGTTGACCTGTTTTTCTTGTAGTGAATTCACTAGATTGGGAGTACAAGGGGTACTCCAATCCCGAAAATAGAAGGACATCAGTATAATCCAGCACTCATCATGCAACTAGAACCAAAAGTCCATAACCTCGCTAACTTGGTTTAAAATAGAACTAAAAATCTTTTTGTTCCTCACTTCCAATATTGCCCAGTACACATAGAACCAAAGATCAAACCATGCCTCATCCCCGTTGCGCTTCTTCCACAAACTTTCGCGTTGAATAAAGTGCATATTTGGGATATTAAGAAAGAAAATGCTCTAGTGAGAAAAAGGAAACGGTTCTCTCTTTCTTCTCTTTTTTTTTTTTGATTATCAAGTAAAATATATTTGAAAGGGGGTAGTATATATATGGCATAATCCCCAAAACTAGTTACAGATGCATGCGAAGTGTGCCCAAAGACCAACAACAGAAAACACCTATAATAATTAAAACATTGGATGTACACTCCAATCACAAAAGGAATACAAGAAGTCTTTCATATTGACCTTAAACCCCCACCACAATCTAGCCTTTACATCCTATTGTGGTCATATTTCCGTGCATATGTTCCTTTGGTCACCCTCGCCAATATATACATTAATATATACTAGGAAACTTCTCCCGTGCGCAAGTTTAATATTAATATTAGTGCGATTTTTTATTTTTGCCCTTTATTTTGTAGTAACTTCAAGTTTTGCCCTTTTTTTTTACGGGCTTTTTTTTGCCCTCTAACTTATTTTTTTTGATTTAATTTTGCCCGGTGGGCTTCGTTGAGGGTTGGATCGAAGCCCAGTCAACGTGGCGACACACGTGGCGTACGGACGACGGCCACATGGCGCCACGTCAATATTTTTTTTTTTATTTTTTATTGCTGAGAAATAGGTTAATTACCAGATTACCCCCGCCTAAAGTTTATTACCGTTTATAAAATCTCGGACATTTTTTGCACTGACAAATTAATTCTTACCTCACAACGTGGCCGATTCTTGCACACACATAAATTCTTACCTCAGACAACTATCTGGCGAGAAGAAAACGAGGGAAGAGGAAAAAAGGCGCCACCCAATTTCTCTGAAGAACCCTAATTTTCTTTTACAATTTCACTTGCAAAATCGTTTTTTTTTTTAAATTGGCTTGAAATTGGTGATGAATACACCGCGGCCGTCAGAAGATTTGCATAACCCGTCTCCAAAATATGGTAAGTATCTCGAATCGGTACACATGCAGAATTTTTTTGTTCAGATTACTGTTGAAAAACGTAAATTTTTGGAAGTGAGGTCACTGCATGTTGGTGTGGTCATTGCATGTTGGTGTGAAGTGTCTGAATGTGTTGTTGTTAGTTTGTGTGGTAGAGGAAGTAAAGTGAGTTAGCTTTTAAAGCTGTCGAGACAAAAAATGGTCCCCCCCCCCCCCTGTTTAATTACTTTCCAAAATTGGATTTTTGTGATTTTGACTTTTTGTTATTAGTGGTTTTGGTTTAGGGTTTCACTGATACAGGAAGTAATAAGCTTTGGTGGTTTTGACTTTTAAAGAAGTGGTTTAGGGTTTGGCTTTGGCCTTTCTGTAACTTGTTAGTGTCAAAAATTTCACATGAAAGCTAATTTTCATACAGATGAAAAAAAGAAGAAGCATAAAGAGCTATTCAAATAACTAATTGTGTTACATGCCACTGTGGTGATGATTTGAAAGTGTTTTTATTAATTAGACTGTAACTAACCCTAACTGTAATCTTCAATGTTGCAGCTGAAGATAGCACAGAAGTTATAGTTGTGCTACATCATAGCGGTGTCTATAGAGTCATGCCTACCAATGAATATGTTGGAGGGGTGGTAAGCAAGTAGGACTTTGTGAACTATCAAAAGGTGGATCATGCATTCCTGAATGGTCTTTGCTCTGGTATTGGTATCATTGGGGAAGTAAGATTTTACATAATGTGTAGTGTTGGTTTTAGGCTTGTTACAAGTGATGAACAGTTGCAAACAATAAGTTGTGATTGCCTGGTGGGTAGCTGGGAGATTGAGTTTTTCACTGATACAATATTAGCTGATGATGGTATTGATCCTAATGATGAGATCATAGAGGAAATGGACATTGGTGGAGACACAGTTAGAGGGGCAGAGAGGAGTGGTGAGGAAGAAGTCAGAACTACAGAAAGAGAGAAGGCAACCAGAGCTAAAGAAAGAGCTTCTAAGAGGCCTGTTAAAGGAAAGGGCAAGATGGTGGATGAACAAGAGTATCCAACTGATGAAGATGTTGTTTCTAGCCCTAAGAGAACTAGGATAACTGATGAGCAGGACAATGCTCTTGAGAATGAAGCTGATTGTTTTTTTAATAAGGAGCAAGTTTTTTTCCCAACATTTGAGGTGGGTATGATCTTTTCAAACAAGAAGCTGGTGAAGTTGGCTATAAGGTCACATGCAGTTAGCGATAGGAGGAGTATTTATATCAAGAAAGTGATCCCGGTAGAATTCATGTGAGGTGTTGTGATGATGACTGCAAATGGAAGATCAATGTGATAAAGGTGAAAAATGAATCAACTTTTGTGATCAGGAGCTACAATCCTCAACACACTTGTCATGAAAGGTTTAATGTTAAGAATATTAAGGCACCTTGGTTGGCTGAGAAATTCGTTCATCTATTTAAATCTGATCCAAACAGAAAGTGTGAGGGGTTTAGACTAGATGTTGTTAATACTTTGAATTGCAATATCACAAAGACTCAGGCTTATTATACTAAGAGGGCAGCTCTTGAGAAGCTAGAGGGTAATCCAGATAAACAATTTGGCATGCTATTTGATTATGCTGAGGAATTAAGGAAGACAAACCCTGGGTCCATTGTTGCTGTTGGGACTGATGAAGTTCGGGGAGAAATAAGATTCAGGTGTATGTATGTGTGTTTCCATGCACTGAAGGTTGGCTGGAAGAGAGGTTGTAGACCTTTTATTGGAGTAGATGGATGTCATCTCCTAGGACCACATGGTGGAGTGCTACTTACTGCTGTGGGAATTGATGCAGCCAATTCAACATATCCAATAGCATTTGTTGTTGTTGCTATTGAGAACTACAAGAACTGGGAGTGGTTCTTAAGTGTTCTGAGAGTGGATTTGCAGTTACAAGATGGTGAAGGTCTAACATTTATCTCAGATAAACAAACAGGATTAATACAGGCATTTGGTGAAGTGTTCCCTGCTGCCACTCACAGGTAAATCAGGTTATCACTTTTATATATTAATTTTGTGGAGTTCATTTTATATATTACCATATAGTGTGTAATTCATTTCTGGATTTGTAGGTTTTGTGTCAGACACTTGTTGAGAAACTTCTACAATGCCAGTTTTAGAGGTGAAGAATACAGTAATAAAGTATGGAAAGCAGCAAATGCAACCAAAGTTGGTGAGTTTAAGGAGGCAGTGTATGAGATGGGTGAGTTGAGCCAAAGTGCTCTTGACTGGTTTGATGATAAGGATCCTGCTCACTAGAGCAAGTCCCAATTCAGCACTAGCTCCACTTGTGATTTGATTATTAACAACATATGTGAATCACTTAATAGTTTTATCCTTGAGGCAAGGGCGAAGGGTATTATCACAATGTGGGAATGGATTAGGGAGTATTTGTTAAAAAGACAGACAACCAATAGAGAGAAAGCTGAGAGGAAATGGATTGATGTTAAAATCTACCCCAAGATTAAGGATATACTAGATAAGAATGCTGAGAAGATATCTGGATTGGTGCCAATGAAATGTGATGAGAATAATTACCAAGTGATGTCACTTGCTGATGGTTCACAACATACAGTGGACTTGCTGCATTGGAAATGTAGTTGCAGGAACTGGGAGCTGAGTGGAATCCCTTGCAAACATGCAGTTTGGGCATTACTGCACAATGCCAAGAGACCTGTTGATTATATCTCTGATTGGTATACTGTTGATAAGTATAGGCTAGCTTATGAGTTGCCTATATATGGAGTTCCTGGAGCTAAACTTTGGTGAAGACAGGGTATATGCCACCACTTCCACCAAACTTTGGAAGAAAAGATGGTAGACCCCAAAAGGCAAGGAGAAGGACACCTGATGAGGAACCAGTAACCAAAAAAAAGAAGAGGACAAATAAGAAGAAAGTCATAGCAGCCCCCAGAGGAAAATCAGGTAAGGAACATAGCCTGAAGAGGAAGCAAAAAACTGTACAATGCAGTTTCTGTGGTATAGCAGGTCATAATATTGTGACCTGTTCTTTGAGAAAAGCTTATGATGGAGTGGAGGTGGAAGATAGGATGTAGGCTGGCATTGATGATGACAGTTCCAGTGAAGGAGGACAAGAGGAGGTTGATACACAGGTACTAATGTTCATGCAACACTTTGTTCCTAATAAGTTGTAATTGTATTTGCTTCTATTAGAACACACTTAGTAACATGTTTTCTGAAATAGGACCCTAGAGTTGATATGAATCAAGACATGGAGAACATTGAGGTTGGTACTCAAAGCACTGTGGCTGATAATGATGTGGATGATAATGGTGTTAACATTAAAGGAAAGAACAAGATATTGCAATCTGGATTGGGTATCATTGCCTCACAGGTAAGTTATTAGTCAGCAGTTTTGAATATTATCAGTTACTTCAAATGATAAAAGCTTACATCTTTCAATGATCTTATAGGAAGCACGAAGTTCTGTTGTGGATCAAAGTTTTGCCCCTGATCCAGTACCCATTCATGGTTTAGTTAACCATTACTACAAGCTAGCAGCCAATATTCCCGTTCCAAACATCAGCTCTCAAATTAGTTAGAGCCTTTCTGGACCTTCTCCATATGTGATGCCATCACAGCCACTCTCAAGTGGGGTGACCATCAGAGGCCCTGCTCCTATGGTTTCAACACAAGGAAGTCAATCATACATTCCACCACCTGTCACTGTGAACAATTAGATTGCTGCACCAACCTTCATTGTTGGTGGTAAAAAATATGTGAAATTGTCAAACATTGCCACTGTTGTCAATAACATCAACAAAAATGGGAAAAAAGGTGAGAAGGTCAAACATTGCCACTGTTGCCACTGTTGTCAAACATTGCCACTGTTGTCAAACATTGCCACTGTTGTCAATAACATTGCTGCACCAACCTTCAAGGGAAAAATGGCAGACAAGGGAAATGGCAAAGGGGCAGGCAAGGGCCACAGTTGATTTCAGCTTTGCTAGCAACATTGAACTTGTTTGGGATTTTTTCTTATAATTCTGTTATGGATTGTAGAAAATGAACCAAACAGGTCTCTTATTTTGGTCAGCTCTCTTGTTTTGATTACAATCATGGAGAAATGTCAACATGTTTGGCATTTATTTTGTGTATACCGTTAGGCATTTGAAGGTTATGTATACATCCTTCTTGAACAATTTGTATTTGCCTACCAGATGGCATTTGGCAAGTATTTTGGTTAAGTATTAGCAGCCGCATTTCCCAGTTGATGCTCTTATTTTTGTGTTATAATGTTTGTTGTGATTGGTTCATGTTTGGTAACAGAGCAGCAGTATATTCATAAAACTCCATCAACAGTAGAAGTAGATTCATAAAACACCTCAATACATTAATAAAACAGCAGTAGCAACAATAGCTTCAATAGTTATTACATCCCAAGTTCAAAATGATGATAACACAAATCAGTAGCAGTAGCAATAACTTCAATAACAGTAGATTCAGTAATTGGCCTCTAATCCAACTCCACCACTTCAATATCAGTAGCTTCACCATTTGGTTCCGCATCAAACTCAGGCAGAACAGCACCGTTCACGTCTTTAAACAACTTGAATATAAAATATGCATTCTCAAGGCCGTAGAGGCGGAAGTAGCGACCAGAGTCAGTTTCCTATCAATATCAAACTTGCAGTTAGTAACTGATACATGAAAATTTATATAAATAAAACTCTATAAACTAGTAAGGATAAAATAAGAGACATACCCCGATAGGATCATAGTTGTCAAAAAGAACAACCTCATAAGTATTTCCAAGGAAGTATATATTAGGCCTTTCCATAAATTCCATAAATTTGAAATACTTGTCAAAGCAAATTTTCAAGATTTTTTTAATCCTTGAAGGAGGAAAGGGATCAGGATCCCTAATACCCCTCTCCATTTCTGCCTGGAGGAACTTCATTCCTCGGTTCAGGATATGAGGGCTACTTATACCATGCCTTTCACCATACGTACAAATAATATCAAGTAGCTTCAACTCAACAAAGTCATTAGTGCATGGATCCCTAAATAAGTGCTTAAGCCTTACATCAGCCATGTTGTCCATTTCTCTAGAAAAAATTGAAAGCTTACTATCAATATATGAAAACAGATAATAACAAACATCATTAACACAAAGAAAATAACTTCATTAACATAAATTCATTACATTCACCAACATTAACTGAAATTAACACCACTAACTAATCAAATCATCCAACATGTTACATTCATCTACAACTACTTTTTTGAATAAAAGAGTACAAAAAAAATACAAATAACAATGACCATCATGATCACTATAGACCTAGCAATACAACAGCAAGCTAGAGCAGTCTTTGTGACATTCACATTAGATAGCACTTCATTAAATCCATAGCCATGAGGGGTACCCACAACGCCAAGAACATTAGATGTAGCGGACACACCACAACTAGATTATGTTTTATCTTGTTCATGATTTCCAGAAAAGCCTTCTTGCAAGTGTGTTCTCTTTTTCAAAGACGGTGGAGAATTCATTGTAGGGGGATACATGAAAGCCCATAGACGAGCATTTTTTCCAAATAGATTTCATCAGCCCAAATAAAATAATTTGGGTGACGCACCCTAGTTGGACACACGTAATAGTATTCACCTGGACGAGTCGAAGTTAACCCAGCCATATCATATATCATTAAACCCCGACCACATACACAAGGAAATTGATACACCATCTACAATAAAATCAAAACATAGATATATCAAATTTCACATTATCAAATTTCTAGTACCATTATAGATTTAGCCATAAACAATAATCAAAAGATACATAGTACAATTACAGAATTTAACACTAAAAACTAATCAATTTTACTAAGCACACACAAAGTACCCTAATTTTACAGATTAACAATCAATTTCTTCCTATTGCAAACAGTTAAGCAATTGAGCACTGGTAGTACTTGGTTTTGGTATTTAGATCGAATTATACATCAACAAACATAAAATTGGTCAAAATGCAAATTAAAAATCAAATCTTAGGGTTTTAGCATTTACCTCGAATTGAAGAAATGCAACCAAACTACTTTGTCGACACCCGCTGTTCGATCAAAATTTAATAAAAGAAATCAGTTTAAATCGATAATTACCTTTAATACGGGAAAACAAACCATAAACCCTAAGAATCGGGAATGTAATTACAAACGGAAAAAAAACCCTAAACCCTAATGTAATTACAACTAATCTAATTACAACACAAAACATTGAGAAATTGTTTACCTGAAATTTCCACAACTTTGGGGCGAAATCGCGAATGGATTAATGTTAGAATCTCTGATTTGTGAGTGAGAGAGCGAAGGTCGATTTAGGGCGAGAATAGTCAACGGTTCTAATGTCCGAGATTTTATAAACGGTAATAAAATTTAGGCGGGGGTAATCTGGTAATTAACCTATTTCACAGCAATAAAAAAAAATTTATTGACGTGGCGCCACGTGGCCGTCGTTCGTATGCCACGTGTGTCGCCACGTCGACTGGGCTTCGATCCAGCCCCCAACGAAGCCCACCGAGCAAAATTAAATCAAAAAAAATAAGTTAGAGGGCAAAAAAAAGCCCGTAAAAAAAGGGCAATCTTGAAGTTACTACAAAAATAAAGGGCAAAAATCAAAAATCGCCCTTAATATTAACATTAATGAACTTATCTATTATTAATTGTATTTATGATTAATGCACCAAAACCTTGCCACAATAGTTGTAATTAATATAAGTGCTATGTAACATAAATACAGATTAAATTTTATTAAATAAGAGAAATAACATGGGAGATATTGGAAAGTTGAGGAATTATATTTTTTTTGATCGTTAAAGCAGAATTTTATTTCGACAAGGTACAATAAGTACCAGAAAAAAAGATTACAAGTTCAAAAGAAAATGAGTACCAAACAACCAAATCAAAAATTGACCGAGTTACACGATAAATAAAGGGAATCTAAACCAATCTTCAAACGAATAAAGAACTCCTGCTCCTTTTCCCGAAGCCACTTCCAGCATTTAATCTTACCATTATCCAGTTTCTTCTCGAGATTAAGACGAACAGAACTAAAATGTATACGGTTCCTGACACACCAAATGGACCATATAATAAAAAACCAAATGCAACTAATGCCAGATATAAGCATATGTGCTTTTCATTACAAATCAATAATTTTGATATCAATATCAATATCAATATTAGGAATAATGACATGCGATTTACACTGCTAGTGTGTGCGATTTAGACATAGTGCGTGCGATTTTCACATTGGAGCTAGGGTTTTACTTGCTTCTCCATTTTCGTGATGGAGAGGAGAAATAAGATGGGGTCACAAGCGAAGATGTGCATAACTCGGTCGACTATTAGAAGTTTTCCCTAATTGGGATAATTATGGGGACTTAATTTGCCATTTGAGGCAATTAAGAGATACATCAACAGTAGATGAACAATTCAACCACATACACATGTAGCACATCAAGGTGTACTTGTCATTCAGTTTGAGTCAGAGGAGGAAGTGATGGAGATATATAGATGGGGGCCCAGGATGGTGAAGGGATAGACCGAATCGATGTTTTAATGCAATAGATGTGGCCACAATGCTAGAACTTACCAAGTTATGGACCTGCATGGGTTGAACTGAAAAAAGACAGAGAAAGTAGTGTAAAAGGTAACATAGAGAGTACTAAAGCAACACAGGAGGCAGAAGACAAAGGGAGAGTAAATCCAAATTCAATAAAAGTTTGACAATATCTCGTGTATATATAAATTGGTCGGTTACAAATGCGTTATAACGAGTATACTGTTAACTAGGCTTACTCTAGCTATACTAGTCTCGAATAGGCCTGGTCCGGAACACCTCGAATTGACGTTAGATGCAAGGTAAGATGTCGGGGATATATCGGGGATGACGTCGAGGATTATGTCAGGGATGACATCAAATCTTCTATGTCGGGAATGATCGCCTAGATATATCGAAGGTGATGCAAGTGATATATATCGGAGATATATATCGGGTATGATGTCAAGTACTATGTCGGGGAAAGCTTGATATAGTTGTATAATATATGCGGATGATTAAAGCTTACCTTGATTACCGAAAAGCAGGTATTTATAGGCCTCATGATGCAGGGACCACTCACGTGATAGACACGTGAGCTATACCATATCGGAGATCATATTCGATACATATGTCGGGGATGAGTGAAAACTTGGGCTTGGCCCATGGCAGGCCCAATGCGGGAAATACCCATATCACGCAGTCCCCCAAATTTGGGAATTATTTTCTAAAGATAGTAATTTGCAAATCAATCCTGAGTTTTGGATTACCAGTACCTCTCGTCCCGCCAGTTCAAATGACGAAAATCAAATGCGGGAATTGTACTTTGTGGTTTGATGAAATCTTGATGGACCCCCAGTGCAATTTAATGCCTATCGTAGGCTCTCCCTATAAATAGTAGTGCCTTTGGAGAGATACAAGAGTTTGTTTGTCTTCTAGCGCATCGATCTTTTCCTCATGTTAGTATGTCGGGGATACCTAACATATATTTCGATATGCATTTCAGTATATTTTTTTCGATATCGCATTCGGTGTGAGCTTGTTTTTAACCCTAGTTTATTTAACTCACATTTTTGTAGGTTATATAATCTTATGCATACCTGCGTTCTTAATTCTTTGAAAGATATGTCTGGAATGCGTGCGCTTATGAAGTGAATTAAGGACGTCGTGATCGGGAGGTTGCTGCCACTTCCCCGGGAGGAAAGCAGATGTTTCATCCATTGTGGTTTGAACCCATTTGTTGGTTGAAAACAGTCATGTCATTACCGCAGCATCCGTGCCATGCAGTGTTAGCTCCCTTATTGCAGCGAATATCCTTGCGGCCACCGAAACTGTTGGTGAGAGAATTCTCAATAGGGTAGGAGACGTGGCTGGAGCTGATGCTTTGTTGAGAGCAGTCTCTATGGGAACAAAATATGTCAGGCCCTCAGAGGTATTACCCACTTTGGGGGACCGTGTTGAGGCTTGTTCCCCATTTGCTGGTGGTTTCGCACAAACCGCTGCCCCTATTGGTTGTTCTACTCATAATGATCAGAAATTTACGAAAGTCGCGGAGGACTCTACGTCTGCTTTGTCTGGTGATAAATTGGTCCCGGGTGATACAATGAGAGTCCATATACCGGTGGGCGAGGATACCGCCGATCCGGTCAACGTTGTTGATAAGGGGAAGGGTCTTGCTGTATGTGCTACGGAGAAAGGCAAGGGTCCAGCTACGAACAATGTCTTGGGGGGTCCTCTCCCAAGTTTTTGTTGGTATTCCCGTCCGGAGGCCCTCTGTCTCAATTCGTCCTCAACCTGCATCAGCTGGTCGAAAGAGGACTCATGATGAAAGCTTTGAAATGATTAAAATGCAACTAATACTTATGCATTAAAGTGCATTGCTACATTTAATACTTATATATACACACACTCATTGGTATTACCTTAAAGTGCATTGCTACATTTAATACTTATACAGACACACACTCACCGTTTTGCCTAAAAATCGTAAATTGGATTGTTATCGTGATAGATATCATTTCGGACAAAATTGTAAATATGGATTGTTTGAGGAATAAAACCACAACCACAACCTCCTCCACCAGCACAAGTATGCATCACCGAATCCTTAATGTTTCTTTTATTTCAGAATACAAAACTTAAATTTAATTTAATGACATGTTTTTTGGTTAATGATGTTTCTATTTTACCTTCAACTTCAGCTTTAAATGTTTGTAAAAGAAAGTTATATGATTCAGATTCATATAAAAGGTGATCTCATTGTTTTCTTCCCATCCATAGACTAGATATACAATTTTGATATCAATACCTATGAGAACTCTGTTGACTACAGAAAGAACAAATTACTTTCTTTCCCTTTGAGATTTTGTTTCACATATGGTAGTGCTCAGCATTTCTGTTACATTATGTGGTATTTGAAAAGTCGTTGCACAAACGGTATTCTCATTGAAATTCAATCGGTTCTTATTTATTTAGAAAAATGTTGTTTAATGAATACCTATTGACCGTTAATTGTTTGCCTCAAAGACAGAATAACGAATGATTGATTTTTTTTTTATTACCGCTACTCACTTGACAATTGGCCTTTAAGAGAACATAAAAAGTAGGCAAAGGGCGTTTAGTTATCCAACGACTTAACCGTCAAGAGAGTTGATGCGCGCTTGATAAAATAATTATGAAAAAATATTTACTCTTTTTACCAGCAATGACGACTTAATGGTTAAGTCGATGATACGCCATATTTCTTTAAAAAAATTATATATCATACAATAAAGCAAATATGTGGTTACATTTGTGTTTTTTTTTTTAATAATGGTTAAGAAAATAACCTTTAGTAAACATACAGTAACTACTATCATTACAAGAAAACTTCACAATTGGAACCATTAATTAGGTTCCAATTGCCCCTTTTTTGGTTCCCGTAAACCAAATGGGAACCAAACATGGGCACTGAAGGATTCATTTCCGTTACTCCCGTAGCGATTACCTTGGGAACGAACTAAATGGTTTCCCTTGCTAATAGGAACCAAAGCCATTGGTTTCCGTTACACCTGGGAACCAAATGTTTTGTTCCCATGGAGCAAACCAATATTTGGTTCCCATTGCTTTAGGACTGGAACCCCGAATTTGGACATAAGAAACACATTGTTCCCCCAACGGGAACCAACTGCTCCAAAGTAAGGGAACTAAACTTTCGTTCCTATTGCTTAATTCAAAATTTAAAAAACAATTGGCGGAAATTTTGAATTTTGTTAAAAAAACAGGGGGGAAATTTGAATTATTTTCAAAACAGTACCATTTTCGAATTTTTCATATTGGCGCCATTTTGGTTTTGAAAATTTTCATAAATTTGATTTTTTAATATTGTTGTTGTTGTATAATCTGAAATTATCATTTTCATGTTAATAATCTTAATTTTATTTTATGTTATTAACATTGTTGTATACTGAAGACATTTATCTTCCAAGTGCGAGTAAGTGTCAATTACCGCTTCACAAGCGGGTGGAGGGATGGGAACTTAGATCCAAGAAATGGAAGGTTGAAGACTGGGTTGACAAGGTATGTTAATACTCTCTAAGTTAAATGAATTGGCACATTTCTTTCATTTTTCGTTAGATTATCACATGCATAGTGTGAAGTACGCGAGGCTGACAAGAAATTTCGATCCGTAACTTTCCATTTAAACTTTAATATTTAAGTGAATCTTTTATACAAGATACAAACAGGAGGATTAGATGTCTTTGTTGTTGAGGACCATTGCCTAGATGTTCCGTAATTTGGACTTTACAAATCTGTATGTATGTTATTATTTGTGTTTAACTACTTCCTTTTTAATTTGGGTTCTATGGCACTTAATATGAGAAAAAGAAACAATATGCTGTAATCTTTCTAACCATAAGGACATCATGTTGCAGTCTTATTATCATCGGGAGGTCGGCAAGAAATTACGATCCTTAAATGAGGAGGTTCTCTTCATTTTATGTGGCGTAGTTTACTTATGAGCTAGCTTAGAGCCCCGAAATTGATCAGAAGTGTTTCTAAATTGAGCTTTAATGTTTGGATGTGAATGCATACAGCTTATGGTTTGCCTTAATATTGTTTTTTTTTTTTAATATTAGATAATATAAAGACTTAAAACCTGAAATAGATGGCCGGTTAGGACATAGTATATATGCAATCAAAGATGATAATGATTTCATGACGAATGGATGTTCACCAGACGCATAATCATTATTTACACAACTAACTGAAACACCATTTACTCAAACTTGTAGGAAAAAAAGAACATAGGTTTATTTACTTGTATAATTTAATTGTTTTTTCAAAATTAATAAATCAAAGAATGAAATTGTACAAATCCCATATTCTGATACTGGAGGGACGGAGATAGAGAAATTAAATGACCCAATAGAGGACAAGAATTGGTCTACGACACTTTAGCTGACAAGTTTTTTTTTGTTAAGTAAGTAATATTATAGTGAAAGCACAAGTGGCGGTTACGAGATCCGTTCCTTCTGCTAGTGGCGGTTACGAGATCCCCCATAAAAATAAGAATT
This sequence comes from Linaria vulgaris, assembly GCA_948329865.1. Lineage (NCBI taxonomy): Eukaryota > Viridiplantae > Streptophyta > Magnoliopsida > Lamiales > Plantaginaceae > Linaria > Linaria vulgaris. Next base: position 12,154,588 of record OX415252.1, read on the forward strand.
ACTTATTGAAATGAATACGACTTAAAGGACTGATATGATGGTACAATTTTGTAAGGGAAAATTTCAAAAATTGTCATATAATGATGTTGTATCTCACTTTTAATCCCTTAATGATTTATATGTTTTTATCTATTGATAACTTATGTATTTTTTAGATTTGTTTAAAATTGTATAAAAACATTATAAAACAAATCGACATTGTACATACGTATGTTCCTACAGTGTGGAAACTAATATTTTTGGACCTAATGATAGAAAATATGCATAGAGTTTAACTTGAACAACAAAGTTCATTATTTATCAAATAAATACAATAAAGATCATGTTGAGTTATCATTATTAGTTCGGATAAACGAATTAATTCATTATAGTGGGGGGTTTTCTTTTGCTATTTTTATAAATTTGTTTTGATCGTGCAAAAGAACAATTTATTAACATAAGCGAGTACAGGGGTACCCAAGCCCTTACAAAATAAGCAAAATTCAACCTAAAAATGGCATCCTTTAAGGAATTGAAAAGGATGTGTCAATCATAAGTAGATTAAGGAAGGTCGAATTATCAAAAATGCCCGCTAACTTTTGCCTTTAATCCTAAAAGCCCGTTATTTCCAAACCTGCTGAAAATGCCCGTTAAGTTTTAAATTTTCTAACAAAAATGCCCGATTTTAAAAATTCGGACATTTCATCCGACGTGGCATCCGAATGAAAGAGACGCACTGTTGAATCAAAAAGTCGCGTTTTAAAATTCGAGCATTTTTGGTAGAATTTTAAAAGATATAGGGCATTTTTAGCATTATTTTTCAGACAAAATAAGTTTTTTTGTGCTTATTTTTTATTTCGGCCATTTTTAGTAGAAATTTTAGAAGATACGGGACATTTTTAGCTTGTTGGGAAGCAACGGGCATTTTTTGATAATTCGTCCATTAAGGAAACTATCCAAATTGGCCTTAAACCAAGGACATGTTTTCATCTTGATTCCTTTCATCGTACGAGAATTCTTTTCTGTTTCTAGCTGCTCATATTGCCCAAATGTTTTGAATCATGAAAACTCTCCAATCCTGGTTAAGCATTGTCGTCAGACACAACCCTTCAAACTGTAGTAAGGAGGTTTTTGCTAGTGAAGATAACACATGAGGTAATTTTGTAAATTAAGCATACATAATGATAGTTTTACAATTTAATCACATGGATACACCGGTAGATTAATTCTTTTTTGTTGGGAGGGGGGGGGGGGGGGGACCGCGTATAGATTTGCCACTGCATATATTAATATATATTTTGTGAATATGACAAAATTATAATCAATCTCTCAAATATATGTTTAATTAAAGGTTATGCAGTTTACCATTTTGCCACGTTATTACTAATTATTACAATTGAAACCTTATCGCCATCCAGAAGGTACATTCACATTCAATTTCAATAAACTTGGACGATATTTAATGACAATGTGTTTTATGTGGAGAAATGAAACTTTGTGACATATTATTTGAATGTCACATTATGTTTCGGATTTGGTTGTCTTGTTATAAATGGATTAAGGTCGATCAAATCAACTGCCCTAAACATTTCGAATAACACGGTATCCTTTTTCCTAGTACTAGAGAGAAGAACTAATGTATATAATTATGGTCTTGTATAATTTGACAAATTTGAAGGATAGAACCTGAACTATGTTCCGGGCAGGAGTATTGTCGTGGAAAATATTGTTGACATAATTCAGGTGAGAACCTAATCTTGGCTTAAAGGTAATGAACAAAACATTAAATTTTCTTTTACGAGTGGCTTACACAACCTTTGTATTGTCGTAGTAAGATTTAAATGGTGGGGGTGGGGGGGGGGGGGGGGGGGGGAGATGATTGGGTTGTGATGGGTTTGGAGCGGCTTACCCTATGTATTCTTTCTCATTTAAATAATTACTTTTTCCGGAGCAAAAAAAAATTAAAAAGAAATTTGTTGACTATACTATAAATTTAAATAATTTGTTGCCGCGTCCAGAACTGGAAAGTTGTTAATACAATTCCGGAGTAGTAGTTTTTGATGTCATCAATACTATTTCGAAATATTTAGTTGTTATTGAAAATTGAAATAGTTGCAATTTGGACAAATTTAAGAAATATAATTGATGTAAAATTGTAATTCACCCATGGATTTTCAAGAAAGAGCCCACATTGAAAGATAAATTTTGACATATAAGGAGTAAACACATTTACTAAAATTGTTCGTTAATTCATATGCAACTTCTACTATTAAAGTAAATATCCAAATCTATTACTCTTCACTTTGTTTCTCTCTCTTCTAAACAAACAGCCTCCCCCCACCTTTACCCTATTCTCACCTGCCTCCAACTCCATTTTTCCTCGATATTTCCGAAAACCTGAAGAAACAATGGCAGGCAAACACAACAATGTATGAAATTTTCTCAATCAAATGAGTGTATATATTTTGCAAATTGATTAGTACATTTTTGTGATTTTTTTAAAGATAAATAAAATTTCACCTTGAATTTTGTAGATGCTTGAAGAAATGGCGTACACAGTCCACCCATCACAACTAGAACCTCAACCTCCTCCACCAGCACATGTATGCTTCATTAAATTATTTATGTTTCTTTTATTTTTGAATAAAAAACATAAAATTTAAACCAATGACATGTTTTTTGGTTCTGATGTTTCTATTTTACCTTCAAATTCGGCTTAAAATGTTTGTGAAAAAAACATATGTTACTGATTGATAAGAAAAGAGATCGCGTTGTTTTCTTTCCATCAATAGATTATATCGGCAATTTTGAAATTCAATATCTTGGGAACTTTGTTGAGTACAAAAAGAACAAACTAGCTTCTTTTTCTTTGAGACTTTGTTTCAATTGTGGTATGGCTCAAAGAATTTTGGTTACGTTCCAAGGATTTGAAAATTCATTGTACAAACGGCACATTCTCATTGAAAAACAATCAACCTTTACTTTATTTTAACATGTCGTGTAGCACTTACTTTGACCGTTAATTAGTTGTCTCGGAGAAGAAGAACTAACAATGTTTGGTTTGTTTTATATAACCGCTAATTGTTGGTCGTTAACAGAACATAAAAAGCAAGCAAAAAACGTTTAGTTATCTAAAGACTTAACCGTCCACTACAAGAATGTTGGTATATAGCTTGGTCAAAATCTGTAGGAAAACTCGATATTCGCTAGCTGATTACAAAATCAGCTACCAAAAAATAAGTTGCCACGTTTCCCAGCAATAGGTATCGAAGCTAACAATCAGCGAGCGAATAAGTTGCTACAATCCTTGTAAGCGAATTAGCTAGCGAAATTTGCGTAGCAGACCTCCTGACACGTCGGCTAGCGAAAGGCGAGAATAGCTACGAAAAAATTGCTAGCCAATGTACACGTGTAAAACAAATTAGTTCTCAGAAGTTATGCCACGCGGAAGTTTGCTAGCGAAATTACGCTCGCCAGTTATCCTACGTGTAAATTTGCTAGCGAATTTTCACTAGAGATATTTAGGCAACGTATTGTTCCGTATAGTATTTATACAAATCCAGCTAGCGAAATTTTGCTTGCTAACTACGTAGACATACCAATTTTTTGAAAAATTATACGAATATAACGCGGAAAAATAAAAAAAATTACACGTATCAGCTAGCGAAATTTCGCTAGCTGATTTTCCAGAATAATTAAAAAAAATTAATTGGCGCAAAAAATGCGCCAATTTATTAATTAAGAGGTAACAAAAAGTTTATTACTTAATCATACTTATATTACATATAAACTATATATATATATACTATATTCAAAAATTAACAATATCCATAATTAGAAAAGATTATATAGAAATTATATCCACTATTACATTATATATACTATATTAGAAAGGTAACAATTATACATTAAACATAAAATTAATTACATATACAATTATAAAGCCTAGCAAAAAAAATAAGTTTGTATTATGTACAAACTTACAAAAACTATAAAGTATAGCAAAAGATGAATTAAAGTGGAATCAAAAGGTAAAAAAATGAATCAATGGTTAAAAATCAAATTCTAGCAAAATATGAATCAAAATGGAAAAAAAAATTGTAGCAAAAAAAGAATCAAAGTTGAAATCAATAAACTGTAATAAAAGATGAATCAAAGTGGTAAAAAAAATTGTAGCAAAAGAAGAATCAGAGTTTAATTAAACAAGCGTAAGAAAAGATGAATAAAAGTCCAAAAAATAAAGGAATAATAATGTATGATTACACACTAACAAATATATAACAAAATGAATGTGTTTGATGAGAATGTGGAGTAAGAAATTTTTTTTTGAACAAAGAGTAAGAATTTAGATGCGTATAATGAAGTGGTGGGTGATTTCGATGAATAAGGAATGGGTGGTAATAATACTTATATAGGAGCAGACCCAATCCAGCTACGAAATTAGCTAGCGATTTCTTGCTTGCCATGTCACGCGGATTGCTAACTTGTCAACGAAGAAGCACAAATGTGGTGCGGATCGGTGACGTGGTCATTTACTAGCGTATAAGACTCAGCAATGTAGTCCAGTCAGCATTTAGCTAGCAAAATTTCTGAAGCAAAATCCAGCTAGCACCTTTGATCCAACAATCTCGACTACAAGAGGTATGTTTTGCATACATTTTATTTGTTAGCAGCATTGTTTTGTTAATTTGTGAGTTAATAGGTTAATTGACGTACTTTATAGTAAAATTCGGTGGTGTTTGTTGTTATATTTGTAGATTGAAAATGTACAACAATGCAAATCGGAGTTGGATGTATGATAGGATTAGTGATGGAAATATAAACAGTACATTTTTATGGGGTGTTGAAGGTTTTCTCCAGTATGTATTCGATCAACCTAGTCTTGTTGATCGGGGAATGGTTAGGTGTCCTTGCGCAAAGTGTCGTAATAGCAAGTTTATAGAACTCGACCAGATTAGATGTCACCTATACAATAAGGGGTTTGTTCCACATTATTACGTATGGTTTTGTCATGGCGAGACTACGTATGGCAGCAATACAGGGGAATGGCATGTGGATCGTACAAATCAATCCCCAACTCTGGGAAGTCGTAAAGTTACATCACACGTTCAATAGTCCCCCAAAGACATTACAAATTGATCCGTGTGCAGTTCATGTAGTGGAAATACCAACACCGATTTGGGAATTTGAAATCAACACTCAAGTAATGGAGAGATTCTTGAACATGCCGACTTGTTGGCATAAAGAAAAATTTGAGCGCATGGGAAAGGAAAATACATGATTATTTAATTCAGGAGTCGATACGTTAGGAGGCACTTCAGTGGAGTGGTTAGAGTATTGGCAATCCCCTTCATTCAATCCACTTCCATTTGTGTCCGTTGAAAGTGGTAACGTGAAATTCTCAAGGAGTGGCACATGCTGCTTTTACATCGATTTTTTTGGAGCTTCGTACGTGTTCATAGACCAGATATAGTTTACTTGGTTGAAATGCTGGTAGCAATAGAGAGGGCATATGATATTGCTATATTTTTTAGCTATTCGGATTGCTGCATTGCTCCCACGGAGGATATGGGTGGGGGCGTTTGGATGCTATAGAGTAGTGACAACATCGATGTTGAGATTTTTAAGGCGGAAAACCAAGGAATCCATGCAAGAGTTGACCCTAAAAGACATGAGAAGTGGCTACTTTCTGTAATCTACGTCAAACCGTATGCGAAAGATACATTTTTTTATTTTTGAAACGTTAAGGTGTATGGCACAACAAATGAATATGCCATGGTTAGTTCAAGGGGATTTCAACGAAATATGCTACATGCATGAAAAAATAGGGGGCAGTTTGAACACGAGTCGGAGAAGTCAAGCATTTCTAAGATGGATTGAGAAGTGGAAGGTCATTGATTTGGGATTCAACATGCCAAAGTTTACTTGGCTAAATAAACGAGAAGGTGGCGAACTTATTCGAGAAAGAATCGATATAGAACTTGCAAATACCGTATGGATCGATAAATATCTAGAAAGTGCGGTCTTTCATCTCCCTCGCATGCATGGTGATCATCATCCCACCTCACTATTTGCTTGGTGAAGCGCAGCGATACACGACAAGACCATTCAAATTCGAGGAATTGTGGACCCACCTCCCCGACTACAAAACGCTCGTGAACGATATGTGGGGAAAACATACTAATATTGTTGAGGCTATTGATAATAATCCCTACGTCTTAGAACCACAAAATAAAAAAGTGTTTCACGAATATTTTTAAAGCCAAATGGATCCTCTTAAGTGTCATTGAGGGAACTCAAAAAGCGTTAGTCCAAAAACCAAATGATTTCCTTTTAGACCTGGAGAAGAAACTCTTGAGCGAGTTTAATGAGGTGCTAAGAAGAGAAGAGATTTTTTTGGCAATGTAAATCCCGAGTTAAGTGGCTTGACGAGGGGGACCGTTACACGACTTTCTTTCATAGATCCACTATAGTGCAAACGCGAAAAACACTGAAATACTATGCTTAAAGTTGAGGATTTGTGGTGCAACGACAAGAAAATCCTTAAAAATCATGTGCGATCCTACGTCATGAACCTGTTCAGAACTGAACAGATCCACGCAGAAATCACAACTTTCAGTGTCCAAATTCCAAGCTATACTCGTACTGGATGAGGCAGAGTCTGTGGGGAGGGAAATCTCGATCGAAGAGCTTAAATATGTTGTATGGAAAACGCATCCATCAAAGCCCCAACTCGTGATATGAGAGCGGGGCAGTAGATGACGAGCCGAAAGCAAGCAGTGAAGTTGAGCGCGAGTTAGGGTTGCACGGCGCGATCGAGGGCAAGGGCTCAGAACGACCGCATAACATGGAGAGAGAGGGAGGGAGAGAGAGAGGGGGGGAGATAGATAGATAGATAGATAGATAGATAGATAGATAGATAGATAGATAGATAGATAGATAGATAGAGAGAGAGAGAGAGAGAGAGAGAGAGAGAGAGAGAGAGAGAAAATTGACTATTTTACTTGATAAAGGAAGAGAAAACTAATGTTACCCAAAAACAAAACTGAGTATTGACACCAATCTTTTGATTGTCTTTTATAATCCTCAACATAGTATTAAATTTTTCTATTAGTCGAGATATAACTGTAATTTATCATTATTTAAATACTTTCATTAAAAGAACAAATTGTTTCTTGATCAATTGATCTCTCTTACGTAAAAAGAAAGTTAAGAAATATTTAAGTCATAGTATTTATCATATAATATAATTATATTATATTTAAAATAATTAATGATCAACCAATGACCGCGTGTCAGCGTTTCTAGCAGTATTAAAAAGTTTCTATATTCACTTATGCTCATGATTTCAAACTTTTTGTGTGTTATCTCATAAGAGTATTATCACTACAAGAAAACTGCACAATTGGAACCATTAATTAGGTTCCAATTGCCCCTTTTCTGGTTTCCGTAGACCATATGGGAACCACTTATGGGCACCAAAGGCTCTGTCTCCGTTACCCCCGTGGCAATTGCCTTGGGAACGAATTAAATGGTTCCCATTGCTAATAGGAACGAACGTGTTTGGTTTCCGTTTGGTTCCCATTGCTTTAGGACTGGGACCCCCAATGCTGACATGAGATACACATTATTCTACCAATGGGAACCAACTTGTCCAAATTACGGGAACGAAATCTTCGTTCCTATTGCTTAATTCAAAATTAAAAAAAAATCACTACAAAAATTTGCACATCCAAATTGAAATTCAACAAAATTACTAAGTAGTACTGAAAGATAATTATAACAATCCAGATCAAAAACCATTTTTTATTTGAATGAATATTGGAAGTAATCATCCACATTACACTGAATATTCAATACAGAAATCATTTATTTCAAACTAAAATATCAAAAGGTTACAAATGATCTGGTACTCCACTGTCTTCAAAAATATCTTCCAAGCCCTTTTCTCGACTCTTCTAACACCTGCCGTACCATGACAAACAATAACAAAAGATTAAAGTAAGCTAATTTCAAAAAAAAAAATCTATCTCCAATCTAGAACCAAATGAAGTGAAATCTCACAAATTCAAACAGATCGTATATGCAAAGATCCCACAGTTATATCATATCATATAAGATCAAACAACTCCCTAAAAAACTTTGAGAACGCGCACATATTAATGACTTCCATCAAGCTTCACTACACCTTATTCCAAACTAGCGATTGATAAGTGAATAGAACATGTTTTGCTTCCAATAGAAATAAACAAACAGAAAACTCTACATCCCATCAACAAAAAGGTGTTACTTACCATCTAAAGTCCAAAGGCATGCTACATTCCCAGCAAGTATTTTCTCACTTCTCCCATTCTTTCAACAAGAACTCCCATCTTTTGTTTCGCAAACACAACATTCAATATGATATCTGCATCGATGGAAAAGACCTGCTCACTCATTCGTGCAAATGTGGAGAAGAAATTCAAGAGATCAAATGATATATGTTTTAAATTGTAGAATAAAGAAAATAAGAAAAATGATGTGATTAGCGAGACCTTATTTTCCAAACATGAAATGCTCACATAATAACTAGTGTACATGTTGCACAAGTCAAAACTACCTGACAAACAGAAACGGGTAAATTTATAAACATCTAGATGAGAAAACAATTTCATTCAGTTCTGGAAATGTTTACGAAGGCACCTCAAAGTATGATACTGAATCTCAAGTTTTATGTGAACAAACAATTCGATTAAATAGATTATTACCCATGGCAAGGTGTGTGACAAAGGGCATGAATTTGGAACAACTAGTTATTTTTAAAGAAAAAAAAGAGAGGAATATTGCAATTATCAAAGAAACCTTCTCTACGACTAAGTCGACAATGAAGCATAGAAACAACATACATTTTAGGAACCACAATATCTTCCACGAGTACACACTCATACTGATTAAACATTACATAATCAATAAACCACAAAGCGACTAAATAGTAGCTAGGTAATCTTTTTCAGCTCCTTTGTGTTCAAATTATTAGACCACAACATGACTAAATAGCAGCTAAATGCTCTGTTTCGGATCCTACATGCATCGACAAATCACGATCCGATATAACTGAAAACAGAGCATTTCGTTCAAGAATCACTGCATTTTAACCAAACTAACAAAAAAATGTTGTAGTTCAAAAAGAGCTAATGTACACCCAACCCTAACTTATCAGAACTCACAAATGCAAATCGATTAACCATAAAGCAACTAAATAGTAGCTAGGTACTCTGTTTCAACTCCCTTCATGCATCAAATTGATTAGACCACCACACGACTAAATAGTAGCTAATCTCAGATTCTATGTGCATCAAATTATTCAACCACAACACGAACTGAATAGTATCTAAATACTCTGCTTCAGATACTACCCGCACAACAAATCAGGATCCATTACAGCTGATAACAGAGCACAATCATTGGAAAATCGCTCTAACTCAACCGAACCATCAAAAAATTCGATGAAATTCAAAAGAGAGCTTATGCACACCTTACCATACTTATCTGAAACACACTCATGCATATTATTAGACCACGCCTTTGTCCAGCTTATTTGCGCCCCACTTTTGTCCAGTTTCTGCAACGACAGACGGATGGCGTAAATTTGAGAAGTGTGTCCTCCTCCCTTCACGCAAATGCGCATGTCAACTTCGGCGAAACGGTGTCGTCCGAGTAGTAGAATCGGCTCGAATGCCTTGTAGCGAGGATCTCCGGTTGGACGAGCTCGATCGGGACTCCGTTGATCTTGATCAGACCGTGGCCGCGCTTGCAGTGGGTGACGGCGACGACGGTTTTCTTGCGGCCAAAGCATTGGACGGATTCAGTAGGAGCAGGCGCTGCCATGGCTGTTGGTTGTTGATGATTTTCGCCGGTGAGGGGAAACCCTAATTTGAGATTTTAGGTTCCAAAAAAGAGGAATAAAATACATGAGTAAGAAACAATTATAGAAACTAGACCGTAGTTAAATAAGTTTTTCTGACTTTTGATACTCAAGGGGCTGTGGAGGACTGCAACAGTGCAATAGTTTGACGGCGGAATCGACTAGCGAAGGTGAAGTGGAAAGAGAGGCTAGGGCAACATAACTGTAGGTTGGAGATTTGGGTTATTTTATAGAAATGGGCTCATAAACTTAGCGGGAGAAAAGTGAGTTGGAGGGAAAGAGTTTTTTTGACCGTGAATTCCATAATGTTTTACTATATTGTTTGTAAAGTAAAAATTAACTAAGTGTGAATCTTTGAAGAATATTAAGTATTTCAATAACTAGAAAAATTAACTAAGTGTTTAAAAATTAGAAATTACTAGAATACTACTAAATAAGTGTTTTAACCGTTTAAGATAATTATAATGTACATTTTTTTAATCGATATTCTCTTTGTTTGCGTGTTCTCGTGATTCACTTTGATATTTTGTTATGTCATTTTTAATTTGTGGAAATTAAATCATATGTTGTGAGATTTCAGGCATATGTTTTCAAATTCAGTATTTTGTGCGAATAAACGAATTTTTAATGGATTCACGTGTTTGCACAAGACTCACTTATCGTATATTAGACTAATTTATGTAGTTCGTATAAAAAAAACATAATTTAGATATTCTTATTTATTTTTATTCTTAGATTACTCATTTGGTCTTTATTCTTTTTACTTTTCATGTATTTGACTTATTTTACGAGTTTTCATATTGTCTAGTAAGGGGGTCAAAATAATCAGCACTAAAACTTACAACCATTTTCAATACATTCAACCATTTAAGAGCACCAAGACTACTCTAATTGGTTTCCATTAGAACCCAGACTTATAAAAATAAAATTATATTTTTGACCACAAATATATTTTTAACGTGTTTCGCTTCTCCATTTGTCGATAAAATTTGAATTTACATGCCTCATTAGTGTTGTGAAAATAGTTGTTCAAGAAAAAACTGAATTTGAAGTTGTTTTGCATCTTTTGTATAATTGCGCTTTCTTCCCCAAATTGTGTTTTAAACATCTTCCGACATTCCGTTTTGTACGAAATTTGGAGGAACACTCCTATTTTACATATGTTAGTGTATGGTTAAAAAAAATTAGTGGTTAAAGGTGTTTTACAACCTTTATGTATGAAAATACAAGTTAGAACTATGTTGTATAGGTTTTAAGGATAGGGTTTAGGGTTTATAGGGTTTAGGGTTTAGGTTTAGGGTTTAGGGTAGAAGAGAGATATAGTATATTATATTATAATGTTTGTTTATCATATTTTGTTACTTCGTTTTGGACGAGATTTGGAATGACACGCTTAATTAGTGTTTTAAATGATTGGAAAAAGAAAAAACTTAATTTGGATATTTCTTTAACTTTTCTATAATTACATAAACCACCCGTTTATTTGTTTATCGTATTTCGTTACTTCATTTTGGACGATATTTGGAATGACACGCTTAATTAGTTTTTTTAAATGATTGGAAAAAGAAAAAACTTAATTTGGATATTTCTTTAACTTTTCTATAATTACATAAACCACCCGTTTCTTTGTTTATCGTATTTCGTTACTTCGTTTTGGACGAGATTTGGAATGACAGGCTTAATTTGTGTTTTCAAATGATTGGTAAAAGAAAAACAACTTAATTTGGATATTTCTTTAACTTTTCTATAATTACCTAAACCCACCGTTTATTTATTTATCGTATTTCGTTACTTCATTTTGGACGAGATTTGGAATGACACGCTTAATTTGTGTTTTCAAATGATTGGAAAAAGAAAAAACTTTATATGGATATTTCTTTAACTTTTCTATAATTACATAAACTACCCATTTATTTATTTATCGTATTTCGTTACTTCGTTATGCACGAGATTTAGAATGACACCATTAATTAGTGTTTTTAAAGGATTGGTAAGAGAAAAAACTTAATTCAGATATTTCTTTAACTTTTCTATAATTACATAAACCACCCGTTTATTTGTTTATCGTATTTCGTTACTTTATTTTGGACGAGATTTGGAATGACACGCTTAATTAGTGTTTTTAAAGGATTGGTAAAAGAAAAAACTTAATTTGGATATTTCTTTAACTTTTCTATAATTACATAAACCACCCATTTATTTGTTTATCGCATTTCGTTACATCATTTTGGACGAGATTTGGAATGACACGCTTAATTAGTGTTTTTAAAGGATTGGTAAAAGAAAAAACTTAATTTGGATATTTCTTTAACTTTTCTATATTTACATAAACCACCCATTTATTTGTGTATCGTATTTCGTTACTTCTTTTCTGATGAGATTTAGAATGACACGCTCAATTAGTGTTTTTAAAGGATTGGTAAAAGAAAAAACTTAATTTGGATATTTCTTTCACTTTTTTATAATTACATAAACCACCCGTTTATTTGTTTATCGTATTTCGTTACTTTGTTTTAGACGAGATTTAGAATGACACCCTTAATTAGCGTTTTTAAAGGATTGGTAAGAGAAAAAACTTAATTCGGATATTTCTTTAACTTTTCTATAATTACATAAACCACCCGTTTATTTGTTTATCGTATTTCGTTACTTCTTTTCGGATGAGATTTAGAATGACACGCTCAATTAGTGTTTTTAAAGGATTGGTAAAAGAAAAAACTTAATTTGGATATTTCTTTCACTTTTCTATAATTACATAAACCACCCGTTTATTTGTTTATCGTATTTCGTTACTTCGTTTTGGACGAGATTTAGAATGACACCCTTAATTAGCGTTTTTAAAGGATTGGTAAGAGAAAAAACTTAATTCGGATATTTCTTTAACTTTTCTATAATTACCTAAACCACCCGTTTATTTGTTTATCGTATTTCTTTACTTCATTTTGGACGAGATTTGGAATGACACGCTTAATTAGTGTTCTTAAAGGATTGGTAAAAGAAAAAACTTAATTTGGATATTTCTTTAACTTTTCTATAATTACATAAACCACCCGTTTCTTTGTTTATCGTATTTCGTTACTTCGTTCTGGACGAGATTTGGTATGACACGCTTAATTTGTGTTTTCAAATGATTGGTAAAAGAAAAAACTTAATTCGGATATTTCTTTAACTTTTCTATAATTACATAAACCCCCCGTTTATTTATTTATCGTATTTCGTTACTTCGTTTTGCACTAGAAGAGTTATGACACGCTTAATTTGTGTTTTCAAATGATTGGTAAAAGAAAAAACTTAATTCGGATATTTCTTTAACTTTTCTATAATTACATAAACCCCCCGTTTATTTGTTTATCGTATTTCGTTATTTCGTTTTGGACGAGATTTGGAATGACACGCTTAATCAGTGTTTTCAAATGATTGGTAAAAGAAAAAACTTAATTCGGATATTTCTTTAAGTTTTCTATAATTATATATTCTTCCCGTTTATTTATTTATCGTATTTCGTTAAACATTACGTATTTTAAATAAGTGATTGATTTGTGAAATAAAATATACAAAAGTTTCAATTGTAGTAATTACCCTTTACAAGATAAAAAAAAACATAAGGTATTTATTAAATATGACTCCAACTAAAAGAGATTAAATCATAATACTACCAATTAACAATCATTATTTATCCAAACAGTATAAAATAAACAACCACCACAAAGTTGTTCCAAAAGTTATTATTTTTTTGTTTTTTTTTAATCAATGGGAACCACATTTTGGTTCCCATTACGATGAGGTGTCACTAACGGGCACAACACTCAATGGGAACCAAATACTAGTCCCCTTTAATATGTGCATATAGTGCTTTAATATATAATATGGATAACAGGCAATGGGAACGGAAATGTCGTTCCAATTAGGTAGGAACGGATTTTGGTGCCCATATTTTTGTCCCCTATGCGGATTATTCTTGTAGTGTATGGTGGTGTAGGCAAAAACTTAAAAAGCTATAATTAGCATTTAATTGTATTTAAGCACTTTTAGAGTAGAGTGTTTGGATGATAAGCCAATTAAAAGGAAAAATCACGCTAGTAACCGTCACAATCTAAAGAAAAATCCGTAAATCCATCACAAAATATTCATTGTTCATAAATTTAACCTTTCTAAATCTTAGTCAAAACACACCCTTAATTAAATTCCTTAGTTTGCTCATTCTATATAGAGAGAGATAACTTATTTTTTTATAATAACATTAAATGACCAAAATTATGTATCTTATTTAAGAAAAGTACATATTATCTGATAGGACAAAATATTAAAAATGGTCGATAACATTTTTTAAAACGTTAAAATGCCCATATTTTTCGGGCCGTGCAAAAATAGCCCGTATATTTTAAATAAACTTTAAAAAATGCCCATTAACCTTATTCGGGCTAAAACTGCCTACATGGCGACACATTCAACAAAACGTGCTGCCATGTTGGATAAGCGCCACGTGGGATAAGTGCCACAAAGGATAAGTTATAGTAAGAAGACAAAACTGCCCAATCGACATCTACTAATCACCAAACACGATTACTCCATACGACACAACACTTTCGAGATTCTAAATACATCACATCTTCCTAAGAACAACAATAAACATAACAAATAAAGTAATCAAAGAAAGCCTAAGCCATTTACCCAATTTTTGGTTCTCGATTTGCAGATTCGTCACTTTAGCTTCTAACTCCGTGATTGTTTTCTCGTACAAGCGTTCAATCTATTCCAAACCCTGATTGTTCATCGACCCGAGTTTGTCCTCTAGTTGATTCATTTTTCCTCGTTCTTCTCGATTTTCGCACGAAGTAGAGCCACAATGGTCCTAAGCCTTTCACAAGCAGGGGGATCTACCCAAACGAACAACCCACAACCGAATGATCCCTTCCAACATCCATTAAACCTGCGATTAGGATTCGCGTCGGTTGTAGCAACCCTAACGACAGTGGGTCTTCCGCAATCGCACATTATGCTCGAGCTAGTACTTGAGGAAGACATTTTTGCAACTTAAATTTCGTAACGGAGGATTCAATTTTGGGATTTAGGGTTCTTCGGCCGAGTTAGTTCAATTTGGTAATTAGGACCGTTGAAGATTATTTCAAAATTTTATTGCCTTTATAAGGAGAGGAAAACGTATTTCTTACCACGCTTATCCTACGTGGCGGCACGTTTTATTGACTGTGTCGCAACATAGACAGTTTTAGCCCGAGTAAGGGTAACGGGATTTTTGAAAGTTTTTTTAAAACATAAGGGGTATTTTTGCAAGGCCCGAAAAAAATGGGCATTTTAACTTTTTTAAAAAAATTAGCGAGCATTTTAATATTTCCTATTATCTGATATAAAATTTTAAAGAATACATAATTTATAAAATCTCAATAAAAACTAATTTTTTGTTAATTTTGATTAGTTGGAATTTTTTTTAAGGATTGATTAGTTTGATTAACGGGAGACAAGTTAAAAATCTCCAATGTAACCCGGAAATCTTGAATAAGAATTCTGGGGCCAAAGGGACATAAAACCCCTTTTATAAACCCTTTTGTAGCCTTAGAAGTTATAGAAGAAAAGAATAGCGAAAACACATCTCAAGTTAAAGAGTTATTGCCTGAGACGCAAGAAAATAATATACCACCAAATAGAGCAGAACAAGAATCTAAATATAATCATGTGGAATGGCATGTGGATCGTACAAATAAATCCCCAAATCTGCGAAGTCGTAAAGTTACATCACACGTTCAATAGTCCCCCAAAGACATTACAAATTGATCCGTGTGCAGTTCATGTAGTGGAAATACCAACACCGATTTGGGAATTTGAAATCAACACTCAAGTAATGGAGAGACTCCTGAACATGCCGGCTTGTTGGCATAAAGATAAATTTGAGCGCATGGGAAAGGAAAATACATGATTATTTAATTCAGGAGTCGATGCGTTAGGAGGCACTTCAGTGGAGTGGTTAGAGTATTGGCAATCCCCTTCATTCAATCCACTTCCATTTGTGTCCGTTGAAAGTGGTAACGTGAAATTATCAAGGAGTGGCACATGCTGCTTTTACATCGATTTTTTTGGAGCTTCGTACGTGTTCATAGACCAGATATTGTTTACTTGGTTGAAATGCTGGTAGCAATGGAGAGGGCATATGATATTGCTATATTTTTTAGCTATTCGGATTGCTGCATTGCTCCCACGGATGATATGGGTGGGGGCGCTTGGATGCTATGGAGTAGTGACAACATCGATGTTGAGATTTTTAAGGCGGAAAACCAAGGAATCCATGCAAGAGTTGACCCTAAAAGACATGAGAAGTGGCTACTTTCTGTAATCTACGTCAAACCGTATGCGAAAGATACATTTTTGATTTTTGAAACGTTAAGGTGTATGGCACAACAAGTGAATATGCCATGGTTAGTTCAAGGGGATTTCAACGAAATATGCTACACGCATGAAAAAATAGGGGGCAGTTTGAACACGAGTCAGAGAAGTCAAGCATTTCCAAGATGGATTGAAAAGTGGAAGGTCATTGATTTGGGATTCAACATGCCAAAGTTTACTTGGCTAAATAAAGGAGAAGGTGGCGAACTTATTCAAGAAAGAATCGATATAGAACTTGCAAATACCGTATGGATCGATAAATATCCAGAAAGCGCGGTCTTTCATCTCCCTCGCACGCATGGTGATCATCATCCCACCTCACTATTTGCTTGGTGAAGCGCAGCGATACACGACAAGACCATTCAGATTCGAGGAATTGTAGACCCACCTCCCCGACTACAAAACGCTCATGAACGATATGTGGGGAAAACATACTAATATTGTTGAGGCTATTGATAATAATCCCTACGTCTTAGAACCACAAAATAAAAAAGTGTTTCACGAATATTTTTAAAGCCAAATGGATCCTCTTAAGTCTCATTGACGGAACTCAAAAAGCCTTAGTCCAAAAACCAAATGATTTCCTTTTAGACCTGGAGAAGAAACTCTTGAGCGAGTTTAATGAGGTGCTAAGAAGAGAAGAGATTTTTTTGGCAATGAAAATCCCGAGTTAAGTGGCTCGACGAGGGGGACCGTTACACGACTTTCTTTCATAGATCCACTATAGTGCAAACGCGAAAAACACTGAAATACTATGCTGAAAGTTGAGGATTTGTGGTGCAACGACAAGAAAATCCTTAAAAATCATGTGCAATCCTACTTCATGAACCTGTTCAGAAGAGATCCACGCGGAAATCACAACTTTGCAGTGTCCAAATTCCAAGCTATACTCGTACTGGATGAGGCAGAGTCTGTGGGGAGGGAAATCTCGATCGAAGAGCTTAAATATGTTGTATGAAAAACGCATCCATCAAAGCCCCAACTCGTGATATGAGAACGGGCCAGTAGATGACGAGCCGAAAGCAAGCAGTGAAGTTGAGCGCGAGTTAGGGCAAGGGCTCAGAACGACCGCATAACATAGAGAGAGAGGGAGAGAGAGAGAGAGGGGGGGGGGAGATAGATAGATAGATAGAGAGAGAGAGAGAGAGAGAGAGAGAGAGAGAGAGAGAGAGAGAGAGAGAGAGAGAGAGAGAGAGAGATAATCATAGTATTTATCATATAATATAATTATATTATATTAAAAATAATTAATGATCACCCAATGACCGCGTGTCAGCGTTTCTAGCAGTATTAAAAAGTTTCTATATTTACTTATGCTCATGATTTCAAACTTTTTGTGTGTTATCTCATAAGAGTATTATGGTGGTGTAGGGAAAAACTTAAGAAGCTATAATTAGCATTTAATTGTATTTAAGCACTTTTAGAGTAGAGTGTTTGGATGATAAGCCAATTAAAAGGAAAAATCACGCTAGTAACCGTCACAATCTAAAGAAAAATCCGTAAATCCATCACAAAATATTCATTGTTCATAAATTTAACCTTTCTAAATCTTAGTCAAAACACACCCTTAATTAAATTCCTTAGTTTGGTCATTCTATATAGAGAGAGATAACTTATTTTTTTATAATAACATTAAATGACCAAAATTATGTATCTTATTTAAGAAAAGTACATATTATCTGATAGGACAAAATATTAAAAATGGCCGATAACATTTTTTAAAACGTTAAAATGCCCATTTTTTTCGGGCCGTGCAAAAATGGCCCGTATATTTTAAATAAACTTTAAAAAATGCCCATTAACCTTATTCGGGCTAAAACGGCCTACATGGCGACACAGTCAACAAAACGTGCTGCCATGTTGGATAAGCGCCGCGTGGGATAAGTGCCACAAAGGATAAGTTATAGTAAGAAGACAAAACTGCCCAATCGACATCTACTAATCACCAAACACGATTACTCCATACAACACAACACTTTCGAGATTCTAAATACATCACATCTTCCTAAGAACAACAATAAACATAACAAATAAAGTAATCAAAGAAAGCCTAAGCCATTTACCCAATTTTTGGTTCTCGATTTGCAGATTCGTCACTTTAGCTTCTAACTCCGTGATTGTTTTCTCGTACAAGCGTTGAATCTATTCCAAACCATGATTGTTCATCGACCCAAGTTTGTCCTCTAGTTGCTTCATTTTTCCTCGTTCTTCTCGATTTTCGCACGAAGTAGAGCCACAATGGTCCTAAGCCTTTCACAAGCAGGGGGATCTAGCCAAACGAACAACCCACAACCGAAGGATCCCTTCCAACATCCATTAAACCTGTGATTAGGATTCGCGTCGGTTGTAGCAACCCCAACGACAGTGGGTCTTCTGCAATCGCACATTATGCTCGAGCTAGTACTTGAGGAAGACATCATGCCACAAAACCTTCAACTCGTCAATCAGAGGGCGTAGCAAAACGTTAATGTTTTGTCCTGGACTACTCGACCCTGTTATGATAAGACTCAAGAAAATAAACTCCTCTCGCATGCAAAGATCTGGAGGAAGGTTATATGTAGTCATGAACACAGGCCAACAAGAATATTGTTTCCCGAAGTTTCCAAACGGAGTGAAACCGTCTGTGCATAGACCAAGGCGGATGTTCCGTGGCTTTGCTGCGAATTGCGGATGTTTCTTGTCGAAATCTTGCCACGCTTCGCCTGCTGCAGGGTGGATCATTACATCGTCCGACGACTTACAATTTAAGTGCCACGTCATATGTTCAGCAGTTGATTTAGTTATGAAGAGTCATTTAAGACGTGGGGCCAAAGGGAAGTACCACAAATTTTTCCTTGGCACTGGATTCTTTCTACCTATAGTTTCATACCTATACTCCCCGCATTCAGGACAAACCGAGTAATCGGAAGATGCGAATTCTCCGTAGAACAAGAAATAATTATTAAAACACACGTCGATTGTTTCGTATCCCAACCCCAAACACCTCATCATATTCTCGGCAGCGTGCATATCCTCTGGCAGTAAGAGTTGATCCCAACCCCAAAGTTCGCGGTGCAAGTTGTACATCTGATTGCACCCGGATTGATTGTAGTTATTCTCAATCTTGGCTGTAAAAAACTCGGACACCCACTGCAAAACATATTTCTTGCTTGGTCCCTTAAGCTTGAGTTCCGACATTTGTAGCAAATTTAAAAAATCTTTTGCATCGGCGTTAGGCTCCTCACCGTTAACGTCGAATTGTGCCCGAAAAGTGTCGTCAACTAGATTTTCAAACAAAATCTCGTCCTGAACAACTTCGGGGTCGTTTCTAACTTCGTGCCTCGACGATGACGCCCCTTGGCTATTATGAGCGACAAAATTTTCCCCATGGAATATCCATACACGGTACCCTTCTACAAAACCCCATCGATAAAGGTGAGCTGCCACTTTGCCAGGGTCCAAGTATTTCTTATTGCTGCATTTTCTACATGGACATCTAGGATTTCGATCACCGTCTAGATAACGCTCTTGATCTAACGCAAATGCCAAAAACTGGTATACACCTTCCCCGAACGTTTCATTCACTCGACCCGTCTCACTCAAACGATCATACATCCAATATCTATCTCCGTTTGGATTCATAATATATTGTCTATAAATTTTTTAAATTATAACGATTAGCACAACGACGTCTCTACATTTAGGGGTTACGAACAATATTTATAATCGTACGACTAGAACAAAAAATAAGAGCTCGAAACTATACACGTACCTCTTGTAGCACGTAAAAAATTTATGAAACTGCTCCTTCGATCTATGGCACCGGTCTCCAAGATGACTCGTACATTTTCCTTAAGTCGCAAATAAAAAGAAAGATAAAATAGATAAACATAATTAACGTACGCTTATAAAAAAAATAATTATTACGTAAAAATTAAAATGAGTACATTTACGAACCTTATTTTGAAACCGAATGAATTGTGAGACTAACTCGTTCGAATTATATATAGGCCTTTGGGAAGGGGGTTGTTGCCACGTCAGCGATCCGTGTGAATTATCACACGGATCGCTGATGTGGCGTGATCTGATCCGTGTGATCAAATCACATGGATCAGATCTATACCGTCGGCCCTCAGAGGTATTACTCACTTTGGGTGACCGTGTTGAGGCTTGTTCCCCCTTTGTTGGTGGTTTCGCACAAATCGCTGCCCCTATTGGTTGTTCTACTTATAATGATCAGAAATTTACGAAAGTCGCGGAGGTCTCTACGTCTTCTTTGTCTGGTGATCAATTGGTCACCGGTGGTACAATGAGAGTCCCTATACCGGTGGACGAGGATACCGCCGATCCGGTCAACGTTGCTGATAAGGGAAAGGGTCTTGCTGTATGTGCTGCGGACAAAGGCAAGGGTCCAGCTACGAACAATGTCTTGCGGGGTCCTCTCCCAAGTTTTTGTTGGTATTCCCGTCCGGAGGCCGTTTGTCTCAATTCGTCCTCAACCTGCATCAGCTGGTCGAAAGAGGACTCATGATGAAAGCTTTAAAATGATTAAAATTAAACTAATACTTATGCATTAAAGTGCATTGCTACATTTAATACTTATATGTACACACACTCACTGGTATTACCTTAAAGTGCATTGCTACATTTAATACTTATACAGAGACACACTCACTGTTTTGCCTAAAAATCGTAAATTGGATTGTTATCGTGATAGATATCATTTCGGACAAAATTGTAAATATGGATTGTTTGAGGAATAAAACCACAACCACAACCTTCTCCACCAGCACAAGTATGCATCACCGAATCCTTAATGTTTCTTTTATTTCAGAATACAAAACTTAAATTTAATTTAATGACATGCTTTTTGGTTAATGATGTTTCTATTTTACCTTCAACTTCAGCTTTAAATGTTTGTAAAAGAAAGTTATATGATTCAGATTCATATAAAAGGTGATCTCATTGTTTTCTTCCCATCCATAGACTAGATATATAATTTTGATATCAATACCTATGAGAACTCTGTTGACTACAGAAAGAACAAATTACTTTCTTTCCCTTTGAGATTTTGTTTCACATATGGTAGGGGCTCAGCATTTCTGTTACATTATGTGGTATTTGAAAAGTCGTTGCACAAACAGTATTCTCATTGAAATTCAATCGGTTTATTTATTTAGAAAAATGTTGTTTAATGAATACCTACTGACCGTTAATTATTTGCCTCAAAGACAGAATAACGAATGATTGATTTGTTTTTTTATTACTGCTACTCACTTGACAATTGGTGTTTAAGAGAACATAAAAAGTAGGCAAAGGGCGTTTAGTTATCCAACGACTTAACCGTCAAGAGAGTTGATGCGCGCTTGATAAAATAATTATGAAAAAATATTTACTCTTTTTACCAGCAATGATGACTTAATGGTTAAGTCGAGGATACGCCACGTTTCTTTAAAAAAAATTATATATCATACAATAAAGCAAAGATGTGGTTACATTGGTGTTTTTGTTTTAATAATGGTTAAGAAAATAACCTTTAGTAAACATATAGTAACTACTATCATTACAAGAAAACTTCACAATTGGAACCATTAATTAGGTTCCAATTGCCCCTTTTTTGGTTCCCGTAGACCAAATGGGAACCAGACATGGGCACTGAAGGCTTCGTTTCCATTACCCCCATAGCGATTACCTTGGGAACGAACTAAATGGTTCCCCTTGCTAATAGGAACGAAAGCCATTGGTTTCCGTTACACCTGGGAACCAAATGTTTTGTTCCCACGGAGCAAACCAATATTTCGTTTCTATTGCATAATAGGAACGAATCTTTGGTTCCCATTGCTTTAGGACTGGAACCCCCAATTCGGACATAAGAAACGCATTGTTCTGCCAACGGGAACCCACTGCTCCAAAGTAAGGGAACTAAACTTTCGTTCCTATTGCTTAATTCAAAAATTAAAAAACAATTGCCGGAAATTTTGAATTTTGTTAAAAAAGCAGGGGGGAAATTTGAATTATTTTCAAAACAGTACCATTTTCGAATTTTTCATATTGGCGCCATTTTGGTTTTGAAAACTTTCATAAATTTGATTTTTGAATATTGTTGTTGTTGTATAATCTGAAATTATCATTTTCATGTTAATAATGTTAATTTTATTTTATGTTATTAACATTATTGTATAATATTTAAATTATTGTAATAGGTAAAATATGTAATATTATAAATTAAACAATACCACTATACAACACAAATTTGTTGTTAAGAAAATTTAGGATACAACTATACAACTATACAACACGGATTTTAATAAAAAAAATAACAAAATAAATTCTTCATTTTAACGAGTAACAAATAAGCTAAAAAAGTGTCTTTTGTTTCTTCTTCTTATTCTTCTTCTCTTCTTCTTTGGATTTCTTCTTCTTCATCATCTTCTTAATAACGAGAAACAAAGAAGAAGAAAGAAGAAAAAATTGAAAGGAGAGCTTCTCTGCTGCGCCGCTGCTGCAATGGAGATTAATATGAGGTTTGAAATGTGTGGGAGAGATGGGTTGGTATATATAGAAAAGTATGCAGAATGGGAACGAAATATCGGTTCCCGTTACTTGCTATTTTGGTTCCTATTACTGGTCAGCTGTCTTTGTACGCCTTACTCAATTATTGGTGCCAATGGGAACCAGATATGTGGTTCCCATTAATTGGTTTCCATACTTATAAAAATAAAATTACATTTTTGACAAAAAATATATTTTAAACTATTTCGCTTCTCCATTTGTCGATAAAATCTGAATTTACAAGCCTCATTAGTGTTGTGAAAATAGTTGTTCAAGAAAAAATTGAATTTGAAGTTGTTTTGCATCTTTTGTATAATTGCGCTTTCTTCCCCAAATTGTTTTTTAAACATCTTTCGACATTACGTTTTGTACGAAATTTGGAGGAACACTCCTATTTTACATATGTTAGTGTATGGTTAAAAAACATTAGTGATGAAAGGTGTTTTACAACCTTTATGTATAAAAATACAAGTTAGAACTATGTTGTATAGGTTTTAAGGATAGGGTTTAGGGCTTAGGGTTTAGGGTTTAGGGTTTAGGGTTGAAGAGTGGTATAGTATTTTATATTATAATGTTTGTTTATCGTATTTCGTTACTTCGTTTTGGACGAGATTTGGAAAGACACGCTTAATTAGTGTTATTAAAGGATTGGTAAAAGAAAAAACTTAATTCGGATAGTTTTATAACTTTTCTATAATTATATAAACCCCCGTTTATTTTTTTTTTCTTTTTTAGTATTTACTGTGTATTTTTATTCAATTTTTGAAAAATTACATTTTTTTTCCTAAAGTTCGTTTATGGTCTTTTGAAATATTTTTTTTATGAAATTCGTGGAAACATACTAATATATAGTTTAGAAGTGTTTGGGGAAATAAGAAATGGAATCGAGTTTGTTTTACAACTTTTGAATAATTATATTTTTTTCCCCGAAAGTTCGTTTATGGTCTTTTGAAATTTTATTTTTTACGAAATTCGTGGAAACATACTAATAAATAGATTAGAAGTGTTTGGTAAAAAAATAAATGGAATCGGGTTTGTTTTACAACTTTTGAATAATTACATTTTTTTTGCCCGAAACTTCGTTTATGGTCTTTTGAAATTTTACTTTTTATGAAATTCGTGAAAACATACTAAAAAATAGCTTAAAAGTGTTTGGTGAAAGAAGAAATGGAATCGGGTTTGTTTTACAACTTTTGAATAATTACATTTTTTCCCCAAAAGTTCGTTTATGGTCTTTTAAAATTTTAATTTTTATGAAATTCGTGGAAACAAACTAATAAATAGTTTAGAAGTGTTTGGTAAAAGAAGAAATGGAATCGGGTTTATTTTACAACTTTTGAATAATTACATTTTTTCCCCGAAACTTCGTTTATGGTCTTTTGAAATTTTATTTTTTATGAAATTCGTGGAAACATACTGATAAATAGTTTAGAAGTGTTTGGTGAAAGAAGAATTGGAATCGGGTTGGTTTTACAACTTTTGAATAATTACATTTTTTCCCCGAAACTTCGTTTATGGTCTTTTGAAATTTCATTTTTTATGAAATTCGTGGAAACACACTAATAAATAGTTTAGAAGTGTTTGATGAAAGAAGAAATGGAATCGGGTTTGTTTTACAACTTTTGAAAAATTACATTTTTCCCCGAAAGTTCGTTTATTGTCTTTTTTTTTTATGAAATTTGTGAAAACATACTAAGAAATAGTTTATAAGTGTTTGGTGAAAGAAGAAATGGAATAGGGCTTGTTTTACAACTTTTGAATAATTACATTTTTCCCCCAAAACTTCGTTTATGGACTTTTGAAATTTTATTTTTTATGAAATTCGTGGAAACACACTAATAAATAGATTAGAAGTGTTTGATGAAAGAAGAAATGTAATTATGTTGTGCAGTTCTCTTGAATGCAAAGTCTATCTCATTCATATCTTATGTTGTGCAGTTCTCTTGAATGCAAAGTCTATCTCATTGTCATCATTACTATCCCATTTATAGGGTTTCTTAGGAAAAAAATAATGTCTAATTAGTATAAATTAAATTAACATTCTAATATAATTAAAGATGAAATATTTAAAATAATTACTTATTTACCTTAAATCGTTTTTCCATAGATGCTATGTCACTTTCAATGATACGGTCGAATGTCGGTGCCATCGTCCGTAAACACCTCTTGATGATTGCGCTAATCGTGCGTCAAATTCGATTTTTTTGTGTTTTCCATTCTCCATGTTCATTAACCTCAATTGAGCGTCGCTTCAAGGGGTCATTGTATGGTTGGTCGCCAGGCGTCAAACCCCGAGTACGATGACGGGAAAAACTACCTGCACTTGAGCGTTGCGAGCCAGCAGGTGAGGGGCGCCCTATCGACAAATGTGGCGGAACCATCTCCTCATCTTCATCTTCATCTCCATTTGCTTCTTCGTCGTCTTCATTTTCCTCCACATCCTCCAAACCGTGAGATACACGTGCATTGGGAGGAGTGGTGAGAGCACTAGCCAAAGGGAGAATAGGGGGGCTCGCCATCAAGAATCGTCGATCCGTCAACGCAACTTCATTGGGAAGTATATTAACACCTAGCTCGACTTCATTGTGGCGCTCATAAGTGGTGGCATTACGACCTCGATTTTAGACCCTTCGCCTTTGAAGATATTGAAGGCTAATTCGATTAGTTACACCAACATTTTTGAAGGGGGAGAGGCTTGATTGCGATCTCCCATTACGAAAAAACACTAATTTATATAATAGAGATTGAGATATGTATTGTGAATGAGTTGATATGTTTTGCATGAAAAATGGAGTATTTATAGAACACTAATTTTTTTTTTTTTGGAACAAGGGCGACGGGCTTAGCCCGTCGCTCATAGACAATCGCCCGTCGCCCTTTATTTTGGGCCATCGCCTTTGGTATGGGCGCCAAAAAATGGCACCCAGATTAAAGGCACCGGGCTTCGCCCGTCGCCATTGCCTATTGGCTACGGCGTTTAGCCATAGCCAATATATATATATATATATATTTTGTTTTTTTAATTGTACGTGTACTATGGGCAACGGAAACCCGTCGCCTTTGACCAATGCCTACGGATTTTCCAGTCGCGAATGGTTAAGAGCGACAGGATATATCCGTAGCCAATTATTCTTTTTTTAGATCCGAAAAATGACCAAGGGCTACGAATTTTCCGTAGCCAATGGCAAAACCACCATTGCCTACGCCAACCATAGTCAACGGTGGTAGCTAATGGTTCTTTTTCTTGTAATGTGTACCGTATATAAACAAACTGAGAATGCGGTAGAGAAAGCGACTCTTATGAAGACAGATAACACCCAGCATGCAAAACAAGAAAAGTCAAAAATGGATTAATTGAAAAAACCCAGAAAGACGAGTTCGGGAAATGGATGCAAGTGAGCCGACGAAGAAATTCGGGGAAGAACGGAGGACCAAATCTCACGACGCAAAATTTAAGCAAAAGTCTTAACGCGAGACAAGTTAAAAATCTCCAATGTAACCCGGAAATCTTGAATAAGAATTCTGAGGCCAAAGGGACATAAAACCCCTTTCAACTTGGAAGGGAAACAGTGAGTCAAAAGAATACCAAAATGGGAAGGACTCTTTGTAAATCCTTAAGTGAGAATAAGGAAACTTCTTTGAAAGGCAAGCGTAAAGGACGCCCTAAAGAAAAAGGTTTGACAAAAAATAGGGTTACAACTTTTATAAACCCTTCTGTAGCCTTAGAAGTTATAGAAGAAAAGAACAACGAAAACACATCTCAAGTTAAAGAGTTATTGCCTGAGATGCAAGAAAATAATATACCACCAAATGGAGCAGAACAAGAATCTAAATATAATCATGTGGAATGGCATGTGGATCGTACAAATCAATCCCCAACTCTGGGAAGTCGTAAAGTTACATCACACGTTCAATAGTCCCCCAAAGACATTACAAATTGATCCGTGTGCAGTTCATGTAGTGGAAATACCAACACCGATTTGGGAATTTGAAATCAACACTCAAGTAATGGAGAGATTCTTGAACATGCCGACTTGTTGGCATAAAGAAAAATTTGAGCGCATGGGAAAGGAAAATACATGATTATTTAATTCAGGAGTCGATACGTTAGGAGGCACTTCAGTGGAGTGGTTAGAGTATTGGCAATCCCCTTCATTCAATCCACTTCCATTTGTGTCCGATGAAAGTGGTAACGTGAAATTCTCAAGGAGTGGCACATGCTGCTTTTACATCGATTTTTTTGGAGCTTCGTACGTGTTCATAGACCAGATATAGTTTACTTGGTTGAAATGCGGGTAGCAATGGAGAGGGCATATGATATTGCTATATTTTTTAGCTATTCGGATTGCTACATTGCTGCCACGGATGATATGGGTGGGGGCGTTTGGATGCTATGGAGTAGTGACAACATCGACGTTGAGATTTTTAAGGCGGAAAACCAAGGAATCCATGCAAGAGGTGACCCTTAACGAGAAGAGAAGTGGCTACTTTCTGTAATCTATGTCAAACCGTATGCGAAAGATACATTTTGGATTTTTGAAACGCTAAGGTGTATGGCACAACAAGTGAATATGCCATGGTTAGTTCAAGGGGATTTCAACGAAATATGCTACACGCATGAAAAAATAGACGGCAGTTTGAACACGAGTCGGAGAAGTCAAGCATTTCTAAGATGGATTGAGAAGCATTTCTAAGATGGATTGAGAAGCATTTCTAAGACGCGAAAAACAACGAAATACTATGCTGAAAGTTGAGGATTTGTGGTGCAACGACAAGAAAATCCTTAGAAATCATGTGCCATCCTACTTCATGAACCTGTTCAGAGGAGATCCACGCGGAAATCACAACTTTGCAGTGTCGAAATTCCAAGCTATACTCGTACTAGATGAGGCAGAGTCTGTGGGGAGGGAAATCTCGATCGAAGAGCTTAAATATGTTGTATGGAAAACGCATCCATCAAAGCCCCAACTCGTGATGTGAGAGCGGGGCAGTAGATGACGAGCCCCAACTCGTGAAGTTGAGCGCGAGTTAGGCCTGCATGGC
This sequence comes from Linaria vulgaris, assembly GCA_948329865.1. Taxonomy (NCBI): domain Eukaryota; kingdom Viridiplantae; phylum Streptophyta; class Magnoliopsida; order Lamiales; family Plantaginaceae; genus Linaria; species Linaria vulgaris. The sequence continues at coordinate 12,182,441 of OX415252.1, forward strand.
GCGATCGAGGGCAAGGGCTTATAACGACCGCATAACATAGAGAGAGAGGGAGGGAGAGAGAGATGGGGGAGAGATAGATAGATAGATAGATAGATAGATAGATAGAGAGAGAGAGAGAGAGAGAGAGAGAGAGAGAGAGAGAGACAGACAGAGAGAGAGAGAGAGAGAGAGAGAGAGAGAGAGAGAGAGAGAATTTGACTATTTTACTTGATAAAGGAAGAAAAAACTAATTTTACCCAAAAACAAAACTGAGTATCTATACTATCATATAAAAAAAGTCACGTTGACACCAATATTTTGATTGTCTTTTATAACCCTCAACATAGTATTAAAATTTTCTATTAGTCGAGATATAACTGTAATTTATCATTATTTAAATACTTTCATTAAAGAACAAATTGGTTCTTGATCAATTGATCTCTCTTACGTAACAAGAAAGTTAAGAAATATTTAAGTCATAGTATTTATCATATAATATAATTATATTATATTTAAAATAATTAATGATCACCCAATGACCGCGTGTCAACGTTTCTAGTAGTATTAAAAAGTTTTTATATTTACTTATGCATGATTTCAAACTTTTTGTGTGTTATCTCATAAGAGTATTATGGTGGTGTAGGCAAAAACTTAAAAAGCTATAATTAGCATTTAATTGTATTTAAGCACTTTTAGAGTAGAGTGTTTGGATGATAAGCCAATTAAAAGGAAAAATCACGCTAGTAACCGTCACAATCTAAAGAAAAATCCGTAAATCCATCACAACATATTCATTGTTCATAAATTTAACCTTTCTAAATCTTAGTCAAAACACACCCTTAATTAAATTCATTAGTTTGCTCATTCTATATAGAGAGAGAACTTAATTTTTTTAATAATAATATTAAATGACCAAAATTATGTATCTTATTTAAGAAAAGTACATATTATTTGATAGGACAAAATATTAAAAATGGCCGATAACATTTTTTAAAACGTTAAAATGCCCATTTTTTACGGGCCGTGAAAAACTGGCCCGTATATTTTAAATAAACTTTAAAAAATGCCCGTCAACCTTATTCGGGCTAAAACTGCCTACGTGGCGACACAGTCAACAAAACGTGCTGCCATGTTGGATAAGCGCCACGTGGGATAAGTGCCACGAAGGATAAGTTATAGTAAGAAGACAAAACGGCACAATCGACACCTACTAATCACCAAACACGATTACTTCATACAACACAACACTTTCCAGATCCTAAATACATCACATCTTCCTAAGAACAACAATAAACATAACAAATAAAGTAATCAAAGAAAGCCTAAGCCATTTGCCCAATTTTTGGTTCTCGATTTGCAGATTCGTCACTTTAGCTTCTAACTCCGTGATTGTTTTCTCGTACAAGCGTTCAATCTATTCCAAACCCTGATTGTTCATCGACCCGAGTTTGTCCTCTAGTTGCTTCACTTTTCCTTGTTCTTCTCGATTTTCACACGAAGTCGAGCCACAATGGTCCTAAGCCTTTCACAAGAAGCGGGATCTACCCGAACGAACAACCCACAACCGAATGATCCCTTCCAACACCCATTAAACCTGCGATTAGGATTCGCGTCGGTTGTAGCAACCCTAACGACAGTGGGTCTTCCGCAATCGCACATTATGCTCGAGCTAGTACTTGAGGAAGACATTTTTGCAACTTAAATTTTGTAACGGAGGATTCAATTTTGGGATTTAGGGTTCTTCTGCCGAATTAGTTCAATTTGGTAATTAGGACCGTTGAAGATTATTTCAAAATTTTATTGGCTTTATATGGAGAGGAAAACGTATTTCTTACCACGCTTATCCTACGTGGCGGCACGTTTTATTGACTGTGTCGCAACATAGACAATTTTAGCCCGAATAAGGGTAACGGCATTTTTTAAAGTTTTTTTAAAACATAAGGGGTATTTTTACAAGGCCCGAAAAAAATGGGCATTTTAACTTTTTAAAAAAAATTAGCGAGCATTTTAATATTTCCTCTTATCTGATATAAAATTTTAAAGAATACATAATTTATAAAATCTCAATAAAAACTAATTTTTTGTTAATTTTGATTAGTTTGAATTTTTTTTTAAGGATTGATTAGTTTGATTAAAACTCATTATTAATTAAAACCTTTTCAGATATTTATAAGGGAACACATGTATTGTTTTTTACAAACATTCTTTAATTTGCCCGGTGTGTAATATCATTATAATTAGTCGTACTAAGTATCTAAGCTATAAATATCATTCAAGACATTATTTCCATGTTCTCTAATGACAAAGAGAAACTTAATGTGAGTGCGTGTTTAGGCTTGGGAGTTTGTTAGCATGAGCAGATAAAAACAGACAATGGGAGTTTGTTAGCATGACCAGAAAATTTAATCTAAAAAATTGGGTGACAATTCTGGTAACTGAAGACGTTTATCTTCCAAGTGCGAGTAAGTGTCAATTACCGCTTCACAAGCGGGTGGAGGGATGGGAACTTAGATCCAAGAAATGCAAGGTTGAAGACTGGGTTGACAAGGTATGTTAATACTCTCTAAGTTAAATGAATTGGCACATTTCTTTCATTTTTCGTTAGATTATCACATGCATAGTGTGAAGGACGCGAGGCCGACAAGAAATTTCGATCCGTAACTTTCCATTTAAACTTTAATATTTAAGTGAATCTTTTATACAAGATACAAACAGGAGGATTAGATGTCTTTGTTGTTGAGGACCATTGCCTAGATGTTCCGTAATTTGGACTTTACAAATCTGTATGTATGTTATTATTTGTGTTTAACTACTTCCTTTTAATTTGGGTTCTATGGCACTTAATATGAGAAAAAGAAACAATATGCTGTAATCTTTCTAACCATAAGGACATCATGTTGCAGTCTTATTATCATCGGGAGGTCGGCAAGAAAGTACGATCCTTAAATGAGGAGGTTCTCTTCATTTTATGTGGCGTAGTTTACTTATGAGCTAGCTTAGAGCCCCGAAATTGATGGAAGTGTTTCTAAACTGAGCTTTAATGTTTGGATGTGAATGCATACAGCTTATGGTTTGCCTTAATATTGTTTTTTTTTTAATATTAGATAATATAAAGACTTAAAACCTGAAATAGATGGCCGGTTAGGACATAGTATATATGCAATCAAAGATGATAATGATTTCATGACGAATGGATGTTCACCAGACACATAATCATTATTTACACAACTAACTGAAACACCATTTACTCAAACTTGTAGGAAAAAAAGAAGATAGGTTTATTTACTTGTATAATTTAATTGTTTTTTCAAAATTAATAAATCAAAGAATGAAATTGTACAAATCCCATATTCTGATACTGGAGGGACGGAGATAGAGAAATTAAATGACCCAATAGAGGACAAGAATTGGTCTACGACACTTTAGCTGACAAGTTTTTTTTTGTTAAGTAAGTAATATTATAGTGAAAGCACAAGTGGCGGTTACGAGATCCGTTCCTTCTGCTAGTGTGCTTTTTTCGGTCTTAGGATCGTCCGACAAAATTGAATAATATGTGGCGTATTCCAATAAATTTTATAGACTCTTTTTTTTTTCAACCAAAATTTATAATTATAACACATATATTATTAATTTAAATTTATAACATATAATTTGTTTGATTATTAATGAGGCAAAAGTATATTGTAATTATTTCATAGAAATTTAATTTTAAATATTAAATATTAAAAAATTTTAATCGGGAATTAGGACTTAACACTGGTGTTACGCCAACACTCGCGAAGTGTTATTCCAACACCGACTTTACCATAATACATGTTGGTTTTAAGCAGTTTATATAAATATACTGTGGTGGGCCTTAGGAAAAATAACCATTAGTGAATAATGATTGTGCAAAAGTGTATTGTTCTGCTAAGTTCCGGAATCGACCATATCGTATGTGTTCTTGCAGTGGGTAACATCCAATAGACATATATATGGCTACTCAAATCCAATCTCCTCTTAAAGTATGGGCAAATAATTTGGGCGAGACAACGAGCAAAAGAATTATCCATGCAGGTGTCTCTAGCAAATTTACAGGCGAGAAAGAAAACAAAAAGTTAATGAACTAACTAAAAATATTAAATAACATGAAAAAATTTACCAATGTACAATGATTCTAGCAAAAGAAAACCTGGGAAATATGGAGGGAAAAATAGTTTGAGTACCACCAGTATGAACGCAATCCAGTTACTAACTACTTCATGATCAATCGGCCCATACGCTTCGTAAAAGTTCATTAATATGATAAAAAAGCATAAGACTAATGCCCATGTACCTCAGAAACTTGAAGAGGTCTCTCGGAAAACTGAGGAAAATGTGTGTAGTGTCTAAGATCAACACGTACTATATCATTTGTAACGTAACCACCCCCATAAAAATAAGAATTACTTATTGAAATGAATACGACTTAAAGGACTGATATGATGGTACAATTTTGTAAGGGAAAATTTCAAAAATTGTCAGATAATGATGTTGTATCTCACTTTTAATCCCTTATTGATTTATATGTTTTTATCTATTGATAACTTATGTATTTTTTAGATTTGTTTAAATATTATAAAGCAAATCGACATTGTACATACGTATGTTCCTACAGTGTGGAAACTAATATTTTTCGACCTAATGATAGAAAATATGCATAGAGTTTAACTTGAACAACAAAGTTCATTATTTATCAAATAAATACAATAAAGATCATGTTGAGTTATCATTATTAGTTCGGATAAACAAATTAATTCATTATAGTGGGGGGTTTTCTTTTGCTATTTTTATAAATTTGTTTTGATCGTGCAAAAGAACAATTTATTAACATAAGCGAGTACAGGGGTACCCAAGTCCTTACAGAATAAGCAAATTTCAACCTAAAAATGGCATCCTTTAAGGCATTGAAAAGGATGTGCCAATCATAAGTAGATTAAGGAAGGTCAAATTATCAAAAATGCCCGCTAACTTTTGCCTTTAATCCTAAATGCCCGTTATTTCCAAACCTGCTGAAAATGCCCGTTAAGTTTTAAATTTTCTAACAAAAATGCCCGATTTTAAAAATTCGGACATTTTATCCGACGTGGCATCCGAATCAAAGAGACGCACTGCTGAATCAAAAATTCTCGTTTTAAAATTCGGGCATTTTTGGTATAATTTTAAAAGATAAAGGGCATTTTTAGCATTATTTTCAGACAAAATAAGTTTTTTTGTGCTTATTTTTCATTTCGGGCATTTTTAGTAGAAATTTTAGAAGATACAGAGAATTCTTTTCTGTTTCTAGCTGCTCATATTGCCCAAATGTTTTGAATCATGAAAACTCTCGATCCTGATTAAGCATTGTCGTCAGACACAACCCTTCAAACTGTATTAAGGAGGTTTTTGCAAGTCAAGATAACACATGAGGTAATTTTGTAAATTAAGCATACATAATGATAGTTTTACAATTTAATCACATGGATACACCAGTAGATTAATTCTTTTTTTGGGGGGGGGGGGGGGGGGGGGGGGGGGACCGCGTATAGATTTGCCACTGCATATATTAATATATATTTTTGTGAATATGACAAAATTATAATCAATCTCTCAAATATATGTTTAATTAAAGGTTATGCAGTCTACCATTTTGCCACGTTATTACTAATTATTACAATTGAAACCTTATCGCCATCCAGAAGGTACATTCGTATTTAATTTCAATAAACTTGGACGATATTTAATGACAATGTGTTTTATGTGGAGAAATGAAACTTTGTGACATATTTTTTGAATGTCACACTGTGTTTCGGATTTGGTTGTCTTGTTATAAATGGATTAAGGTCGATCAAATCAACTGCCCTAAACACTTCGAATAACACGGTATCCATTTTACTAGTACTAGAGAGAAGAACTAATGTATATAATAGAACCTGAACTATGTTCCGGGTAGGATTATTGTCGTGGAAAATATTGTTGACATAATTCAGGTGAGAACCTAATCTTGGCTTAAATGTAATGAACAAAACTTTAAATTTTCTTTTACGAGTGGTTACACAACCTTTATATTGTCTTAGTAAGAGTTAAATGGTGGGGGTGGGCAGATGATTGGGTTGTGATGGGTTTGGAGCGGCTTACCCTATGTATTCTTTCACATTTAAATAATTACTTTTTCCGGAGCAAAAAAAATTAAAAAGAAATTTGTTGACTATACTATAAATTTAAATATTTTGTTGCCGCGTCCAGAACTGGAAAGTTGTTAATACAATTCCGGAGTAGTAGTTTTTGATGTCATCAGTACTATTTTGAAATGTTCAGTTGTTATTGATAATTGAAATAGTTGCAATTTGGACAAATTTAAGAAATATAATTGATGTAAAATTGTAATTCACCCATGGATTTTCAAGAAAGAGCCCACATTGAAAGATAAATTTTGACATATAAGGAGAAAACACATTTACTAAAATTGTTCGTTAATTCATATGCAACTTCTACTATTAAAGTAAATATCCAAATCTATTACTCTTCACTTTTTTTCTCTCTTCTAAACAAACAGCCGCCCCCCACCTTTACCCTATTCTCACCTGCCTCCAACTCCATTTTTCCTCGATATTTCCGAAAACCTGAAGAAACAATGGCAGGCAAACACAACAATGTATGAAATTTTCTCAATCAAATGAGTGTATATATTTTGCAAATTGATTAGTCCATTTTTGTGATTTTTTTAAAGATAAATAAAATTTCACCTTGAATTTTGTAGATGCTTGAAGAAATGGCGTACACAGTCCGCCCATCACAACTAGAACTTCAACCTCCTCCACCAGCACATGTATGCTTCATTAAATTATTTATGTTTCTTTTATTTTTGAATAAAAAACATAAAATTTAATCCAATGACATGTTTTTTGGTTCTGATGTTTCTATTTTACCTTCAAATTCGGCTTAAAATGTTTGTGAGAAAAATATATGTTACTGATTGATAAGAAAAGAGATCGCGTTGTTTTCTTTCCATCCATAGATTATATCGGCAATTTTAAAATTCAATACCTTGGGAACTTTGTTGAGTACAAAAAGAACAAACTAGCTTCTTTTTCTTTGAGACTTTGTTTCAATTGTGGTATGGCTCCAAGATTTTCGGTTAGGTTCCAAGGATTTGAAAATTCATTGTACAAACGGCATACTCATTGAAAAACAATCAACCTTTACTTTACTTTAACATGTCATGTAGCACTTAGTTTGACCGTTAATTAGTTGTCTCGGAGAAGAAGAACTAACAATGTTTGGTTTGTTTTATATAACCGCTAATTGTTGGTCGTTAACAGAACATAAAAAGCAAGCGAACGACGTTTAGTTATCTAACGACTTAATCGTCAATAGAATTGCTGCTATATAAAAATAACTATCAAGGAATTTATTTTTTTTACCACCAATGACTCATTGGTTCAGTCGATGATACGTCATGTTTCTTTAAAGAATTCATCAAACATTAAAGAAAATATGGTGGGTAACAACTATAGTTTAGTTCAAAATATATATTTTGCAATAATCAGAGAAAAATCTTTTGCAGGATTACCTGTAGCTATTAATATTATTACCATTAACTTGTAATTTGTATCTATTAGTAAATATTACTCATAATGACTTGTATATTGCATTACTTAATTGTGTTTCAAAGGATGACTTAGTTTTGAACGAGGTGCAATCCCGAGTTACCGAGGAGATGAATCCATTTCTGATACAACACTATGGTGATGACGAGGTAAAATGGGCTCTCTTCCATAAGTTCCCCCATAATTTTTCTAGTCGTGATGGTTTTACTGCTCTTTTTTACCAAAAATATTGGTATATTATTTGTTTTGAGGTTACTAAATTATGTCTTGGTTTACTTAATCATAATATTCTCCATACTGATATGAATCTCACTAACATTATTGTGCTTATTTTTAAGTGTGACCAACCTGAGTTCCTGAACAAATTCCGACCTATTAGTCTTAGCAACGTGTACTTCAAGATAAGGATATTGCTAATAGAATGAAAACGGTTTTGCCTACCATTACATCTTATTCCAATCTACTTTTATACCTGGAAATGTCTTTTTGGCAATGCCGACAGCAAGCTCCCGATGGTAAGTTATTGTCGGGAAAGCTCATTAGTACACATTTCAAAAGGTTCAGTTGTTCTCGGAAAAAGGTGGAAACTTTTCTCCAACTGTTTGGCGACTCATGATTTTTCCCGAAAATAAGGAAATCAATTGAAAAGATATTCTACTTTTTCTCACATAAAAAAAGTGAGAAGTATTACGTGTTTTAAAATAAATAAAAAAGTCTTAATATATAGGAGAAATTATTTTTCTGCCCGATAAATTTGCCTAAAATTCTTAAATTCTCAATTTGGTTGGGACCAACTAAAATGCCCCGTTACTTTCAGTTTAGTTACTAAGATACCCAATTACTCTTATTCGGGCTTTTTCATTGACGTGGCTGCCAAGTCAACAAATTGTCACTCCACGTCATTTTTTTACCCCCAAAAAACTTTTTTTCAAAGTACCCAAAAAAAGCAAAAAACCAAAAAACTATCCAAAAAAAAGGTACAAATTATGGATTCATCTTCCTCACTTCATGGACACCTCACGGCCACCACCACCACCACACCGCTGCCAATCTCCCTCTCCGCCGCCCAATCCCCGTTGTCGAACTCCAATTCATCTTCCTAACAATGGCACATTCTCCTTCGAGAAGGAGAAATACTCTTGATTAACCAATAGGTTTGACAATTGATTTTCTTACCGTACACCACTAGAAAGTAAAAAAGCTTTATTCTGCTATAAAGAAAAAAGTTCAACTAGAATTTTACTTAGACACAAGAATTTAACATACACGACAATTGGCGCAAGCTACAAGAACTCGAAGCCAAAACGTTTTACCAATTAAACATACATACTTGAATTAACAGTGCATATGAAGCCCTAATAATTCCCAAACTGATTTCATGGAAGAGTATTTCACAATATAAAGAATGGGTCACAAACAATGCAAAGAATCTAAAAAGCATAAGATTTTCAAGGGCACCTCCATGTAGAACAATTGTGTTCTTGCTTAAATTACAGGGATCATATTATGGTGGGAGTGGGTTTTGATGCGGGGTGATACCCCGAAATAATGGAACCAGGATATTATTATAATTCAAGTATGTATCTGATTAATCAAATTTGGATTGAGGTGGGGCCTATATGGTGGTGGTGGTGCCCGTGAGGTGGAGGTGAAGTGAAGAAAATGAATTCAGAATTTCTTGTTTTCGGTATTTATTTGATTTAATTTTTTGTTTTTGATATTTTTTGGGGTACTTTTAAAACACTTTTTTGGGGTAAAACAATAGCGCGGAGTGGCCATTTGAAGACTAGGACCGTTGTTTTCTAGACTGGACTGCCACGTCAACATTTTACCACAAAAAAGAGTATTTTGGCATTTTAAGTAGAAAAAATAAAAGTTACGGGGCATTTTTAGGTTGCCCGAACTAAATTGAGCATTTAAAAATTTTAGGCAAAGTAACAGGGCTGAAAAAATAATTCGACCTAATATATATTATCAAAACATACAAATAAAGTTAATAATTACCGTAGAGTTTGTTAAATAAAGTTTTGTAAGTTGTAACACACATGCATAAAATAATTTGAAGAAAAATACTAACCCATTTAAAATATGTTTAAATGTCATTTTAATGCATATTTCACGATACGAAGTATAGTCATGATTTTTAAAAAGTTTGATTAATTATGAATGGGAAGCGCTTTTACCTTAGTAGTACTTATTCTTTGATAATCAGTGTTCCGACAAACTCACGAAAAAGAAGGAGAAAATTTATTCTCTGTAAAACAATTCTTGACAAATCTTATTTCCCATCATTTTTTCATTTTTTTTTCCTGTTTTTTCAGGCACCCAAATAGGGCTTTAATTTAAAATGTTATTCACTCCAGCATTTAAGAAAGAGCCAAAACTGGAAATAAAATTTTGATATACATAAGGAAAACACGTGTAGTAAAAAGTATATTATTATTCTTCTCCTAACAAAGAAATTGATACTCAAAGTCAATTATTTTACACTACTTGCTTTATTTTCAACAAAAATCTCTCCCAACCCTACCTTATTCCCACCCACACCTTTATTCCTGTCCTGGATTGTATCAATTTCTTTCTGAAGCAATGGCGGATCGTAAACACTCCTTTAAGCACGTATGGACTTCTATCAAGCACTTGAGTATATATTTTGTAAATATTAGTCTCTTTTTCGTTAATGAAATTTAAGGTACCTAAAATCGTAACTTTGCAGATAGCTAGAAAAGCTGTTTGGGATGCATATTACGAGTGCTACCGACAAGGTGATGTGCTTTTCCCAACACCAATTGCGTATGCTACCCGTGCGCCGTCGTCACAACCACAAAAACCTCCGCCAAAATAAGTATGTGTGCCAACCCCCCAACCCCAACCTCCATCAGAACAAGAAGTTTCAGAAGATACCTAGATGCATCCTTAAATCCTTTATTTATCTTTTGCTTTTAATATCAAACTCAAGATTAGAATTAAAACACGTTTTTGGTTTCAGATGCATCTATTTTCCTTATCCTTATGTTTGAGATTGTTTTATTTTTTATTTTTTTGATCGATAAAAGAATCACTACAAGACTGGGCTGTCTTTTGGGACCGCCCAGTTGCGACTGCAATGCAGTCGCTCGCCTTCGGCGACAGCAATGCAGTCGCTGGGCTATTGATACTAGACAACATCGGGCGGTCCCTACTTCCTATATTTGTGACCGTTGCGCGGTCCCTACTAATATTCATACTTACAAATGAGGTTTTTTCCCAATGATTTGAGGTGCCTCATTTTTGTGTAGTTGAAAATTATCCTATTCATTGTTAAACCAACCACAATTACACATCTTTCATTGCAAATCCAAGCATCGTATATAGGACGACCTTGTTTGAAAATTCTTAATATATACAACGACAACTCTATATATATATATATATATAGAATGCCTATGTACATATATTTATACTTTAATTGAACCGTGTAATGATGTGTGTACTTTAATTTGTGAAGTTAAAGCATAATAACCAATAACAACTAGGGTGTATATGATGATTAGTTGTAGATAATAAAATTGGTTCAAAATGAATGACTCGCTCGATTACATTCAATATCTAATATTGAATAACTCAATCACTTGCTTTGTAACCATTAGTTACTTCATTTCACATTTAGTATTGAGGTTGTTGCTAAAAATCACAAACGAATCGAAATCCTTCGATTAAATTAAGAATTTTAAAGTATAAATACTAGTAGGGACTGCAAAGCGGTCACAACTAACCAAATTGTGACCGCCAAGCGGTCGCAATTGACCCACTTGTGATCGCCTGGCGGTCCCTACTAATATTCATAATTTAAAATTGTAATTTTATGATGATTTGGTGCCTCGTTGTTTGTTTACTTACTATTGATTGTTTGTGTCCGCCAACAGTCACAAAACTTCAAAAATTTGAAAATTTGACCAAAAATTTAGCCGAGATTAGGAGGAAAATTTTAATTTTGCAAAAAATTGAAAATTTCACCCTTCCCACTCTATATACTCACCACTATTTACATCTAATTTCAATAATCTCCAACTAATGTGTGCTGATGTGGCATATTTGTCTTAGCTAGCGAAGTTTTCATTGCAAAACATTTTCCAACAAGATTTTCGCTTACAAATGTTCAAGATGGGTTTTTGCTACGGATTCCTTGCCTTGTAAGCGATTTTTCCTTTACAACTCATGTCTTTGGATTTTTCGCTTGCTAAATGAACAAGCTAAATACTAACATTCTTGTAGTGGTCAATAGAATTGGTGCTATATAAAAATAACTATCAAGGAATTTATTTTTTTTACCACCAATGACTCAATGGTTCAGTCGATGATACGTCATGTTTCTTTAAAGAATTCATCAAACATTAAAGAAAAGATGATGGGTAACAACTATAGTTTAGTTCAAAATATATATTTTGCAATAATCAGAGAAAAATCTTTTGCAGGATTACCTGTAGCTATTAATATTATTACCATTAACTTGTAATTTGTATCTATTAGTAAATATTAGTCATCATGACTTGTATATTGCATTACTTAATTGTGTTTCAAAGGATGACTTAGTTTTGAACGAGGTGCAATCCCGAGTTACCGAGGAGATGAATCCATTTCTGATACAACACTATGGTGATGACGAGGTAAAATGGGCTCTCTTCCATAAGTTCCCCCATAATTTTCCTAGTCGTGATGGTTTTACTGCTCTTTTTTACCAAAAATATGGGCATATTATTTGTTTTGAGGTTACTAAATTATGTCTTGATTTACTTAATCATAATATTCTCCCTACTGATATGAATCTCACTAACATTATTGTGCTTATTTTTAAGTGTGACCAACTTGAGTTCCTGAACAAATTCCGACCTTTTAGTCTTAGCAACGTGTACTTCAAGATAAGGATATTGCTAATAGAATGAAAACGGTTTTGCCTACCATTACATCTTATTCCAATCTACTTTTATACCTGGAAATGGCTTTTTGGCAATGCCGACAGCAAGCTCCCGATGGTAAGTTATTGTCGGGAAAGCTCATTAGTACACATTTCAAAAGGTTCAGTTGTTCTCGGAAAAAGGTGGAAACTTTTCTCCAACTGTTTGGCGACTCATGATTTTTCCCGAAAATAAGGAAATCAATTGAAAAGATATTCTACTTTTTCTCACATAAAAGAAGTGAGAAGTATTACGTGTTTTAAAATATATAAAAAAGTCTTAATATATAGGAGAAATTATTTTTCTACCCGATAAATTTGCCTAAAATTCTTAAATTCTCAATTTGGTTTGGACCAACTAAAATGCCCCGTTTCTTTCAGTTTAGTTACTAAGATACCCAATTACTCTTATTCGGGCTTTTTCATTGACGTGGCTGCCAAGTCAACAAATTGTCACTCCACGTCATTTTTTTACCCCCAAAAAACTTTTTTTCAAAGTACCCAAAAAAAGCAAAAAACCAAAAAACTATCCCAAAAAAAGGTACAAATTCTGGATTCATCTTCCTCACTTCATGGACACCTCACGGCCACCACCACCACCACACCACTGCCAATCTCCCTCTCCGCCGCCCAATCCCCGTTGTCGAACTCTAATTCATCTTCCTAACAATGGCACATTCTCCTTCGAGAAGGAGAAATACTCTTGATTTACCAATAGGTTTGACAATTGATTTTCTTACCGTACACCACTAGAAAGTAAAAAAGTTTTATTCTGCTATAAAGAAAAAAGTTCAACTAGAATTTTACTTAGACACAAGAATTTAACATACACGACAATTGGCGCAAGCTACAAGAACTGGAAGCCAAAACGTTTTACCAATTAAACATACATACTTGAATTAACAGTGCATATGAAGCCCTAATAATTCCCAAACTGATTTCATGGAAGAGTATTTCACAATATAAAGAATGGGTCACAAACAATGCAAAGAATCTAAAAAGCATAAGATTTTCAAGAGCACCTCCATGTAGAACAATTGTGTTCTTGCTTAAATTACAGGGATCATATTATGGTGGGAGTGGGTTTTGATGCGGGGTGATACCCCGAAATAATGGAACCAGGATATTATTATAATTCAAGTATGTATCTGATTAATCAAAATTGGATTGAGGTGGGGCCTATATGGTGGTGGTGGTGCCCGTGAGGTGGAGGTGAAGTGAAGAAAATGAATTCAGAATTTCTTGTTTTCGGTATTTCTTTGATTTTTTGTTTTTGATATTTTTTGGGGGTACTTTTAAAACACTTTTTTGGCGTAAAACAATAGCGCAGAGTGGCCATTTGAAGACTAGGACCATTGTTTTCTAGACTGGACTGGACTGCCACTTCAACATTTTACCCTAAAAAAGAAAATTTTGGCATTTTAATTAAAAAAAATAAAAGTTACGTGGCATTTTTAGTTTGCCCGAACTAAATTGAGTATTTAAAAATTTTAGGCAAAGTAACAGGGCTGAAAAAATAATTCGACCTAATATATATTATCAAAACATACAAATAAAGTTAATAATTACCGTAGAGTTTGTTAAATAAAGTTTTGTAAGTTGTAACACACATGCATAAAATAATTTGAAGAAAAATACTAACCAATTTAAAATATGTTTAAATGTCATTTTAATGCATATTTCACGATACGAAGTATAGTCATGATTTTTAAAAAGTTCTATTAATTATGAATGGGAAGCGCTTTTACCTTAGTAGTACTTATTCTTTGAAAATCAGTGTTCCGACAAACTCACGAAAAAGAAGGAGAAAATTTATTCTCTGTAAAACAATTCTTGACAAATCTTATTTCCCATCATTTTTTCATTTTTTTTCCTGTTTTTTCTGGCAACCAAATAGGGCTTTAAATTTTTTTTTTTTGATCGGAAAAAATTTATTCATAAATGAAGCACAAGAAGTACTCCACACAATTAGTCACAGATACAATGCAAGGGCGAACATGACCATTCAAAGAATGAAAAAGCGAAAGCCCTATCCTTGGCTTTGATCCAACTCCACACCTTAACCTTAATATGATCCACAACATCATTAAGGATATGTTGCTTACCATTAAAACAAAGATTATTTCTAATGCTCCAAATCTCCCAAAAAACAAAAATCCAAAGGCAACACCATCGGTGTCTCACCTTTCCACACGGAATGATGCCGTAGAGTTGCATGAAAAGAGACTTAGAGGTACCAGCACAAACCGAAGTAATCCCAAGCCATTGGAGAATGTAGGACCAAATTCTGATGGAAACCGGACATTGACGGAAAAGATGATCCGAGTCCTCCATACAAGAGTTGCAAAGAACGCAATTGCCATTCCCAATTGAAGAAAAGGTAATACCTCTTTTCAACAAATTTTCCTTTGTGGGAATCCGGTCTAAGAAAATTTTCCAAACAAGGGATTTCATCTTCAATGGAGCATCAGTCTTCCAAAGTAATTTGAAGCAGGGATACGCATGAGCAAAATTCATCGGTTGAAGCAAATGGTAGGCTGATTTCACCGTATAATCCCCATTTGCATCTCCTTTCCATCTCCATTGATCAATTCTGTCAGTTTTTGGAGAGAAACCTGTAATATAATTACATAAATCTTCAAGCATTTGAGACTCCCAAGAAAAAAGAT
This sequence comes from Linaria vulgaris, assembly GCA_948329865.1. Taxonomy (NCBI): domain Eukaryota; kingdom Viridiplantae; phylum Streptophyta; class Magnoliopsida; order Lamiales; family Plantaginaceae; genus Linaria; species Linaria vulgaris. The sequence continues at coordinate 12,197,629 of OX415252.1, forward strand.
TCCTTCTCCAATGCCAACTCCACATCCACCCATCATTTGTCCATTCTCCCTTTTCCGCTATTGAAGAATCTTTGTCTGTTGCAATAGAAAAAAGCCTATTGTAGCGAACAAACAACGGACTATCACCCACCCACTTATCTTTCCAAAATGATGTGTTGGTACCATCTCCAACTTGTTTGTAGATACTGTCGCAAAACCAGTCTTTATTTTCACATTTTGAGTCTAATAAAGTCAAATCTCTCCACCAAATAGAAGAATTATTCAGACGCGCAGATCTGGTGTAAAAATCTGAAGGTTTAGAAATTTTACCGTACTTTTCCTCGAGGATTTTCAGCCACAACGAATCTCCTCCTTGAAGGATGCGCCACTTCCACTTGGTGAGAAGGGAAATGTTAAATCTCTGCATATCCTTGATCCCAAGCCCTCCAAAGTCCTTACTATAACAAACTTTTTCCCATTTAACCCACGAGATTTTGGTAGAATCAGATTTGCCTCCCCACAGAAACCTTCTCTGGATACTTGTGATTTCATTAATAACTTTGATCTGCACCCTGTAAAAGGAAAAGAAATGCAGGGGAAGGTTAACAAAAACTGAATTCAGAAGAACAGATCTTCCGCCAAAGGATATATATCCAGTATTCCAGCTTGAGAGCTTATTGGAATATGCATTAACTGCTGGGCGCCACGATTCTCCACGTCTCGGGTTAGCGCCGATAGGGAGACCAAGATATTTTACCGGCAAACAATCAACTTTACAGTTAAGGACATCAGCATAGTCATTTAAAACTTCATCTTCAATATTTATCCCAACAATACTGCTCTTCAAGAAATTAACTTTTAAGCCCGACACTAACTCGAAGTTCCTAAGAATGGCTTTAATTGCAAAGATGTTGGCAGCTGAATTCTCGCAAAAAATGACAGTATCATCTGCGAATTGCAGATGAGTAATCTCCAGGCCATTATCCCCAATTTTTATACCTTTGAGTTGATTGGCTCTCACGGCTGATTTTAACATTTTGCTTAAGCCTTCAGCTGCTATGTTGAAGAGGAGAGGGGAGAGAGGGTCCCCTTGCCTCAACCCACGAGAGGGGAAGAATTGCTCAGTTGGAGATCCGTTGACGAGCACAGAAACCGAAGCTGAGCGAATACATTCTGAGATCCACAGTCTCCACGTACTTGAAAAACCCAAAACATCCATCATCTTGTCAAGATAAGACCAATTGACGCAATCGAATGCCTTCTCAAAGTCGACTTTAAACATTAAACCTTGCCTTCTAGATCTTTGGATATCATCTAAGACCTCACTCGTCGAAAGTATACAGTCAAGAATATGTCTCCCTTTAATAAATGCGGCTTGCTCCTTAGAAATAATACCATCAATGGTGCTACCAAGTCTTGAAGCAAGAAGCTTAGAAATTATCTTGTATAGGCTGCCAATAAGAGAGATAGGCCGGTACTCCGAAAGGTTTTGAGGATTCACTTTTTTCGGGATCAGAACGATAAAAGATGGGTTAATACCCTTCACCAGTTTACCATTCGAGTGAAATTCTGAAATGAAGCGCAAAACATCGTGCTTGATGTTGTCCCAGAATTTTTTGAAGAAATTGAGGTTGAATCCGTCGGGGCCCGGGCTTTTCAACCCATCACAACTCCAGATTGCTTTACGTACCTCATCTTCAGAGAACGGACGGATGAGAAACTGATTATCATTATCACTGATTTTGTTTAACCAAAGATCATCGGAAAAAAATGGCCTAATAGTCTTCTGCTCGAAAAATAAATTAGCAAAGAAATCCTTAATCTCACGTTTGATTTGACTCACATCCTCTGTCCAAAGCCCATTGATATGCAAACCCCTTAAAGAGTTAACACCCTGCCTTTTCAGAATACATTGATGAAAATATCGGGTGTTGGAGTCGCCCTCTTTAAGCCACTTTGACCTCGCCCTCTGGTAAGTAAAGATTTCCTTACTTTTGATGGCCTGCCACATCTTCCCCAAAAGAGACTTTTTCACAACTAAATCTTCCGCCGACAGGTTTGTAGTTTCCCCTCTGATATCAATAGCAGCAATCGCTTTCTGCGCCTCACTGATTTTATCATCAAAATTACCAAAGGACAGCTTGTTCCATGATTTAATAGCCAAATTCAGACCTTTGAGTTTTTCTTTGACAATAAAAGCATATCTTCCTTCGATGATAGTATTGTTCCAGTAACTAGAAACAAGGGTGTGAAAGGAATTGTCAACATACCAAGATTCCATAATTCTGAACGGCTTGGCGCCCCAATCTTGGAGATCAGATTTAAGCAGGATAGGACAGTGATCGGATATAGAAATGTCAAGCCCAAGTTTTTCTTTAATTTAAATTGTTATTCACTCCAGCATTTAAGAAAGAGCCAAAACTGGAAATAAATTTTGATATACATAATGAAAACACGTGTAGTAAAAAGTATATTATTATTCTTCTCCTAACAAAGAAATTGATATTCAAAGTCAATTATTTTACACTACTTACTTTATTTTCAACAAAAATCTCTCCCAACCCTACCTTATTCCCACCCACACCTTTATTCCTGTCCTCGATTGTATCAATTTCTTTCTAAAGCAATGGCGGATCGTAAACACTCCTTTAAGCACGTATGGACATCTATCAAGCACTTGAGTATATATTTTGTAAATATTAGTCTCTTTTTCGTTAATGAAATTTAAGGTACCTAAAATCTTAACTTTGCAGATACCTGGAAAAGCTGTTTGGGATGCATATTACGAGTGCTACCGACAAGGTGATGTGCTTTTCCCATCACCAATTGCGTATGCTACCCGTGCGCCGTCATCACAACCACAAAAACCTCCGCCAAAATAAGTATGTGTGCCACCCCCCCAACCCCAACCTCCATCAGAACAAGAAGTTTCAGAAGATACCGAGATGCATCCTTAAATCCTTTGTTTATCTTTTGCTTTTAATATCAAACTCAAGATTAGAATTAAAACATGTTTTTGGTTTCAGATGCATCTATTTTCCTTATCCTTATGTTTGAGATTGTTTTATTTTTTATTTTTTTGATCGATAAAAGAATCACTACAAGACTGGGCTGTCTTTTGGGACCGCCCAGTTGCGACTGCAATGTAGTCGCTCGCCTTCGGCGACAACAATGCAGTCGCTGGGCTATTGATACTAGACAACATCGGGCGGTCGCTACTTCCTATATTTGTGACCGCTGCGCGGTCCCTACTAATATTCATACTTACAAATAACGTTTTTTTCCCAACGATTTGAGGTGCCGCATTTTTGTGTAGTTGAAAATTATCCTATTAATTATTAAACCAACCACAATTACACATCTTTCATTGCAAATCCAAGCATCATATATAGGACGACCTTGTTTGAAAATTCTTAATATATACAACGACAACTCTATATATATATATAGAATGCCTATGTACATATATTTATACTTTAATTGAACCGTGTAATGATGTATGTACTTTAATTTGTGAAGTCAAAGCATAATAACCAATAACAACTAGGGTGTATATGATGATTAGTTGTAGATAATAAAATAGGTTCAAAATTAATGACTCGCTCGATTACATTCAATATCTAATATTGAATAACTCAATCACTTGCTTTGTAACCATTAGTTACTTCATTTCACATTTAGTATTGAGGTGGTTGCTAAAAATCAAAAACGAATCGAAATCCTTCGATTAAATTAAGAATTTTAAAGTATAAATACTAGTAGGGACCGCAAAGCTGTCACAACTAACCAAATTGTGACCGCCAAGCGGTCGCAATTGACCCACTTGTGATCGCCTAGCGGTCCCTACTAATATTCATAATTTAAAATTGTGATTTTATAATGATTTGGTGCCTCGTTGTTTGTTTACTTACTATGGCTTGTTTGTGTCCGCCAACAGTCACAAAACTTCAAAAAATTTAAAATTTGACGAAAATTTTAGCCGAGATTGGGAGGAAAATTTTAATTTTGCAAAAAATTGAAAATTTCACCCTTCCCACTCTATATACTCACCACTCTTTACATCTAATTTCAATAATCTCCGACTAACACCCAAAAAAAAACCTTTTCTTCTTATTTCTTCTCCAACAAACACCCAACAAAAATACTTTTCTTCTTATCTTTTTCGCCAACAAACACCGAACAAAAAGAAACTTTTCTTCTTCTCTTTTTCCAAATCCAAAACATAAATCACCAACACAAAACACTATTTTCTTCTTCTCTATTTCTAAATCCAAAACATAAATTACCAACACAAACTATGTTTTCTTTTTTGTTTTAACCACACAATCTTTCTTTTCTATTATTTAGAATCTACACATTTTATTTTTTTATCTTTCACTTGTTTTTTTATTCATGTATTTTTTTCCCTTAATTTTTGTTCATATATTTTTTGGTTTTCATCTATAATTAGTTAGTTTTCTTCATATTTAATTTCATTACATTAATTTTTTCTTATAATAATATTTGTACAAAAAAACAAAAATATTAAGGAAAATTTCTGGAATATTATTGTTTTTTTTATTTCCTGCTAAGACTATTAGGGACCGCTCGGCGGTCCCTACAAATTTTCGAGCGGTCACTAATAATATTTGAGAGGTCCCAGTTGCTCCATCAATAGCGACCGCAAAGCGGTCCAAATTGAATTTAGTGACTGCCAGTCGGTAACTGATTTTTCGTCGCTACTGTGCCTTAGTAGCGACCGAAAATCGCTCGCTGGTGAGACGCGACCGCTCTCATCAGCGACCGGTCAATAGCGACCGCACTGCGGTTGCTATTGACCTTCTGCGACCGGAAGAGTGTCAATACGGACCACCCTAGTGGTCCCTGTTGACCTGTTTTTCTTGTAGTGAATTCACTAGATTGGGAGTACAAGGGGTACTCCAATCCCAAAAATAGAAGGACGTCAGTATAATCCAGCACTCATCATGCAACTAGAACCAAAATTCCATAACCTCGCTAACTTGGTTTAAAATAGAACTAAAAATCTTTTTGTTCCTCACTTCCCATATTGCCCAGCACACATAGAACCAAAGATCAAACCATGCCTCATCCCCGTTGCGCTTCTTCCACAAACCTTCACGTTGAATAAAGTGCATATTTGGGATATTAAGAACGAAAATGCTCTAGTGAGAAAAAGGAAACGGTTCTCTCTTTATTCTCTTTTTCTTTTTTTGATTATCAAGTAAAATATATTTGAAAGGGGGTAGTATATATATGGCATAATCCCCAAAACTAGTTACATATGCATGCGAAGTGTACCCAAAGACCAACAACAGAAAACACCTATAATAATTAAAACATAGGATGTACACTCCAATCACAAAAGGAATACAAGAAGTCTTTCATATTGACCTTAAACCCCCACCACAATCTAGCCTTTACATCCTATTGTGGTCATATTTCCGTGCATATGTTCCTTTGGTCGCCCTCGCCAATATATACATTAATATATACTGGGAAACTTCTCCTGTGCGCAAGTTTAATATTAATATTAACATTAATGAACTTATCTATTATTAATTGTATTTGTGATTAATGCACCAAAACCTTGCCACAATAGTTGTAATTAATATAAGTGCTATGTAACATAAATACAAATTAAATTTTATTAAATAAGAGAAATAACATGGGAGATATTGAAAAGTTGAGGAATTATATTTTTTTTGATCGTTAAAGCAGAATTTTATTTCGACAAGGTACAATAAGTACCAGAAAAAAAGATTACAAGTTCAAAAGAAAACGAGTACCAAACAACCAAATCAGAAATTGACCGAGCTACAATATAAATAAAGGGAATCTAAACCAATCTTCAAACGAATAAAGAACTCTTGCTCCTTTTTCCGAAGCCACTTCCACCATTTAATCTTACCATATAAAGAACTAAAATGTATACGGTTCTTGACACACCAAATGGACCATATAATAAAAAACCAAATGCAACTAATGCCAGATATAAACATATGTGCTTTTCATTACAAATCAATAATTTTGATATCAATATCAATATCAATATTAGGAATAATGACATGCGATTTACACTGCTAGTGTGTGCGATTTGCACTGCTAGTGTGTGCGATTTAGACATAGTGCGTGCGATTTTCACATTGGAGCTAGGGTTTTATTTGCTTCTCCATTTTCGTGATGGAGAGGAGAATTAAGATGGAGAAACAAAGGAAGAAGACAATAGAAGTGATGCTAGACACAAAAGAGAGAGAGGAATTAGAGATTGACGATGAGGATACAGACGAGGAGAAGAACACATAAGCTAAATTGGTGGGGGACGAAATACTAATATGTACAACGAATTATTTGCTGGAAATAGACAATTTGAGAATGGGGTAGTAGTGCCTTACTTTCCACAAGCTAATCGTGAGGTGCTCGAGTTCACAAGTGAAGATGTGCATAACTCGGTCGACTATTAGAAGTTTTCCCTAATTGGGACAATTATGGGGACTTAAATTGCCATTTGAGGCAATTCAGAGATACATCAACAGTAGATAAACAATTCAACCGCATACACATGTAGCACATCAAGGTGTACTTGTCTTTCAGTTTGAGTCAGAGGAGGAAGTGATGGAGATATATAGATGGGGGCCCTGGATGGTGAAGGGATAGACCGAATCGATGTTTTAATGCAATAGATATGGCCACAATGCTAGAATTTACCAAGTTATGGACCTGCTGAAAAAAGATAAAGAGAGTAGTGTAAAAGGTAACATAGAGAGTACTAAAGCAACACAGGAGGCAGAAGACAAAGGGAGAGTAAATCCAAATTCAATAATAGTTTGACAATATCTCGTATATATAAAAATTGGTCGGTTACAAATGCGTTATAACGAGTATACTGTTAACTAGGCTTACTCTAGCTATACTAGTCTCGAATAGGCCTGGTCCGGAACACCTCGAATTGACGTTAGATGCAAGGTAAGATGTCGGGGATATATCGGGGATGACGTCGAGGATTATGTCGTGGACATCATCAAATCTTCTATATCGGGAATGATCTCCTAGATATATCGAAGGTGATGCAAGTGATATATATCGGAGATATATATTGGGTATGATGTCAAGTACTATGTCGGGGCAAGCTCGATATAGTTGTATAATATATGCGGATGATTAAAGCTTACCTTGATTACCGAAAAGCAGGTATTTATAGGCCTCAGGATGCGGGGAACACTCACGTGATAGACACGTGAGCTATACCATATCGGAGATCATATTCGATACATATGTCGGGGATAAGTGAAAACCTGGGCTTAGCCCATGGCAGGCCCAATGCGTGAAATACCCATATCACGCAGTCCTGCAAATTGGGAATTATTATCTAAAGATAGTAATTTGAAAATCAATCCTGAGTTTTGGATTACCAGTACCTCTCGTCCCGCCAGTTCAAATGACGAAAATCAAATGCGGGAATTGTACTTTGTGGTTTGATGAAATCTTGATGGACCCCCAGTGCAATTTACTGCCTATCCGTAGGCTCTCCCTATAAATAATAGTGCCTTTGGAGAGATACAAGAGTTTGTTTGTCTTCTAGCGCATCGATCTTTTCCTCATGTTAGTATGTCGGGGATACCCAACATATATTTAGATATGCATTTCAATATATTTTTTTTGATATCACATTCGATGTGAGCTTGTTTTTAACCCTAGTTTATTTAACTCACATTTTTGTAGGTTATATAATCTAATGCATACTTGCGTTCTTAATTCTTTGAAAGATATGTCTGGAATGCGTGCGCTTATGCAGGGAATTAAGGACGTCGTGATCGGGAGGATGCTGCCACTACGGGGAAGAAAGAAGATGTTTCATCCATTGTGGTTTGAACCCATTTGTTGGTTGAAAACAGTCATGTCATTACCGCAACATCCGTGCCTGGCAGTGTTAGCTCCCTTATTGCAGTGAATATCCTTGCGGCCACCGAAACTGTTGGTGAGAGAATTCTCAATAGGGTAGGAGACGTGGCTGGAGTTGATGCTTTGTTGAGAGCAGTCTCTATGGAAACAAAACATGTCAGGCCCTCAAAGGTACTACCCACTTTGGGGGACCGTGCTGAGGCTTGTTCCCCCTTTGCTGGTGGTTTCGCACAAATCGCTGCCCTTATTGGTTGTTCTACTCATAATGATCAGAAATTTACGAAAGTCGCGGAGGTCTCTACGTCCTCTTTGTCTGGTGATAAATTGGTCTCGGGTGATACAATGAGAGTCCCTATACCGGTGGACGAGGATACCGCCAATCCGGTCAACGTTGCTGATAAGGGAAAGCGTCCTGCTGTATGTGATGCGGAGAAAGGCAAGGGTCCAGCTACGAACAATGTCTTGGGGGGTCCTCTCCCAAGTTTTTGTTGGTATTCCCGTCCGGAGGCCCTCTGTCTCAATTCGTCGTCAACCTGCATCAGCTGGTCGAAAGAGGACTCATGATGAAAGCTTTGAAATGATTAAAATGCAACTAGTACTTATGCATTAAAGTGCATTGCTACATATAATACTTATATATACACACACTCACTGGTATTACCTTAAAGTGCATTGCTACATTTAATACTTATACAGACACACACTCACCGTTTTGCCTAAAAATCGTAAATTGGATTGTTATCGTGATAGATATCATTTCGGACAAAATTGTAAATATGGATTGTTTGAGGAATAAAACCACAACCACAACCTCCTCCACCAGCACAAGTATGCATCACCGAATCCTTAATGTTTCTTTTATTTCAGAATACAAAACTTAAATTTAATTTAATGACATGTTTTTTGGTTAATGATGTTTCTATTTTACCTTCAACTTCGGCTTTAAATGTTTGTAAAAGAAAGTTATATGATTCAGATTCATATAAAAGGTGATCTCATTGTTTTCTTCCCATCTATAGACTAGATATACAATTTTGATATCAATACCTATGAGTACTTTGTTGACTACAGAAAGAATAAATTACTTTCTTTCCCTTTGAGATTTTGTTTCACATATGGTAGGGCCCAGCAATTCTGTTACATTATGTGGTATTTGAAAAGTCGTTGCACAAACGGTATTCTCATTGAAATTCAATCGGTTTCTATTTATTTAGAAAAATGTTGTTTAATGAATACCTACTGACCGTTAATTGTTTGCCTCAAAGACAGAATAACGAATGATTGATTTGTTTTTTTATTACCGCTACTCTCTTGACAATTGGCCTCTAAAAGAACATAAAAAGTAGGCAAAGGGCGTTTAGTTATCGAACGACTTAACCGTCAAGAGAGTTGATGCGCGCTTGATAAAATAACCTTTAGTAAACATACAGTAACTACTATCATTACAAGAAAACTTCACAATTGGAACCATTAATTAGGTTCCAATTGCCCTTCTTTGGTTCATGTAGACCAAATGGGAACCAGACATGGGCACTGAAGGCTTCGTTTCCGTTACCCCCGTAGCGATTACCTTGGGAACGAACTAAATGGATCCCCTTGCTAATAGGAACGAAAGACATTGGTTTCTGTTACACCTGGGAACCAAATGTTTTGTTCCCACGGAGCAAACCAATATTTCGTTTCTATTGCATAATAGGAACGAGTCTTTGGTTCCCATTGCTTTAGGACTGGATCCCCCAATTCGGACATAAGAAACACATTGTTCCGCCAACGGGAACCAACTGCTCCAAAGTGAGGGAACTAAACTTTCGTTCCTATTGCTTAATTCAAAATTTAAAAAACAATTGGCGGAAATTTTGAGTTTTGTTAAAAAAATAGGGGGGAATTTGAATTATTTTCAAAACAGTACCATTTTCGAATTTTTCATATTGGCGCCATTTTGGTTTTGAAAATTTTCATAAATTTGATTTTTGAATATTGTTGTTGTTGTATAATCTGAAATTATCACATTCATGTTAATAATCTTAATTTTATTTTATGTTATTAGCATTGTTGTATAATATTTAAATTATTGTAATAGGTAAAATATGTAATATTATAAATTAAACAATACCACTATGCAACACAAATTTGTTGTTAAGAAAATTTAGGATACAACTATACAACTATACAACACAGATTTTAATAAAAAACAACAAAATAAATTCTTCTTTTTAACGAGTAACAAATAAGCTAAAAAAAGTGTATTTTGTTTCTTCTTCTCTTCTTCTTTAGATTTATTCTTCTTGTTCATCTTCTTATTAACGAGAAACAAAGAAGAAGCAAAAAAAAAAAAAATGAAAGCAGAGCTTCTCTGCTGCGCCCCTGATGCAATGGAGATTAATATTAGGTTTGAAATGTGTGGGAAAGATGGGTTGGTATATATAGAAAAGTATGCAGAATGGGAACGAAATATCGGTTCCCATTACTTGCTATTTTGGTTCCTATTACTGGTCAGCTGTCTTTGTACGCCTTACTCAATTATCGGTGCCAATGGGAACCAGATATGTGGTTCCCATTAATTGGTTTCCATACTTATTAAAATAAAATTACATTTTTGACCAAAAATATATTTTAAACGTGTTTCGCTTCTCCATTTGTCGATAAAATCTGAATTTACATGCCTCATTAGTGTTGTGAAAATAGTTGTTCAAGAAAAAATTGAATTTGAACTTGTTTTGCATCTTTTGTATAATTGCGCTTTCTTCCCAAAATTTTTTTTTAAACATCTTTCGACATTACGTTTTGTACGAAATTTGGAGGAACACTCATATTTTACATATGTTAGTGTATGGTTAAAAATCATTAGTGATTAAAGGTGTTTTACAACCTTTATGTATGAAAATACAAGTTAGAACTATGTTGTATAGGTTTTAAGGATAGGGTTTAGGGTTTAAGGTTGAAGAGTGGTATAGTATTTTATATTATAATGTTTGTTTATCGTATTTCGTTACTTCGTTTTGGACGAGATTTGGAAAAACTTAATTTGGATATTTTTTTAACTTTTCTATAATTATATAAACCCCCGTTTATTTGTTTATCGTATTTCGTTACTTCATTTTGCACGAGATTCGGAATTACATGCTTAACTAGTTTTTTTAAAGGATTGGTAAAAGAAAAAACTTAATTTGGATATTTCTTTAACTTTTCTATAATTACATAAACCCCCCGTTCATTTGTTTATCGTATTTCGTTACTTCGTTTTGGACTTGGATGAAACCATGCTTATATAATATAGGTATATATAAAATCTCATTATGGATTTGAACAGACTATTTACTTACATATGCTGCCTCCGCATCGGGATGCACCCAATCGCCCGCCGATCCATCAGCATTCATTTTTTGCCTCTTCAACTTGTAGAGCCATGTCAGAGGGATCTTATTCACCAGAACGCCCAACCTAATCGACTGTAACGTAAGACAATTAGACATTAATATACAATCAGAAGATATATTAAATGAACATTATATAAGATTATATTTATCTTGTAACATTGTTGTATTAATAGAATTACCTTGCGTCTGGCCCATTTGTCTTGCGTGAGACTTCCACCGTACCAGGTTCCCTTTTTTCCTGTTGGCACTCGACTGCTTCGCTCGTGCCACGTGCTTATCGCTTTTCCAGTACTTCATGTACTTCCGACGCATCGCCTTAGGGATCCAGATACGATGGCTCTTCTTTTGCGACGGATCGGCTTCAACTTCAAGGCAGATTGGCTTGATCTTGCTTAAAGCGCTCTTAAATCGATCTGGTGCTGCTGCTTCATGCAGTTCCCAAATGCAGCCTTCGTCAAGCGGATGCCACTGAAAAGTTCTCTGCAACAAGTGAAAAAAAGAAATTGTTATAAGTAAAGATTTTGATAAATGAAGACAAAAGTATGTAACTAAATAAATAATCTTAAAAATATACTTTTATATTACCTGAAACTCATCCCGTGCAAGCTATTGATGCTTCGGCTTCCACTCCCTATAGGTTTTGTACGACTTCGTCAAGCACCTTTTAAGAATGAAAATAAAGAAAACTTCTTTATTTTGTGTAGGAGACCTCCGTTACCGCTGATGGGTAGGAGTCCGCCCGTTATCACAGGGGGACCCGTTACCGCTCATGGGTAGGAGCCTTTTCTTTGTAGATGACCCGTTACCGCTCATGGGTAGGAGCCCGCCCGTTATCAGAGGGGAACCCGTTACCGCTCATGGGTAGGAGCCTTTTCTTTGTAGATGACCCCTTACCACTCATGGGTAGGAGCCCGCTCGTTATCACAGGGGAACCCGTTACCGCTCATGGGTAGGAGCCTTTTCTTTGTAGATTTGTCTATGACCCTTGGTGACTCTGTCGTCGCGGAGTCTATGTGTCATTAAGCCCTGGAAAACATCACAGGCCAGAAAGATTTTCGATATAAAAACTAATATGACGGCACAAATGATACGAATGTGTCATCTGTGGAATGTTCCCTCAATCTGGGATTTTCAGTTTCATGCCAGAAAAGAAGTTTCCATTGTGTTCTAACGTGGCCGTTGTACCTGTTCCCTCTGTTGTACCAATTGTACCTGTTGTACCTGTTTAGATGGATAATATTGGATAATCCAGGGCACTGCCCCCTGAATCCCTCATGTAAGAGGGCGATGTGCTAAACACATATCTATGGGAATTCTCCCCGATTGTTCGTGCAATTCTCTGCACTTCCGTAATGTCCGATTAGGGTATATCCCTGCATGAGATATGAGATTCCACAAAGCAACAAATAAAAAGGGTAATGATGGATAACGGTCGAAGTCTAGGTAAACCTAACCCACCTACGTATCCCGTTGAATGGGGAATCAGACCGGCGTAGTTCCCCCTGTTTTAAGTTTACAGGCTAACCCACGATGGGGCAATGTTTCAATTGTTCGAGCATAATTTATAAACTATTGAAATTTAAAATACTGTTCTGTTTGCTCCTCATAGTGATCACTCCGTGCGCGGAATGTATTCTTGGTGTGGGACTTATATTTGTTGTCTTCTTCTGATTCTAGGGTGCTTCAGCGAGTTCCCATAGCACATCCATCCTTGTATCTGGTCACCTAGAATTTCACCGACTCCCTGAGGTGTCGGGAATTTAATCTTCTGGTAATAAGTAGAGACCACTGCCCTAATTTGGTTGAGCGTCGGTCGGCCAATGATGGCGTGGTAGGAAAATGGGATGTCGACAATTGTATATTTAATCGACGTCACCCGGGTGCGTGGGCTTCTACCAAACATTGTGGGCAATATAACTTGTCCGAGTGGAACTACCTCTGCTCCGCTGAAGCCGATCAATGGGGTGAATATCGGCTTTAGCTGGTTTGGGGCTATCCTCATCTGCTCGTAGGCTTTTGAGAATATCAGGTTTGCGGAGCTTCCGCTATCCACCAGTACCTTATGCACCTGATATTCATCCACATTAATAGAAATAACCAATGGGCAATCTAGTTTACCTGCGGTCAAGGTCAACGGACTAAGTTGCTCCAAGTCTCTCCTGGTGAAAGAGATCTCCTGCTCCAAGTACGCTTCCGGCATGATTGCATTTGTGTACCTAATGTAGGCTCCACCCTGGAGTCTTCGTGTTATGGTTTCTCGACCGTGAGCCGTGTCAGCTCCCAAGCCCCCGCCGTTGATCACGTTTATAACGCCTTTGCTCGGGGCATTCACTATGCTCCTACCACGCTCCTCGGGTGCCTCAGTCATCTTCTGCTTTCCTCTTCTGGGTGAGTAATCTCTTCTAGGGGATAAAGAATGGTATGCCCCTCTAGCATCTTCCTTGGCATTTTTGACAAACTCGACCAATTTTCCTTCTTTAATCAATCTTTCAATTTCATTCCTCAGGTGTGTACAATCCTCCGTCCTGTGTCCAGGTATCCTCAGTATTTGCCCGACGACTTCATCCCGGGAGTCTCATTCAATGGCCTAGGTTCTGTCAACCATCTGTTTCTTTTTGCCACGGCCATCACCTCCAGAATACCTCTATTTAACGGGGTGTACGTCCTTTTAGGCCTTTCCCTATTGCAATCTCTGTCCGCGTTTCTACTGGAAAACGAACCTTGACGGGTTGCCATCATCTCGTCCTCGTAAATCATTTGGTTCGCGAGCATGTTGATATGTGCTATGGTGGGCTCAGTCAATTTGATTAGCTCGCTGGCGAACTTGCGATGGGTCGTACCCTTGAATAGCATCATCATGACTTGCCCGCCATGCGGCTCATCCACCTTCAACAATTCATCATTGAACCTCTTCATATATTTCCGAAGGTTCTCCCTTTCCCTTTGTTGCACCGCGCCGAGGTGCAACAGGTTGGTATTCATTCTCTTTTGGCTAGAGAACTGGTTCTCAAACTTTTCCCATAGTTGCTCGTAGTTCGTTATGGATCTGGCCTCCAGCCTAGCGAACCAATCAAGTGCAGCGCCCGTTAAAGTGGTGGATAGGATCTTTGCCATTATGTTTCTTGAGTAGTTGTGCAGGTTCAGAATGCTATCGACCTGATGTAGATGATCTGTAGGATCACTTCTTCCGTCGTATGGCTTGATCACAGGGATCTTGTCCCCTCTTTGCAATACCTTAGCCTCTATCTCATCCGAAAATGGGGTCCTGCTGCGACCCTTCCAACGACTCTGAGTCACCTTCCTTGTAAACTCCACACTCTCACGGTCTAGTTATTCCATCCTCCTTGATATTACCTGCAGTACTTCCACTCTCTCGCGGTCAAGTTGTTCCATCTTTCTTGCTCTCTCTCGATCCAGGGTCCTAGGGTCCCGTCTCTCCGACCTGTCCTAAGCAGCGGGCAATATCTCTCTGAATGAGTCCCCCATATCCTCATGTTCATCATGTCCTTGCCGTGCCCTTCTCTCACCCGTTCCGCTAGTCGTGGAAGCAAAGTCTCCAATGTAGTGTCCAGTGCCGCTTTCGCAGAGGCGTTGATCTGCGCTTGCATCTCTGGGGTTATGGCGGCAGGATGAAGGGCGCTTTATCCCGCGGCCATCGTCTCCTCCGAGCCGGGAAGATCCGCATTCGGCGCCTCGGTCATTGGAACGTCTGCCGCTGGGTTCTCAGTGGTCGGGCCCTCAGTCGCGGGTTCCGCCGTATTTGGTGCGGCAAAGGTTGGTCCTGCGTTCGTGGCTCTCGACGGCCTCCTGGGCCCGCGCCTTTGTCGCAGCTCATCTTGTGCTGGAGGGAGCTCCGTATCAGCTCGGGTCACTGTCTGTTCTTGGTCGGTCGGCAGTTAAGGGAGTCGCGTGTCCTCCGTCCTCATGTTCCTAGTCACAACTCCGTTGAATTCGGATCGGGTCCTCCTTCCTTGCATCTTGACGTCCTCGCCCGTGAAATGGTGTTCCCACAGACGGCGCCGCTGATTTGGCAATAGATCGTATTATATATGTATGTGTGTCGGTTACAAGTGTATAATCTAATAATACAACGAGTCTATCACAAATCAGGCCCACACTATGTATCTCGAGTAGACTTGGTCCGTAACACCCCGAACTTACGCCTCGATGCTTGGATGGCAATGGTATATCGGTGACTAGATCGATTGTATGTCGGTGATCGTCTTCGATATGATATCGAGGATTCCCCTCGATGTGAGATCGGTAATGTGGTGGTATGACATATCAGAGGAACACAAGGTAGTCTCGATATCGATTGCGATATCGAGAGTGAGATCGGGGATGTATTTCGATGTGATGCGTGGTAGCTGAGGGATAATAATTACTTGCTTTGGGATCCGGGCGCCGCATATTTATAGACCTCGGGATCCGGGGACCACAGTAATATATCGGTGAATATTACCGATATGACATCGAGAGTGATCCCCGATATGGTATAATATGGGCCTGGTTTGGGCCAGGCCCAATATACGGGAAATGGCCATATCAATCGGGATGTAATTTAACTAGTCTGTTTCATGTTGTGATGTTCGAATTCTTCGGATTTTGGTGTAATATGTCTTAATGGTTATGAATGCAATTGGCTCAATAACATGTTTGCAAACTCACAAAAACACACACTAAAAGGGCATAAAAAAGATCCTCTAAAATATGGAATAAAGGGTAAATTTAGGTGCAAAATTAACTCAGGGGGCAAATCGCAACACAATAGTTCAAGGGGTACCATAACATAGTTTACGGGGCAGTTCGCACTAAGAAGCATAGTTTAAGGGGGAATATGCATGAACTTTACACCCCATAACATGTACCGAAAATGCCCTTCTGACCCTCACGTGAGCCGCACGAGAATGGAGTATTCTGAGGAATATTCGGCGGAAACTGGCGAGGGGGTAAATCGAACAGACGAGGATAGTTCAGGGGGCAAAACGCTTATTAATTTAGTTTAGGGGGCAAGTCGCAAAAACATGTATAGTTCATGGGGCTTGATGCTTTTATCCCTTGAAAAAATGACCACGTTGTTCTTTTGACCAGTAAGTACATTAATTAGATTAAAGAGGAAAAGTTACAATACAAGATGTATTGAAGTCGGAATCAAATCACGTTCTTCTCGACCGACGTACAATTGAGAGATTACACCATTCAACAAAAGAGTATGAAAAATCCTTACATCTAGCCTTGAAGTACCAAACGCTATAAATAAACACTACAAGAAAAAAAGCTATTTCTAATGGAATTCGATGGGATTAGCAGTCGAAAATGGCTAAAAGACATTTTTGACATCATGTTGACGTCGAAAATGCCCTTTTCGACCGCACCATGCCGTCGAAAATGCCCCTTTCACTTCAAGAAAACTCCACAGCGGGGACTCCGAAAATGGTTTCCAATACCCCTATTTTGGTTCCCAAAGACCAACAAGAACGGAAATTAAGTACCAAAGCGTCCGTTTCGTTTACCCTGGTAGTGATTGCCATGGGGACGAAGTATTTGGTTCCCGTTGTCCGTGGGAACGACAGAGTTTCGTTTCCATTATGTGCGTGAACCAAATGCTTCATTAAAGCAAACTTTGGTTCCCCTTGCTTTATGGGAACGATATTTTGGTTCCCATTGCTTTAAGGCTGTTACTTTTTAATTAGACATGGGAACCACGACTTTGGTTCCATTTACAGAATCAGAGGGGCTCATGTTGAGACTATCAACAGTACGAGAATGAATATGTGAACAAAACTTTCGTTCCTATTGCTATTTTGAATTGTTTTCAAAAAATTGGTGGAAATCGGCCAACTTTGACTGAAAATTCAAAAATTTCATTTTTTTTCAAAAGTGGGGAAATGATGGCGCCTTTTTCAAATTATTTGATTCAAAATTTTCAGTTATGTGTAAGAAAATGGCGCCTATTTTTTTTTTGGTTGATTCAAAATTTTTTGAATGGTGTAAGAAAATGGTGTTATTTCCTAATTTTAAATTCTAATTTATTTGTATTTTAAATTTGATTGTATTTTCTAAATTTGATTATTTGGTGTTGATTTGGCAATAGATAGTTTTATATATATATATGAGTGTCAGTTACAAGTGTATAGTCTAGCAATACAACGAGTCTATCTCAAATCAGGCCTACACTACGTATCTCGTGTAGACTTGGTCCGGAACACCTTGAACCAACGCCTTGAAGCTTGGATGGGAGTGGAAACCCGGTACTAGATTTAATGTACGTCGGTGATTGTCTTCGATGTGATATCGAGGATGACCGCCGACGTGATATCGGTGATGATGTGGTGTGACGTGTCAGAGGTGCACGAGATAACCCCGATATCGAATGAGATATCGGAAGTGATATCGGGGATGCGTTTCGATATGATGCACGGTAGCTGAGGGATAATTATTGCTTACTTTGGGATCCGGGCACCGCGTATTTATAGACCTCGGGATCCGGGGACCACAGTAACATATCGGTGATATTACCGATATGACATCGAAAGTGATCCCCGATATGGTCCAATATGGGGTTTGGGCCTGGCCCAATATGCGGGAAATGCCCATATCATGTAGTCCCCTAATTTGGGGATTCTTATCTTAGAGATAAGAATTCGCAAATTTAATTTTAAATTCCTGGGTTACGTGGACCCTTCGTCCCGCCAGTTCAAATGACGGAGCTCAAATTTGCGGGGAATGCACTTGTGATGAACTTCGATTAGTCTCCCAATGCAGTGGACGCATAGTTTGAGGTTCTCGTTTGAATTCTAGTTCCCTTGGTATATGGGTTGCTTGAAAATTGTGATGGGGTTGTCGGGGCAGTTGTTATATTCTCGCGGCTCTTCGCGTAGTAGGGTAGGATGTCGGGTTTCATCTTCGATTTTATGTTGAAATGCATATTCGATATGATGTCGAAAGTATATTTCGATGTAGTTGAGGCCTCCGTCTATAAGTATGGCTTGTAAGAGACTCTGAAGTTCATAGTTTTCTGCGTTTTCTCTGTCGTGTAGCATAACCACATCGGTATGTATATCGGTAGTCATATTCGATATATTCCCCGACGTGTGTTTCGACCTTGTCGTGGTACTTGAATTATATATTATTATTTTCTCATGCTGATACTCTGATTATTCTGCAGGTGCATTACCTTTTTCTGAGATACTTCGTTAGAATGGGGTTTAGACAATTGATGCTTAAACTTCAGGCCGATCGTGACGCTCAGAAAGCTGCTGAAACGGCGGCAGTCGCGGTGGCGCCTGAAATAAGGTATGCGTCTAGCTTTGACTTGAATAATGCAGCCGTTGAGTTTCTGGCGGAGGCGTCGGGAGTCAAGCGACCTCCCCCTAGCACTATAGTTCCTGAACGTATTAATGAAGAATGTTTTAATAGTGTTCCTGCAACGGTTGGGTCCCTTAGTCAGGACATCCTTGACGTGGTGGGAGGCCCGGATGGTGCGGCCAACCTCTTGGAGGTTTTGACCTCGAAACACGAGGGTGTGGTTCCTCAGCCTGACGGGGTTGTGGCGAGAGAGAGATCAATTGTGAGGTCTCCTTCCAATGAGTATGTCGCTCGACGTTCTGAATCGTTGATCGACATTCATATGACCAAGGACGTTGAAGGTTCGGAATCGAATACCCATGTCAACTTGGGTGATTTTGTGGATGCGCCTTTTATAGTAGGGTCGGGTTCTTCACGCCCGAACCCTATTAGCGACAAAGGAAAGGCGACCGTTTCAGGTATGACCGACAAAGGTAAAGGGCCACTGCAGGAGCCCACGATATTGGGCGGACCGTGCCCCTATTTTCCCTGGGATCCCGATTACGAAGCCTATCGTTTGCCTGACTAGGATATCAAGTAATAAAAGGTCCCGCGAGGGGACTGTCCACAGTGGCCACTCATCTTCGAGTTCGGGCCCTCGGAAGGCGGGTGCAGTCAAACCCTCAAATCGAGTAGAATTCCCTGAAGCAGATGTTGTACGGGGCATGATGTGGGCTTTTCCTCCTCCTGCGAATGTGCAAGTGCTCACAGAATTTGAGCGGGCCCAGAATATACGCCGCAACGCTCACATGTTCCAAAGTGTACGTATCTAAACACGACTTCGATTGTTTTCATCTGAATGTTTAGCATAATGTTATGTATCGTATTGTGTAGACGGCCAAGCTGGCGGTCTCGTGTCTGAAGACCATTCGCGAGTCCAAGGGTGACCCTGACGCTGTTGCTGCCGAGCTCGAGGCTGACATCTTGAAGATGGGGGAGTCCAACCCCACGGTGTTGGAGAGGTTGGAGGCTGAAAAAGAGGATGCGCTGAAGACATGTCGTATGCTCCGAGGGGGAGTACGATTTGTTGAAGGGCAACTTCAAAACATTAACGACCGAGCTCAATCAAGGTAAGGCGCGTGAATTTGCGGCCAAAAAATAGCAGAAAACACTGAAGGCTGAGGTGGCGGCGGTGAAGGCTGCTAATGAACGTCTCTCATTGGAGCTCTCCACTGCTAGATTAGCTCCCTTGGACTTGGTATGTATCTTGTGTACGATATCTGTTTCTATATTTTGTCCTCTTGTATTTAATAGAGTTTAATTTGTAGGAACGTCATCCTGATCTCATTCGGGTTGGGGTGGAGAAGTTTATGGAGAGCTCGAGCTTTCGAAATCTAATTTTGAAGGTTCGAGATGCAGCCTTTCATGCTTGCGTAGGGCAAGTGTTGAGAAATGATGGTTTCAAGGACTCCCTCGAGTTAAGTGAGTTGAACCCAAGGCATGATCATAATGATCTGCCGATTGGTGGC
The DNA here is from genome assembly GCA_948329865.1 of Linaria vulgaris. NCBI lineage: Eukaryota > Viridiplantae > Streptophyta > Magnoliopsida > Lamiales > Plantaginaceae > Linaria > Linaria vulgaris. Next base: position 12,217,700 of record OX415252.1, read on the forward strand.
CTAGATGAGGTGGAACAGGGTCCGGCCGACCCTGACGTGTTTTCCGAGGTCGTGGAGAAAAAGACTGCAGGGTCCTCGTGGGAGTAGCTGTTTATTACCCTCATTGTAACTTGAATTTATCCCTTTCTGTACTATTTCCCATTCGTGGTTCTGTAACCGAATATTTATTTCTCTGTTATCTTCATAATCTGTGACTCTTCGTGGTCTTGTTGTCTTATAGCTTGTTGATCTTTATTGCCATGATGATAGAGTATGTAGTATTTCAATGTCTAATTCTGCATTCATTTCGTTCTCGTATTTGATGAGATTTATGGGATTTTCACCCAATAGGCTCTTCACCTAGCGTAATTTTATGGGATTTCTACCCAATAGGCTCCTCACCTAGCTTGGTTTACGGGATTTTCACCCAATAGGCTCTTCACCTAGCGTAATTTTATGGGATTTCCACCCAATAGGCTCTTCACCTAGCTTGATTTATGGGATTTTCACCCATTAGGCTCTTCACCTAGCGTAATTTTATGGGATTTCCACCAAATAGGCTCTTCACCTAGCTTGATTTATGGGATTTTCACCCAATAGGCTCTTCACCTAGCGTAATTTTATGGGATTTCCACCCAATAGGCTCTTCACCTAGCTTGATTTATGGGATTTTCACCCAATAGGCTCTTCACCTAGCGTAATTTTATGGGATTTCCACCCAATAGTCTCTTCACCTAGCTATATTTATGGGATTTTCACCCAATAGGCTCTTCACCTAGCGTAATTTTATGGGTTCTTGGATTGGCCCCGTTATCACAGGGAATTTTTTCTTGATCAACCCCGTTATTACGGGGGATTTTTTCTTGAATTGGCCCCGTTATCACAGGGAATTTTTCCTTGATCGACCCCGTTATCACAGAGGATTTTTTCTTGATCGACCCCGTTATCACGGGGGATTTTTTCTTGAATTGGCCCCGTAATCACAGGGAATTTTTTATTGATCGACCCCGTTATCACAGGGGATTTTTTCTTGATCGACCCCGTTATCACAGGGGATTTTTTCTTGGGGGTAGGGGCGCATCCCGTTATCACAGGGAACCCGCTACCGTTGAAATGTTTATGATCGACCACGTTATTACAGGGGATATCTTTATTGTGGGTAGGGGCGCATCCCATTATCACAGGGAACCCGCTACCGTTGATGAGTATGAGCCTCTTCTTTGTGTTTTTGTTTATGTCCCTTGATGACTCTGTCGTCGTGGAATCTGTAGGTCATTAAGCCCTGTAAAACAGCACAGACAAGAAAAATTTTTGACGTAAAAGTTAATACGAAAGCACGAGATGATGTGCATGTATTATCTGCGGGATGTTCCCTCAATTTGGGAATATCAGTTTTATACGAAAAACAGCATTTCCATTGTGTTCTATCGTGCCTGTTGTACCTGTTTGCATCTGTTGTGCCTGTTTGAATAGATAATATTGAATAATCTGGGGCAATGCCCCCTGAATCACCCTTTTAATATTCTCTATGTCCTTTTCGGATATAGTAATGTGTGATCCTTTGAGCCATGTACCTGTGAGAGGGCGATGTGCTAAACATATATTTATGGGAACATTCCCCAATTCTTTGTGCCACTCTCTGCACTTTTATAATGTCCGCTTAGGACATATCCCTGCATGAAATATGAGATTGCGCCAAGCAACAAATAAAAAAGGTAATAACGGATAACGGTCGAAGGCTAGGTAACCTAACTCGCCTACGTATCTCGTTGAATGGGGAATCAGACCGGCGTAGTTCCTCCTATATTAAGTTACATACCGACCCACGAAGGGGCTAAATAAGAAATAGCGGTCGAGAGCTAGGTAAACCTAACCCGCCTACGTATCCCGTTGAGTGGAGAATCAGACCGGCGTAGTTCACCCTGTTTTAAGTTTACAGACCAACCCACGATGGGGCAATGTTTCAATTGTTCGAGCATACATTAAAAAACTACTGAAATTTAAAACACTATTATGTTGTTCCCCATGGTGATTACTACGTTTGCGGATAGTATTCTTGGTGTGCGACTTGTATTTCCTGTTTTCTTCTAATTCTTGGGTGCTTCAGCGAGTCCACATAGCACATCCATCCCTGTATCTGGTCGCCTAGAACCTCACCAACTCCCTGAGGCATCGGGAATTTAATCTTCTGATAATAAGTAGGGACCACTGCCCAGATCTGGTTGAGTGCCGATCGACCAAGGATGGCGTGGTAAGGAAACGGGATATCGACAACTGTGTATTTTATCGGGGTCATCCGGGTGCGTGGGCTTCTGCCAAACATGGTGGGCAATATAACTTGTCCAAGCGGCAATATAACTTGTACAAAAAAACAAAAATATTAAGGAAAATTTCTGGAATATTATTGTTTTTTTATTTCCTGCTAAGACTCTTAGGGACCGCTCGGCGGTCTCTACTAATATTTGAGTTGTCCCTACTAATATTCATAGATACTATATGAATATTAGTAGGGACTGCTCAGCAGTCCCAATTGCTCCATTAATAACGACCGCAAAGCGGTCCATATTGAATTTAGTGACTGCCAGTCGGTAACTGATTTTTCGCCGCTATTGTGCCTTAGTAGCGATCGAAAACCGATCGCTGATGAGACGCGACCGCTCTCATCAGCGACCGGTCAATAGCGACCGCACTGCGGTTGCTATTGACCTTCTGCGACCGGAAGGGGGTCAATACGGACCACCCTAGTGGTCCGTGTTGACCTGTTTTTCTTGTAGTGAATTCACTAGATTGGGAGTACATGGGGTACTCCAATCCCGAAAATAGAAGGACGTCAGTATAATCCATCACTCATCATGCAACTAGAACCAAAAGTCCATAACCTCGCTAACTTGGTTTAAAATAGAACTAAAAATCTTTTTGTTCCTCACTTTCCATATTGCCCAACACACATAGAACCAAAGATCAAACCATGCCTCATCCCCGTTGCACTTCTTCCACAAACCTTCACGTTGAATAAAGTGCATATTTGGGATATTAAGAAAGAAAATGCTCTAGTGAGAAAAAGGAAACGGTTCTCTCTTTCTTCTCTTTTTGTTTTTTTGATTATCAAGTAAAATATATTTGAAAGGGGGTAGTAAATATATGGCATAATCCCCAAAACTAGTTACAGATGCATGCGAAGTGTACCCAAAGACCAACAACAGAAAACACCTATAATAATTAAAACATAGGATGTACACTCCAATCACAATAGGAATACAAGAAGTCTTTCATATTGACCTTAAACCGCAACCACAATCTAGCCTTTACATCCTATTGTGGTCATATTTCCGTGCATATGTTCCTTTGGTCGCCCTCGCCAGTATATACATTAATATATACTGGGAAACTTCTCCCGTGCGCAAGTTTAATATTAATATTAACATTAATGAACTTATCTATTATTAATTGTATTTGTGATTAATGCACCAAAACCTTGCCACAATAGTTGTAATTAATATAAGTACTATGTAACATAAATACAAATTAAATTTTATTAAATAAGAGAAATAACGTGGGAGATATTTGAAAGTTGAGGAATTATATTTTTTTGATCGTTAAAGCAGAATTTTATTTCGACAAGGTACAATAAGTACCAGAAAAAAAGATTACAAGTTCAAAAGAAAACGAGTACCAAACAACCAAATCAGAAATTGACCGAGCTACACGATAAATAAAGGGAATCTAAACCAATCTTCAAACGAATAAAGAACTCCTGCTCCTTTTCCCGAAGCCACTTCCAGTATTTAATCTTACCATTATCCACTTTCTTCTCGAGATTAAGACGAACATAACTAAAATGTATACGGTTCCTGACACACCAAATGGACCATATAATAAAAAACCAAATGCAACTAATGCCAGATATAAGCATGTGTGCTTTTCATTACAAATCAATAATTTTTATATCAATATCAATATCAATATTAGGAATAATGACATGCGATTTACACTGCTAGTGTGTGCGATTTAGACATAGTGCGTGCGATTTTCACATTGGAGCTAGGGTTTTACTTGCTTCTCCATTTTCGTGATGGAGAAGAGAATTAAGATGGGGAAACAAAGGAAGAAGACAATAAAAGTGATGCTAGACATAAAAGAGAGAGAGGAATTAGAAATTGACGATGAGGATACAGACGAGGAGAAGAACACATAAGCTAAATTGGAGGGGGACGAAATACTAAAAGGTACAACGAATTATTTGCTGGAAATAGACAACTTGAGAATGGGGCAGTAGTGCCTTACTTTCCACAAGATAATCGTGAGGTGCTCGAGTTCACAAGCGAAGATGTGCATAACTCTGTCGACTATTAGAAGTTTTCCCTAATTGGGACAATTATGGGGACTTAAATTGCCATTTGAGGCAATTCAGAGATACATCAACAGTAGATGAACAATTCAACCACATACACATGTAGCACATCAAGGTGTACTTGTCTTTCAGTTTGAGTCAGAGGAGGAAGTGATGGAGATATATAGATGGGGGCCCTGGATGGTGAAGGGATAGACCGAATCGATGTTTTAATGCAATAGATATGGCCACAATGCTAGAACTTACCAAGTTATGGACATGCATGGGTTGAACTGAAAAAAGACAAAGAGAGTAGTGTAAAAGGTAACATAGAGAGTACGAAAGCAACACAGGAGGCAGAAGACAAAGGGAGAGTAAATCCAAATTCAATAATAGTTTGACAGTATCTCGTATATATATAAATTGGTCGGTTACAAATGCGTTATAACGAGTATACTGTTAAATAGGCTTACTCTAGCTATACTCGTTTCGAATAGGCCTGGTCCGGAACACCTCGAATTGACGTTCGATGCAAGGTGAGATGTCGGGATATATCGGGGATGACATCGAGGATTATGTCGGGGATGACATCAAATCTTCTATGTTGGGAATGATCTCCTAGACATATCAAAGGTGATGCAAGTTATATATATCGGAGATATATATCGGGTATGATGTCAAGTACTATGTCGGGGAAAGCTCGATATAGTTGTATAATATATGCGGATGATTAAAGTTTACCTTGATTACCGATAATCAGGTATTTATAGGCCTCAGGATGCGGGGACCACTCACGTGATAGACACGTGAGCTATACCATATCGGAATTCATATTCGATACATATGTCGTGGATGATCCCCGACATAAGTGAAAACCTGGGCTTGGCCCATGGCAGGCCCAATGCGGGAAATACCCATACCACGCAGTCCCCCAAATTGGGAATTATTATCTAAATATAGTAATTTGCAAATCAATCCTGAGTTTTGGATTACCAGTACCTCTCGTCCCGCCAGTTAAAATGACGAAAATCAAATGCGGGAATTGTACTTTGTGGTTTGATGAAATCTTGGACCACCAGTGCAATTTAATGCCTATCCGTAGGCTCTCCCTATAAATAGTTGTGCCTTTGGAGAGATACAAGAGTTTATTTGTCTTCTAGCGCATCGATCTTTTCCTCATGTTAGTATGTCGGGGATACCCAACATATATTTCGATATGCATTTCAATATATTTTTTTTGATATCGCATTCGATGTGAGCTTGTTTTAAACCATAGTTTATTTAACTCACATTTTTGTAGGTTATATAATCTTATGCATACCTGCATTCTTAATTCTTTGAAAGATATGTCTGGAATGCGTGCGCTTATCGTGATCGGGAGGTTGCTGCCACTACAGGAGGAAAGAAGATGTTTCATCCATTGTGGTTTGAACCCAGTTGTTTGTTGAAAACAGTCATGTCATTACCGCAACATCCGTGCCTGGCAGTGTTAGCTCCCTTATTGCAGCGAATAGCCTTGCGGCCACCGAAACTGTTGGTGAGAGAATTCTCAATAGGGTAGGAGACGTGGCTGGAGCTGATGCTTTGTTGAGAGCAGTCTCTATGGGAAAAAAATATGTCAGGCCCTCAGAGGTATTACTCACTTTGGGGGACCGTGCTGAGGCTTGTTCCCCCTTTGCTGGTGGTTTCGCACAAACCGCTGCCCCTATTGGTTGTTCTACTCATAATGATTAGAAATTTACGAAAGTCGCGGAAGTCTCTACGTCTTCTTTGTCTAGTGATCAATTGGTCCCTGGTGGTACAATGAGAGTCCCTATACCGGTGGACGAGGATACCGCCGATCCGGTCAACGTTGCTGATAAGGGAAATGGTCCTTCTGTATGTGCTGCGGAGAAAGGCAAGGGTCCAGCTACGAACAATGTCTTGGGGGGTCCTCTCCCAAGTTTTTGTTGGTATTCCCGTCCGGAGGCCCTCTGTCTCAATTCGTCCTCAACCTGCATCAGCTGGTCGTAAGAGGACTCATGATGAAAGCTTTAAAATGATTAAAATTAAACTAATACTTATGCATTAAAGTGCATTGCTACATTTAATACTTATATATACACACACTCACTGGTATTACCTTAAAGTGCATTGCTACATTTAATACTTATACAGACACACACTCACTATTTTGCCTAAAAATCGTAAATTGGATTGTTATCGTGATAGATATCATTTCGGACAAAATTGTAAATATGGATTGTTTGAGGAATAAAACCACAACCACAACCTTATCCATCAGCACAAGTATGCATCACCGAATCCTTAATGTTTCTTTTATTTCAGAATACAAAACTTAAATTTAATTTAATGACATGCTTTTTGGTTAATGATGTTTCTATTTTACCTTCAACTTCAGCTTTAAATGTTTGTAAAAGAAAGTTATATGATTCAGATTCATATAAAAGGTGATCTCATTGTTTTCTTCCCATCCATAGACTAGATATATAATTTTGATATCAATACCTATGAGAACTCTGTTGACTACAGAAAGAACAAATTACTTTCTTTCCCTTTGAGATTTTGTTTCACATATGGTAGGGCTCAGCATTTCTGTTACATTATGTGGTATTTGAAAAATCGTTGCACAAACGGTATTCTCATTGAAATTCAATCGGTTTTTATTTATTTAGAAAAATGTTGTTTAATGAATACCTACTGACCGTTAATTGTTTGCCTCAAAGACAGAATAACGAATGATTGATTTGTTTTTTTATTACTGCTACTCACTTGACAATTGGTCTTTAAGAGAACATAAAAAGTAGGCAAAGGGCGTTTAGTTATCCAACGACTTAACCGTCAAGAGAGTTGATGCGTGCCTGATAAAATAATTATGAAAAAATATTTACTCTTTTTACCAGCAATGATGACTTAATGGTTAAGTCGAGGATACGCCACGTTTCTTTAAAAAAAATTATATATCATACAATAACGTAAAGATGTGGTTACATTGGTGTGTTTTTTTTAATAATGGTTAAGAAAATAACCTTTAGTAAACATATAGTAACTACTATCATTACAAGAAAACTTCACAATTGGAACCATTAATTAGGTTCCAATTGCCCCTTTTTTGGTTCCCGTAGACCAAATGGGAACCATACATGGGCATTGAAGGCTTTGTTTCCATTACCCCCCGTAGCGATTACCTTGGGAACGAACTAAATGGTTCCCCTAGCTAATAGGAATGAAAGCCATTGGTTTCCGTTACACCTGGGAACCAAATGTTTTGTTCCCACGGAGCAAACCAATATTTCGTTTCTATTGCATAATAGGAACGAATCTTTGGTTCCCATTGCTTTAGGACTGGAACCCCCAATTCGGACATAAGAAACACATTGTTCCGCCAACGGGAACCCACTGCTCCAAAGTAAGGGAACTAAACTTTCGTTCCTATTGCTTAAAACAAAAATTAAAAAACAATTGCCGGAAATTTTGAATTTTGTTAAAAGAACATGGGGGAAATTTGAATTATTTTCAAAACAGTACCATTTTCAAATTTTTCATATTGGCGCCATTTTGGTTTTGAAAACTTTCATAAATTTGATTTTTGAATATTGTTGTTGTTGTATAATCTGAAATTATCATTTTCATGTTAATAATCTTAATTTTATTTTATGTTATTAACATTGTTGTATAATATTTAAATTATTGTAATATGTAAAATATGTAATATTATAAATTAAACAATACCACTATACAACACAAATTTGTTGTTAAGAAAATTTAGGATACAACTATACAACTATACAACACATATTTTAATAAAAAATAACAAAATAAATTCTTCTTTTTAACGAGTAACAAATAAGCTAAAAAAGTGTCTTTTGTTTCTTCTTCTTATTCTTCTTCTCTTCTTCTTTGGATTTCTTGTTCTTCATCGTCTTCTTATTAACGAGAAACAAAGAAGAAGCAAGAAAAAAAATTGAAAGGAGAGCTTCTCTGCTGCGCCGCTGCTGCAATGGAGATTAATATTAGGTTTGAAATGTGTGGGAGAGATGGGTTGGTATATATAGAAAAGTATGCAGAATGGGAACGAAATATCGGTTCCCATTACTGGCTATTTTGGTTCCTATTACTGGTCAGCTGTCTTTGTACGCCTTACTCAATTATTGGTGCTAATGGGAACCAGATATGTGGTTCCCATTAATTGGTTTCCATACTTATAAAAATAAAATTACATTTTTGACAAAATATATATTTTAAACTATTTCGCTTCTCCATTTGTCGATAAAATCTGAATTTACAAGCCTCATTAGTGTTGTGAAAATAGTTGTTCAAGAAAAAATTGAATTTGAAGTTGTTTTGCATCTTTTGTATAATTGCGCTTTCTTCCCCAAATTGTTTTTTAAACATCTTTCGACATTACGTTTTGTACGAAATTTGGAGGAACACTCCTATTTTACATATGTTAGTGTATGGTTAAAAAACATTAGTGATGAAAGGTGTTTTACAACCTTTATGTATGAAAATACAAGTTAGAACTATGTTGAATAGGATTTAAGGATAGGGTTTAGGGTTTAGGGTTTAGGGTTTAGGGTTGAAGAGTGGTATAGTATTTTATATTATAATGTTTGTTTATCGTATTTCGTTACTTCGTTTTGGACGAGATTTGAAAAGACACGCTTAATTAGTGTTATTAAAGGATTGGTAAAAGAAAAAACTTAATTCCGATATTTTTATAACTTTTCTATAATTATATAAACCCCCGTTTATTTTTTTTTTCTTTTTTAGTATTTATTGTGTATTTTTATTCAATTTTTGAAAAATTACATTTTTTTTCCTAAAGTTCGTTTATGGTCTTTTGAAATTATTTTTTTTATGAAATTCGTGGAAACATACTAATATATAATTTAGAAGTGTTTGGGGAAATAAAAATGGAATCGGGTTTGTTTTACAACTTTTGAATAATTACATTTTTTTCCCCGAAAGTTCGTTTATGGTCTTTTGAAATTTTATTTTTTACGAAATTCGTGGAAACATACTAATAAATAGTTTAGAAGTGTTTGGTAAAAAAATAAATGTAATCGGGTTTGTTTTACAACTTTTGAATAATTACATTTTTTTTGCCCGAAACTTCGTTTATGGTCTTTTGAAATTTTACTTTTTATGAAATTCGTGAAAACATACTAATAAGTAGGCTAAAAGTGTTTGGTGAAAGAAGAAATGGAATCGGCTTTGTTTTACAACTTTTGAATAACTACATTTTTTCCCCAAAAGTTCGTTTATGGTCTTTTAAAATTTTAATTTTTATGAAATTCGTGGAAACATACTAATAAGTAGTTTAGAAGTGTTTGGTAAAAGAAGAAATGGAATCGGGTTTATTTTACAACTTTTGAATAATTATATTTTTTCCCCGAAACTTCGTTTATGGTCTTTTGAAATTTTATTTTTTATGAAATTCGTGGAAACATACTAATAAATAGTTTAGAAGTGTTTGGTGAAAAAAGAATTGGAATCGGGTTGGTTTTACGACTTTTGAATAATTATATTTTTTCCCCGAAACTTCGTTTATGGTCTTTTGAAATTTCATTTTTTATGAAATTCGTGGAAACACACTAATAAATAGTTTAGATGTGTTTGATGAAAGAAGAAATGGAATCGGGTTTGTTTTACAACTTTTGAATAATTACATTTTTCCCCGAAAGTTCGTTTATTGTCTTTTTTTTATGAAATTTGTGAAAACATACTAAGAAATAGTTTGTAAGTGTTTGGTGAAAGAAGAAATGGAATAGGGTTTGTTTTACAACTTTTGAATAATTACATTTTTTCCCCAAAACTTCGTTTATGGACTTTAGAAATTTTATTTTTTATGAAATTCGTGGAAACACATTAATAAATAGTTTAGAAGTGTTTGATGAAAGAAGAAATGGAATCGGGTTTGTTTTAAAACTTTTGAATAATATCATTTTTTTCCCCAAAAAATCGTTTATTCCCTTTTTTTTATGAAATTTGTGAAAACATACAAAGAAATAGTTTAGAAGTGTTTGGTGAAAGAAGAAATGGAATCGGGTTTGTTTTACAACTTTTAAATAATTACATTGTTTTCCCCGAAACTTCGTTAATAGTCTTTTGAAATTTTATTTTTTATGAAATTCGTGGAAACACACTAATAAATAGATTAGAAGTGTTTGATGAAAGAAGAAATGTAATTATGTTGTGCAGTTCTCTTGAATGCAAAGTCTATCTCATTAATATTTTATGTTGTGCAGTTCTCTTGAATGCAAAGTCTATCTCATTATCATCATTACTATCCCATTTATAGGTTTTCTTAGGAAAAAAATAATGTCTAATTAGTATAAATTAAATTAACATTCTAATATATTTAAAGATGAAATATTTAAAATAATTACTTATTTACCTTAAATCGTTTTTCCATAGAGGCTAGGTCACTTTCAGTGATACGGTCGAATGTTGGTGCCATCGTCCGTAAACACCTCTTGATGATTGCGCTAATTGTGCGTCAAATTCGATTTTTTGTGTTTTCCATTCTCCATGTTCATTAACCTCAATTGAGCGTCGCTTCAAGGGGTCATTGTGTGGTTGGTCGCCAGGCGTCAAACCCCGAGTACGATGATGGGTTGAACTACCTGCACTTGAGCGTTGCGAGCCAGCAGGTGAGGGGCGCCCTATCGACAAAGGTGGCGGAACCATCTCCTCATCTTCATCTTCATCTCCATTTGCTTCTTCGTCATCTTCATTTTCCTCCACATCCTCCAAACCGTGAGATACACGTGCATTGGTAGGAGTGGTGAGAGCACTAGCCAAAGGGAGAATATGGGGGGCTCGCCATCAAGAATCGTCGATCCGTCAACGCAATTTAATTGGGAAGTATATTAACACCTAGCTCGGATTCATTGTGGCGCTCATAAGTGGTGGAATTACGACCTCGATTTTAGACCCTTCGCCTTTGAAGATATTGAAGGCTAATTCGATTAGTTGCACCAACATTTTTGAAGGGCGAGAGGCTTCATTGCGATCTCCCATTACGAAAAAACACTAATTTATATAATAGAGATTGAGATATGTATTGTGAATGAGTTGATATGTTTTGCATGAAAAATGGAGTATTTATAGAACAAAAAGTGTTTTTTTTTGGAACAAGGGCGACGGGCTTAGCCCGTCGCTCATAGACAATCGCCCGTCGCCCTTTAGTTTGGGCCATCGCCTTTGGTTTGGGCGCCAAAAATAGGCGCCCAGATTAAAGGCACCGGGCTTCGCCCGTCGCCATTGCCTATTGGCTACGGCGTTTAGCCATAGCCAATATATATATTTTTTTTGTTTTTTTAATTGTACGTGTACTATGAGCAACGGGAACCCGTCGCCTTTGACCAATGCCTACGGATTTTCCCGTCGCGAATGGTTAAGAGCGACAGGATATATCCGTAGCCAATAATTCTTTTTTAAGATCCAAAAAATGACCAAGGGCTACGGATTTTCCAAACCCTGATTGTTCATCAACCCGAGTTTGTTCTCTAGTTGCTTCACTTTTCCTTGTTCTTCTCGATTTTCACACGAAGTCGAGCCACAATGGTCCTAAGCCTTTCACAAGCAGGGGGATCTACCCAAACGAACAACCCACAACCGAATGATCCCTTCCAACATCCATTAAACCTGCGATTAGGATTCGCGTCGGTTGTAGCAACCCTAACGACAGTGGGTCTTCCGCAATCGCACATTATGCTCGAGCTAGTAATTGAGGAAGACATTTTTGCAACTTAAATTTCGTAACGGAGGATTCAATTTTGGGATTTAGGGTTCTTCGGCCGAGTTAGTTCAATTTGGTTATTAGGACCGTTGAAGATTATTTCAAAATTTTATTGCCTTTATAAGGAGAGGAAAACGTATTTCTTACCACGCTTATCCTACGTGGCGGCACGTTTTATTGACTGTGTCGCAACATAGACAGTTTTAGCCCGAATAAGGGTAACGGCATTTTTGAAAGTTTTTTTAAAACATAAGGGGTATTTTTGCAAGGCCCGAAAAAAATGGGCATTTTAACTTTTTTAAAAAAATTAGCGAGCATTTTAATATTTCCTCTTATCTGATATAAAATTTTAAAGAATACATAATTTATAAAATCTCAATAAAAACTATTTTTTTGTTAATTTTGATTAGTTTGAATTTTTTTTAAGGATTGATTAGTTTGATTAAAACTCATTATTAATTAAAACCTTTTCAGATATTTATAAGGTGAACACATGTATTGTTTTTTACAAACATTCTTTAATTTGCCCGGTGTGTAATATCATTATAATTAGTCGTACTAAGTATCTAAGCTATAAATATCATTCAAGACATTATTTCCATGTTCTCTAATGACAAAGAGAAACTTAATGTGAGTGCGTGTTTAGGCTTGGGAGTTTGTTAGCATGAGCAGATAAAAACAGACAATGGGAGTTTGTTAGCATGACCAGAAAATTTAATCTAAAAAATTGGGTGACAATTCTGGTAACTGAAGACGTTTATCTTCCAAGTGCGAGTAAGTGTCAATTACCGCTTCACAAGCGGGTGGAGGGATGGGAACTTAGATCCAAGAAATGCAAGGTTGAAGACTGGGTTGACAAGGTATGTTAATACTCTCTAAGTTAAATGAATATAATTGGCACATTTCTTTCATTTTTCGTTAGATTATCACATGCATAGTGTGAAGGACGCGAGGCCGACAAGAAATTTCGATCCGTAACTTTCCATTTAAACTTTAATATTTAAGTGAATCTTTTATACAAGATACAAACAGGAGGATTAGATGTCTTTGTTGTTGAGGACCATTGCCTAGATGTTCCGTAATTTGGACTTTACAAATCTGTATGTATGTTATTATTTGTGTTTAACTACGTACTTCCTTTTTAATTTGGGTTCTATGGCACTTAATATGAGAAAAAGAAACAATATGCTGTAATCTTTCTAACCATAAGGACATCATGTTGCAGTCTTATTATCATCGGGAGGTCGGCAAGAAATTACGATCCTTAAATGAGGAGGTTCTCTTCATTTTATGTGGCGTAGTTTACTTATGAGCTAGCTTAGAGCCCCGAAATTGATCAGAAGTGTTTCTAAATTGAGCTTTAATGTTTGGATGTGAATGCATACAGCTTATGGTTTGCCTTAATATTGTTTTTTTTTTTAATATTAGATAATATAAAGACTTAAAACCTGAAATAGATGGCCGGTTAGGACGTAGTATATATGCAATCAAAGATGATAATGATTTCATGACGAATGGACGTTCACCAGACACATAATCATTATTTACACAACTAACTGAAACACCATTTACTCAAACTTGTAGGAAAAAAAGAAGATAGGTTTATTTACTTGTATAATTTAATTGTTTTTTCAAAATTAATAAATCAAAGAATGAAATTGTACAAATCCCATATTCTGATACTGGAGGGACGGAGATAGAGAAATTAAATGACCCAATAGAGGACAAGAATTGGTCTACGACACTTTAGCTGACAAGTTTTTTTTTGTTAAGTAAGTAATATTATAGTGAAAGCACAAGTGGCGGTTACGAGATCCGTTCCTTCTGCTAGTGTGCTTTTTTCGGTCTTAGGATCGTCCGACAAAATTGAATAATATGTGGCGTATTCCAATAAATTTTATAGACTCTTTTTTTTTTTCAACCAAAATTTATAATTATAACACATATATTATTAATTTAAATTTATAACATATAATTTGTTTGATTATTAATGAGGCAAAAGTATATTGTAATTATTTCATAGAAGTTTAATTTTAAATATTAAATATTAAAAAATTTTAATCGGGAATTAGGACTTAACACTGGTGTTACGCCAACACTCGCGAAGTGTTATTCCAACACCGACTTTACCATAATACATGTTGGTTTTAAGCAGTTTATATAAATATACTGTGGTGGGCCTTAGGAAAAATAACCATTAGTGAATAATGATTGTGCAAAAGTGTATTGTTCTGCTAAGTTCCGGAATCGACCATATCGTATGTGTTCTTGCAGTGGGTAACATCCAATAGACATATATATGGCTACTCAAATCCAATCTCCTCTTAAAGTATGGGCAAATAATTTGGGCGAGACAACGAGCAAAAGAATTATCCATGCAGGTGTCTCTAGCAAATTTACAGGCGAGAAAGAAAACAAAAAGTTAATGAACTAACTAAAAATATTAAATAACATGAAAAAATTTACCAATGTACAATGATTCTAGCAAAAGAAAACCTGGGAAATATGGAGGGAAAAATAGTTTGAGTACCACCAGTATGAACGCAATCCAGTTACTAACTACTTCATGATCAATCGGCCCATACGCTTCGTAAAAGTTCATTAATATGATAAAAAAGCATAAGACTAATGCCCATGTACCTCAGAAACTTGAAGAGGTCTTTCGGAAAACTGAGGAAAATGTGTGTAGTGTCTAAGATCAACACGTACTATATCATTTGTAACGTAACCACCCCCATAAAAATAAGAATTACTTATTGAAATGAATACGACTTAAAGGACTGATATGATGGTACAATTTTGTAAGGGAAAATTTCAAAAATTGTCAGATAATGATGTTGTATCTCACTTTTAATCCCTTAATGATTTATATGTTTTTATCTATTGATAACTTATGTATTTTTTAGATTTGTTTAAAATTGTATAAAAATATTATAAAGCAAATCGACATTGTACATACGTATGTTCCTACAGTGTGGAAACTAATATTTTTCGACCTAATGATAGAAAATATGCATAGAGTTTAACTTGAACAACAAAGTTCATTATTTATCAAATAAATACAATAAAGATCATGTTGAGTTATCATTATTAGTTCGGATAAACAAATTAATTCATTATAGTGGGGGGTTTTCTTTTGCTATTTTTATAAATTTGTTTTGATCGTGCAAAAGAACAATTTATTAACATAAGCGAGTACAGGGGTACCCAAGTCCTTACAGAATAAGCAAATTTCAACCTAAAAATGGCATCCTTTAAGGCATTGAAAAGGATGTGCCAATCATAAGTAGATTAAGGAAGGTCAAATTATCAAAAATGCCCGCTAACTTTTGCCTTTAATCCTAAATGCCCGTTATTTCCAAACCTGCTGAAAATGCCCGTTAAGTTTTAAATTTTCTAACAAAAATGCCCGATTTTAAAAATTCGGACATTTTATCCGACGTGGCATCCGAATCAAAGAGACGCACCGCTGAATCAAAAAGTCTCGTTTTAAAATTCGGGCATTTTTGGTATAATTTTAAAACATAAAGGGCATTTTTAGCATTATTTTCAGACAAAATAAGTTTTTTTGTGCTTATTTTTCATTTCGGGCATTTTTAGTAGAAATTTTAGAAGATACAGAGAATTCTTTTCTATTTCTAGCTGCTCATATTGCCCAAATGTTTTGAATCATGAAAACTCTCGATCCTGATTAAGCATTGTCGTCAGACACAACCCTTCAAACTGTATTAAGGAGGTTTTTGCAAGTCAAGATAACACATGAGGTAATTTTGTAAATTAAGCATACATAATGATAGTTTTACAATTTAATCACATGGATACACCGGTAGATTAATTCTTTTTTTTGGGGGGGGGGGGGGACCGCGTATAGATTTGCCACTGCATATATTAATATATATTTTTGTGAATATGACAAAATTATAATCAATCTCTCAAATATATGTTTAATTAAAGGTTATGCAGTCTACCATTTTGCCACGTTATTACTAATTATTACAATTGAAACCTTATCGCCATCCAGAAGGTACATTCGTATTTAATTTCAATAAACTTGGACGATATTTAATGACAATGTGTTTTATGTGGAGAAATGAAACTTTGTGACATATTTTTTGAATGTCACACTGTGTTTCGGATTTGGTTGTCTTGTTATAAATGGATTAAGGTCGATCAAATCAACTGCCCTAAACACTTCGAATAACACGGTATCCATTTTACTAGTACTAGAGAGAAGAACTAATGTATATAATAGAACCTGAACTATGTTCCGGGTAGGATTATTGTCGTGGAAAATATTGTTGACATAATTCAGGTGAGAACCTAATCTTGGCTTAAAGGTAATGAACAAAACTTTAAATTTTCTTTTACGAGTGGTTACACAACCTTTATATTGTCTTAGTAAGAGTTAAATGGTGGGGGTGGGCAGATGATTGGGTTGTGATGGGTTTGGAGCGGCTTACCCTATGTATTCTTTCACATTTAAATAATTACTTTTTCCGGAGCAAAAAAAATTAAAAAGAAATTTGTTGACTATACTATAAATTTAAATATTTTGTTGCCGCGTCCAGAACTGGAAAGTTGTAAATACAATTCCGGAGTAGTAGTTTTTGATGTCATCAGTACTATTTTGAAATGTTCAGTTGTTATTGATAATTGAAATAGTTGCAATTTGGACAAATTTAAGAAATATAATTGATGTAAAATTGTAATTCACCCATGGATTTTCAAGAAAGAGCCCACATTGAAAGATAAATTTTGACATATAAGGAGAAAACACATTTACTAAAATTGTTCGTTAATTCATATGCAACTTCTACTATTAAAGTAAATATCCAAATCTATTACTCTTCACTTTTTTTCTCTCTTCTAAACAAACAGCCTCCCCCCACCTTTACCCTATTCTCACCTGCCTCCAACTCCATTTTTCCTCGATATTTCCGAAAACCTGAAGAAACAATGGCAGGCAAACACAACAATGTATGAAATTTTCTCAATCAAATGAGTGTATATATTTTGCAAATTGATTAGTCCATTTTTGTGATTTTTTTAAAGATAAATAAAATTTCACCTTGAATTTTATAGATGCTTGAAGAAATGGCGTACACAGTCCGCCCATCACAACTAGAACTTCAACCTCCTCCACCAGCACATGTATGCTTCATTAAATTATTTATGTTTCTTTTATTTTTGAATAAAAAACATAAAATTTAATCCAATGACATGTTTTTTGGTTCTGATGTTTCTATTTTACCTTCAAATTCGGCTTAAAATGTTTGTGAGAAAAATATATGTTACTGATTGATAAGAAAAGAGATCGCGTTGTTTTCTTTCCATCCATAGATTATATCGGCAATTTTAAAATTCAATACCTTGGGAACTTTGTTGAGTACAAAAAGAACAAACTAGCTTCTTTTTCTTTGAGACTTTGTTTCAATTGTGGTATGGCTCAAAGAATTTCGGTTAGGTTCCAAGGATTTGAAAATTCATTGTACAAACGGCATACTCATTGAAAAACAATCAACCTTTACTTTACTTTAACATGTCATGTAGCACTTACTTTGACCGTTAATTAGTTGTCTCGGAGAAGAAGAACTAACAATGTTTGGTTTGTTTTATATAACCGCTAATTGTTGGTCGTTAACAGAACATAAAAAGCAAGCGAACGACGTTTAGTTATCTAACGACTTAATCGTCAATAGAATTGCTGCTATATAAAAATAACTATCAAGGAATTTTTTTTTTTTACCACCAATGACTCAATGGTTCAGTCGATGATACGTCATGTTTCTTTAAAGAATTCATCAAACATTAAAGAAAATATGGTGGGTAACAACTATAGTTTAGTTCAAAATATATATTTTGCAATAATCAGAGAAAAATCTTTTGCAGGATTACATGTAGCTATTAATATTATTACCATTAACTTGTAATTTGTATCTATTAGTAAATATTAGTCATAATGACTTGTATATTGCATTACTTAATTGTGTTTCAAAGGATGACTTAGTTTTGAACGAGGTGCAATCCCGAGTTACCGAGGAGATGAATCCATTTCTGATACAACACTATGGTGATGACGAGGTAAAATGGGCTCTCTTCCATAAGTTCCTCCATAATTTTTCTAGTCGTGATGGTTTTACTGCTCTTTTTTACCAAAAATATTGGCATATTATTTGTTTTGAGGTTACTAAATTATGTCTTGATTTACTTAATCATAATATTCTCCATACTGATATGAATCTCACTAACATTATTGTGCTTATTTTTAAGTGTGACCAACCTGAGTTCCTGAACAAATTCCGACCTATTAGTCTTAGCAACGTGTACATCAAGATAAGGATATTGCTAATAGAATGAAAACGGTTTTGCCTACCATTACATCTTATTCCAATCTACTTTTATACCTGGAAATGTCTTTTTGGCAATGCCGACAGCAAGCTCCCGATGGTAAGTTATTGTCGGGAAAGCTCATTAGTACACATTTCAAAAGGTTCAGTTGTTCTCGGAAAAAGGTGGAAACTTTTCTCCAACTGTTTGGCGACTCATGATTTTTCCCGAAAATAAGGAAATCAATTGAAAATATATTCTACTTTTTCTCACATAAAAAAAGTGAGAAGTATTACGTGTTTTAAAATAAATAAAAAAGTCTTAATATATAGGAGAAATTATTTTTCTGCCCGATAAATTTGCCTAAAATTTTTAAATTCTCAATTTGGTTGGGACCAACTAAAATGCCCCGTTACTTTCAGTTTAGTTACTAAGATACCCAATTACTCTTATTCGGGCTTTTTCATTGACGTGGCTGCCAAGTCAACAAATTGTCACTCCACGTCATTTTTTTACCCCCAAAAAACATTTTTTCAAAGTACCCAAAAAAAGCAAAAAACCAAAAAACTATCCAAAAAAAAGGTACAAATTATGGATTCATCTTCCTCACTTCATGGACACCTCACGGCCACCACCACCACCACACCGCTGCCAATCTCCCTCTCCGCCGCCCAATCCCCGTTGTCGAACTCTAATTCATCTTCCTAACAATGGCACATTCTCCTTCGAGAAGGAGAAATACTCTTGATTAACCAATAGGTTTGACAATTGATTTTCTTACTGTACACCACTAGAAAGTAAAAAAGCTTTATTCTGCTATAAAGAAAAAAGTTCAACTAGAATTTTACTTAGACACAAGAATTTAACATACACGACAATTGGCGCAAGCTACAAGAACTCGAAGCCAAAACGTTTTACCAATTAAACATACATACTTGAATTAACAGTGCATATGAAGCCCTAATAATTCCCAAATTGATTTCATGGAAGAGTATTTCACAATATAAAGAATGGGTCACAAACAATGCAAAGAATCTAAAAACCATAAGATTTTCAAGGGCACCTCCATGTAGAACAATTGTGTTCTTGCTTAAATTACAGGGATCATATTATGGTGGGAGTGGGTTTTGATGCGGGGTGATACCCCGAAATAATGGAACCAGGATATTATTATAATTCAAGTATGTATCTGATTAATCAAATTTGGATTGAGGTGGGGCCTATATGGTGGTGGTGGTGCCCGTGAGGTGGAGGTGAAGTGAAGAAAATGAATTCAGAAATTCTTGTTTTCGGTATTTATTTGATTTTTTGTTTTTGATATTTTTTGGGGTACTTTTAAAACACTTTTTTGGGGTAAAACAATAGCGCGGAGTGGCCATTTGAAGACTAGGACCGTTGTTTTCTAGACTGGACTGCCATGTCAACATTTTACCCCAAAAAAGAGTATTTTGGCATTTTAAGTAGAAAAAATAAAAGTTACGGGGCATTTTTAGGTTGTCCGAACTAAATTGAGCATTTAAAAATTTTAGGCAAAGTAACAGGGCTGAAAAAATAATTCGACCTAATATATATTATCAAAACATACAAATAAAGTTAATAATTACCGTAGAGTTTGTTAAATAAAGTTTTGTAAGTTGTAACACACATGCATAAAATAATTTGAAGAAAAATACTAACCCATTTAAAATATGTTTAAATGTCATTTTAATGCATATTTCACGATACGAAGTATAGTCATGATTTTTAAAAAGTTTGATTAATTATGAATGGGAAGCGCTTTTACCTTAGTAGTACTTATTCTTTGATAATCAGTGTTCCGACAAACTCACGAAAAAGAAGGAGAAAATTTATTCTCTGTAAAACAATTCTTGACAAATCTTATTTCCCATCATTTTTTCATTTTTTTTTCCTGTTTTTTCAGGCACCCAAATAGGGCTTTAATTTAAAATGTTATTCACTCCAGCATTTAAGAAAGAGCCAAAACTGGAAATAAAATTTTGATATACATAAGGAAAACACGTGTAGTAAAAAGTATATTATTATTCTTCTCCTAACAAAGAAATTGATACTCAAAGTCAATTATTTTACACTACTTACTTTATTTTCAACAAAAATCTCTCCCAACCCTACCTTATTCCCACCCACACCTTTATTCCTGTCCTGGATTGTATCAATTTCTTTCTGAAGCAATGGCGGATCGTAAACACTCCTTTAAGCACGTATGGACTTCTATCAAGCACTTGAGTATATATTTTGTAAATATTAGTCTCTTTTTCGTTAATGAAATTTAAGGTACCTAAAATCGTAACTTTGCAGATAGCTAGAAAAGCTGTTTGGGATGCATATTACGAGTGCTACCGACAAGGTGATGTGCTTTTCCCAACACCAATTGCGTATGCTACCCGTGCGCCGTCATCACAACCACAAAAACCTCCGCCAAAATAAGTATGTGTGCCAACCCCCCAACCCCAACCTCCATCAGAACAAGAAGTTTCAGAAGATACCTAGATGCATCCTTAAATCCTTTATTTATCTTTTGCTTTTAATATCAAACTCAAGATTAGAATTAAAACACGTTTTTGGTTTCAGATGCATCTATTTTCCTTATCCTTATGTTTGAGATTGTTTTATTTTTTATTTTTTTGATCGATAAAAGAATCACTACAAGACTGGGTTGTCTTTTGGGACCACCCAGTTGCGACTGCAATGCAGTCGCTCGCCTTCGGCGACAGCAATGCAGTCGCTGGGCTATTGATACTAGACAACATCGGGCGGTCCCTACTTCCTATATTTGTGACCGTTGCGCGGTCCCTACTAATATTCATACTTACAAATGAGGTTTTTTCCCAATGATTTGAGGTGCCTCATTTTTGTGTAGTTGAAAATTATCCTATTCATTGTTAAACCAACCACAATTACACATCTTTCATTGCAAATCCAAGCATCGTATATAGGACGACCTTGTTTGAAAATTCTTAATATATACAACGACAACTCTATATATATATATATATAGAATGCCTATGTACATATATTTATACTTTAATTGAACCGTGTAATGATGTGTGTACTTTAATTTGTGAAGTTAAAGCATAATAACCAATAACAACTAGGGTGTATATGATGATTAGTTGTAGATAATAAAATTGGTTCAAAATGAATGACTCGCTCGATTACATTCAATATCTAATATTGAATAACTCAATCACTTGCTTTGTAACCATTAGTTACTTCATTTCACATTTAGTATTGAGGTTGTTGCTAAAAATCACAAACGAATCGAAATCCTTCGATTAAATTAAGAATTTTAAAGTATAAATACTAGTAGGGACTGCAAAGCGGTCACAACTAACCAAATTGTGACCGCCAAGCGGTCGCAATTGACCCACTTGTGATCGCCTGGCGGTCCCTACTAATATTCATAATTTAAAATTGTAATTTTATGATGATTTGGTGCCTCGTTGTTTGTTTACTTACTATTGATTGTTTGTGTCCGCCAACAGTCACAAAACTTCAAAAATTTGAAAATTTGACCAAAAATTTAGCCGAGATTAGGAGGAAAATTTTAATTTTGCAAAAAATTGAAAATTTCACCCTTCCCACTCTATATACTCACCACTATTTACATCTAATTTCAATAATCTCCAACTAACACCCAAAAAAAATTTGATCGCCTGGCGGTCCCTACTAATATTCGAGCGGTCCCTAATAATATTCGAGGGGTCCCTACTAATATTCATAGATACTATATGAATATTAGTAGGGACTTCTCAGAAGTCCCAATTGCTCCATCAATAGCGACCGCAAAGCGGTCCATATTGAATTTAGTGACTGCCAGTCGGTAACTGATTTTTCGTCGCTACTGTGCCTTAGTAGCGACCGAAAATCGGTCGCTGATGAGACGCGACCGCTCTCATCAGCGACCGGTCAATAGCGACCGCACTGCTATTGCTATTGACCTTCTGAGATCGGAAGAGGGTCAATACGGACCACCCTAGTGGTCCGTGTTGACCTGTTTTTCTTGTAGTGAATTCACTAGATTGGGAGTACAAGGGGTACTCCAATCCCGAAAATAGAAGGACATCAGTATAATCCAGCACTCATCATGCAACTAGAACCAAAAGTCCATAACCTCGCTAACTTGGTTTAAAATAGAACTAAAAATCTTTTTGTTCCTCACTTCCCATATTGCCCAGCACACATAGAACCAAAGATCAAACCATGCCTCATCCCCGTTGCGCTTCTTCCACAAACTTTCGCGTTGAATAAAGTGCATATTTGGGATATTAGGAAAGAAAATGCTCTAGTGAGAAAAAGGAAACGGTTCTCTCTTTCTTCTCTTTTTTTTTTTTGATTATCAAGTAAAATATATTTGAAAGGGGGTAGTATATATATGGCATAATCCCCAAAACTAGTTACAGATGCATGCGAAGTGTACCCAAAGACCAACAACAGAAAACACCTATAATAATTAAAACATTGGATGTACACTCCAATCACAAAAGGAATACAAGAAGTCTTTCATATTGACCTTAAACCCCCACCACAATCTAGCCTTTACATCCTATTGTGGTCATATTTCCGTGCATATGTTCCTTTGGTCACCCTCGCCAATATATACATTAATATATACTAGGAAACTTCTCCCGTGCGCAAGTTTAATATTAATATTAGTGCGATTTTTTATTTTTGTCCTTTATTTTGTTGTAACTTCAAGTTTTGCCCTTTTTTTTTACGGACTTTTTTTTTGCCCTCTAACTTATTTTTTTTGATTTAATTTTGCCCGGTGGGCTTCGTTGAGGGTTAGATCGAAGCCCAGTCAACGTGGCGACACATGTGGCGTACGGACGACGGCCACATGGCGCCACGTCAATAATTTTTTTTTTTATTTTTTATTGCTGAGAAATAGGTTAATTACCAGATTACCCCCGCCTAAAGTTTATTACCGTTTATAAAATCTCGGACATTTTTTGCACTGACAAATTAATTCTTACCTCACAACGTGGCCGATTCTTGCACACACACATAAATTCTTACCTCAGACAACTACCTGGCGAGAAGAAAACGAGGGAATAGGAAAAAAGGCGCCACCCAATTTCTCTGAAGAACCCTAATTTTCTTTTACAATTTCACTTGCAAAATCGTTTTTTTTTTTAAATTGGCTTGAAATTGGTGATGAATACACCGCGGCCGTCAGAAGATTTGCATAACCCGCCTCCAAAATATGGTAAGTATCTCGAATCGGTACACATGCAGAAATTTTTTGTTCAGATTACTGTTGAAAAACGTAAATTTTTGGAAGTGAGGTCACTGCATGTTGGTGTGGTCATTGCATGTTGGTGTGAAGTGTCTGAATGTGTTGTTGTTAGTTTGTGTGGTAGAGGAAGTAAAGTGAGTTAGCTTTTAAAGCTGTCGAGACAAAAAATGGTCCCCCCCCCCCCCCTGTTTAATTACTTTCCAAAATTGGATTTTTGTGATTTTGACTTTTTGTTATTAGTGGTTTTGGTTTAGGGTTTCACTGATACAGGAAGTAATAAGCTTTGGTGGTTTTGACTTTTGAAGAAGTGGTTTAGGGTTTGGCTTTGGCATTTCTGTAACTTGTTAGTGTCAAAAATTTCACATGAAAGCTAATTTTCATACAGATGAAAAAAAGAAGAAGCATAAAGAGCTATTCAAATAACTAATTGTGTTACATGCCACTGTGGTGATGATTTGAAAGTGTTTTTATTAATTAGACTGTAACTAACCCTAACTGTAATCTTCAATGTTGCAGCTGAAGATAGCACAGAAGTTACAGTTGTGCTACATCATAGTGGTGTCTATAGAGTCATGCCTACCAATGAATATGTTGGAGGGGTGGTAAGCAAGTGGGACTTTGTGAACTATCAAAAGGTGGATCATGCATTCCTGAAGGGTCTTTGCTCTGGTATTGGTATCATTGGGGAAGTAAGATTTTACATAATGTGTAGTGTTTGTTTTAGGCTTGTTACAAGTGATGAACAGTTGCAAACAATAAGTTGTGATTGCCTGGTGGGTAGCTGGGAGATTGAGTTTTTCACTGATACAATATTAGCTGATGATGGTATTGATCCTAATGATGAGATCAGAGAGGAAATGGACATTGGTGGAGACACAGTTAGAGGGGCAGAGAGGAGTGGTGAGGAAGAAGTCAGAACTACAGAAAGAGAGGAGGCAACCAGAGCTAAATAAAAAGCTTCTAAGAGGCCTGTTAAAGGAAAGGGCAAGATGGTGGATGAACAAGAGTATCCAACTGATGAAGATGTTGTTTCTAGCCCTAAGAGAACTAGGATAACTCATGAGCAGGACAATGCTCTTGAGAATGAAGCTGATTGTTTTTTTAATAAGGAGCAAGTTTTTTTCCCAACATTTGAGGTGGGTATGATCTTTTCAAACAAGAAGCTGGTGAAGTTGGCTATAAGGTCACATGCAGTTAGCGATAGGAGGAGTATTTATATCAAGAAAGTGATCCCGGTAGAATTCATGTGAGGTGTTGTGATGATGACTGCAAATGGAAGATCAATGTGATA
Organism: Linaria vulgaris; assembly: GCA_948329865.1. Classification (NCBI taxonomy): domain Eukaryota; kingdom Viridiplantae; phylum Streptophyta; class Magnoliopsida; order Lamiales; family Plantaginaceae; genus Linaria; species Linaria vulgaris. The sequence continues at coordinate 12,242,631 of OX415252.1, forward strand.
AAGGTGAAAAATGAATCAACTTTTGTGATCAGGAGCTACAATCCTCAACACACTTGTCATGAAAGGTTTAATGTTAAGAATATTAAGGCACCTTGGTTGGCTGAGAAATTCGTTCATCTATTTAAATCTGATCCAAACAGAAAGTGTGAGGGGTTTAGACTAGATGTTGTTAATACTTTGAATTGCAATATCACAAAGACTCAGGCTTATTATACTAAGAGGGCAGCTCTTGAGAAGCTAGAGGGTAATCTAGATAAACAATTTGGCATGCTATTTGATTATGCTGAGGAATTAAGGATGACAAACCCTGGGTCCATTGTTGCTGTTGGGACTGATGAAGTTCGGGGAGAAATAAGATTCAGGTGTATGTATGTGTGTTTCCATGCACTGAAGGTTGGCTGGAAGAGAGGTTGTAGACCTTTTATTGGAGTAGATGGATGTCATCTCCTAGGACCACATGGTGGAGTGCTACTTACTGCTGTGGGAATTGATGCAGCCAATTCAACATATCCAATAGCATTTGTTGTTGTTGCTATTGAGAACTACAAGAACTGGGAGTGGTTCTTAAGTGTTCTGAGAGTGGATTCCTAACAAGTTGTAATTGTATTTGCTTCTATTAGAACACACTTAGTAACATGTTTTCTGAAATAGGACCCTAGAGTTGATCTGAATCAAGACATGGAGAACATTGAGGTTGGTACTCAAAGCACTGTGGCTGATAATGATGTGGATGATAATGGTGTTAACATTAAAGGAAAGAACAAGATATTGCAATCTGGATTGGGTATCATTGCCTCACAGGTAAGTTATTAGTCAGCAGTTTTGAATATTATCAGTTACTTCAAATGATAAAAGATTACATCTTTCAATGATCTTATAGGAAGCACGAAGTTCTGTTGTGGATCAAAGTTTTGCCCCTGATCCAGTACCCATTCATGGTTTAGTTAACCATTACTACAAGCTAGCAGCCAATATTCCCGTTCCAAACATCAGCTCTCAAATTAGTCAGAGCCTTTCTGGACCTTCTCCATATGTGATGCCATCACAGCCACTCTCAAGTGGGGTGACCATCAGAGGCCCTGCTCCTATGGTTTCAACACAAGGAAGTCAATCATACATTCCACCACCTGTCACTGTGAACAATTAGATTGCTGCACCAACCTTCATTGTTGGTGGTAAAAAATATGTGAAATTGTCAAACATTGCCACTGTTGTCAATAACATCAACAAAAATGGGAAAAAGGTGAGAAGGTCAAGGGAAAAGTGGCAAACAAGGGAAATGGCAAAGGGGCAGGCAAGGGCCACAGTTGATTTCAGCTTTGCTAGCAACATTGAACTTGTTTGGGATTTTTTCTTATAATTCTGTTATGGATTGTAGAAAATGAACCAAACAGGTCTCTTATTTTGGTTAGCTCTCTTGTTTTGATTACAATCATGGAGAAATGTCAACATGTTTGGCATTTATTTTGTGTATACCGTTAGGCATTTGAAGGTTATGTATACATCCTTCTTGAACAATTTGTGTTTGCCTACCAGATGGCATTTGGCATGTATTTTGGTTAAGTATTAGCAGCAGCATTTCCCAGTTGATGCTCTTATTTTTGTGTTATAATGTTTGTTGTGATTGGTTCATGTTTGGTAACAGAGCAGCAGTATATTCATAAAACTCCATCAACAGTAGAAGTAGATTCATAAAACACCTCAATACATTAATAAAACAGCAGTAGCAACAATAGCTTCAATAGTTATTACATCCCAAGTTCAAAATGATGATAACACAAATCAGTAGCAGTAGCAATAACTTCAATAACAGTAGATTCAGTAATTGGCCTCTAATCCAACTCCACCACTTCAATATCAGTAGCTTCACCAGTTGGTTCCGCATCAAACTCAGGCAGAACAGCACCGTTCACGTCTTTAAACAACTTGAATATAAAATATGCATTCTCAAGGCCGTAGAGGCAGAAGTAGCGACCAGAGTCAGTTTCCTATCAATATCAAACTTGCAGTTAGTAACTGATACATGAAAATTTATATAAATAAAACTCTATAAACTAGTAAGGATAAAATAAGAGACATACCCCGATAGGATCATAGTTGTCAAAAAGAACAACCTCATAAGTATTTCCAAGGAAGTATATATTAGGCCTTTCCATAAATTCCATAAATTTGAAATACTTGTCAAAGAAAATTTTCAAGATTTTTTTAATCCTTGAAGGAGGAAAGGGATCAGGATCCCTAATACCCCTCTCCATTTCTGCCTGGAGGAACTTCATTCCTCGGTTCAGGATATGAGGGCTACTTATACCATGCCTTTCACCATACGTACAAATAATATCAAGTAGCTTCAACTCAACAAAGTCATTAGTGCATGGATCCCTAAATAAGTGCTTAAGCCTTACATCAGCCATGTTGTCCATTTCTCTAGAAAAAATTGAAAGCTTACTATCAATATATGAAAACAGATAATAACAAACATCATTAACACAAAGAAAATAACTTCATTAACATAAATTCATTACATTCACCAACATTAACTGAAATTAACACCACTAACTAATCAAATCATCCAACATGTTACATTCATCTACAACTATTTTTTTGAATAAAAGAGTACAAAAAAAATACAAATAACAATGACCATCATGATCACTATAGACCTAGCAATACAACAGCAAGCTAGAGCAGTCTTTGTGACATTCACATTAGATAGCACTTCATTAAATCCATAACCATGAGGGGTACCCACAACGCCAAGAACATTAGATGTAGCAGACACACCACAACTAGATTATGTTTTATCTTGTTCATGATTTCCAGAAAAGCCTTCTTGCAAGTGTGTTCTCTTTTTCAAAGACGGTGGAGAATTCATTGTAGGGGGATACATGAAAGCCCGTAGACGAGCATTTTTTCCAAATAGATTTCATCAGCCCAAATAAAATAATTTGGGTGACGCACCCTAGTTGGACACACGTAATAGTATTCACCTGGACGAGTCGAAGTTAACCCAGCCATATCATATATCATTAAACCCCGACCACATACACAAGGAAATTGATACACCATCTACAATAAAATCAAAACATAGATATATCAAATTTCACATTATCAAATTTCTAGTACCATTATAGATTTAGCCATAAACAATAATCAAAAGATACATAGTACAATTACAGAATTTAACACTAAAAACTAATCAATTTTACTAAGCACACACAAAGTACCCTAATTTTACAGATTAACAATCAATTTCTTCCTATTGCAAACAGTTAAGCAATTGAGCACTGGTAGTACTTGGTTTTGGTATTTAGATCGAATTATACATCAACAAACATAAAATTGGTCAAAATGCAAATTAAAAATCAAATCTTAGGGTTTTAGCATTTACCTCGAATTGAAGAAATGCAACCAAACTACTTTGTCGACACCCGCTGTTCGATCAAAATTTAATAAAAGAAATCAGTTTAAATCGATAATTACCTTTAATCCGGGAAAACAAACCATAAACCCTAAGAATCGGGAATGTAATTACAAACGGAAAAAAAACCCTAAACCCTAATGTAATTACAACTAATGTAATTACAACACAAAACATTGAGAAATTGTTTACCTGAAATTTCCACAACTTTGGGGCGAAATCGCGAATGGATTAATGTTAGAATCTCTGATTTATGAGTGAGAGAGCGAAGGTCGATTTAGGGCGAGAATAGTCAACGGTTCTAATGTCCGAGATTTTATAAACGGTAAGAAAATTTAGGCGGGGGTAATCTGGTAATTAACCTATTTCACAGCAATAAAAAAATTTATTGACGTGGCGCCACGTGGCCGTCGTTCGTATGCCACGTGTGTCGCCACGTCGACTGGGCTTCGATCCAGCCCCCAACGAAGCCCACCGAGCAAAATTAAATCAAAAAAAATAAGTTAGAGGGCAAAAAAAAGCCCGTAAAAAAAGGGCAATCTTGAAGTTACTACAAAAATAAAGGGCAAAAATCAAAAATCGCCCTTAATATTAACATTAATGAACTTATCTATTATTAATTGTATTTGTGATTAATGCACCAAAACCTTGCCACAATAGTTGTAATTAATATAAGTGCTATGTAACATAAATACAGATTAAATTTTATTAAATAAGAGAAATAACATGGGAGATATTGGAAAGTTGAGGTATTATATTTTTTTTGATCGTTAAAGCAGAATTTTATTTCGACAAGGTACAATAAGTACCAGAAAAAAAGATTACAAGTTCAAAAGAAAATGAGTACCAAACAACCAAATCAAAAATTGACCGAGTTACACGATAAATAAAGGGAATCTAAACCAATCTTCAAACGAATAAAGAACTCCTGCTCCTTTTCCCGAAGCCACTTCCAGCATTTAATCTTACCATTATCCAGTTTCTTCTCGAGATTAAGACGAACATAACTAAAATGTATACGGTTCCTGACACACCAAATGGACCATATAATAAAAAACCAAATGCAACTAATGACAGATATAAGCATATGTGCTTTTCATTACAAATCAATAATTTTGATATCAATATCAATATCAATATTAGGAATAATGACATGCGATTTACACTGCTAGTGTGTGCGATTTAGACATAGTGCGTGCGATTTTCACATTGGAGCTAGGGTTTTACTTGCTTCTCCATTTTCGTGATGGAGAGGAGAAATAAGATGGGGTCACAAGCGAAGATGTGCATAACTCGGTCGACTATTAGAAGTTTTCCCTAATTGGGACAATTATGGGGACTTAATTTGCCATTTGAGGCAATTAAGAGATACATCAACAGTAGATGAACAATTCAACCGCATACACATGTAGCACATCAAGGTGTACTTGTCATTCAGTTTGAGTCAGAGGAGGAAGTGATGGAGATATATAGATGGGGGCCCTGGATGGTGAAGGGATAGACCGAATCGATGTTTTAATGCAATAGATGTGGCCACAATGCTAGAACTTACCAAGTTATGGACCTGCATGGGTTGAACTGAAAAAAGACAGAGAAAGTAGTGTAAAAGGTAACATAGAGAGTACTAAAGCAACACAGGAGGCAGAAGACAAAGGGAGAGTAAATCCAAATTCAATAAAAGTTTGACAATATCTCGTGTATATATAAATTGGTCGGTTACAAATGCGTTATAACGAGTATACTGTTAACTAGGCTTACTCTAGCTATACTAGTCTCGAATAGGCCTGGTCCGGAACACCTCGAATTGACGTTAGATGCAAGGTAAGATGTCGGGGATATATTGGGGATGACGTCGAGGATTATGTCAGGGATGACATCAAATCTTCTATGTCGGGAATGATCGCCTAGATATATCGAAGGTGATGCAAGTGATATATATCGGAGATATATATCGGGTATGATGTCAAGTACTATGTCGGGGAAAGCTTGATATAGTTGTATAATATATGCGGATGATTAAAGCTTACCTTGATTACCGAAAAGCAGGTATTTATAGGCCTCATGATGCAGGGACCACTCACGTGATAGACACGTGAGCTATACCATATCGGAGATCATATTCGATACATATGTCGGGGATGAGTGAAAACTTGGGCTTGGCCCATGGCAGACCCAATGCGGGAAATACCCATATCACGTAGTCCCCCAAATTTGGGAATTATTTTCTAAAGATAGTAATTTGAATGTGTTTGATGAGAATGTGGAGTAAGAATTTTTTTTTTTTGAACAAAGAGTAAGAATTTAGATGCGTATAATGAAGTGGTGGGTGATTTCGATGAATAAGGAATGGGTGGTAATAATACTTATATAGGAGCAGACCCAATCCAGCTACGAAATTAGCTAGCGATTTCTTGCTTGCCATGTCACGCGGATTGCTAACTTGTCAACGAAGAAGCACAAATGTGGTGCGGATCGGTGACGTGGTCATTTACTAGCGTATAAGACTCAGCAATGTAGTCCAGTCAGCATTTAGCTAGCAAAATTTCTGAAGCAAAATCCAGCTAGCACCTTTGATCCAACAATCTCGACTACAAGAGGTATGTTTTGCATACATTTTATTTGTTAGCAGCATTGTTTTGTTAATTTGTGAGTTAATAGGTTAATTGACGTACTTTATAGTAAAATTCGGTGGTGTTTGTTGTTATATTTGTAGATTGAAAATGTACAACAACGCAAATCGGAGTTGGATGTATGATAGGATTAGTGATGGAAATATAAACAGTACATTTTTATGGGGTGTTGAAGGTTTTCTCCAGTATGTATTCGATCAACCTAGTCTTGTTGATCGGGGAAAGCTCGATATAGTTGTATAATATATGCGGATGATTAAAGCTTACCTTGATTACCGATAATCATGTATTTATAGGCCTCAGGATGCGGGGACCACTCACGTGATAGACACGTGAGCTATACCATATCGGAAATCATATTCGATACATATGTCGTGGATGATCCCCGACATAAGTGAAAACCTGGGCTTGGCCCATGGCAGGCCTAATGCGGGAAATACCCATATCACGCAGTCCCCCAAATTGGGAATTATTATCTAAATATAGTAATTTGCAAATCAATCCTGAGTTTTGGATTACCAGTACCTCTCGTCCCGCCAGTTAAAATGACGAAAATCAAATGCGGGAATTGTACTTTGTGGTTTGATGAAATCTTGGACCACCAGTGCAATTTAATGCCTATCTGTAGGCTCTCCCTATAAATAGTAGTGCCTTTGGAGAGATACAAGAGTTTATTTGTCTTCTAGCGCATCGATCTTTTCCTCATGTTAGTATGTCGGGGATACCCAACATATATTTCGATATGCATTTCAATATATTTTTTTTGATATCGCATTCGATGTGAGCTTGTTTTAAACCATAGTTTATTTAACTCACATTTTTGTAGGTTATATAATCTTATGCATACTTGCATTCTTAATTCTTTGAAAGATATGTCTGGAATGCGTGCACTTATCGTGATCGGGAGGTTGCTGCCACTACAGGAGGAAAGAAGATGTTTCATCCATTGTGGTTTGAACCCAGTTGTTTGTTGAAAACAGTCATGTCATTACCGCAACATCCGTGCCTGGCAGTGTTAGCTCCCTTATTGCAGCGAATAGCCTTGCGGCCACCGAAACTGTTGGTGAGAGAATTCTCAATAGGGTAGGAGACGTGGCTGGAGCTGATGCTTTGTTGAGAGCAGTCTCTATGGAAAAAAAATATGTCAGGCCCTCAGAGGTATTACTCACTTTGGGGGACCGTGCTGAGGCTTGTTCCCCCTTTGCTGGTGGTTTCGCACAAACCGCTGCCCCTATTGGTTGTTCTACTCATAATGATCAGAAATTTACGAAAGTCGCGGAAGTCTCTACGTCTTCTTTGTCTAGTGATCAATTGGTCCCTGGTGGTACAATGAGAGTCCCTATACCGGTGGACGAGGATACCGCCGATCCGGTCAACGTTGCTGATAAGGGAAATGGTCCTTCTGTATGTGCTGCGGAGAAAGGCAATGGTCCAGCTACGAACAATGTCTTGGGGGGTCCTCTCCCAAGTTTTTGTTGGTATTCCCGTCCGGAGGCCCTCTGTCTCAATTCGTCCTCAACCTGCATCAGCTGGTCGTAAGAGGACTCATGATGAAAGCTTTAAAATGATTAAAATTAAACTAATACTTATGCATTAAAGTGCATTGCTACATTTAATACTTATATATACACACACTCACTGGTATTACCTTAAAGTGCATTGATACATTTAATACTTATACAAACACACACTCACTATTTTGCCTAAAAATCGTAAATTGGATTGTTATCGTGATAGATATCATTTCGGACAAAATTGTAAATATGGATTGTTTGAGGAATAAAACCACAACCACAACCTTATCCATCAGCACAAGTATGCATCACCGAATCCTTAATGTTTCTTTTATTTCAGAATACAAAACTTAAATTTAATTTAATAACATGCTTTTTGGTTAATGATGTTTCTATTTTACCTTCAACTTCAGCTTTAAATGTTTGTAAAAGAAAGTTATATGATTCAGATTCATATAAAAGGTGATCTCATTGTTTTCTTCCCATCCATAGACTAGATATATAATTTTGATATCAATACCTATGAGAACTCTGTTGACTACAGAAAGAACAAATTACTTTCTTTCCCTTTGAGATTTTACTTCACATATGGTAGGGCTCAGCATTTCTGTTACATTATGTGGTATTTGAAAAGTCGTTGCACAAACGGTATTCTCATTGAAATTCAATCGGTTTTTATTTATAAAGAGTACAAAAAAAATACAAATAATAATGACCATCATGATCACTATAGACCTAGCAATACAACAGCAAGCTAGAGCAGTCTTTGTGACATTCACATTAGATAGCACTTCATTAAATCCATAACCATGAGGGGTACCCACAACGCCAAGAACATTAGATGTAGCAGACACACCACAACTAGATTATGTTTTATCTTGTTCATGATTTCCAGAAAAGCCTTCTTGCAAGTGTGTTCTCTTTTTCAAAGACGGTGGAGAATTCATTGTAGGGGGATACATGAAAGCCCGTAGACGAGCATTTTTTCCAAATAGATTTCATCAGCCCAAATAAAATAATTTGGGTGACGCACCCTAGTTGGACACACGTAATAGTATTCACCTGGACGAGTCGAAGTTCACCCAGCCATATCATATATCATTAAACCCCGACCACATACACAAGGAAATTGATACACCATCTACAATAAAATCAAAACATAGATATATCAAATTTCACATTATCAAATTTCTAGTACCATTATAGATTTAGGCATAAACAATAATCAAAAGATACATAGTACAATTACAGAATTTAACACTAAAAACTAATCAATTTTACTAAGCACACACAAAGTACCCTAATTTTACAGATTAACAATCAATTTCTTCCTATTGCAAACAGTTAAGCAATTGAGCACTGGTAGTACTTGGTTTTGGTATTTAGATCGAATTATACATCAACAAACATAAAATTGGTCAAAATGCAAATTAAAAATCAAATCTTAGGGTTTTAGCATTTACCTCGAATTGAAGAAATGCAACCAAACTACTTTGTCGACACCCGCTGTTCGATCAAAATTTAATAAAAGAAATCAGTTTAAATCGATAATTACCTTTAATCCGGGAAAACAAACCATAAACCCTAAGAATCGGGAATGTAATTACAAACGGAAAAAAAACCCTAAACCCTAATGTAATTACAACTAATGTAATTACAACACAAAACATTGAGAAATTGTTTACCTGAAATTTCCACAACTTTGGGGCGAAATCGCGAATGGATTAATGTTAGAATCTCTGATTTGTGAGTGAGAGAGCGAAGGTCGATTTAGGGCGAGAATAGTCAACGGTTCTAATGTCCGAGATTTTATAAACGGTAATAAAATTTAGGCGGGGGTAATCTGGTAATTAACCTATTTCACAGCAATAAAAAAATTTATTGACGTGGCGCCACATGGCCGTCGTTCGTATGCCACGTGTGTCGCCACGTCGACTGGGCTTCGATCCAGCCCCCAACGAAGCCCACCGAGCAAAATTAAATCAAAAAAAATAAGTTAGAGGGCAAAAAAAAGCCCGTAAAAAAAGGGCAATCTTGAAGTTACTACAAAAATAAAGGGCAAAAATCAAATATCGCCCTTAATATTAACATTAATGAACTTATCTATTATTAATTGTATTTGTGATTAATGCACCAAAACCTTGCCACAATAGTTGTAATTAATATAAGTGCTATGTAACATAAATACAGATTAAATTTTATTAAATAAGAGAAATAACATGGGAGATATTGGAAAGTTGAGGAATTATATTTTTTTTGATCGTTAAAGCAGAATTTTATTTCGACAAGGTACAATAAGTACCAGAAAAAAAGATTACAAGTTCAAAAGAAAATGAGTACCAAACAACCAAATCAAAAATTGACCGAGTTACACGATAAATAAAGGGAATCTAAACCAATCTTCAAACGAATAAAGAACTCCTGCTCCTTTTCCCGAAGCCACTTCCAGCATTTAATCTTACCATTATCCAGTTTCTTCTCGAGATTAAGACGAACATAACTAAAATGTATACGGTTCCTGACACACCAAATGGACCATATAATAAAAAACCAAATGCAACTAATGCCAGATATAAGCATATGTGCTTTTCATTACAAATCAATAATTTTGATATCAATATCAATATCAATATTAGGAATAATGACATGCGATTTACACTGCTAGTGTGTGCGATTTAGACATAGTGCGTGCGATTTTCACATTGGAGCTAGGGTTTTACTTGCTTCTCCATTTTCGTGATGGAGAGGAGAAATAAGATGGGGTCACAAGCGAAGATGTGCATAACTCGGTCGACTATTAGAAGTTTTCCCTAATTGGGACAATTATGGGGACTTAATTTGCCATTTGAGGCAATTAAGAGATACATCAACAGTAGATGAACAATTCAACCGCATACACATGTAGCACATCAAGGTGTACTTGTCATTCAGTTTGAGTCAGAGGAGGAAGTGATGGAGATATATAGATGGGGGCCCTGGATGGTGAAGGGATAGACCGAATCGATGTTTTAATGCAATAGATGTGGCCACAATGCTAGAACTTACCAAGTTATGGACCTGCATGGGTTGAACTGAAAAAAGACAGAGAAAGTAGTGTAAAAGGTAACATAGAGAGTACTAAAGCAACACAGGAGGCAGAAGACAAAGGGAGAGTAAATCCAAATTCAATAAAAGTTTGACAATATCTCGTGTATATATAAATTGGTCGGTTACAAATGCGTTATAACGAGTATACTGTTAACTAGGCTTACTCTAGCTATACTAGTCTCGAATAGGCCTGGTCCGGAACACCTCGAATTGACGTTAGATGCAAGGTAAGATGTCGGGGATATATTGGGGATGACGTCGAGGATTATGTCAGGGATGACATCAAATCTTCTATGTCGGGAATGATCGCCTAGATATATCGAAGGTGATGCAAGTGATATATATCGGAGATATATATCGGGTATGATGTCAAGTACTATGTCGGGGAAAGCTTGATATAGTTGTATAATATATGCGGATGATTAAAGCTTACCTTGATTACCGAAAAGCAGGTATTTATAGGCCTCATGATGAAGGGACCACTCACGTGATAGACACGTGAGCTATACCATATCGGAGATCATATTGGATACATATGTCGGGGATGAGTGAAAACTTGGGCTTGGCCCATGGCAGGCCCAATGCGGGAAATACCCATATCACGCAGTCCCCCAAATTTGGGAATTATTTTCTAAAGATAGTAATTTGCAAATCAATCCTGAGTTTTGGATTACCAGTACCTCTCGTCCCGCCAGTTCAAATGACGAAAATCAAATGCGGGAATTGTACTTTGTGGTTTGATGAAATCTTGATGGACCCCCAGTGCAATTTAATGCATATCGTAGGCTCTCCCTATAAATAGTAGTGCCTTTGGAGAGATACAAGAGTTTGTTTGTCTTCTAGCGCATCGATCTTTTCCTCATGTTAGTATGTCGGGGATACCTAACATATATTTCGATATGCATTTCAGTATATTTTTTTCGATATCGCATTCGGTGTGAGCTTGTTTTTAACCCTAGTTTATTTAACTCACATTTTTGTAGGTTATATAATCTTATGCATACCTGCGTTCTTAATTCTTTGAAAGATATGTCTGGAATGCGTGCGCTTATGAAGTGAATTAAGGACGTCGTGATCGGGAGGTTGCTGCCACTTCCCTGGGAGGAAAGCAGACGTTTCATCCATTGTGGTTTGAACCCATTTGTTGGTTGAAAACAGTCATGTCATTACCGCAGCATCAGTGCCATGCAGTGTTAGCTCCCTTATTGCAGCGAATATCCTTGCGGCCACCGAAACTCTTGGTGAGAGAATTCTCAATAGGGTAGGAGACGTGGCTGGAGCTAATGCTTTGTTGAGAGCAGTCTCTATGGGAACAAAATATGTCAGGCCCTCAGAGGTATTACCCACTTTGGGGGACCGTGTTGAGGCTTGGTCCCCCTTTGCTGGTGGTTTCGCACAAACCGCTACCCCTATTGGTTGTTCTACTCATAATGATCAGAAATTTACGAAAGTCGCGGAGGACTCTACGTCTGCTTTGTCTGGTGATAAATTGGTCCCGGGTGATACAATGAGAGTCCATATACCGGTGGGCGAGGATACCGCCGATCCGGTCAACGTTGTTGATAAGGGGAAGGGTCTTGCTGTATGTGCTATGGAGAAAGGCAAGGGTCCAGCTACGAACAATGTCTTGGGGGTCCTCTCCCAAGTTTTTGTTGGTATTCCCGTCCGGAGGCCCTCTGTCTCAATTCGTCCTCAACCTGCATCAGCTGGTCGAAAGAGGACTCATGATGAAAGCTTTGAAATGATTAAAATGCAACTAATACTTATGCATTAAAGTGCATTGCTACATTTAATACTTATATATACACACACTCATTGGTATTACCTTAAAGTGCATTGCTACATTTAATACTTATACAGACACACACTCACCGTTTTGCCTAAAAATCGTAAATTGGATTGTTATCGTGATAGATATCATTTCGGACAAAATTGTAAATATGGATTGTTTGAGGAATAAAACCACAACCACAACCTCCTCCACCAGCACAAGTATGCATCACCGAATCCTTAATGTTTCTTTTATTTCAGAATACAAAACTTAAATTTAATTTAATGACATGTTTTTTGGTTAATGATGTTTCTATTTTACCTTTAACTTCAGCTTTAAATGTTTGTAAAAGAAAGTTATATGATTCAGATTCATATAAAAGGTGATCTCATTGTTTTCTTCCCATCCATAGACTAGATATACAATTTTGATATCAATACCTATGAGAACTCTGTTGACTACAGAAAGAACAAATTACTTTCTTTGCCTTTGAGATTTTGTTTCACATATGGTAGTGCTCAGCATTTCTGTTACATTATGTGGTATTTGAAAAGTCGTTGCACAAACGGTATTCTCATTGAAATTCAATCGGTTCTTATTTATTTAGAAAAATGTTGTTTAATGAATACCTATTGACCGTTAATTGTTTGCCTCAAAGACAGAATAACGAATGATTGATTTTTTTTTTATTACCGCTACTCACTTGACAATTGGCCTTTAAGAGAACATAAAAAGTAGGCAAAGGGCGTTTAGTTATCCAACGACTTAACCGTCAAGAGAGTTGATGCGCGCTTGATAAAATAATTATGAAAAAATATTTACTCTTTTTACCAGCAATGACGACTTAATGGTTAAGTCGATGATACGCCATATTTCTTTAAAAAAATTATATATCATACAATAAAGCAAATATGTGGTTACATTAGTGTTTTTTTTTTAATAATGGTTAAGAAAATAACCTTTAGTAAACATACAGTAACTACTATCATTACAAGAAAACTTCACAATTGGAACCATTAATTAGGTTCCAATTGCCCCTTTTTTGGTTCCCGTAAACCAAATGGGAACCAAACATGGGCACTGAAGGATTCATTTCCGTTACTCCCGTAGCGATTACCTTGGGAACGAACTAAATGGTTTCCCTTGCTAATAGGAACGAAAGCCATTGGTTTCCGTTACACCTGGGAACCAAATGTTTTGTTCCCATGGAGCAAACCAATATTTGGTTCCCATTGCTTTAGGACTGGAACCCCGAATTTGGACATAAGAAACACATTGTTCCCCCAACGGGAACCAACTGCTCCAAAGTAAGGGAACTAAACTTTCGTTCCTATTGCTTAATTCAAAATTTAAAAAACAATTGGCGGAAATTTTGAATTTTGTTAAAAAAACAGGGGGGAAATTTGATTTATTTTCAAAACAGTACCATTTTCGAATTTTTCATATTGGCGCCATTTTGGTTTTGAAAATTTTCATAAATTTGATTTTTTAATATTGTTGTTGTTGTATAATCTGAAATTATCATTTTCATGTTAATAATCTTAATTTTATTTTATGTTATTAACATTGTTGTATACTGAAGACGTTTATCTTCCAAGTGCGAGTAAGTGTCAATTACCGCTTCACAAGCGGGTGGAGGGATGGGAACTTAGATCCAAGAAATGCAAGGTTGAAGACTGGGTTGACAAGGTATGTTAATACTCTCTAAGTTAAATGAATTGGCACATTTCTTTCATTTTTCGTTAGATTATCGCATGCATAGTGTGAAGTGCGCGAGGCTGACAAGAAATTTCGATCCGTAACTTTCCATTTAAACTTTAATATTTAAGTGAATCTTTTATACAAGATACAAACAGGAGGATTAGATGTCTTTGTTGTTGAGGACCATTGCCTAGATGTTCCGTAATTTGGACTTTACAAATCTGTATGTATGTTATTATTTGTGTTTAACTACTTCCTTTTTAATTTGGGTTCTATGGCACTTAATATGAGAAAAAGAAACAATATGCTGTAATCTTTCTAACCATAAGGACATCATGTTGCAGTCTTATTATCATCGGGAGGTCGGCAAGAAATTACGAGCCTTAAATGAGGAGGTTCTCTTCATTTTATGTGGCGTAGTTTACTTATGAGCTAGCTTAGAGCCCCGAAATTGATCAGAAGTGTTTCTAAATTGAGCTTTAATGTTTGGATGTGAATGCATACAGCTTATGGTTTGCCTTAATATTGTTTTTTTTTAATATTAGATAATATAAAGACTTAAAACCTGAAATAGATGGCCGGTTAGGACATAGTATATATGCAATCAAAGATGATAATGATTTCATGACGAATGGATGTTCACCAGACGCATAATCATTATTTACACAACTAACTGAAACACCATTTACTCAAACTTGTAGGAAAAAAAGAAGATAGGTTTATTTACTTGTATAATTTAATTGTTTTTTCAAAATTAATAAATCAAAGAATGAAATTGTACAAATCCCGTATTCTGATACTGGAGGGACGGAGATAGAGAAATTAAATGACCCAATAGAGGACGAGAATTGGTCTACGACACTTTAGCTGACAAGTTTTTTTTTGTTAAGTAAGTAATATTATAGTGAAAGCACAAGTGGCGGTTACGAGATCCGTTCCTTCTGCTAGTGGCGGTTACGAGATCCCCCATAAAAATAAGAATTACTTATTGAAATGAATACGACTTAAAGGACTGATATGATGGTACAATTTTGTAAGGGAAAATTTCAAAAATTGTCATATAATGATGTTGTATCTCACTTTTAATCCCTTAATGATTTATATGTTTTTATCTATTGATAACTTATGTATTTTTTAGATTTGTTTAAAATTGTATAAAAACATTATAAAACAAATCGACATTGTACATACGTATGTTCCTACAGTGTGGAAACTAATATTTTTGGACCTAATGATAGAAAATATGCATAGAGTTTAACTTGAACAACAAAGTTCATTATTTATCAAATAAATACAATAAAGATCATGTTGAGTTATCATTATTAGTTCGGATAAACGAATTAATTCATTATAGTCGGGGGTTTTCTTTTGCTATTTTTATAAATTTGTTTTGATCGTGCAAAAGAACAATTTATTAACATAAGCGAGTACAGGGGTACCCAAGCCCTTACAAAATAAGCAAATTTCAACCTAAAAATGGCATCCTTTAAGGAATTGAAAAGGATGTGCCAATCATAAGTAGATTAAGGAAGGTCGAATTATCAAAAATGCCCGCTAACTTTTGCCTTTAATCCTAAATGCCCGTTATTTCCAAACCTGCTGAAAATGCCCGTTAAGTTTTAAATTTTCAAACAAAAATGCCCGATTTTAAAAATTCGGACATTTTATCCGACGTGGCATCCGAATCAAAGAGACGCACTGCTGAATCAAAAAGTCGCGTTTTAAAATTCGAGCATTTTTGGTAGAATTTTAAAAGATATAGGGCATTTTTAGCATTATTTTTGAGACAAAATAAGTTTTTTTGTGCTTATTTTTTATTTCGGGCATTTTTAGTAGAAATTTTAGAAGATACGGGACATTTTTAGCATGTTGGGAAGCAACGGGCATTTTTTGATAATTCGTCCATTAAGGAAACTATCCAAATTGGCCTTAAACCAAGGACATGTTTTCATCTTGATTCCTTTCACCACGCTATCAACTGAGCTCTCCTCGTACGAGAATTCTTTTCTGTTTCTAGCTGCTCATATTGCCCAAATGTTTTGAATCATGAAAACTCTTCAATCCTGGTTAAGCATTGTCGTCAGACACAACCCTTCAAACTGTAGTAAGGAGGTTTTTGCTAGTGAAGATAACACATGAGGTAATTTTGTAAATTAAGCATACATAATGATAGTTTTACAATTTAATCACATGGATACACCGGTAGATTAATTCTTTTTTGTTGGGAGGGGGGGGGGGGACCGCGTATAGATTTGCCACTGCATATATTAATATATATTTTGTGAATATGACAAAATTATAATCAATCTCTCAAATATATGTTTAATTAAAGGTTATGCAGTTTACCATTTTGCCACGTTATTACTAATTATTACAATTGAAACCTTATCGCCATCCAGAAGGTACATTCGCATTCAATTTCAATAAACTTGGACGATATTTAATGACAATGTGTTTTATGTGGAGAAATGAAACTTTGTGACATATTTTTTGAATGTCACATTATGTTTCGGATTTGGTTGTCTTGTTATAAATGGATTAAGGTCGATCAAATCAACTGCCCTAAACATTTCGAATAACACGGTATCCTTTTTCCTAGTACTAGAGAGAATAACTAATGTATATAATTATGGTCTTGTATAATTTGACAAATTTGAAGGATAGAACCTGAACTATGTTCCGGGCAGGAGTATTGTCGTGGAAAATATTGTTGACATAATTCAGGTGAGAACCTAATCTTGGCTTAAAGGTAATGAACAAAACATTAAATTTTCTTTTACGAGTGGCTTACACAACCTTTGTATTGTCGTAGTAAGATTTAAATGGTGGGGGTGGGGGGGCAGATGATTGGGTTGTGATGGGTTTGGAGCGGCTTACCCTATGTATTCTTTCACATTTAAATAATTACTTTTTCCGGAGCAAAAAAAATTAAAAAGAAGTTTGTTGACTATACTATAAATTTAAATAATTTGTTGCCGCGTCCAGAACTGGAAAGTTGTTAATACAATTCCGGAGTAGTAGTTTTTGATGTCATCAATACTATTTCGAAATGTTTAGTTGTTATTGAAAATTGAAATAGTTGCAATTTGGACAAATTTAAGAAATATAATTGATGTAAAATTGTAATTCACCCATGGATTTTCAAGAAAGAGCCCACATTGAAAGATAAATTTTGACATATAAGGAGTAAACACATTTACTAAAATTGTTCGTTAATTCATATGCAACTTCTACTATTAAAGTAAATATCCAAATCTATTACTCTTCACTTTGTTTCTCTCTCTTCTAAACAAACAGCCTCCCCCCACCTTTACCCTATTCTCACCTGCCTCCAACTCCATTTTTCCTCGATATTTCCGAAAACCTGAAGAAACAATGGCAGGCAAACACAACAATGTATGAAATTTTCTCAATCAAATGAGTGTATATATTTTGCAAATTGATTAGTACATTTTTGTGATTTTTTTAAAGATAAATAAAATTTCACCTTATATTTTGTAGATGCTTGAAGAAATGGCGTACACAGTCCACCCATCACAACTAGAACCTCAACCTCCTCCACCAGCACATGTATATGCTTCATTAAATTATTTATGTTTCTTTTATTTTTGAATAAAAAACATAAAATTTAAACCAATGACATGTTTTTTGGTTCTGATGTTTCTATTTTACCTTCAAATTTGGCTTAAAATGTTTGTGAAAAAAACATATGTTACTGATTGATAAGAAAAGAGATCGCGTTGTTTTCTTTCCATCAATAGATTATATCGGCAATTTTGAAATTCAATATCTTGGGAACTTTGTTGAGTACAAAAAGAACAAACTAGCTTCTTTTTCTTTGAGACTTTGTTTCAATTGTGGTATGGCTCAAAGAATTTTGGTTACGTTCCAAGGATTTGAAAATTCATTGTACAAACGGCACATTCTCATTGAAAAACAATCAACCTTTACTTTATTTTAACATTTCGTGTAGCACTTACTTTGACCGTTAATTAGTTGTCTCGGAGAAGAAGAACTAACAATGTTTGGTTTGTTTTATATAACCGCTAATTGTTGGTCGTTAACAGAACATAAAAAGCAAGCAAAAAACGTTTAGTTATCTAAAGACTTAACCGTCCACTACAAGAATGTTGGTATATAGCTTGGTCAAAATCTGTAGCAAAACTCGATATTCGCTAGCTGATTACAAAATCAGCTACCAAAAAATAAGTTGCCACGTTTCCCAGCAATAGGTATCGAAGCTAACAATCAGCGAGCGAATAAGTTGCTACAATCCTTGTAAGCGAATTAGCTAGCAAAATTTGCGTAGCAGACCTCCTGACACGTCGGCTAGCGAAAGGCGAGAATAGCTACGAAAAAATTGCTAGCCAATGTACACGGGTAAAACAAATTAGTTCTCAGAAGTTATGCCACGCGGAAGTTTGCTAGCGAAATTACGCTCGCCAGTTATCCTACGTGTAAATTTGCTAGCGAATTTTCACTAGAGATATTTAGGCAACGTATTGTTCCGTATAGTATTTATACAAATCCAGCTAGCGAAATTTTGCTTGCTAACTATGTAGACATACCAATTTTTTGAAAAATTATACGAATATAACGCGGAAAAATAAAAAAAATTACACGTATCAGCTAGCGAAATTTCGCTAGCTGATTTTCCAGAATAATTAAAAAAAATTAATTGGCGCAAAAAATGCGCCAATTTATTAATTAAGAGGTAACAAAAAGTTTATTACTTAATCATACTTATATTACATATAAACTATATATATATATACTATATTCAAAAATTAACAATATCCATAATTAGAAAAGATTATATAGAAATTATATCCACTATTACATTATATATACTATATTAGAAAGGTAACAATTATACATTAAACATAAAATTAATTACATATACAATTATAAAGCCTAGCAAAAAAAATAAGTTTGTATTATGTACAAACTTACAAAACTATAAAGTATAGCAAAAGATGAATTAAAGTGGAATCAAAAGGTAAAAAAATGAATCAATGGTTAAAAATCAAATTCTAGCAAAATATGAATCAAAATGGAAAAAAATATTGTAGCAAAAAAAGAATCAAAGTTGAAATCAATAAAGTGTAATAAAAGATGAATCAAAGTTGTAAAAAAAATTGTAGCAAAAGAAGAATCAGAGTTTAATTAAACAAGCGTAAGAAAAGATGAATCAAAGTCCAAAAAATAAAGGAATAATAATGTATGATTACACACTAACAAATATATAACAAAATGAATGTGTTTGATGAGAATGTGGAGTAAGAATTTTTTTTTTTTAACAAAGAGTAAGAATTTAGATGCGTATAATGAAGTGGTGGGTGATTTCGATGAATAAGGAATGGGTGGTAATAATACTTATATAGGAGCAGACCCAATCCAGCTACGAAATTAGCTAGCGATTTCTTGCTTGCCATGTCACGCGGATTGCTAACTTGTCAACGAAGAAGCACAAATGTGGTGCGGATCGGTGACGTGGTCATTTACTAGCGTATAAGACTCAGCAATGTAGTCCAGTCAGCATTTAGCTAGCAAAATTTCTGAAGCAAAATCCAGCTAGCACCTTTGATCCAACAATCTCGACTACAAGAGGTATGTTTTGCATACATTTTATTTGTTAGCAGCATTGTTTTGTTAATTTGTGAGTTAATAGGTTAATTGACGTACTTTATAGTAAAATTCGGTGGTGTTTGTTGTTATATTTGTAGATTGAAAATGTACAACAACGCAAATCGGAGTTGGATGTATGATAGGATTAGTGATGGAAATATAAACAGTACATTTTTATGGGGTGTTGAAGGTTTTCTCCAGTATGTATTCGATCAACCTAGTCTTGTTGATCGGGGAAAGCTCGATATAGTTGTATAATATATGCGGATGATTAAAGCTTACCTTGATTACCGATAATCATGTATTTATAGGCCTCAGGATGCGGGGACCACTCACGTGATAGACACGTGAGCTATACCATATCGGAAATCATATTCGATACATATGTCGTGGATGATCCCCGACATAAGTGAAAACCTGGGCTTGGCCCATGGCAGGCCTAATGCGGGAAATACCCATATCACGCAGTCCCCCAAATTGGGAATTATTATCTAAATATAGTAATTTGCAAATCAATCCTGAGTTTTGGATTACCAGTACCTCTCGTCCCGCCAGTTAAAATGACGAAAATCAAATGCGGGAATTGTACTTTGTGGTTTGATGAAATCTTGGACCACCAGTGCAATTTAATGCCTATCTGTAGGCTCTCCCTATAAATAGTAGTGCCTTTGGAGAGATACAAGAGTTTATTTGTCTTCTAGCGCATCGATCTTTTCCTCATGTTAGTATGTCGGGGATACCCAACATATATTTCGATATGCATTTCAATATATTTTTTTTGATATCGCATTCGATGTGAGCTTGTTTTAAACCATAGTTTATTTAACTCACATTTTTGTAGGTTATATAATCTTATGCATACCTGCATTCTTAATTCTTTGAAAGATATGTCTGGAATGCGTGCACTTATCGTGATCGGGAGGTTGCTGCCACTACAGGAGGAAAGAAGTTGTTTAATCCATTGTGGTTTGAACCCAGTTGTTTGTTGAAAACCGTCATGTCATTGTGGGGGACCGTGCTGAGGCTTGTTCCCCCTTTGCTGGTGGTTTCGCACAAACCGCTGCCCCTATTGGTTGTTCTACTCATAATGATCAGAAATTTACGAAAGTCGCGGAAGTCTCTACATCTTCTTTGTCTAGTGATCAATTGGTCCCTGGTGGTACAATGAGAGTCCCTATACCGGTGGACGAGGATACCGCCGATCCGGTCAACGTTGCTGATAAGGGAAATGGTCCTTCTGTATGTGCTGCGGAGAAAGGCAATGGTCCACCTACGAACAATGTCTTGGGATGTCCTCTCCCAAGTTTTTGTTGGTATTCCCGTCCGGAGGCCCTCTGTCTCAATTCGTCCTCAACCTGCATCAGCTGGTCGTAAGAGGACTCATGATGAAAGCTTTAAAATGATTAAAATTAAACTAATACTTATGCATTAAAGTGCATTGCTACATTTAATACTTATATATACACACACTCACTGGTATTACTTTAAAGTGCATTGATACATTTAATACTTATACAGACACACACTCACTATTTTGCCTAAAAATCGTAAATTGGATTGTTATCGTGATAGATATCATTTCGGACAAAATTGTAAATATGGATTGTTTGAGGAATAAAACCACAACCACAACCTTATCCATCAGCACAAGTATGCATCACCGAATCCTTAATGTTTCTTTTATTTCAGAATACAAAACTTAAATTTAATTTAATGACATGCTTTTTGGTTAATGATGTTTCTATTTTACCTTCAACTTCAGCTTTAAATGTTTGTAAAAGAAAGTTATATGATTCAGATTCATATAAAAGGTGATCTCATTGTTTTCTTCCCATCCATAGACTAGATATATAATTTTGATATCAATACCTATGAGAACTCTGTTGACTACAGAAAGAACAAATTACTTTCTTTCCCTTTGAGATTTTGTTTCACATATGGTAGGGCTCAGCATTTCTGTTACATTATGTGGTATTTGAAAAGTCGTTGCACAAACGGTATTCTCATTGAAATTCAATCGGTTTTTATTTATTTAGAAAAATGTTGTTTAATGAATACCTACTGACCGTTAATTGTTTGCCTCAAAGACAGAATAACGAATGATTGATTTGTTTTTTTATTACTGCTACTCACTTGACAATTGGTCTTTAAGAGAACATAAAAAGTAGGCAAAGGGCGTTTAGTTATCCAACGACTTAACCGTCAAGAGAGTTGATGCGTGCTTGATAAAATAATTATGAAAAAATATTTACTCTTTTTACCAGCAATGATGACTTAATGGTTAAGTCGAGGATACGCCACGTTTCTTTAAAAACAATTATATATCATACAATAACGTAAAGATGTGGTTACATTGGTGTGTTTTTTTTAATAATGGTTAAGAAAATAACCTTTAGTAAACATATAGTAACTACTATCATTACAAGAAAACTTCACAATTGGAACCATTAATTAGGTTCCAATTGCCCCTTTTTTGGTTCCCGTAGACCAAATGGGAACCATACATGGGCATTGAAGGCTTTGTTTCCATTACCCCCGTAGCGATTACCTTGGGAACGAACTAAATGGTTCCCCTAGCTAATAGGAACGAAAGCCATTGGTTTCCGTTACACCTGGGAACCAAATGTTTTGTTCCCACGGAGCAAACCAATATTTCGTTTCTATTGCATAATAGGAACGAATCTTTGGTTCCCATTGCTTTAGGACTGGAACCCCCAATTCGGACATAAGAAACACATTGTTCCGCCAACGGGAACCCACTGCTCCAAAGTAAGGGAACTAAACTTTCGTTTCTATTGCTTAAATCAAAAATTAAAAAACAATTGCCGAAAATTTTGAATTTTGTTAAAAGAACATGGGGGAAATTTGAATTATTTTCAAAACAGTACCATTTTCAAATTTTTCATATTGGCGCCATTTTGGTTTTGAAAACTTTCATAAATTTGATTTTTGAATATTGTTGTTGTTGTATAATCTGAAATTATCATTTTCATGTTAATAATCTTAATTTTATTTTATGTTATTAACATTGTTGTATAATATTTAAATTATTGTAATATGTAAAATATGTAATATTATAAATTAAACAATACCACTATACAACACAAATTTGTTGTTAAGAAAAATTAGGATACAACTATACAACTATACAACACATATTTTAATAAAAAATAACAAAATAAATTCTTCTTTTTAACGAGTAACAAATAAGCTAAAAAAGTGTCTTTTGTTTCTTCTTCTTATTCTTCTTCTCTTCTTCTTTGGATTTCTTCTTCTTCATCATCTTCTTATTAACGAGAAACAAAGAAGAAGCAAGAAAAAAAATTGAAAGGAGAGCTTCTCTGCTGCGCCGCTGCTGCAATGGAGATTAATATTAGGTTTGAAATGTGTGGGAGAGATGGGTTGGTATATATAGAAAAGTATGCAGAATGGGAACGAAATATCGGTTCCCATTACTTGCTATTTTGGTTCTTATTACTGGTCAGCTGTCTTTGTACGCCTTACTCAATTATTGGTGCTAATGGGAACCAGATATGTGGTTCCCATTAATTGGTTTCCATACTTATAAAAATAAAATTACATTTTTGACAAAAAATATATTTTAAACTATTTCGCTTCTCCATTTGTCGATAAAATCTGAATTTACAAGCCACATTAGTGTTGTGAAAATAGTTGTTCAAGAAAAATTTGAATTTGAAGTTGTTTTGCATCTTTTGTATAATTGCGCTTTCTTCCCCAAATTATTTTTTAAACATCTTTGGACATTACGTTTTGTACGAAATTTGGAGGAACGCTCCTATTTTACATATGTTAGTGTATGGTTAAAAAACATTAGTGATGAAAGGTGTTTTACAACCTTTATGTATGAAAATACAAGTTAGAACTATGTTGTATAAGATTTAAGGATAGGGTTTAGGGTTTAGGGTTTAGGGTTTAGGGTTGAAGAGTGGTATAGTATTTTATATTATAATGTTTGTTTATCGTATTTCGTTACTTCGTTTTGGACGAGATTTGAAAAGACACGCTTAATTAGTGTTATTAAAGGATTGGTAAAAGAAAAAACTTAATTCCGATATTTTTATAACTTTTCTATAATTATATAAACCCCCGTTTATTTTTTTTTCTTTTTTAGTATTTATTGTGTATTTTTATTCAATTTTTGAAAAATTACATTTTTTTTCCTAAAGTTCGTTTATGGTCTTTTGAAATTATTTTTTTATGAAATTCGTGGAAACATACTAATATATAGTTTATAAGTGTTTGGGGAAATAAAAATGGAATCGGGTTTGTTTTACAACTTTTGAATAATTACATTTTTTTCCCCGAAAGTTCGTTTATGGTCTTTTGAAATTTTATTTTTTACGAAATTCGTGGAAACATATTAATAAATAGTTTAGAAGTGTTTGGTAAAAAAATAAATGTAATCGGGTTTGTTTTACAACTTTTGAATAATTACATTTTTTTTGCCCGAAACTTCGTTTATGGTCTTTTGAAATTTTACTTTTTATGAAATTCGTGAAAACATACTAATAAGTAGGCTAAAAGTGTTTGGTGAAAGAAGAAATGGAATCGGGTTTGTTTTACAACTTTTGAATAACTACATTTTTTTCCCCAAAAGTTCGTTTATGGTCTTTTAAATTTTTAATTTTTATGAAATGCGTGGAAACATACTAATAAGTAGTTTAGAAGTGTTTGGTAAAAGAAGAAATGGAATCGGGTTTATTTTACAACTTTTGAATAATTACATTTTTTCCCCGAAACTTCGTTTATGGTCTTTTGAAATTTTATTTTTTATGAAATTCGTGGAAACATACTAATAAATAGTTTAGAAGTGTTTGGTGAAAGAAGAATTGGAATCGGGTTGGTTTTACAACTTTTGAATAATTACATTTTTTCCCCGAAACTTCGTTTATGGTCTTTTGAAATTTCATTTTTTATGAAATTCGTGGAAACACACTAATAAATAGTTTAGATGTGTTTGATGAAAGAAGAAATGGAATCGGGTTTGTTTTACAACTTTTGAATAATTACATTTTTCCCTGAAAGTTCGTTTATTGTCTTTTTTTTTTTATGAAATTTGTGAAAACATACTAAGAAATAGTTTGTAAGTGTTTGGTGAAAGAAGAAATGGAATAGGGTTTGTTTTACAACTTTTGAATAATTACATTTTTCCCCCAAAACTTCGTTTATGGACTTTAGAAATTTTATTTTTTATGAAATTCGTGGAAACACACTAATAAATAGTTTAGAAGTGTTTGATGAAAGAAGAAATGGAATCGGGTTTGTTTTAAAACTTTTGAATAATATCATTTTTTTCCCCAAAAAATCGTTTATTCCATTTTTTTTATGAAATTTGTGAAAACATACAAAGAAATAGTTTAGAAGTGTTTGGTGAAAGAAGAAATGGAATCGGGTTTGTTTTACAACTTTTAAATAATTACATTGTTTTCCCCGAAACTTCGTTAATAGTCTTTTGAAATTTTATTTTTTATGAAATTCGTGGAAACACACTAATAAATAGATTAGAAGTGTTTGATGAAAGAAGAAATGTAATTATGTTGTGCAGTTCTCTTGAATGCAAAGTCTATCTCATTAATATTTTATGTTGTGCAGTTCTCTTGAATGCAAAGTCTATCTCATTATCATCATTACTATCCCATTTATAGGTTTTCTTAGGAAAAAAATAATGTCTAATTAGTATAAGTTAAATTAACATTCTAATATATTTAAAGATGAAATATTTAAAATAATTACTTATTTACCTTAAATCGTTTTTCCATAGAGGCTAGGTCACTTTCAGTGATACGGTCGAATGTCGGTGCCATCGTCCGTAAACACCTCTTGATGATTGCGCTAATCGTGCGTCAAATTCGATTTTTTGTGTTTTCCATTCTCCATGTTCATTAACCTCAATTGAGCGTCGCTTCAAGGGGTCATTGTGTGGTTGGTCGCCAGGCGTCAAACCCCGAGTACGATGATGGGTTGAACTACCTGCACTTGAGCGTTGCGAGCCAGCAGGTGAGGGGCGCCCTATCGACAAAGGTGGCGGAACCATCTCCTCATCTTCATCTTCATCTCCATTTGCTTCTTCGTCATCTTCATTTTCCTCCACATCCTCCAAACCGTGAGATACACGTGCATTGGTAGGAGTGGTGAGAGCACTAGCCAAAGGGAGAATAGGGGGGCTCGCCACCAAGAATCGTCGATCCGTCAATGCAATTTAATTGGGAAGTATATTAACACCTAGCTCGGATTCATTGTGGCGCTCATAAGTGGTGGAATTACGACCTCGATTTTAGACCCTTCGCCTTTGAAGATATTGAAGGCTAATTCGATTAGTTGCACCAACATTTTTGAAGGGCGAGAGGCTTGATTGCGATCTCCCATTACGAAAAAACACTAATTTATATAATAGAGATTGAGATATGTATTGTGAATGAGTTGATATGTTTTGCATGAAAAATGGAGTATTTATAGAACAAAAAGTTTTTTTTTTGGAACAAGGGCGACGGTTCCATCGCCCGTCGCCCTTTAGTTTGGGCCATCGCCTTTGGTTTGGGCGCCAAAAAATGGGGCCCAGTTTAAAGGCACCGGGCTTCGCCCGTCGCCATTGCCTATTGGCTACGGCGTTTAGCCATAGCCAATATATATTTTTTTTTGTTTTTTTAATTGTACGTGTACTATGGGCAACGGGAACCCGTCGCCTTTGACCAATGCCTACGGATTTTCCCGTCGCGAATGGTTAAGAGCGACAGGATATATCCGTAGCCAATAATTCTTTTTTTAGATCCGAAAAATGACCAAGGGCTACGGATTTTCCAAACCCTGATTGTTCATCAACCCGAGTTTGTTCTCTAGTTGCTTCACTTTTCCTTGTTCTTCTCGATTTTCACACGAAGTCGAGCCACAATGGTCCTAAGCCTTTCACAAGCAGGGGGATCTACCCAAACGAACAACCCACAACCGAATGATCCCTTCCAACATCCATTAAACCTGCGATTAGGATTCGCGTCGGTTGTAGCAACCCTAACGACAGTGGGTCTTTCGCAATCGCACATTATGCTCGAGCTAGTAATTGAGGAAGACATTTTTGCAACTTAAATTTCGTAACGGAGGATTCAATTTTGGGATTTAGGGTTCAATTTGGTTATTAGGACCGTTGAAGATTATTTCAAAATTTTATTGCCTTTATAAGGAGAGGAAAACGTATTTCTTACCACGCTTATCCTACGTGGCGGCACGTTTTATTGACTGTGTCGCAACATAGACAGTTTTAGCCCGAATAAGGGTAACGGCATTTTTGAAAGTTTTTTTTAAAACATAAGGGGTATTTTTGCAAGGCCCGGAAAAAATGGGCATTTTAACTTTTTTAAAAAAATTAGCGAGCATTATCACATGCATAGTGTGAAGGACGCGAGGCCGACAAGAAATTTCGATCCGTAACTTTCCATTTAAACTTTAATATTTAAGTGAATCTTTTATACAAGATACAAACAGGAGGATTAGATGTCTTTGTTGTTGAGGACCATTGCCTAGATGTTCCGTAATTTGGACTTTACAAATCTGTATGTATGTTATTATTTGTGTTTAACTACTTCCTTTTAATTTGGGTTCTATGGCACTTAATATGAGAAAAAGAAACAATATGCTGTAATCTTTCTAACCATAAGGACATCATGTTGCAGTCTTATTATCATCGGGAGGTCGGCAAGAAAGTACGATCCTTAAATGAGGAGGTTCTCTTCATTTTATGTGGCGTAGTTTACTTATGAGCTAGCTTAGAGCCCCGAAATTGACCAGAAGTGTTTCTAAATTGAGCTTTAATGTTTGGATGTGTTTCAAAATTTATAATTATAACACATATATTATTAATTTAAATTTATAACATATAATTTGTTTGATTATTAATGAGGCAAAATTATATTGTAATTATTTCATAGAAGTTTTAAATATTAAATATGAAAAATTTTGAATCGGGAATTAGGACTTAACACTGGTGTTACGCCAACACTCGCGAAGTGTTATTTCAACACCGACTTTACCATAATACATGTTGGTTTTTAAGCAGTTTATATAAATATACTGTGGTGGGCCTTAGGAAAAATAACCATTATTAGTGAATAATGATTGTGCAAAAGTGTATTGTTCTGCTAAGTTCCGGAATCGACCATATCGTATGTGTTCTTGCAGTGGGTAACATCCAATAGACATATATATGGCTACTCAAATCCAATCTCCTCTTAAAGTATGGGCAAATAATTTGGGCGAGCCAACGAGCAAAAGAATTATCCATGCAGGTGTCTCTAGCAAATCTACAGGCGAGAAAGAAAACAAAAAGTTAATGAACTAACTAAAAATATTAAATAACATGAAAAAATTTACCAATGTACAATGATTCTAGCAAAAGAAAACCTGGGAAATATGGAAGGAAAAATAGTTTGAGTACCACCAGTATGAACGCAATCCAGCTACCACTACAAGAATTTTGGGCCATATGCAACCGCCCGGGCAGTTGCAGAAGGCCCATGGGCGGTCGCACGAAGAGTATCCGCGACCGCCGGGGCGGTCACCGCGTCGGTCCCGGATGCCCCTCGTCGTGGGCCGCTTGCGACCGCCGAGCGGTCGCCCTTATACCAAGGCGACCGCCTAGCGGTCGCTATAGGAAGGGGCGACCGCTCGGCGGTCGCCATACTAAGGGGCGACCGCTAGGCGGTCGCCATGTAACGCGGCGACCGCTAGGCGGTCGCCATGTCATGAGGCTACCGCTAGGCGGTCGCCATGCAACGGGGCGACCGCTAGCCGGTTGCCCACTCTAGGGCGACCGCATAGTGGTCGCCAAACGTAATGGGCAACCGCTTGGCGGTCACCAACTATAGGGCGACCGCCAAGCGGTCGCCAACTATAGGGCGACCGCACAGCGGTTGCCACCCAGAAGGGGCGACCGCCACACGGTTGCTATTTTATTCAAGGTCCGCAACCACCAAACGGTTGCTATTTTATTTACGGATATGGCAACCGCTAAGCGGTTGCGAAGTCCTTAATAAAATGGCAACGGCTAGGCGGTTGCAAGGTTTTTGGAGGTTCACAAATTCAAAAGTTCGCAACTGCCTAGCGGTTGCAAGTTAAAGCTTGCAACCGCCTGGCGGTTGCGAGTTAAAGCTCGCAACTGCCAGGCGGTTGCAAATAATATTCTTCAAAATAAAAAAAAAACAATAATATTTCGTGAAATTTCCAAAATATTATTGTTTTTTTGTCGAAATAAAATGGTAAAACTGAAAAACATACAAACAAAAAGAAGTGAAACAAAAGTAAGTGAAACAAAAAGATAAGAATTGAAAAAAGTGTTTGGTGTTTTGTTTTGGGGATGAAAGAGAGGTAATTTGGGTTTTGGTGGATTGGAAAAAAATGGTGTTTGGTATTTTGTTATGAAGATAAAAGAAAGTGCTTGGATTTTTGTTTCAAATATAAAATAAAAGAAAGTAGTTGGGTGTTTTGTTGAAGATATAAATTCAAGAAGTTCTAGTGTTTTTGTGGATTGAAAAAAAAAAGTGTTTGGTATTTTGTTGGAGATAAAAAAGAAGAGAGTGTTTAGGTGTTTTGTTCAAGATATAAAGGAAAAAAAATGTTTGATTATTTTGTATTGTAGATAAGAAGAAGTTTTTGGGTTTTTTTGTGGATTGGAATAGAAGAGAGTGTTTGTGTTTTGATTTGGAGATAAAATGAAGTCTTGAGTTTTTTTGAGAGTGTATGAGTTATGAATGAAAAATTAGGGGAAGAATGGTGGGTATATATAAGATTTTGGTGAAAATTTTGAATTTTTGTGAAAATTTGAAATTCCCCCCCATTTCAGCAGCATTTGCAACCGCTCGGCGGTTGCAACGTATTGAAAATTTTGAATTTTCGTGAAATTTTGAATTTCCCCCCAAATCCCGCCCAATTTCAGCAAAATTGGCAACCGCCGAGCGGTTGCAAATATACATGGCGACCGCCTGGCGGTTGCCATGATACGATATAGCAACCGCCCGGCGGTTGCTATAATCAGATATAGCAACCGCTCGGCGGTTGCTATGGTCAGATATAGCAACCGCCAAGCGGTTGCAATTAATATTCATGTTTAAAATTAGTGATTTTTGTCAAGTATCTTGATGAGTTTGTGTTTATAGATAAGAAATATCATTATTAATTCAACGGATCAGTAATAAATGACTACAAAACTATTGCTCGAGTTAGTAAAATAGTAGATTATGATTGATTTGACGAGTTATCAACGATACACCTATATATTATGTTAAACTAATCATCATAATTAGTCCATGATGTTGTCCCCAAGATTAATTTTGCAATGAAATCTTATCATTTGATTTGTTTTTAACTATTTTAATGTAATTATCAAATGATCAAACAACGCGTGACAACGAATCAACCAAAATAGTAAAAATTCATTTATGAATATTATTTGCAACCGCCTAGCGGTTGCAAATGACCAGCATCCGCAACCGCCTAGACGGTCGCTATGACACTAAGTGAGCGCTCAGCGGTTGCAATATATTGTAGCGACCGCCAGGCGGTCGCTGATACTTGTTATCTGCAACCGCTGAGCGGTTGCAGATAATGTTCATATTTGAAATTATCAATTTTTGGTAAGTATCTTGATGTGTTGATGTTTAGTAAACTCCAATATTGTTATTACATGTGAATACTAGTAGTAAAAGATTACAAGACTATAATTGAGTTAGTAAAATAGTAGATTACACTTAATAAGGCGAGTTATATATATATCAACGACTAATCATCATATGTAGTCCTTTATGTTGTCCCAAGCTTAATTTTGCTGACAAACATTATAAGTGTAGTTATTGTAACTATGATTAGGTTAATTAGCAATTTGTGAAACATAGCGGTTGTGAAAATGTAAGAATTATGGTATGAACATTATCAGCAACCGCTTAGCGGTTGCTGATACCCAGAATAAGCGACCGCCTAGCGGTCGCTCCACGACCTTGCAACCGCGAGGCGGTCGCTCCATAACATTGCAACCGCCAGGCGGTCGCTATGGGGCTTGGCCACCGCTTGGCGGTTGTGGACTTACTAGCCGTTGTTATCCGCAACCGCCTGGCGGTTGCAAGAACTACTAGCCGTTGTTATCTGCAACCGCCAGGCGGTTGCGAAGTTGCAGATTTTTTGTTATAAATACCTCCCCACTTCACTTGCATAATTCATTCTCCCCACCACTTACTCTTAAGGTACATACGTTTTCTCCCTTAATAATATTAGAAATGTCTTATTTTATTTAAATGTTATAAAATTTCTATTTAATTAATTAATGCTTTTTTATTTATTCCATTTGTTTATAGGTATTGTCGAAACGTTATCGTGGAACTTGTTGTTGTGGATACAACATTCTTGAATTTTTTTATACCATTCGTTTGTTTACGCTACAAGAGGTACGTTGTTATTTTATTTGTTTATAATTAATTATGTGTGTGTTAGTTTTAATTAAATTGAAAATTGTTAGTAGTGTAAATTATAAATATTTATTTTAACGTAGATAAACAATGGAATATCAAGCCGATAAATCTTGGATGTACAATATGTTCGATAGCGATGGTTATTTACAAGAAATTTTTGTGTTTGGTGTTCGTTCGTTCATAGAATACGCTTCGCAAGCATCCGAATTCTTAGATCTAGAAAACCGTATAAGGTGCCCGTGCAAGAAATGCAAAAATAGAGTGTTTTTTCCGAAATACTCGGTCCGTGATCATCTTCATAAGTCAGGATTTACGCCCGGATATCACGTTTGGGTTTTTCACGGGGAAGAGTACTCAAGGCCTGCCATGCCGTATATGCCCGACCTCCCAAGCACATCACACATCAATATTCCCGACCTCTCTGTTCATTGTGATGATTCGTTTAGAGACATGGTGGTAGATGCACGTGGAGGTCGATTTGATGAGGATGAGGTGCGTAACGAGGATCCAAATCCCGACGCAAAATCATTCTACAATTTGATGTATCTAGGAAAGGTGAATATTCATCCTAGAAAAAATACATCTATCCTTCAGTGGATCGCAGAGTGGTTGAGGGACAAGACACTACACAAGATGAGTAATATTTCTTCTGATAAGGCTTTTAACAAGGCGAAGGAAGGTTTCTTGGATGAGACAGTGAAGTTGTTACCTAAGGACACGAAAGGGATGCTACGTATGATGCGAACATTGGGGTTAGGCTACGAGAAGATTGATTGTTGTACTAAACAGTGTTTCTAGTTCTACGGGGAGGCGAATAAGGCCTTAGACAAATGCCCGGTATGCGGGACGAATAGATACGTGGCCGGTTTGAAATCAAAGGTCGGGAGGAGGAAATTGTGGTATTTCCCTTTAACTCCCCGTCTTCAAAGGTTGTATTATACTATATGCACTGCTCGACATATGACTTGGCATTTGAAGTGTCGAGGGGCTACAGATAGAATGATTCACCCAGCTTCAGGAGAGGCATGGCGCCACTTCGACCGGACGCACCCGGATTTTGCAGCAGAGCCCAAGAACGTACGTCTAGGTTTATGTACGGATGGGTTCACACCATATAACTCATTTGGCAAGAGCTACTCTTGTTGGCCAGTGTTTGTCACGCCGTATAATCTTCCTCCAGATCTTTGCATGAGACCAAAGTTTATATTTTTGAGCCTTATCATTTCTGGCCCAGAGAGTCTGGGAAAGAATTTGGATGTTTTTCTGAGACCACTGATTGACGAACTGAATGTTTTATGGAGTACTGGGACTGAGACATTCGATAGTTTGAGAAAGGAAAACTTCAGATTGAGAGCATCCCTGATGTGGACGATTAGTGATTTTCTGGCGTACGGAATGTTATCTCAGTGGAGTACGCACGGGAGGTTTTCGTGTCCTTACTGTATGGGGGATACTCAATCTTTTACACTGGCAAACGGCGGTAAACCGTGCTTTTTTGATTCGGTTTTTGCCCACAGGTCATTCTTGGAGGCGCGATAAAAATTCCTTTTACTTAGGGGAAGAAAGGCTAGAAGCACCTATTCCTAGGAAATCTGGCGATGAGATGAGGTTAATTGTGGAGCAGCTTGAGCCTGTCGGATTTGAAGTTGAAGCAAAAAAGCTCTCGGGTAAAGGGGTGACGCATAATTGGTTGAGAAAGAGTATTTTCTGGGAACTGCCCTATTGGTCCACAAACTTGATTCGTCACAATCTAGATGTCATGCACTGCGAGAAGAATTTCTTCGATAACATTATCAACACGGTGTTGGATGACTCTAAGACAAAGGACAACATCAAGTCGAGGAAAGATTTGGAGATCTTGACGAACCGTACTGAGCTGTTTTTACAGCCAGGTGGTCGTCGTGGGCTTTCTGCCAAGCCAAAGGCAACCTACTGTCTCACGAAGGAGCAAAAGAAAAAGGTGTTTGAATGGTTGGTCAATCTAAAGTTTCCAGATGGATACGCATCGAACTTGGAACGATGTGTACAGAAGCAGCAACAGAGGTTGTTCGGTATGAAGAGTCATGATTGTCACGTCTTCATGCAGAGATTGATTCCGATTGCTTTTCGTGACTTTCTGCCACTAGAAATTTGGGGAACATTAGTGGAGATTAGCTTGTTCTTCAGGGCCATTTGCGCTTCAGAGGTTTCCGTCACATATATGAATGGACTAGAGGCGTCTATCATTGTAACAATGTGCAAGTTGGAGCAGATATTTCCTCCTTCTTTCTTCGATTCTATGGAGCATTTGGCAATACACCTACCGTACGAGGCGAAAGTCGGTGGTCCGGTTCACTACAGATCGATGTATCCATTCGAGAGGTAAATTTTTCGTAATTTGGTTTGTGACACTTATTATTAATACTTTATTCTATTGTGTATTCATTATTTCCTTTGTTATTAATCAGGCGCATGTTTACGTTTAAGAAGTCAGTTTTGAATAAAGCGAGACCCGAGGGATGCATAGCCAATGCCTACCTACTTGAAGAGCTATCAAATTTGTGCTCGCAATATCTCGATATATCCCCCACTTCTACATATGACCGACTAAACAGGAACGAGACTTTAGAAAGTTCAGAGTGGGATGAAGAGCTTGTATTGTTTCGTAAGAGAGGGAAGCCAATTGGGCATGACAAGAAGAAGCGGTTGTCGTCCAAAGAAATCGAACAAGTTGAGCTCTACACACTACTTAATTGTGAAGAGTTGGATGGTTGGCTCGAGTAAGTGTTTTTTTTAATATAAAATTATTGAATTTTCTTGGTCTTGCGATGTGTCAGAATAATAACACGTTTTTTTTACTTGCAGGTTGTTCATACATGAGGAGTGCAATGGGTTGAGTCCAATGGAGGTGCAAATGAAGAGGAACAGAGATTACGTGGCGTGGTTTAAGCAGACGTACTCTAGTGGAAAGTACATGCTAGATGATCGTGTAACGCCGTTACTCAATGGTCCTCTAAACACAGCGTTGGTGTACGATGGTTACAAGGTGTATGGGTTCAGATTCCACACAAATACGCATTTGGGTTCTAAGCAGACTAATTGTAGCGGTGTTTATGTAAAGGGAGACATGGGAGATGCCGACGCCACCAACTTCTACGGGACTTTGAAAGAGATCCTAGAATTGGAGTACTGGGGAGGTAGTACTAGGAAGCAATTGTACATTGTGTTTTTCAAGTGTCATTGGTACGATATTACTAGACGTGGGACGACGATTCACGACACGTACAACTTGGTTGATATTAACCCATACCGGGCACTAACGACCAACGAACCATTTATTCTTGCAAACCAAGCACTACAGTGTTACTACGCTCCGTACCCAGAACTCACTAACGGAAGGCCAGGTCAAAAAGGTTGGATGTCAGTATTCACTATTCCAGCGAGACACATCATCGACATGTCGTCTTTGAGTGAGGGTGGTGAAACAGAAGCAGAGGTACCTACCCAAGTTTTTCAGGAGCACGAATCTACAGGCCTAAATCTGTTTGTCGACTTCAGCTCGTTTAATATGGATATCCAATTGGGTGCCGGGGAGTTTGAGCTTGTGGATGAGGAAGAAGGTGACGCGATAGAGTTAGATTCAAATGATGATGACATTGTTTCTAATGAAGATGATTAGACTTGTAAAAAGTTTATAATGTAAATCTTCTCCATATTTAAAGTTAATGTAATATTTTTCTAATGATAATTGTTCTGAAAGTCCAACATATAACAGTCCAACATAGAACAGTCCAAATACAGCGAAATAGCAAAATACACAACATACTAAAAAGTCCAACATAACAAAAAGTTCGAAATAGAAAATACTAAAAAATTCAAAATACACAACATACTAAAATGTCCAACATAACAAAAAGTTCAAAATAGAAAATACTAAAAAGTTCTAGATACACAACATACTAAAATGTCCAACATAACAAAAAGTTCAAAATACACAACATACTAATCATCATTGGAATCCGACTGAGTATCCTCATCATCGGTATCCTCGTCATCATCCTCGTCATCATCTTCGTCACCAGAGCTCTCCGCCAAGTCAACAACACCACCATCCCGATGTGCATCTACCCCATCTCTGCCCAAATCCACAACATCATCAAGGTCGTCGTAGACGTGGTCGTCCTCACTATCAGAACTGTCTGAGTACACCACGACGTAGTTGGGCGCAACAGAAGAACTGGGAGCAAATGGGTCCTTCTTCTGACGTGGCGGCCTCGGAGTCCTAGAAGCAGATCCGGTCTTTGCTGCATCGCGCTGTAACATCGAAGCGGGAATCTCTGGTGGTGGAACATATCCATGCTCAATCTGATGATTCCTCCAGCCCTGAAAAATTGTAAAAATGTCGTCCACTCGCGGATCTCGCAGGCTAGCCTCCAACTCCTTATTTGTCTGCTCCAACTCCTCATTCGTCTCCTCCAACTCCTTGGCGTAGGCCCTCATGTAGTCTGGCTTCTTCCTAAACTCAATATCATATGCCTCTAGAGCTGAGCCGCCAGGTATACCTCTCGCCTTCCCCTTCTTGATTTTCCCTTGTGCCTTTTTCCATAGTGGCCCGTCAATCTCGGGCCACACCGACATGTCCTTGCCATATTGAGTCCTCATCAGCTTCATGTACTTCTTCTGTTAATTGTGAAAGAATTCGTATTTATAATAAGAAAATAAATGAATAAGGAGATTAAACGAATTAGTAGGCTAAAATGAATTTGTATTTTAATTCACTCACGTAAATCCTTTTATCTCTTTGATCTATCCACTCGCGCTTCGCCGGCACTTTGGTTTTCCCGCCCGTACCATCAACCTGCTTCGTAAATCCATATTTGAATGCCTCATCATGTCGAATACGCGTCGTGCGGTTGAGATCCACCTTAGCCTACAAATTTGAAAAAAAAAAGTAAGTATACTCAATTGCACATATTCTTAAGTGAAATTAAGATTAAATGCTTTAATTATAATATAACTTACCAAACGACGCTTAATCTCCTCCAAGTCTATGGCTCCACCGTAAAAAGTAGCAGGTACCTTCTTCATTTTCTCGGGGTCTTCGCCTCCCCTCCGATTTTTCCGAGCCTGCAATGTTTGTTTCTTGGTTTCCTCCTTCATCCAATGCTTTATTGCCCTCTTCTCCACCTTTGAGTTCATCCACGTCTTCTGTTTATCAGCCAACTCCGGTTTATCCTTATTTTCAAAATATTGTTTCTTCGTGCGATGCATCAAATACTTGTAACAATTCGGGGCCTTTTTTTCGTACAACTCATGTACTTTGAGCCAATCATCTTTGTGGATCGCAAATTTTTCCTGCAAAAAAATTTAGTTAGTGTTTAAGATAGTTTATAATGTCACTTGATTTATGAATACAATAAGTTCAATAATATATTCATTTAATAATTTCTCACCGTGAACAAAATCCACATTGCATCTCGTTTCTCCTTCGGCACCTTATAATATGACTTGCAAAATTTGGACATGAACTTCCGGATCAACTCAGTGATCGTCGTCACCACCTCGTTAGACGGCGGATGCTGAAATAGGCCCCTCCGATCCAATCGAATAACTGGCCTCTTACTCGGACTACTGGGGTTTTGAACACCAAGCGATGGTCCCCTACCGGGACGTTTTTGCGTGTCTGTGCATACCCCCGATGCTGGAATCTCGGTAACCCTCTGGCTCGGACCAACTACGTCGGTCCTCCCGCTCGGGCTAGCGCCATCGGACCCTACATGTGGTGGTATATGGGCTCGGCTAGACTCGGCAGATGATGGTCTATGTGCTCCAGTGGACTCTGTCGATGGTGGTCTAGCCCTTGAACCAGATGAAGTACGTAGAGGTGCTGCTGCAGCTAGGGCATCAGAGTTGTCAAAAAGCCGTCGATGTGGCAAGGGAGTCACCCCGGTAGATCCCTCGCGCGATGTCTGAGTCTCTGCCTGGGTGGGAAGCTTGACCGGAACAACATCGTCACTAGCTAGCCGAGGCCTGAGACTACCCCGAATCTCATTACTAGAACCAACAACTTGAGAACGAACACTGCCTGACGAACGTGGCCTCTTACGTGAACTATTGCCTGACATGATCCCTAAACATGTCGACAAATAAACTCAT
Source organism: Linaria vulgaris (assembly GCA_948329865.1). Taxonomy (NCBI): domain Eukaryota; kingdom Viridiplantae; phylum Streptophyta; class Magnoliopsida; order Lamiales; family Plantaginaceae; genus Linaria; species Linaria vulgaris. The sequence continues at coordinate 12,279,983 of OX415252.1, forward strand.
AATCATTCCTCAATAACATACAATTTCAAAATAATAATTCGAAAAGAAAATCTCATCATCATATGCAAGTTCATATATATAAACGATTAATCCAACGATAAAAACTAACTTCCAAAGTCCATATCATCATATCAAAGTCCATATCCAAATTCATCTCAAAGTTCATATCCAAATTCATATCATCATATCAAGTTCATATCCAAATTCATATCATCATATCAACGTTCATATCCAAATTCATATAAACGATCCAACTTACAACAATCTAAACTACAATATAATCAAAGTTAATATCATCATATCAAAGTTCATATCAAAATTCATATCAAAGTTCATATCATCATTCATATCCTAATTCATATCATCATATCAAAGCTAATATTCAAATTTATATAAACGATCCAACTTACAACAATTCGTACCACACAAATCCGACGAAATATACATATAATCACATATATAAATCTTACCTATAAATTCGACAAATACGATAAACAAGAATATAAATTCAACAAATACGTACATATAATCATACATAAAAAAAAATTTAAATTTGGGACAACTTACAAAAATCCGAAGATAGCTAATTGGCCGCGGTGATGGCGTGGTGGCGGAGGTGGGCGCGCGACGGTGTGATGGTGACGGAGGAACGGTCGGAGTGGCGGTGTTGTGACCGCGCGGGCGGTCGTGATGGTGGCGTGGTCACGGATGTGCGGTCGCGGAGATTGTGTGGTGGTGGTGACGTGGTAGGCACGCGGTGGTGGCGTCGTGACGTGGTGACGGAGGTTGGTTGGTGGGGTGGCGCGGTGGCGTGACGACGCGGAGGAGGCGGTGGTGGCGACGCGACGGAGGTATGGCGTGGTGGCGACGCGACGGAGGTGAGGCGTGGTGGCGCGGTGGGGTGGCGGCGTGGCGACCGAATGGAGGTCGCGTGGTGGCGTGTGGCGACGGAGGTGAGGTCGCGTGGTGGCGGGGCGACGGAGATGAGGTCGCGTGGTGGTGGTGGATAGATCGGGTCGGGTAGGTGTATGTGTTGGTGGGTGGGTATTGAGGAGAGAAGAGAAGAAGAAGAAAAATGGAAGAAAAAATGAAGAGGATGAGGAGAAGAAGAGAGAGGGGGCGGGCGGGGCGGGGCGGGACGAGTCGGGGGGCGACGGCCGGGCGGTCGCCCCACTAGGATTTTAACCCTAGTGGGCCGACGCGACGGATGGGCCGTCGCTCCGGTCCAGTTGGCGACAGTTGGGCCCTCGCCATATGATAGATGGCGACGGCCCAGCCGTCGCCCACTTCTTTTTTGTTGGTAGCGACCGCTAGGCGGTCGCCACCCATTATGGGCGACCGCCTAGCGGTCAGCCGGCGGTCGCCGATAATAGCGACCGCCGTGGCGGTTGGGGGGGGGGGCGGTTGCGGATGCCCCCCAAATCTTGTAGTGTACTAACTACATCATGATCAATCGGCCCATACGCTTCGTAAAAGTTCATTAATATGATAAAAAAAGCATAAGACTAATGCCCATGTACCTCAGAAACTTTAAGAGGTCTTTGGGAAAACTAAGGAAAATGTGTGCAGTGTCCAAGATCAACACGTACTATATCATTTGTAACGTAACCACCCCCATAAAAATAAGAATTACTTATTGAAATGTATACGACTTAAAGGACTGATATGATGGTACAATTTTGTAAGGGAAAATTTCAAAAATTGTCATATAATGATGTTGTATCTCACTTTTAATCCCTTAATGATTTATATGTTTTTATCTATTGATAACTTATGTACTTTTTAGATTTGTTTAAAATTGTATAAAAATATTATAAAACAAATCGACATTGTACATACGTATGTTCCTACAGTGTGGAAACTAATATTTTTGGACCTAATGATAGAAAATATGCATAGAGTTTAACTTGAACAACAAAGTTCATTATTTATCAAATAAATACAATAAAGATCATGTTGAGTTATCATTATTAGCTCGGATGAACGAATTAATTCATTATAGTGGGAGGTTTTCTTTTGCTATTTTTATAAATTTGTTTTGATCGTGCAAAAGAATAATTTATTAACATAAGCGAGTACAGGGGTACCCAAGCCCTTACAGAATAAGCAAATTTCAACCTAAAAATGGCATCCTTTAAGGCATTGAAAAGGATGTGCCAATCATAAGTAGATTAAGGAAGGTCAAATTATCAAAAATGCCCGCTAACTTTTGCCTTTAATCCTAAATGCCCGTTATTTCTAAACCTGCTGAAAATGCCCGTTAAGTTTTAAATTTTCTAAAAAAAATGCCCGATTTTAAAAATTCGGACATTTTATCCGACGTGGCATCCGAATCAAAAAGACGCACTGCTGAATCAAAAAGTCGCGTTTTAAAATTAGGGCATTTTTGGTATAATTTTAAAAGATAAAGGGCATTCTTAGCATTATTTTCAGACAAAATAAGTTTTTTTGTGCTTATTTTTCATTTCGGGCATTTTTAGTAGAAATTTTAGAAGATACAGGGCATTTTTAGCATATTGGGAAACAACGGACATTTAGGATTCAAGGCAAAAGTTAGCAGGCATTTTTGATAATTCGTCCATTAAGGAAACTATCCAGAACAGGTTTTCATCTTGATTCCTTTTACCACGCTATCAACTGAGCTCTCCTCGTACGAGAATTCTTTTCTGTTTCTAGCTGCTCATATTGCCCAAATGTTTTGAATCATGAAAACTCTCCATCCTGATTAAGCATTGTCGTCAGACACAACCCTTCAAACTGTATTAAGGAGGTTTTTGCTAGTCAAGATAACACATGAGGTAATTTTGTAAATTAAGCATACGTAATGATAGTTTTACAATTTAATCACATGGATACACCGGTAGATTAAATCTTTTTTTTTGGGGGGGGGGGGGACCGTGTATAGATTTGCCACTGCATATATTAATATATATTTTTGTGAATATGACAAAATTATAATCAATCTCTCAAATATATGTTTAATTGAAGGTTATGCAGTCTACCATTTTGCCACGTTATTACTAATTATTACAATTGAAACCTTATCGCCATCCAGAAGGTACATTCGTATTTAATTTCAATAAACTTGGACGATATTTAATGACAATGTGTTTTATGTGGAGAAATGAAACTTTGTGACATATTTTTTGAATGTCACACTGTGTTTCGGATTTGGTTGTCTTGTTATAAATGGATTAAGGTCGATCAAATCAACTGCCCTAAACACTTCGAATAACACGGTATCCATTTTCCTAGTACTAGAGAGAAGAACTAATGTATATAATTATGGTCTTGTATAATTTGACAAATTTGAAGGATAGAACCTGAACTATGTTCCGGGTAGGAGTATTGTCGTGGAAAATATTGTTGACATAATTCAGGCGAGAACCTAATCTTGGCTTAAAGGTAATGAACCAAACTTTAAATTTTCTTTTACGAGTGGCTTACACAACCTTTGTATTGTCTTAGTAAGAGTTAAATGGTGGGGGTGGGGGGGGGGGGGGGGGGCAGATGATTGGGTTGTGATGGGTTTGGAGCGGCTTACCCTATGTATTCTTTCACATTTAAATAATTACTTTTTCCGGAGCAAAAAAAATTAAAAAGAAATTTGTTGACTATACTATAAATTTAAATAATTTGTTGCCGCGTCCAGAACTGGAAAGTTGTTAATACAATTCCGGAGTAGTAGTTTTTGATGTCATCAATACTATTTTGAAATGTTCAGTTGTTATTGAAAATTGAAATAGTTGCAATTTGGACAAATTTAAGAAATATAATTGATGTAAAATTGTAATTCACCCATGGATTTTCAAGAAAGAGCCCACATTGAAAGATAAATTTTGACATATAAGGAGAAAACACATTTACTAAAATTGTTCGTTAATTCATATGCAACTTCTACTATTAAAGTAAATATCCAAATCTATTACTCTTCACTTTTTTCTCTCTCTTCTAAACAAACAGCCTCCCCCCACATTTACCGTATTCTCACCTGCCTCCAACTCCATTTTTCCTCGATATTTCCGAAAACCTGAAGAAACAATGGCAGGCAAACACAACAATGTATGAAATTTTCTCAATCAAATGAGTGTATATATTTTGCAAATTGATTAGTCCATTTTTGTGATTTTTTTAAAGATAAATAAAGTTTCACCTTTAATTTTGTAGATGCTTGAAGAAATGGCGTACACAGTCCGCCCATCACAACTAGAACCTCAACCTCCTCCACCAGCACATGTATGCTTCATTAAATTATTTATGTTTCTTTTATTTTTGAATAAAAAATATAAAATTTAATCCAATGACATGTTTTTTAGTTCTGATGTTTCTATTTTACCTTCAAATTCGGCTTAAAATGTTTGTGAAAAAAATATATGTTACTGATTGATAAGAAAAGAGATCGCATTGTTTTCTTTCCATCCATAGATTATATCGGCAATTTTAAAATTCAATACCTTGGGAACTTTGTTGAGTACAAAAAGAACAAACTAGCTTCTTTTTCTTTGAGACTTTGTTTCAATTGTGGTATGGCTCAAAGAATTTCGGTTACGTTCCAAGGATTTGAAAATTCATTGTACAAACGGCATACTCATTGAAAAACAATCAACCTTTACTTTATTTTAACATGTCATGTAGCACTTACTTTGACCGTTAATTAGTTGTCTCGGAGAAGAAGAACTAACAATGTTTGGTTTGTTTATATAACCGCTAATTGTTGGTCGTTAACAGAACATAAAAAGCAAGCGAACGACGTTTAGTTATCTAACGACTTAACCGTCAATAGAATTGCTGCTATATAAAAATAACTATCAAGGAATTTATTTTTTTTACCACCAATGACTCAATGGTTCAGTCGATGATACGTCATGTTTCTTTAAAGAATTCATCAAACATTAAAGAAAAGATGGTGGGTAACAACTATAGTTTAGTTCAAAATATATATTTTGCAATAATCAGAGAAAAATCTTTTGCATGATTACCTGTAGCTATTAATATTATTACCATTAACTTGTAATTTGTATCTATTAGTAAATATTAGTCATCATGACTTGTATATTGCATTACTTAATTGTGTTTCAAAGGATGACTTAGTTTTGAACGAGGTGCAATCCCGCGTTACCGAGGAGATGAATCCATTTCTGATACAACACTATGGTGGTGACGAGGTAAAATGGGCTCTCTTCCATAAGTTCCCCCATAATTTTTCTAGTCGTGATGGTTTTACTGCTCTTTTTTACCAAAAATATTGGCATATTATTTGTTTTGAGGTTACTAAATTATGTCTTGATTTACTTAATCATAATATTCTCCATACTGATATGAATCTCACTAACATTATTGTGCTTATTTTTAAGTGTGACCAACCTGAGTTCCTGAACAAATTCCGACCTATTAGTCTTAGCAACGTGCACTTCAAGATAAGGATATTGCTAATAGAATGAAAACGGTTTTGCCTACCATTACATCTTATTTCCATCTACTTTTATACCTGGAAATGGCTTTTTGGCAATGCCGACAGCAAGCTCCCGATGGTAAGTTATTGTCGGGAAAGCTCATTAGTACACATTTCAAAAGGTTCAGTTGTTCTCGGAAAAAGGTGGAAACTTTTCTCCAACTGTTTGTCGACTCATGATTTTTCCCGAAAATAAGGAAATCAATTGAAAAGATATTCTACTTTTTCTCACATAAAAAAGTGAGAAGTATTACGTGTTTTAAAATATATAAAAAAGTCTTAATATATAGGAGAAATTATTTTTCTGCCCGATAAATTTGCCTAAAATTCTTAAATTCTCAATTTGGTTGGGACCAACTAAAATGCCCCGTTACTTTCAGTTTAGTTACTAAGATACCCAATTACTATTATTCGGGCCTTTTCATCACTACAAGAAAATCGCTCATTTCCGACGGCCTCCGACGGAAATGCAATCATTTTCGACGGCCAATGGCCGTCGGAAATGACGGCTGCTGGCGTCATTTCCGTCGGCCTAGTGCCGACGGAAAAGACGGTGGGACCGGCCCACGGTCATTTCCGTCGGCCGGCAGCCGTCTTTTCCGTCGGCACTCGGCCGACGGAAATGACCGTGGGCCGGTCATTTTTAATTTAATTAATAAAAAAAAAAAAAACCAAAAAAAAAAATCTATAAATACCCCCCCAAATGTTTTCATTCATCACACCAATCACTCTTCATTCTAAATATTTCTATCCTAATCTCTTCCAATATATATATCTTTTTTTTCGAAAAATTGTCATTTTATAAATGGCCGATAATCGCAAAAAAATATTGATAAAGGAAAAGGGAAACAGAAATTATATATTTCCAATACAAATTTATCGAGATCCCTCTTCGATAAACTTTCGAGTAATTTTAAATCTCGGCGTGGTGGCGATGCTGAAACAATTTGTCCCGACGAAGTTACCCAACAAGTCGATGAACCTCCGCCACAATCCCAGCATACTCTGGTTGCTACCCAACAGCACCCAACTACAACTCAGGCCCCTAGTCCTGCTCGTGAACAACCACAACGCCCTACCACTCAGAGCCAAAGAGCTGCTGCTCCCCGACTGAGGGACGACCCCGATCCATTGTTTCCGCCTGGAATAACTCCTCCACGTTTGGTTGTTCCGCATGGCATGATGGATGAACTTCCACAAGCCAACAACGAAGGAACTTCATCGGGACGACAACCCTCGCCAGCATCTGTTGCTTCTGAATCTGCTTCTAATAATACCAATAGGATGCCTAGGGGACGAGCGAAGGGTCGAGGTACTACAAACTCAGACGATGCGAGGTTCAAAGTTGGAGTGAACGAGAAGTTTCAATTTGACAAAAATTTATGTGAAGATACTATCAACACAGTTAAGCGATCAATTCAAGTTACGATAACAAGCATAGTGACCGAACCGGCGATACACTACTCTCAGTTATCCGAGGCACAAAAGAAAAATTCATAAACTCGTTCAGGGTATCTTCTTTTAACTTGTTTTAACACATTTTCCATTATTTATGTCCATTATAATTTTTGCATTCTACTTATATGTTATCATATTTTGAAGACTATATACAAATGGGATCTACCAGAAACGGATAACATTAGAACGACATTCCATAAGGTGGCACAAGTGAAATGGAAGGATGCCATATACGAGTGCAAAAAGCTCTACAGGAAGCGAGCTAAAGACCCCCAATGGTACCAAAAGACTTGGCTACCAATCGGCTTTGAGTCGACGTACTATAATCATTGGGAGAATGAAAGGACGATTGAACTTGCAGAAAAAGCAACGGAGAATCGACTGGCCAATAAGACAAAGAGCGTCGATGGAAAGGGATCCTTAGGTACTTACCACGGTGGATCTGTGAGTACACAAGAGAGGAGCTGCGCAACGGTACGATATGTTAGGATTTCCTTGTTTGCAGAATACAATTTGTGATATTTGTGTTACTCTTTAACATTAATATTGTTTAAAAAAATGTTGTTATAGTATGGCACGGATGATGTGATACGCTTCGACGAGCAATACATGCACGACCACTTAGTAACGGATCCAGATGGAAGAATACTCTATTGGGACCCCCCCACAAGCAGAAGAGTATTTTGTAAGTTATCTTAATTAAGCACGTATATGATTGTTTTGCGTATATACCTTTTTCATTTATTTACTTTGAACATTGTAGGAAAATTATATTGAAGCGCTCGAGGATAATTTTGGTCCAAACAAAGCCAAATGGCCGCTTCAGTTTGACGTAAATATCGCGGCCACTGCAGACCATAATGGCACACATGGGAGGCTCAAAGGCAAAGATAGGTGCAATACCCTCGCAGATTATGGTAAGTCGCATGGTAAAAATCTTAACCGTGCTGAGGTGGTAAGAACACTTGAAGCAGTCAATGATGCTACTGTTGAGTTGCAACAAACCGTTGCGGGCTTGGAGAAAAAGATTATCGATGTGAAGGGCCAAGTGGCGAGGGACCGGGAGGAGTGGAGGCAGGAGCGAGCTCGTGAGCGAGAGGAGAGAGAGCGGGAGCGAGCTCGCGACCGAGAGGAGAGGGATCGTTATCAATGGAACAACCCACAGAGATTCAACACCAACAACTACAATTCAAGCAACTATCCTCCAAATCAGTTTCATGGAGCGCAAAGCCAACCGAACGATTATTGGCAACATAACCAGACACAACCTCGTCAAAACTATCAGTATTGGGACCAAGAGTTTCATGGAACAAACACGTCGTGGCAAGTGCCAATCGGTCAGACGAGTCATCCAAGTACGCATTGCCAAAATAACGACCTTAATTTTGATGAGGATTTGGAATATTTTATGCGGTATGACTTTGGTGGGAATAATCATAGTATTAATGTGGATCGTACAGGTGCCACCAGACGTACACGACAGGATAATGTATCCACCCATGTTACTCAGGACGAGGAAACGATAGCCGACCTATCAAGTTTGCCTATCGGGGAGGTCGACTTTTTGAGTAATAATGCTTGTTTGAATCTCCATACTGGAGATCAACAATATCGGCCAAGGGGTAACAGAGGTAAAGGCCCCGCCACTCAGGAATGAAGATGTTATGGGTGTTAGTGTGAGTTTGTATGTTTCAATTACCATTTTAAGTGTTGTATGTTTTATGTTATTTGTGTTAGTGTGAGTTTGTACGTTTCAATTACCATTTTAAGTGTTGTATGTTTTAATTACCAGTTATGTTGTGTAGTTAAGTTTACGGGTTTGAAGTAATGTTTTGTAATTCGACATTATAAATCGTTTTTTTGCTACCGTATTTGATGCGAATTACATACTACTTGGCTTACATACTGAATATTTGAAGAAACAATTACAAAGTGGTAACAAATACATTATTGAACTCGAGTACATTGGTATCAAGTGTTATCGTCCTCGTCATGGTCCGAATAGTCGTCTTCAACCACCTCGTACACGTCATCTGCTAATTGTCTTTCAATGTTAAAGTCGTTCAAATCTGCACACAAGTTTAGTCCAGGCGACTCATCATCTTGAAAGAGTTCTGCGGCTTCTTCTTCCTCTTGCATTGGCGACATATCGATTATGTTCCTTGCACGAATAGGGCAAACTGCCCACCATCCTCTCCTCCGCGCCACATGTTGTGCTGGATATGGAGTGTAGTACACTTGGAGCGCCTGATTTGCAAATATGAATGGTTCATTGGTAGTGAGAGCACACGTAGGATTGATATCAACCATTCCGTACACCGGGTGTATTGCCGTACCACGACGGGTGATATCGTACCACACACATCTGAAAAATACAATTGATTGTACCCTATCATGTCCGCCGCACCAGAAAACCTCAATGATGTCATTTAATGTCCCGTAAAAATTTGTGCCATCGACCCCATCACAGCTGCCCTTGAAGCATATCCATCTGGAAATCGCAAACCAACCAACCACTGACACACTAGTTTCTTCTGAGGCCTATCAAGACAATACTTGGCCTTTGGCTTGACGGTTCTACCATCAGCTCGATCGTGGACAAAGAGCTCTTCCCTAGTTGTCAACTCCGCTAAATCTCTCATAGCTTTTACGTTGTCTTTTGTCTTACCCGGGTCGTCCATCACTGTGTTCTTAATGTTGTCGAAGAAATTCTTCTCGCAGTGCATCACGTCCAGATTGTGACGGATCAGGTTTGTACTCCAATAGGGTAATTCCCAAAAGATGCTCTTGTACGACGAATTGTGCTCTTCCCCATATCTAACTATTTTTGGTGAGTCTGGATTCGTAGACCTTGGTGGCAGTTGTTCAACAATTGCTGCCATTTGAGCACCGGTCCTCCGTTGTGGAGGGCCATCGTATTCTGTGTTTCCATTGAACATCGAACCGTCATGGCGAAATTCATGGTCATTTGGCAAGAAACAACGATGACAACCCCACCAAGTAGGTTTCCCACCGTAAGGTAACGGGAACGACTTTGTGTTCTCCATGCAATAGGGGCACGATAACTTCCCATGTGTGCTCCATTGTGACAGCATCCCGTACGCTGGAAAATCACTAATAGTCCACATTAATGCAGCCCTCAATTGGAAATTCTGACTCCTGAATCTATCGTAAGCACGAACACCTTCATGCCACAACCCCTTCAACTCGTCGATAAGGGGGCGAAGCATAACGTTAATGTTTTGTCCTGGGCTTCGCGGACCCGATATGATCAAGCTCAAGAAAATAAACTCCTCTCTCATGCAAAGATCTGGAGGAAGGTTATAAGGAGTCACGAACACGGGCCAACATGAGTATTGGGATCCGAAGTTTCCAAACGGAGTGAAACCGTCTGTGCAAAGACCTAGACGAACGTTTCGTGGCTCGGCAGCGAATTCAGGGTGTGTCCTGTCGAAATGTTTCCACGCTTCCCCTGATGTCGGGTGAATCATAACATCATTTGAAGACCTACACTTTAAGTGCCACGACATGTGCTCAGCAGTTGTTGGAGTCATGAACAGTCGTTTAAGCCGTGGGGCCAACGGGAAGTACCATAATTTTTTCTTTGCCACATGATTTTTTCTTCCTACAGTTTCATACCTATTTTCCCCACATTCAGGACACACTCTGTAATCGGCAGATGCAAATTCCCCGTAGAACAAGAAACAATTGTTATCACAAACATCGATTGTTTCGTATCCTAACCCCAAACCCTTCATTAACTTCTCGGCAGCATTCAGATATGCGGGCAAACAATGGCTATCTTCTGGCCCCAAACACTCGCGTGATAATTTGTAAAACTTTGCACAATCAGCTCTGCTAGAGTTATACTCTAGCTTGGTAGTAAAAAACTCAGACACCCACTCCAAAACAGACATGTTTTTCGGGCCACGCAACTTAATCTCGGACCATTTCACAAATTCCAAAAATTGCTTTGCATCGGCGTTAAGCTCCTCGTCGCACTCGACATTTTGAAATTGGCATCGGAAAGTATCATCTAATAAAGCTCCAAAAGAATTGTCGTGTTGAACATCTATCGGATCATTTCTAACTGTGTGACTTGACGACGCAACTAGGAGGCTATTATACTCGTTGTAATTTTCCCCGTGAAACACCCATACACGATACCCCTCTACAAAACCCCAGCGATGCAGGTGAGCAGCTACTTCGTTAGCTTTCAAATATTTTCTATTGGTGCATTTTCTACAAGGACATTTTAGATTTCGTCTATCGTCTAGATAACGTTCTTGAGATAACGCAAACTGCAAAAACTTGAATACACCTTCGGCAAATCTTTCTTTCACTCGACCCTTCTCGGCCAAACGATTGTACATCCAATTTCTATCTTCATTTGAATACATTATTATCTATAAAATTAATAGTTTTTACCGTTATTAATACGACAAAATTGCACTTCGAGTCTACAATTAAAAGAGATTGTAAGTATATATATAATTAAAAGTGCGTATGTACCTCTTGTAGAAAACAATTAATCCGTCGGACACAACGCTGTAAAGAATCTCTAACACCCGCCTCGTTGCTATTCTTCAATTTGCAAACAAAAATAACTTAAGATAATTATATTAACATATATATATAGCGTACATGTATAATAATAATACGTAAAATCATAATAAAATGCGAATACGAACCTTAATTTTTGAAAGGAGAAGATTGTGATTTGAATTTATAAACCTCTCTCGGACTATATTTATAGGCAAAAAGTCTCGGAAAAGGTCTTTTCCGACGGCACCGAGCCGTCGGAAAATGCCTTTTCCGACGGCTCGGTGCCCTCGAAAAAGACCTTTTCCGACGGCTCGGTGCCGTCGGAAATGAGCGTATCCGGAATCTTTTTGACGCGGATCGCTGACATGGCACCATTCTCCCTCCAAAATCTATAAATACCCCCAAATTTTACACCTAAAATTCATTCATTCATACCCAAACACTCAAATTATATCTCCCTAACTACATTTCTTCTCTCAATTCTTTCTTCAATTATTTTTCTTACTTATATTTTCTTTATATATATTTTGTTTTCTTACATATATCGTATATTCTTCTTAATACTTTCATAATAAACTATTTTTATTAATCTATATATATTACAAATTAGTTTATATTTATTTTTTTCGTACCAAATAATTCATTTTTTATAATTTATATATATTATTAATGTTTATATATATATATGTTTTAATTATAGCTTTTTCCGAAAATTCGGACAAAATTTGAGATGATAATTAACAAAAAATCGTTTTTCCGGTAATTTTTTTTTTAATATATATGATTATTATTTCCGACGGCAATGAGCCGTCGGAAATAATTTTTAATAATATTTAAATATCATTTCCGACGGCTCATTGCCGTCGGAAATGATATTGTAATAATATTTTTAAAAATTATTAAATATGTATTTTAAAATAATATTTTTTAAATAATATTTTAATATGTATTTTTATAAAAATACGTATGAAATAATACGTATTTGTTTAAAAAATACGGTATAAAAAATAGTTTTTTTTAATGAAAATTATTTTTCCGACTATTAAAAAGTTATTTCTGACGGCATAGTGCCGTCGGAAAAGACTATTTCCGACGGCGTGGTGCCGTCGGAAAAGAGGTCTTTTCCGACGGTTCTATGCCGTCGGAAATGACTTCCAGCTTTTCCGACGGCTCGCTTTCGTCGGAAAAAACTTTTTCCGACGGCACAGTGCCGTCGGAAAAAGCTTTTCCTACGAAAGTTTTACCGTCGATCATTTCCGACGGATTAAACCGTCGGAAAAGACCATTTCCGACGGGAAATAGGCCTTTTCCGACGGGTTTTGGGCCGTCGGAAATGCCCGTTTCTGTTGTAGTGCATTGACGTGGCTGCCAAGTCAACAAATTGTCACTCCACGTCATTTTTTTACCCCCAAAAAAATTTTTTTCAATGTACCCAAAAAAAGCAAAAAACCGAAAAACTATCCAAAAAAAAGGTACAAATTCTGGATTCATCTTCCTCACTTCATGGACACCTCACGGCCACCACCACCACCACACCGCTGCCAATCTCCCTCTCCGCCGCCCAATCCCCGTTGTCGAACTCTAATTCATCTTCCTAACAATGGCACATTCTCCTTCGAGAAGGAGAAATACTCTTGATTTACCAATAGGTTTGACAATTGATTTTCTTACCGTACACCACTAGAAAGTAAAAAAGCTTTATTCTGCTATAAAGAAAAAAGTTCAACTAGAATTTTAATTTACTTAGACACAAGAATTTAACATACACGACAATTGGCGCAAGCTACAAGAACTCGAAGCCAAAACGTTTTACCAATTAAACATACATACTTGAATTAACAGTGCATATGAAGCCCTAATAATTCCCAAACTGATTTCATGGAAGAGTATTTCACAATATAAAGAATGGGTCACAAACAATGCAAAGAATCTAAAAAGCATAAGATTTTCAAGGGGACCTCCATGTAGAACAATTGTGTTCTTGCTTAAATTACAGGGATCATATTATGGTGGGAGTGGGTTTTGATGCGGGGTGATACCCCGAAATAATGGAACCAGGATATTATTATAATTCAAGTATGTATCTGATTAATCAAATTTGGGTTGAGGTAGGGCCTATATGGTGGTGGTGGTGCCCGTGAGGTGGAGGTGAAGTGAAGAAAATGAATTCAGAATTTCTTGTTTTCGGTATTTCTTTGATTTTTTGTTTTTGATATTTTTTGGGGGTACTTTTAAAACACTTTTTTGGGTTAAAACAATAGCGCGGAGTGGCCATTTGAAGACTAGGACCATTGTTTTCTAGACTGGACTGCCACGTCAACATTTTACCCCAAAAAAGAGTATTTTGGCATTTTAAGTAGAAAAAATAAAAGTTACGGGGCATTTTTAGGTTGCCCGAACTAAATTGAGCATTTAAAAATTTTAGGCAAAGTAACAGGGCTGAAAAAATAATTCGACCTAATATATATTATCAAAACATACAAATTAAATAAAGTTAATAATTACCGTAGAGTTTGTTAAATAAAGTTTTGTATGTTGTAACACACATGCATAAAATAATTTGAAGAAAAATACTAACCCATTTAAAATATGTTTAAATGTCATTTTAATGCATATTTCACGATACGAAGTATAGTCATGATTTTTAAAAAGTTTGATTAATTATGAATGGGAAGCGCTTTTACCTTAGTAGTACTTATTCTTTGATAATCAGTGTTCCGACAAACTCACGAAAAAGAAGGAGAAAATTTATTCTCTGTAAAACAATTCTTGACAAATCTTATTTCCCATCATTTTTTCATTTTTTTTTTCCTGTTTTTTCAGGCAACCAAACAGGGCTTTAATTTAAAATGTTATTCACTACTCCAGCATTTAAGAAAGAGCCAAAACTGGAAATAAAATTTTGATATACATAAGGAAAACACGTGTAGTAAAAAGTATATTATTATTCTTCTCCTAACAAAGAAATTGATATTCAAAGTCAATTATTTTACACTACTTACTTTATTTTCAACAAAAATCTCTCCCAACCCTACCTTATTCCCACCCACACCTTTATTCCTGTCCTCGGTTGTATCAATTTCTTTCTGAAGCAATGGCGGATCGTAAACACTCCTTTAAGCACGTATGGACTTCTATCAAGCACTTGAGTATATATTTTGTAAATATTAGTCTCTTTTTCGTTAATGAAATTTAAGGTACCTAAAATCGTAACTTTGCAGATACCTGGAAAAGCTGTTTGGGATGCATATTACGAGTGCTACCGACAAGGTGATGTGCTTTTCCCAACACCAATTGCGTATGCTACACGTGCGCCGTCATCACAACCACAAAAACCTCCGCCAAAATAAGTATGTGTGCCAACCCCCCAACCCCAACCTCCATCAGAACAAGAAGTTTCAGAAGATATCGAGATGCATCCTTAAATCCTTTATTTATCTTTTGCTTTTAATATCAAACTCAAGATTAGAATTAAAACATGTTTTTGGTTTCAGATGCATCTATTTTCCTTATCCTTATGTTTGAGATTGTTTTATTTTTTATTTTTTTGATCGATAAAAGAATCACTACAAGACTGGGCTGTCTTTTGGGACCGCCTAGTTGCGACTGCAATGCAGTCGCTCGCCTTCGGCGACAACAATACAGTCGCTGGGCTATTGATACTAGACACCATCGGGCGGTCCCTACTTCCTATATTTGAGACCGTTGCGCGGTCCCTACTAATATTCAAACTTACAAATGAGGTTTTTTCCAAATGATTTGAGGTGCCGCATTTTTGTGTAGTTGAAAATTATCCTATTCATTGTTAAACCAACCACAATTACACATCTTTCATTGCAAATCCAAGCATCGTATATAGGACGACCTTGTTTGAAAATTCTTAATATATACAACGACAACTCTCTATATATATATAGAATGCCTATGTACATATATTTATACTTTAATTGAACCGTGTAATGATGTGTGTACTTTAATTTGTGAAGTTAAAGCATAATAACCAATAACAACTAGGGTGTATATGATGATTAGTTGTATATAATAAAATAGGTTCCAAATTAATGACTCGCTCGATTACATTCAATATCTAATATTGAATAACTCATTCACTTGCTTTTTAACCATTAGTTACTTCATTTCACATTTAGTATTGAGGTTGTTGCTAAAAATCACAAACGAATCGAAATCCTTCGATTAAATAAAGAATTTTAAAGTATAAATACTAGTAGGGACTGCAAAGCGGTCACAACTAACCAAATTGTGATCGCCAAGCGGTCGCAATTGACCCACTTGTGATCGCCTGGTGGTCCCTACTAATATTCATAATTTAAAATTGTGATTTTATGATGGTTTGGTGCCTCGTTGTTTGTTTACTTACTATTGATTGTTTGTGTCCGCCAACAGTCACAAAACTTCAAAAATTTGAAAATTTGACGAAAACTTTAGCCGAGATTAGGAGGAAAGTTTTAATTTTGCAAAAAATTGAAAATTTCACCCTTCCCACTCTATATACTGACCACTCTTTACATCTAATTTCAATAATCTCCAACTAACACCCAAAAAAAAAAAAGAGCAAATTATTTTTTCTGCCCTTTAATTTTGGTTATATTTGCCTTTTGCCCTTTAACTTTTCGGGCTCCACTTTTGCCCTTTAACTCCTATTTTTTTGACCAAAAATGTCCTATGGGCTTTTTCATAGGCTTTTTACCAAAAATATCCTTTAATTTATTTGTTTTAATTAAATTTAGTTTTAAAAACAAATTTAAAATAGTTTAATTTAATTTAATTTAATTTTCTGATAAATGAACAATTTAAAAAAAAAACAAAAAAAAATTTAAAATCTCCCCACCCCCCCCACCCTTCTTCCCTGTCGTCGCCCCCCCACCCCCACCCCTCTTTGCCCCAACCCCCTGTTCCGCGTCCCCGTCGCCCCCCCCCCCCCCTCCTTCCTTCCCCGTCACCCCCCCCCCTTCTCCATCTCGTCGCCCCACCCCCACCCCGCTGCAAATCGCGGTCATCACCGCGATTGGGTTGGGGGCGACGGGGAAGGGGGGGCGGGGGCGACGGGACGGGGGAGGGGGAGGGGGGTGACGAGGAAGGAAGGAGGGGGGGGGGGGGGGCGACGGGGACGGGGAAGGGGGGGGAGGGGGGGGGGGGGGCGGCGGGGAAGGTTGGGGGGGAGGGGGCGGGGAAGAGGGGTAGGGGGGTGGGGAGATTTTTAATTTTTTTTTGTTTTTTCTTAATTTTTCATTTATCAGAAAATTAAATTAAATTAAATTAAACTATTTTAAATTTGTTTTTAAAACTTAATTTAATTAAAGCAAATAAATTAAAGGGTATTTTTGGTAAAAAGCCTATGAAAAAGCCCATAGGGCATTTTTGGTCAAAAAAATAGGAGTTAAAGGGCAAAAGTGGAGCCCGAAAAGTTAAAGGGCAAAAGGCAAATATAGCCAAAATTAAAGGGCAGAAAAAATAATTTGCTCAAAAAAAAACCCTTTCTTCTTATTTTTTCTCCAACAAACACCCAACAAAAATACTTTTCTTCTTATCTATTACGCCAACAAACATCGAACAAAAAAAAAACTTTTCTTCTTCTCTTTTTCCAAATCCAAAACATAAATCACCAACACAAAACACTATTTTCTTCTTCTCTATTTCCAAATCCAAAACATAAATTACCAACACAAACTATGTTTTCTTTTTTGTTTTAACCACACAATCTTTCTTTTCTATAATTTTGAATCTAGACATTTTATTTTTTTATCTTTCACTTGTTTTTTTATTCATGTATTTTTTTTCCTTTAATTTTTGTTCATATATCTTTTGCTTTTCATCTATAATTAGTTAGTTTTCTTCATATTTTTACATTGATTAATACTTTAATTTCATTACATTAATTTTTTCTTATAATAATATTTGTACAAAAAAACAAAAATATTAAGGGAAATTTCTGGAATATTATTGTTTTTTTATTTCCTGCTAAGACTATTAGGGACCGCTCGGCAGTCCCTACTAATATTCGAGCGGTCCCTAATAATATTCGAGCGGTCCCTACTAATATTCATAGATACTATATGAATATTAGTAGGGACTTCTCAGCAGTCCCAATTGCTCCATCAATAGCGACCGCAAAGCGGTCCATATTGAATTTAGTGACTGCCAATCGGTAACTGATTTTTCGTCGCTACTGTGCCTTAGTAGCGACCGAAAATTGGTCGCTGATGAGACGCGACCACTCTCATCAGCGACCGGTCAATAGCGACCGCATTGCGGTTGCTATTGACCTTCTGAGATCGGAAGAGGGTCAATACGGACCACCCTAGTGGTCCGTGTCGACCTGTTTTTCTTGTAGTGAATTCACTAGATTGGGAGTACAAGGGGTACTCCAATCCCGAAAATAGAAGGACGTCAGTATAATCCAGTACTCATCATGCAACTAGAACCAAAAGTCCATAACCTCGCTAACTTGGTTTAAAATATAACTAAAAATCTTTTTGTTCCTCACTTCCCATATTGCCCAGCACACATAGAACCAAAGACCAAACCATGCCTCATCCCCGTTGCGCTTCTTCCACAAACCTTCGCGTTGAATAAAGTGCATATTTGGGATATTAAGAAAGAAAATGCTCTAGTGAGAAAAAGGAAACGGTTCTCTCTTTCTTCTCTTTTTTTTTTTTTTTTTTTGATTATCAAGTGAAATATTTTTGAAAGGGGGTAGTATATATATGGCATAATCCCCAAAACTAGTTACAGATGCATGCGAAGTGTACCCAAAGACCAACAACAGAAAACACCTATAATAATTAAAACATTGGATGTACACTCCAATCACAAAAGGAATACAAGGAGTCTTTCATATTGACCTTAAACGCCCACAACAATCTAGCCTTTGCATCCTATTGTGGTCATATTTCCGTGCATATGTTCCTTTGGTCGCCCTCGCCAATATATACATTAATATATACTGGGAAACTTCTTCCGTGCGCAAGTTTAATATTAATATTAGGGCGATTTATTATTTTTGCCCTTTATTTTGTAGTAACTTCAAGTTTTGCTCTTTTTTTGACGGGCTTTTTTTTGCCCTCTAACTTTTTTTTTTATTTAATTTTGCCCGGTGGGCTTCGTTGAGGGCTGGATCGAAGCCCAGTCAACGTGGCGACACACGTGGCGTACGGACGACGGCCACGTGGCGCCACGTCAATAAATTTTTTTTTTATTGCTGAGAAATTGGTTAATTACCAGATTACCCCCGCCTAAATTTTATTACCGTTTATAAAATCTCGGACATTTTTTGCGCTGACAAATTAATTCTTACCTCACAACGTGGCCGATTCTTGCACACACACATAAATTCTTACCTCAAACAACTACCTGACGAGAAGAAAAAGAGGGAAGAGGTTTAGGGTGGTTTTGACTTTTGAATAAGCTTTGGTGGTTTTGACTTTTGAAGAAGTGGTTTAGGGTTTGGCTTTGACATTTCTGTAACTTGTTAGTGTCAAAAATTTCACATGAAAGCTAATTTTCATACAGATGAAAAAAAGAAGAAGCATAAAGAGCTATTCAAATAACTAATTGTGTTACATGCCACTGTGGTGATGATTTGAAAGTGTTTTTATTAATTAGACTGTAACTAACCCTAACTGTAATCTTCAATGTTGCAGCTGAAGATAGCACATAAGTTACAGTTGTGCTACATCATAGTGGTGTCTATAGAGTCATGCCTACCAATGAATATGTTGGAGCGGTGGTAAGCAAGTGGGACTTTGTGAACTATCAAAAGGAGGATCATGCATTCCTGAAGGGTGTTTGCTCTGGTATTGGTATCATTGGGGGAGTAAGATTTTACATAAGGTGTAGTGTTGGTTTTAGGCTTGTTACAAGTGATGAACAGTTGCAAACAATAAGTTGTGATTGCCTGGTGGGTAGCTGGGAGATTGAGTTTTTCACTGATACAATATTAGCTGATGATGGTATTGATCCTAATGATGATATCAGAGAGGAAATGGTCATTGGTGGAGACACAGTTAGAGGGGCAAAGAGGAGTGGTGAGGCAGAAGTTAGAACTACAGAAAGAGAGGAGGCAACCAGAGCTAAAGAAAGAGCTGCTAAGTGGGCTGATAAAGGAAAGGGCAAGATGGTGGATGAAGAAGAGTATCCAACTGATGAAGATGTTGTTTCTAGCCCTAAGAGAACTAGGATAACTGATGAGCAGGACAGTGCTCTTGAGAATGAAGCTGATTGTTTTTTTAATAAGGAGCAAGTTTTTTTCCCAACATTTGAGGTGGGTATGATATTTTCAAACAAGAAGCTGGTGAAGTTGGCTATAAGGTCACATGCAGTTAGTGATAGGAGGAGTATTTATATCAAGAAAAGTGATCCCGGTAGAATTCATGTGAGATGTTGTGATGATGACTGCAAATGGAAGATCAATGTGATAAAGGTGAAAAATGAATCAACTTTTGTGATCAGGAGCTACAATCCTCAACACACTTGTCATGAAAGGTTTAATGTTAATAATATTAAGGCACCTTGGTTGGCTGAGAAATTCCTTCATCTATTTAAATCTGATCCAAACAGAAAGTGTGAGGGGTTTAGACTAGATGTTGTCAATACTTTGAATTGCAATATCACAAAGACTCAGGCTTATTATGCTAAGAGGGTAGCTCTTGAGAAGCTAGAGGGTAATCCAGATAAACAATTTGGCATGCTATTTGATTATGCTGAGGAATTAAGGAAGACAAACCCTGGTTCCATTGTTGCTGTTGGGACTGATGAAGTTCGGGGAGAAATAAGATTCAGGTGTATGTATGTGTGTTTCCATGCACTGAAGGTTGGCTGGAAGAGAGGTTGTAGACCTTTTATTGGAGTAGATGGATGTCATCTCCTAGGACCACATGGTGGAGTGCTACTTACTGCTGTGGGAATTGATGCAGCCAATTCAACATATCCAATAGCATTTGCTGTTGTTGCTATTGAGAACTACAAGAACTGGGAGTGGTTCTTAAGTGTTCTGAGAGTGGGTTTGCAGTTACAAGATGGTGAAGGTCTAACATTTATGTCAGATAAACAAAAAGGATTAATACAGGCATTTGGTGAAGTGTTCCCTGCTGCCACTCACAGGTAAATCAGGTTATCACTTTTATATATTAATTTTGTGGAGTTCATTTTATATATTACCATATAGTGTGTAATTCATTTCTGGATTTGTAGGTTTTGTGTCAGACACTTGTTGAGAAACTTCTACAATGCCAGTTTTAGAGGTGAAGAATACAGTGATAAAGTATGGAAAGCAGCAAATGCAATCACAGTTGTTGAGTTTAAGGAGGCAATGTCTGAGATGGGTGAGTTGAGCCAAAGTGCTCTTGACTGGTTTGATGATAAGGATCCTGCTCACTGGAGCAAGTCCCACTTCAGCACTAGCTCCACTTGTGATTTGATTCTTAACAACATATGTGAATCACTTAATAGTTTATCCTTGAGGCAATGGAGAAGGGTATTATCACAATGTGGGAATGGATTAGGGAGTATTTGTTAAAAAGACAGACATCCAATAGAGAGAAAGCTGAGAGGAAATGGATTGATGTTAAAATCTGCCCCAAGATTAAGGATATACTAGATAAGAATGCTGAGAAGATATCTGGATTGGTGCCAGTGAAATGTGATGAGAATAATTACCAAGTTATGTCACTTGCTGATGGTTCACAACATACAGTGGACTTGCTGCATTGGAAATGTAGTTGCAGGAACTGGGAGCTGACTGGAATCCCTTGCAAACATGCAGTTTGTGCATTACTGCACAATGCCAAGGGACCTGTTGATTATATCTCTGATTGGTATACTGTTGATAAGTATAGGCTAGCTTATGAGTTGCCTATATATAGAGTTCCTGGAGCTAAACTTTAGTGAAGACAGGGTATATGCCACCACTTCCACCAAACTTCGGAAGAAAATCTGGTAGACCCCAAAAGGCAAGGAGAAGGACACCTGATGAGGAACCAGTAACCAAAAAAAAGAAGAGGACAAATAAGAAGCAAGTCATAGCAGCCCCCAAATGAAAATCAGGTAAGGAACATAGCCTGAAGAGGAAGCAAAAAACTGTACAATGCAGTTTCTGTGGTATAGCAGGTCATAATATTGTGACATGTTCTTTGAGAAAAGCTTATGATGGAGTGGAGGTGGAAGATATGACGTATGCTGGCATTGATGATGACAGTTCCAGTGAAGGAGGACAAGAGGAGGTTGATACACAGGTACTAATGTTCATGCAGCACTTTGTTCCTAACAAGTTGTTATTGTATTTGCTTCAATTTGAACACACTTAGTAACATGTTTTCTGAAATAGGACCCTAGAGTTGATCTGAATCAAGACATGGAGAACATTGAGGTTGGTACTCAAAGCACTGTGGCTAATAATGATGTGGCTGATAATGGTGTTAACATTAAATGAAAGAACAAGATATTGCAATCTGGATTGGGTATTATTGGCTCACATGTAAGTTATTAGTCAGCAGTTTTGAATATTATCAGTTACTTCAAATGATAAAAGCTTACATCTTTCAATGATCTTATAGGAAGCACGAAGTTCTGTTGTGGATCAAAGTTTTGCCCCTGATCTAGTACCCATTCATGGTTTAGTTAACCATTACTACAAGCTAGCAACCAATATTCCTGTTCCAAACATCAACTCTCAAATTAGTTAGAGCCTTTCTGGACCTTCTCCATATGTGATGCCATCACAGCCACTCTCAAGTGGGGTGACCATCAGAGGCCCTGCTCCTATGGTTTCAACACAAGAAAGTCAATCATACATTCCACCACATGTCACTGTGAACAATTAGATTGTTGCACCAACCTTCATTGTTGGTGGTAAAAAATATGTGAAATTGTCAAACATTGCCACTGTTGTCAATAACATCAACAAAAATGGGAAAAAGGTGAGAAGGTCAAGGGAAAAGTGGCAGACAAGGGAAATGGCAAAGGGGCAGGCAAGGGCCACAGTTGATTTCAGCTTTGGTAGCAACATTGAACTTGTTTAGAATTTTTTCTTATAATTCTGTTATAGATTGTAGCAAATGAACCAAACAGGTCTCTTATTTTGGTTAGCTCTCTTATTTTGATTACAATCATGGAGAAATGTCAACATGTTTGGCATTTATTTTGTGTATACCGTTAGGCATTTGAAGGTTATGTATACATCCTTCTTGAACAATTTGTATTTGCCTACCAGATGGCATTTGGCATGTATTTTGGTTAAGTATTAGCAGCAGCATTTCCCAGTTGATGCTCTTATTTTTGTGTTCTAATGTTTGTTGTGATTGGTTCATGTTTGGTAACAGAGCAGCAGTATATTCATAAAACTCCATCAACAGTAGAAGTAGATTCATAAAACACCTCAATACATTAATAAAACAGCAGTAGCAACAATAGGTTCAATAGTTATTACATCCCAAGTTCAAAATGATGATAACACAAATCAGTAGCAGTAGCAATAACTTCAATAACAGTAGATTCAGTAATTGGCCTCTAATCCAACTCCACCACTTCAATATCAGTAGCTTCACCAGTTGGTTCCGCAGCAAACTCAGTCAGAACAGCACAGTTCAGGTCTTTAAACAACTTGAATATAAAATATGCATTCTCAAGGCCGTAGAGGCGGAAGTAGCGATCATAGTCAGTTTCCTATCAATATCAAACTTGCAGTTAGTAACTGATACATGAAAATTTATATAAATAAAACTCTATAAACTAGTAAGGATAAAATAAGAGACATACCCCGATAGGATCATAGTTGTCAAAAGGAACAACCTCATAAGTATTTCCAAGGAAGTATATATTAGGCCTTTCCATAAATTCCATAAATTTGATATACTTGTCAAAGCAAATTTTCAAGATTTTTTTGATCCTTGAAGGAGGAAAGGGATCAGGATCCCTAATACCCCTCTCCATTTCTGCCTAGAGGAACTTCATTCCTCGGTTCAGGATATGAGGGCCACTTATACGATGCCTTTCACCATACGTACAAATAATATCAAGTAGCTTCAACTCAACAAAGTCATTCGTGCATGGATCCCTAAATAAGTGCTTAAGCCTTACATCAGCCATGTTGTCCATTTCTCTAGAAAAAATTGAAAGCTTACTATCAATATATGAAAACAGATAATAACAAACATCATTAACACAAAGGAAATAACTTCATTAACATGAATTCATTACATTCACCAACATTAACTGAAATTAACACCATTAACTAATCAAATCATCCAACATGTTACATTCATCTACAACTACTTTTTTGAATAAAAGAGTACAAAAAAAATACAAATAACAATGACCATCATGATCACTATAGACCTAGTAATACAACAACAAGCTAGAGCAGTCTTTGTGACATTCACATTAGATAGCACTTCATTAAATCCATAACCATGAGAGGTACCCACAACGCCAAGAACATTAGATGTAGCAGACACACCACAACTAGATTATGTTTTATCTTGTTCATTATTTCCAGAAAAGCCTTCTTGCAAGTGTGTTCTCTTTTTCAAAGACGGTGGAGAATTCATTGTAGGGGGATACATGAAAGCCCGTAGACGAGAATTTTTTCCAAATAGATTTCATCAGCCCAAATAAAATAATTTGGGTGACGCACCCTAGTTGGACACACGTAATAGTATTCACCTGGATGAGTCGAAGTTAACCCAGCCATATCATATATCATTAAACCCCAACCACATACATAAGGAAATTGATACACCATCTACAATAAAATCAAAACATACATATATCAAATTTCACATTATCAAATTTCTAGTACCATTATAGATTTAGCCATAAACAATAATCAAAAGATACATAGTACAATTACAGAATTTAACACTAAAAACTAATCAATTTTACTAAGCACACACAAAGTACCCTAATACAGATTAACTAATCAATTTCTTCCTATTGCAAACAGTTAAGCAATTGAGCACTGGTAGTACTTGGTTTCGGTATTTAGATCGAATTATACATCAACAAACATAAAATTGGTCAAAATGCGAATTAAAAATCGAATCTCAGGGTTTTAGCATTTACCTCGAATTGAAGAAATGTAACCAAACTAGTTTGTCGACACCTGTTGTTCGATCAAAATTTAATAAAAGAAATTAGTTTAAATCGATAATTACCTTTAATCCGGGAAAACAAACCTTAAACCCTAAGAATCGGGAATGTAATTACAAACGAAAAAAAAAACCTAAACCCTAATGTAATTACAACTAATGTAATTACAACACAAAACATTGAGAAATTATTTACCTGAAATTTCCACAACTTTGGGGCGAAATCGCGAATGGATTAATGTTAGAATCTCTGATTTGTGAGTGAGAGAGCGAAGGTCGATTTAGGGCGAGAATAGTGAACGGTTCTAATGTCCGAGATTTTATAGACGGTAATAAAATTTAGGCGGGGGTAATCTGGTAATTAACCTATTTCACAGCAATAAAAAAAAATTTATTGACGTGGCGCCACGTGGCCATCGTCCGTATGCCGTATGCCATGTGTGTCGAAGCCCACCGGGTAAAATTAAATCAAAAAAAATAAGTTAGAGGGCAAAAAAAAAGCCCGTAAAAAAAGGGCAAAACTTGAAGTTACTACAAAAATAAAGGGCAAAAATCAAAAATTGCCCTTAATATTAACATTAATGAACTTATCTATTATTAATTGTATTTGTGATTAATGCACCAAAACCTTGCCACAATAGTTGTAATTAATATAAGTGCTATGTAACATAAATACAAATTAAATTTTATTAAATAAGAGAAATAACATCGGAGATGTTGGAAAGTTGAGGAATTATATTTTTTTTGATCGTTAAAGCAGAATTTTATTTTGACAAGGTACAATAAATACCAGAAAAAAAGATTACAAGTTCAAAAGAAAACGAGTACCAAACAACCAAATCAGAAATTGACCGAGTTACACGATAAATAAAGGGAATCTAAACCAATCTTCAAACGAATAAAGAACTCGTGCTCCTTTTCCCGAAGCCACTTCCAGCATTTAATCTTACCATTATCCACTTTCTTCTCGAGATTAAGACGAACAGAACTAAAATGTATACGGTTCCTGACACACCAAATGGACCATATAATAAAAAACCAAATGCAACTAATGTCAGATATAAGCATTAGGGGTGCACACGGGCGGGTATTTGCGGGTTACCACAAAAAAAGACACCATACCCGCATATGGCGGGTTACCAAAATCTTCAACCGAGCGGGTCATTTTAATTTTAAAACCATGCGGGTGGCGGATTACGCGGGTTGTGCGGGTGGCGGGCGGGTGGCGGGCGGGTGATTTCATAGGCAATTAACAGCAACAATTAACAATAATATTCATCATCATCAGTATTCAATCAACATTCAACAATAATATTGAGGCTGTCATAATATATTCAACATTATTGAGGCTGTCAGGATATATTCAATCAACATTCAACAATAATATTGAGGCTGTCAACAATAATACTCAACATTCAATCAACATCTCAAATGGAAATAAATTGAAAACGAAAAACTGATAAGTAATTTACTGATTCAGCCTCAATGTGGTGGCGTGGCGGCGTCGGTGGTGGAGTGGTGGTGCGGAGGTACGGAGGTGCGGCAGCGTCGTGGAGTGGACTGGCGGTGCGGACTGCAGCGTCGCGGTGGCGGTGTCGTTCGTGTAGAAGCGGGGCGTGGCGGCGTCGCGGCAATGAGTTGGAGAGAAGAGCGGTGTCGCAACTTTCGTGGTGGTGCGGCTTTTGTGGTGGATCGCGACTGTCGTGGTGGTGGTACTCTGGTAGAGCAGTGGTGGAGCGTGGCGTCGTGGTGGTGATGGAGCAGCGGCGTCGTGGTGGTGGTAGAACAGTGGTGGTGCGCGGCTGTCGTGGTGGTGCGGATTTCGTGGTGGATCGCGGCTGCCGTGGTGATGTTAGTCTGATTGAGCAGTGATGGAGCGTCGCGTCGTGGTGGTGTCGGGCTGGCGGCGGCGGCTAGAAGAGCTGAAGAGGGAAAGTGAGAGAAATAAAGAGATGGAGGCTGTCAGGCTTGTGAGTTTTGAGAAATTAAAACCTAATGGGGTACTGGACAGTGGACTAGACTACTTGGTATTGGGTATTTGGGTAGGATATTTTATTAAGTAGGATTATATATTTAAGGGGCAGGCGGGTGGGCGGGTGGACTGGATAACCCGCCACCCGCCCGCGAGAAGGCGGGTTACCCTCATTTTGAACTGCTAGTATTCATATAAAAAATAGAACCACGGGTTTGCGGGTGGCGGGCGGGTCGGGCGGGTGACAAATCAATAATGCGTGCGATTTTCACATATGTGCTTTTCATTACAAATCAATAATTTCGAACACCCCTAATAAGCATATGTGCTTTTCATTACAAATCAATAATTTTGATATCAATATCAATATCAATATTAGGAATAACGACATGCGATTTACACTTCTAGCGTGTGCGATTTAGACATAACGCGTGCGATTTTCACATTGGAGCTAGGGTTTTACTTGCTTCTCCATTTTCGTGATGGAAAGGAGAAATAAGATGGGGTCACAAGCGAAGATGTGCATAACTCGGTCGACTATTAGAAGTTTTCCCTAATTGGGACAATTATGGGGACTTAAATTGCCATTTGAGGCAATTCAGAGATACATCAACAGTAGATGAACAATTCAACCGCATACACATGTAGCACATCAAGGTGTACTTGTCATTCAGTTTGAGTCAGAGGAGGAAGTGATGGAGATATATAGATGGGGGCCCTGGATGGTGAAGGGATAGACCGAATCGATGATTTAATGCAATAGATGTGGCCACAATGCTAGAACTTACCAAGTTATGGACTTGCATGGGTTGAACTGAAAAAAGACAAAGAGAGTAGCGTAAAAGGTAACATAGAGAGTACTAAAGCAACACAGGAGGCAGAAGACAAAGGGAGAGTAAATCCAAATTCAATAATAGTTTGACAATATGTCGTATATATATAAATTGGTCGGGGATATATCGGGGATGACATCGAGGATTATGTCGGGGACGACATCAAATCTTCTATGTCGGGAATGATCGCCTAGATATATCGAAGGTGATGCAAGTGATATATATCGGAGATATATATCGGGTATGATGTCAAATACTATGTCGGGGAAAGCTCGATATAGTTGTATAATATATGCGGATGATTAAAGCTTACCTTGATTACCGAAAAATAGGTATTTATAGGCCTCAGGATGCAGGGACCACTCACGTGATAGACACGTGAGCTATACCATATCGGAGATCATATTCGATACATATGTCGGGGATGATCCCCGACATAAGTGAAAACTTGGGCTTGGCCCATGGCAGGCCCAATGCGGGAAATACCCATGTCACGCAGTCCCCCAAATTGGAAATTATTTTCTAAAGATAGTAATTTGCAAATCAATCCTGAGTTTTGGATTACCAGTACCTCTCGTCCCACCAGTTCAACTGACGAAAATCAAATGCGGGAATTGTACTTTGTGGTTTGATGAAATCTTGATGGACCCCCAGTGCAATTTAATGCCTATCCGTAAGCTCTCCCTATAAATAGTAGTGCCTTTGGAGATATACAAGAGTTTGTTTCTAGCGCATCGATCTTTTCCTCATGTTAGTATGTCGGGGATACCCAACATATATTTCGATATGCATTTCAATATATTTTTTTCGATATCGCATTCGATGTGAGCTTGTTTTTAACCCTAGTTTATTTAACTCACATTTTTGTAGGTTATATAATCTTATGCATACCTGCGTTCTTAATTCTTTGAAAGATATGTCTGGAATGCGTGCGCTTGTGCAGTGAATTAAGGACGTCGTGATCGGGAGGTTGCTGCCACTTCCCCGGGAGGAAAGAAGATGTT
Source organism: Linaria vulgaris (assembly GCA_948329865.1). Classification (NCBI taxonomy): domain Eukaryota; kingdom Viridiplantae; phylum Streptophyta; class Magnoliopsida; order Lamiales; family Plantaginaceae; genus Linaria; species Linaria vulgaris. Next base: position 12,308,350 of record OX415252.1, read on the forward strand.
TCATCCATTGTGGTTTGAACCCATTTGTTGGTTGAAAACAGTCATGTCATTACCGCAGCATCCGTGCCTGGCAGTGTTTGCTCCCTTATTGAAGCGAATATCCTTGCGGCCACCGAAACTGTTGGTGAGAGAATTCTCAATAGGGTAGGAGACGTGGCTGGAGCTGATGCTTTGTTGAGAGCAGTCTCTATGGGAACAAAATATGTCAGGCCCTCAGAGGTATTACCCACTTTGGGGGACCGTGCTGAGGCTTGTTCCCCCTTTGTTGGTGGTTTCGCACAAACCGCTGCCCCTATTGGTTGTTCTACTCATAATGATCAGAAATTTACGAAAGTCGCGGAGGACTCTACGTCGGCTTTCTCTGGTGATAAATTGGTCCCGGGTGATACAATGAGAGTCCATATACCGGTGGACGAGGATACCGCCGATCCGGTCAACGTTGCTGATAAAGGGAAGGGTCCTGATGTATGTGCTACGGAGAAAGGCAAGGGTCCAGCTACGAACAATGTCTTGGGGGGTCCTCTCCCAAGTTTTTGTTGGTATTCCCGTCCGGAGGCCCTCTGTCCTCAACCTGCATCAGCTGGTCGAAAGAGGACTCATGATGAAAGCTTTGAAATGATTAAAATGCAACTAATACTTATGCATTAAAGTGCATTGCTACATTTAATACTTATATATACACACACTCACTGGTATTACCTTAAAGTGCATTGCTACATTTAATATTTATACAGACACACACTCACCGTTTTGCCTAAAAATCGTAAATTGGATTGTTATCGTGATAGATATCATTTCGGACAAAATGGTAAATATGGATTGTTTGAGGAATAAAAACCACAACCACAACCTCCTCCACCAGCACAAGTATGCATCACCGAATCCTTAATGTTTCTTTTATTTCAGAATACAAAACTTAAATTTAATTTAATGACATGTTTTTTAGTTAATGATGTTTCTATTTTACCTTCAACTTCAGCTTTAAATGTTTGTAAAAGAAAGTTATATGATTCAGATTCATATAAAAGGTGATCTCATAGTTTTCTTCCCATCCATAGACTAGATATACAATTTTGATATCAATACCTATGAGAACTCTGTTGACTACAGAAAGAACAAATTACTTTCTTTGCCTTTGCGATTTTGTTTCACATATGGTAGGGCTCAGCATTTCTGTTACATTATGTGGTATTTGAAAATTCGTTGCACAAACGCTATTCTCATTGAAATTCAATCGGTTTTTATTTATTTAGAAAAATGTTGTTTAATGAATACCTACTGACCGTTAATTGTTTGCCTCAAAGACAGAATAACGAATGATTGATTTGTTTTTTTATTACCGCTACTCACTTGACAATTGGTCTTTAAGAGAACATAAAAAGTAGGCAAAGGGCGTTTAGTTGATGCGCGCTTGATAAAATAATTATGAAAAAATATTTACTCTTTTTACCAGCAATGATGACTTAATGGTTAAGTCGATGATACGCCACGTTTCTTTAAAAAAAATTATATATCATACAATAAAGCAAATATGTGGTTACATTGGTGTTTTTTTTTAATAATGGTTAAGAAAATAACCTTTAGTAAACATACAATAACTACTATCATTACAAGAAAACTTCACAATTGGAACCATTAATTAGGTTCCAATTGCCCCTTTTTTGGTTCCCGTAAACCAAATGGGAACCAGACATGGGCACTTAAGGATTCGTTTCCGTTACTCCCGTAGCGATTACCTTGGGAACGAACTAAATGGTTTCCCTTGCTAATAGGAACGAAAGCCATTGGTTTCCGTTACACCTGGGAACCAAATGTTTTGTTCCCACGGAGCAAACCAATATTTCGTTTCTATTGCATAATAGGAACGAATCTTTGGTTCACATTGCTTTAGGACTGGAACCCCGAATTCGGACATAAGAAACACATTGTTCCGCCAACGGGAACCAACTGCTCCAAAGTAAGGGAACTAAACTTTCGTTCCTATTGCTTAATTCAAAATTTAAAAAACAATTGGCGGAAATTTTGAATTTTGTTAAAAAAACAGGGGGGAAATTTTAATTATTTTGAAAACAGTACCATTTTCGAATTTTTCATATTGGCGCCATTTTGGTTTTGGAAATTTTTCATAAATTTGATTTTTGAATATTGTTGTTGTTGTATAATCTGAAATTATCATTTTCATGTTAATAATCTTAATTTTATTTTATGTTATTAACATTGTTGTATAATATTTAAATTATTGTAATAGGTAAAATATGTAATATTATAAATTAAACAATACCACTATACAACACAAATTTGTTGTTAAAAAAATTTAGGATACAACTATACAACACAGATTTTAATAAAAAAACAATAAAATAAATTCTTCTTTTTAACGAGTAACAAATAAGCTAAAAAAGTGTATTTTGTTTCTTCTTCTTATTCTTCTTCTCTTCTTCTTTAGATTTCTTCTTCTTCTTCATCTTCTTATTAACGTGAAACAAAGAAGAAGCAAAAAAAAAATAAAAAAATTTGAAAGCAGAGCTTCTCTGCTGCGCCGCTGCTGCAATGGAGATTAATATTAGGTTTGAAATGTGTGGGAGAGATGGGTTGGTATATATAGAAAAGTATGCAGAATGGGAACGAAATATCGGTTCCCATTACTTGCTATTTTGGTTCCTATTACTGGTCAGTTGTCTTTGTATGCCTTACTCAATTCTTGGTGCCAATGGGAACCAGATATGTGGTTCCCATTAATTGGTTTCCATACTTATAAAAATAAAATTACATTTTTGACCAAAAATATATTTTAAACGTGTTTCGCTTCTCCATTTGTCGATAAAATCTGAATTTGCATGCCTCATTAGTCTTGTGAAAATAGTTGTTCAAGAAAAAATTGAATTTGAAGTTGTTTTGCATCTTTTGTATAATTGCGCTTTCTTCCCCAAATTGTTTTTCAAACATCTTTCGACATTACGTTTTGTACGAAATTTGGAGGAACACTCCTATTTTACATATGTTAGTGTATGGTTAAAAAACATTAGCGATTAAAGGTGTTTTAGAACCTTTATGTATGAAAATACAAGTTAGAACTATGTTGTATAGGTTTTAAGGATAGGGTTTAGGGTTTAGGGTTTAGGGTTTAGGGTTTAGGGTTGAAGAGTGGTATAATATTTTATATTATAATGTTTGTTTATGGTATTTCGTTACTTCGTTTTGGACGAGATTTGGAAAGACACGCTTAATTAGTGTTATTAAAGGATTGGTAAAAGAAAAAACTTAATTCGGATATTTTTTTAACTTTTCTATAATTATATAAACCCCCGTTTATTTTTTTTTTCTTTTTTAGTATTTATTGTGTATTTTTATTCAATTTTTGAATAATTACATTTTTTTCCCCGAAAGTTCGTTTATGGTCTTTTGAATTTTTTTTTTTTAAATTCGTGGAAACATACTAATAAATAGTTTAGAAGTGTTTGCTGAAAAGAGAAATGGAATCGGGTTTGTTTTACAACTTTTGAATAATTACATTTTTTTTGCCCGAAACTTCGTTTATGGTCTTTTGAAATTTTACTTTTTATGAAATTCGTGAAAACATACTAATAAATAGCTTAAAAGTGTTTGGTGAAAGAAGAAATGGAATCGGGTTTGTTTTACAACTTTTGAGTAATTACATTTTTTTCCCCAAAAGTTTGTTTATGGTCTTTTAAAATTTTAATTTTTATGAACTTCGTGGAAACATACTAATAAATAGTTTAGAAGTGTTTGGTAAAAGAAGAAATGGAATCAGGTTTGTTTTACAACTTTTGAATAATTACATTTTTTCCCCAAAACTTCGTTTATGGTCTTTTGAAATTTTATTTTTTATGAAATTCGTGGAAACATACTAATAAATAGTTTAGAAGTGTTTGGTGAAAGAAGAATTGGAATCGGGTTGGTTTTACAACTTTTAAATAATTACATTTTTTCCCCGAAACTTCGTTTATGGTCTTTTGAAATTTTATTTTCTATGAAATTCGTGGAAACACATAAATAAATAGTTTAGAAGTGTTTGATGAAAGAAGAAATGGAATCGGGTTTGTTTTACAACTTTTGAATAATTATATTTTTCCCCGAAAGTTCGTTTATTGTCTTTTTTTTTATGAAATTTGTGAAAACATACTAAGAAATAGTTTATAAGTGTTTGGTGAAAGAAGAAATGGAATCGAGTTTGTTTTTCAACTTTTGAAAAATTATATTTTTTTCCCCGAAACTTCGTTTATGGTCTTTTGAAATTTTATTTTTTATGAAATTCGTGGAAACACATTAATAAATAGCTTAGAAGTGTTTGATGAAAGAAGAAATGGAATCGGGTTTGTTTTAAAACTTTTGAATAATATCATTTTTTTCCCCAAAAGTCCGTTTATTGTCTTTTTTTTATGAAATTTGTGAAAACATACAAAGAAATAGTTTAGAAGTGTTTGGTGAAAGAAGAAATAGAAGCGGGTTTGTTTTACAACTTTTAAATAATTACATTTTTTTCCTCGAAACTTCGTTTATAGTCTTTTGAAATTTTATTTTTTATGAAATTCGTGGAAACACACTAATAAATAGATTAGAAGTGTTTGATGAAAGAAGAAATATAATTATGTTGTGCAGTTCTCTTGAATGCAAAGTCTCTCTCATTAATATTTTATGTTGTGCAGTTCTCTTGAATGCAAAGTCTATCTCATTATCATCATTACTATCCCATTTATACGTTTCCTTAGGAAAAAAATAATGTCTAATTAGTATAAATTAAATTAACATTCTAATATAATTAAAGATGAAATATTTAAAATAAGTACTTATTTACCTTAAATCATTTTTCCATAGAGGCTAGGTCACTTTCAGTGATACGGTCGAATGGCGGTGCCATCGTCCGTAAACACCTCTTGATGATTGCGCTAATCTTGCTTCAAATTCGATTTTTTTGTGTTTTCCATTCTCCATGTTCATTAACCTCAATTGAGCGTCGCTTCAAGGGGTGATTGTGTGGTTGATCGCCAAGCGTCAAACCCCGAGTATGATGACGGGTTGAACTACCTGCACTTGAGCGTTGCGATCCAGCAGGTGAAGGGCGCCTTATCGACAAAGGTGGCGGAACCATCTCCTCATCTTCATCTTCATCTCCATTTGCTTCTTCGTCATCTTCATTTTCCTCCACATCCTTGAAACTGTGAGATACACGTGCATTGGGAGGAGTGGTGAGAGCACTAGCCAAAGGGAGAATAGGGGGCCTCGCCATCAAGAATCGGCTTCATTGGGAATTATATTAACACCTAGCTCGGCTTCATTGTGGTGCTCATAAGTGGTGGCATTACGACCTCGATTTTAAACCCTTTGCCTTTGAAGATATTGAAGGCTAATTCGATTAGTTGCACCAACATTTTTGAAGGGCGAGAGGCTTGATTACGATCTCCCATTACGAAAAAACACTAATTTATATAATAGAGATTGAGATATGTATTGTGAATGAGTTGATATGTTTTGCATGAAAAATGGAGTATTTATAGAAAAAAAGAGTTCTTTTTTTGGAACTAGCGCGACGGGCTTAGCCTGTCGCTCATAGACAATCGCCCGTCGCCCTTTAGTTTGGGCCATCGCCTTTGGTTATTTGGCGCCAAGATTAAAGGCACCGGGCTTCGCCCGTCGCCATTGCCTATTGGCTACGGCGTTTAGCCATAGCCAATATATATATATATATATATATTTTTAATTGTACGTGTACTATGGGCGATGGGAACCCGTCGCCTTTGACCAATGCCTACGGATTTTCCCGTCGCGAATGGTTAAGAGCGACAGGATATATCCGTAACCAATAAATATTTTTTTTAAATCCAAAAAATGACCAAGGGCTACGGATTTTCCATAGCCAATGGCAAAACCACCATTGCCTACGCCACCCATAGCCAACGGTGGTAGCTAATGGTTCTTTTTCTTGTAGTGTGTACCGTATAGAAACAAACTGAGAATGCGGTAGAGAAAGTGACTCTTATGAAGACAGATAACACCCAGCATGCAAAACAAGAAAAGTCAAAAATGGATTAATTGAAAAAACCCAGAAAGACGAGTTCGGGAAATGGATGCAAGTGAGTCGACGAAGAAATTCGGGGAAGAACGGAGGACCAAATCTCACGATGCAAAATTTAGGCAAAAGTCTTAACGGGAGACAAGTTAAAAATCTCCAATGTAATCCGAAAATCTTGAATAAGAATTATGGGGCCAAAGGGACATAAAACCCCTTTCAACTTGGAAGGGAAACAGTGAGTCAAAAGAATACCAAAATGGGAAGGACTCTTTGTAAATCCTTAAGTGAGAATAAGGAAACTTCTTTGAAAGGCAAGCGTAAGGGACGCCCTAAAGAAAAAGGTTTGACAAAAAATAGGGTTACAACTTTTATAAACCCTTTTGTAGCCTTAGAAGTTATAGAAGAAAAGAACAGCGAAAACACATCTCAAGTTAAAGTTACATCACACGTTTAATAGTCCCCCAAAGACATTACAAATTGATCTGTGTCCAGTTCATGTAGTGGAAATACCAACACCGATTTGGGAATTTGAAATCAACACTCAAGTAATGGAGAGATTCTTGAACATGCCGACTTGTTAGCATAAAGATAAATTTGAGCGCATGGGAAAGGAAAATACATGATTATTTAATTCAGGAGTCGATACGTTAGGAGGCATTTCAGTGGAGTGGTTAGAGTATTGGCAATCCCCTTCATCCAATCCACTTCCATTTGTGTCCGATGAAAGTGGTAACGTGAAATTCTCAAGGAGTGACACATGTTGCTTTTACATCGATTTTTTTGGAGCTTCATACGTGTTCATAGACCATATATAGTTTACTTGGTTGAAATGCGGGTAGCAGTGGAGAGGGCATATGATATTGCTATATTTTTTAGCTATTCGGATTGCTGCATTGCTCCCACGGATGATATGGGTGGGGGCGTTTGGATGCTATGGAGTAGTGACAACATCGATGTTGAGATTTTTAAGGCGGAAAACCAAGGAATCCATGCAAGAGTTGACCCTAAAAGACAAGAGAAGTGGCTACTTTCTGTAATCTACGTCAAACCGTATGCGAAAGATACATTTTGGATTTTTAAAACGTTAAGGTGTATGGCACAACAAGTGAATATGCCATGGTTAGTTCAAGGGGATTTCAACGAGATATGCTACACGCATGAAAAAATAGGGGGCAGTTTGAACACGAGTCGGAGAAGTCAAGCATTTCTAAGATGGATTGAGAAGTGGAAGCTCATTGATTTGGGATTCAACATGCCAAAGTTTACTTGGCTAAATAAACGAGAAGGTGGCGAACTTATTCAAGAAAGAATCGATATAGAACTTGCAAATATAGTATGGATCGACAAATATCCAGAAAGCGCGGTCTTTCATCTCCCTCGCAAGCATGGGGATCATCATCCCACCTCACTATTTGCTTGGTGAAGCGCAGCGATACACGACAAGACCATTCAGATTCGAGGGATTGTGGACCCACCTCCCCGACTACAAAACGCTCGTGAACGATATGTGGGGAAAACATACTAATATTGTTGAGGCTATTGATAATAATCCCTACGTCTTAGAACCACAAAATAAAAAGTGTTTCACGAATATTTTTAAAGCCAAATGGATCCTCTTAAGTCTCATTGAGGGAACTCAAAAAGCCTTAGTACAAAAACCAAATGATTTTCTTTTAGACCTGGAGAAGAAATTCTTGAGCGAGTTTAATGAGGTGCTAAGAAGAGAAGAGATTTTTTTGGCAATGAAAATCCCGAGTTAAGTGGCTCGACGAGGGGGACCGTTACACGACTTTCTTTCATAGATCCACTATAGTGCAAACGCGAAAAACCCTGAAATACTATGCTGAAAGTTGAGGATTTGTGGTGCAACGACAAGAAAATCCTTAGAAATCATGTGCGATCCTACTTCATGAACCTGTTCAGAGGAGATCCACGCGGAAATCACAACTTTGTAGTGTCCAAATTCCAAGCTATACTCGTATTGGATGAGGCAGAGTCTGTGGGGAAGGGAAATCTCGATCGAAGAGCTTAAATATGTTGTATGGAAAACGCATCCATCAAAGTCCCAACTCGTGAGGTGAGAGCGGGGCAGTAAATGACGAGCCGAAAGCAAGCAGTGAAGTTGAGCGCGAGTTAGGGTTGCACGGCGCGATCGAGGGCAAGAGAGAGAGAGAGAGGGAGAGAGAGGGGGGGGGAGAGAGAGAGAGAGAGAGAGAGAAATTGACTATTTTACTTGATAAAGGAAGAAAAAACTAATGTTACCCAAAAACAAAACTGAGTATTTATACTATCATATAAAAAAAGTCACGTTGACACCAATCTTTTGATTGTCTTTTATAACCCTCAACATAGTATTAAATTTTTCTATTAGTCGAGATATAACTGTAATTTATCATTATTTAAATACTTTCACTAAAAGAACAAATTGTTTCTTGATCAATTGATCTCTCTTACGTATAAAGAAAGTTAAGAAATATTTAAGTCATAGTATTTATCATATAATATAATATAATTATATTTAAAATAATTAATGATCACCCAATGACCGCGTGTCAACGTTTCTAGTAGTATTAAAAAGTTTTTATATTTACTTATGCTCATGATTTCAAACTTTTTGTGTGTTATCTCATAAGAGTATTATGGTGGTGTAGGCAAAAACTTAAAAAGCTATAATTAGCATTTAATTGTATTTAAGCACTTTTAGATTAGAGTGTTTGGATGATTAGCCAATTAAAAGGAAAAATCACGCTAGTAACCGTCACAATCTAATGAAAAATCCGTAAATCCATCACAACATATTCATTGTTCATAAATTTAACCTTTCTAAATCTTAGTCAAAACACACCCTTAATTAAATTCCTTAGTTTGCTCATTCTATATAGAGAGAGATAACTTATTTTTTTATAATAACATTAAATGACCAAAATTATGTATCTTATTTAAGAAAAGTACATATTATCTGATAGGACAAAATATTAAAAATGGCCGATAACATTTTTTAAAACGTTAAAATGCCCATTTTTTTCGGGCCGTGCAAAAATGGCCTGTATATTTTAAATAAACTTTAAAAAATGCTCGTTAACCTTATTCGGGCTAAAACTGCCTACGTGGCGACACAGTCAACAAAACGTGCTGCCATGTTGGATAAGCGCCACGTGGGATAAGTGCCACAAAGGATAAGTTATAGTAACAAGACAAAACTGCCCAAACGACACCTACTAATCACCAAACACGATTACTCCATACAACACAACACTTTCCAGATCCTAAATACATCACATCTTCCTAAGAACAACAATAAACATAACAAATAAAGTAATCAAAGAAAGCCTAAGCCATTTACCCAATTTTTGGTTCTCGATTTGCAGATTCGTTACTTTAGCTTCTAACTCCGTGATTGTTTTCTCGTACAAGCGTTCAATCTATTCCAAACCATGATTGTTGATCGACCCGAGTTTGTCCTCTAGTTGCTTCATTTTTCCTCGTTCTTCTCGATTTTCGCACGAAGTAGAGCCACAATGGTCCTAAGCCTTTCACAAGCAGGGGGATCTACCCAAACGAACAACCCACAACCGAATGTTCCCTTCCAACATCCATTAAACCTGCGATTAGGATTCGCGTCGGTTGTAGCAACCCTAACGACAGTGGGTCTTCCGCAATCGCACATTATGCTCGAGCTAGTACTTGAGGAAGACATTTTTGCAACTTAAATTTCGTAACGGAGGATTCAATTTTGGGATTTAGGGTTCTTCGGCCGAGTTAGTTCAATTTGGTAATTAGGACCGTTGAAGATTATTTCAAATTTTATTGCCTTTATAAGGAGAGGAAAATGTATTTCCTACCACGCTTATCCTACGTGGCGGCACGTTTTATTGACTGTGTCGCAACATAGACAGTTTTAGCCCGAATAAGGGTAACGGCATTTTTGAAAGTTTTTTTAAAACATAAGGGGTATTTTTGCAAGGCCCGAAAAAAATGGGCATTTTAACTTTTTTAAAAAAATTAGCGAGCATTTTAATATTTCCTCTTATCTGATATAACAATTTAAAGAATACATAATTTATAAAATCTCAATAAAAACTAATTTTTTCTTAATTTTGATTAGTTTGAATTTTTTTTAAGGATTGATTAGTTTGATTAAAACTCATTATTAATTAAAACCTTTTCAGATATTTATAAGGTGAACACATGTATCGTTTTTTACAAACATTCTTTAATTTGCCCGGTGTGTAATATCATTATAATTAGTCGTACTAAGTATCTAAGCTATAAATATCATTCAAGACATTATTTCCATGTTCTCTAATGACAAAGAGAAACTTAATGTGAGTGCATGTTTAGGCTTGGGAGTTTGTTAGCATGAGCGGATAAAAACAGACAATGGAACCCACTATATTCTATTTATTTTTTCTTCTCGTGTTACAAATTGGGACAACCCACTATACTCTGCATCCATCTACCACAACTGAAAAACAAAAGGTTGTTGCCAGAAAATTTAATCTAAAAAATTGGGTGACAATTCTGGTAACTGAAGACGTTTATCTTCCAAGTGCGAGTAAGTGTCAATTACCGCTTCACAAGCGGGTGGAGGGATGGGAACTTAGATCCAAGAAATGCAAGGTTGAAGACTGGGTTGACAAGGTATGTTAATACTCTCTAAGTTAAATGAATTGGCACATTTCTTTCATTTTTCGTTAGATTATCACATGCATAGTGTGAAGTACGCGAGGCCGACAAGAAATTTCGATCCGTAACTTTCCATTTAAACTTTAATATTTAAGTGAATCTTTTATACAAGATACAAACAGGAGGATTAGATGTCTTTGTTGTTGAGGACCATTGCCTAGATGTTCCGTAATTTGGACTTTACAAATCTGTATGTATGTTATTATTTGTGTTTAACTACTTCCTTTTTAATTTGGGTTCTATGGCACTTAATATGAGAAAAAGAAACAATATGCTGTAATCTTTCTAACCATAAGGACATCATGTTGCAGTCTTATTATCATCGGGAGGTCGGCAAGAAATTACGATCCTTAAATGAGGAGGTTCTCTTCATTTTATGTGGCGTAGTTTACTTATGAGCTAGCTTAGAGCCCCGAAATTGACCAGAAGTGTTTCTAAATTGAGCTTTAATGTTTGGATGTGAATGCATACAGCTTTAATGTTTGGATGTGAATACTAACTGAAACACCATTTACTCAAACTTGTAGGAAAAAAAGAAGATAGGTTTATTTACTTTATAATTTAATTGTTTTTTCAAAATTAATAAATCAAAGAATGAAATTGTACAAATCCCATATTCTGATACTGGAGGGACGGAGATAGAGAAATTAAATGACCCAATAGAGGACGAGAATTGGTCTACGACACTTTAGCTGACAAGTTTTTTTTTGTTAAGTAAGTAATATTATAGTGAAAGCACAAGTGGCGGTTACGAGATCCGTTCCTTCTGCTAGTGTGCTTTTTTCGGTCTTAGGATCGTCCGACAAAATTGAATAATATGTGGCGTATTCCAATAAATTTTATAGACTCTTTTTTTTTCAACCAAAATTTATAATTATAACACATATATTATTAATTTAAATTTATAACATATAATTTGTTTGATTATTAATGAGGCAAAATTATATTGTAATTATTTCATAGAAGTTTTAAATATTAAATATGAAAATTTTTGAATCGGGAATTAGGACTTAACACTGGTGTTACGCCAACACTCGCGAAGTGTTATTCCAACACCGACTTTACCATAATACATGTTGGTTTTTAAGCAGTTTATATAAATATACTGTGGTGGGCCTTAGGAAAAATAACCATTAGTGAATAATGATTGTGCAAAAGTGTATTGTTCTGCTAAGTTCCGGAATCGACCATATCGTATGTGTTCTTGCAGTGGGTAACATCCAATAGACATATATATGGCTACTCAAATCCAATCTCCTCTTAAAGTATGGGCAAATAATTTGGGCGAGACAACGAGCAAAAGAATTATCCATGCAGGTGTCTCTAGCAAATCTACAGGCGAGAAAGAAAACAAAAAGTTAATGAACTAACTAAAAATATTAAATAACATGAAAAAATTTACCAATGTACAATGATTCTAGCAAAAGAAAACCTGGGAAATATGGAGGGAAAAATAGTTTGAGTACGACCAGTATGAACGCAATCCAGCTACTAACTACTTCATGTGTCCGCCAACAGTCACAAAACTTCAAAAAATTTAAAATTTGACGAAAGTTTTAGCCGAGATTGGGAGGAAAATTTTGATTTTGCAAAAAATTGAAAATTTCACCCTTCCCACTCTATATACTCACCACTCTTTACATCTAATTTCAATAATCTCCGACTAACACCCAAAAAAAACCTTTTCTTCTTATTTCTTCTCCAACAAACACCCAACAAAAATACTTTTCTTCTTATCTTTTTCGCCAACAAACACCGAACAAAAAGAAACTTTTCTTCTTCTCTTTTTCCAAATCCAAAACATAAATCACCAACACAAAACACTATTTTCTTCTTCTCTATTTCTAAATCCAAAACATAAATTACCAACACAAACTATATTTTCTTTTTTGTTTTAACCACACAATCTTTCTTTTCTATTATTTTGAATCTACACATTTTATTTTTTTATCTTTCACTTGTTTTTTTATTCATGTATTTTTTTCCCTTAATTTTTGTTCATATATTTTTTCCTTTTCATCTATAATTAGTTAGTTTTCTTCATATTTAATTTCATTACATTAATTTTTTCTTATAATAATATTTGTACAAAAAAACAAAAATATTAAGGAAAATTTCTGGAATATTATTGTTTTTTTTTTATATCCTGCTAAGACTATTAGGGACCGCTCGGCGGTCCCTACTAATATTCGAGCGGTCACTAATAATATTCGAGAGGTCCCTACTAATATTCATAGATATTATATGAATATTAGTAAGCAGTCCCAATTGCTCCATCAATAGCGACCGCAAAGCGGTCCAAATTGAATTTAGTGACTGCCAGTCGGTAACTGATTTTTTGTCGCTACTGTGCCTTAGTAGCGACCGAAAATCGGTCGCTGGTGAGACGCGACCGCTCTCATCAGCGACCGGTCAATAGTGACCGCACTGCGGTTGCTATTGACCTTCTGCGACCGGAAGAGTGTCAATACGGACCACCCTAGTGGACCCTGTTGACCTGTTTTTCTTGTAGTGAATTCACTAGATTGGGAGTACAAGGGGTACTCCAATCCCGAAAATAGAAGGACGTCAGTATAATCCAGCACTCATCATGCAACTAGAACCAAAATTCCATAACCTCGCTAACTTGGTTTAAAATAGAACTAAAAATCTTTTTGTTCCTCACTTCCCATATCGCCCAGCACACATAGAACCAAAGATCAAACCATGCCTCATTCCCGTTGCGCTTCTTCCACAAACCTTCACGCTGAATAAAGTGCATATTTGGGATATTAAGAAAGAAAATGCTCTAGTGAGAAAAAGGAAACGGTTCTCTCTTTCTTCTCTTTTTCTTTTTTTGATTATCAAGTAAAATATATTTGAAAGGGATAAGTATATATATGGCATAATCCCCAAAACTAGTTACAGATGCATGCGAAGTGTAGCCAAAGACCAACAACAGAAAACACCTATAATAATTAAAACATAGGATGTACACTCCAATCACAAAAGAAATACAAGAAGTCTTTCATATTATTAGCGTAATTAGAGATTTGTATAATCACTGTGATTTGCACTATCACATAAATCACAGTGATTTGCGCAAATTAGTGATTATCTTAATCATAGGGATTGATATCAAATCCCACAAATCATGATTTTCCTAGAATAGGCCTATCCTTACATCTATATAAACACATGTACGTTAGTATTGTAAATCAAGCAAAAAGATTCAATTGAATTCAAATTACTTTCAATTTTAACATGGTAGTCAGAGCAGGATTTTTTCCTCTGCCATGACAGACTCAGATTCAGCAAACACCATTTCTTTACAAACCACCACCAATACCACGACAGAAAAATCACCTTCAAACGACCCATCATCTCCTTATTATTTACACGCTTCCGATCAACCAAACCAATTTCTTGTTGATGCGCCACTCACCAGCGATAACTATCCAACATGGCGCCGAGCAATCACTCGGGCCTTGAATGCGAAAAATAAGTTAGGATTTGTTCTTGGCAAGATCAAACGACCCGACGCCGATGGTGAAACTTGGGATAGATGTTGCGACATGATTATGTCGGGGCTTTTTCGTTCCATTGATCGATCACTCAGTCGCAGTCTCCAATATTTGGAGACACCATATGATCTCTGGATCGAGCTAGAGACCCATTTTCGGCAAAGCAATTCCACAAAGATATTTAGATTAAAGAAAGTTTTGGCAAATCTAAGTAAAGATCAACAATCCGTTACCACCTACTACGGAAAGTTGAAAGAATTATAGGATGAACTTGCGTCACTACAAAATCAAACCCCATGTACTTGTGGTGCCGCAAAGTCCGTCTCTAATCTTTAAGAGTCCGATCACATATATCAATTTCTAATGGGTTTAAATGAAAGTTTTCAACAATTACGTTCCCAGATTTTGGCTATGGATCCTTTGCCATCGATAGGACGATGCTACGCCATTATCCATCAAGAAGAAACACAACGCCTTGTTCACTTACCTCCCACCCCCGATTCTTCTATTTTTTTTGTAGGAAAACCACCGACGGCGGGTTCTCGCAATCCCCGAAATCCAACTTCATCGGGAACAATAAATTGTGAACAATGCGGAAAGGAGGGTCATCCACGAAACAAATGCTTCGAAATCATTAGATACCCCGAATGGTGGCCATCGAAAAATAAGCGACAAAACTCCATCGCTGGCCCATCAGTCAATAACATCCGTACCACAACTCCAGCCGTTGCTCCACCAATCAACCACCGCAACATCAGTCATCCTCTTCCTTCCGCTGCAAGTACCGTTCCCGGTCTCTCTGCTGAACAATATGCTCAACTTCTTGAGCTATTAAAACCCCAACCTCTCCAATTTCAAGGTAGATCGAACTCTCTGTTTTTTTCAAGAGAAGAAAATGATAAAACCCATTTTGAATGGGACAAAAATGACTTGTTAAAGAGAAAAGATAAATTAAAAACTATCATTGAAAATGACAGAACGTTAATTTTGCAAAGTAACCAAAACCATTTTCCTAAAGAATGGATTATTGATAGTGGAGCGACACACCACGTTACGGGATCAAATTCTCTTTTTTCAAAGATGTCTTATTTTACATCTCAAATTTCTCTCCCTAATGGCGCACAAATTCCTGTTACGAGCACCGGTGATATTTCTGTATCTCATGATATTTCTTTGAATAATGTTTTATTTGTTCCTGAATTTAAATTTAATTTATTATTTATTAGTCAACTTACAAAAACTCTTAATTATTTTGTATCTTTTTATCCTAACTTATGTACTTTTCAGGACGTAACCACGAAGAAAGTGATTGGAGTGGGTAAAGAACGCGATGGTTTATATTATTTCACTCATGTTTTTGCAAATGTTTTTCAAACATCTAGTAGCAACTTTTGATATGTGGCATCAACGTTTAGGTCACCCATCCTTAAATAATTTTCCGAAGTTTATTCCCCGGCCTCATGAGTTTAATCATTGTACCACTTGTGCTCGTGGAAAACAAACGCGGCTCCCTTTTAAAATAATTTTGAATAAAAGTACTATGCCTTTTCAACGCGTTTTTTGTGACATTTGGGGGGGTTATTCCACTTCATCTTCTTGTGGTGCACATTATTTTTTAACTATTGTCGATGAATATACTAGAGTTACATGGCTATATCTAATGTGTTTTAAATCTGAAACTCTAACATGCCTTCGAACGTATTTTGCTATGATAAATACCCAATTTAACATAAAAGTTCGTCACATTCGCACTGATAATGGCCAAGAATTTCTCGCCCACAATACTCAGTCTTTTTTCAAAGAAAATGGAATTATTCATGAAAGAACATGCGTAGAAACTCCTCAACAAAATGGTGTTGATGAGAGAAAGCATCGCCACATCTTAAATATGGCAAGGTGTTTGCGGTTTCAAGCTAATCTTCCGATAACTTTTTGGGGTCAATGTGTTCTTACAGCTGTTTATTTAATAAATAGAACTCCTTTCCAATCTTTAAATAATATTTCTCCTTTTCAACGCCTTTATAATATCCCACCTCGGTATGATCATTTACGAGTTTTTGGTTGTTTATGTTATGTACAAACACTTTCAGCTCATCGTGATAAATTTCAACCACGAGCTCGGCCATGTATATTTTTAGGCCACCCATCTACTCATAGTGCTTACCGTGTTTATGACCTTGAAACTAAAACGTTTCATATATCCCGTGACATCACCTTTGTTGAAAATATTTTTCCCTTTTCCATAACACCTCCGACAAATCCCTCCAATATCGTCTTGCCCGTACCAATTCTTGAAGAATCCATATCACCTTTCTCACCTAAACCTACTAACGAAATACCCTCACCTACGACCACAACTCCCTCACCTACACCAACTAACGAATTACCCTCACATACGACCACAACTCCCTCACCTACACCTACTAATACATTACCCTGACTTAGGACCACAACTCCCCTACGTTCCCGCCCTCGAGGAGCAACAAAACATCCAACTTATCTCAATGACTATGTATGCCCATCGGTCAACTCTTCAAGTACTGCTTATCCTTTATCTACTTTTATTTCTTATAATAAATTTGCTCCTAAACATTTAGCTTTTCTTTCCTCTTTATCAAACACCACCGATCCCACTCGATTTTCTCAAGCTACAAAGCACGCTCATTGGCGTAAAGCAATGCAAAATGGAATTAGTGCACTTGAAACAAATAACACTTGGGTTCTAACTGACTTACCACCAGGAAAGAAAGCAATTGGATGTAAATGGGTTTTCAAAACTAAACTTAATGCAGATGGATCAATTGAGCGTTACAAAGCTCGATTCGTAGCAAAAGGATATACACAAATTGAAGGTCTTGACTATCATGTTACTTTTGCACCGGTTGCAAAACTTGTTACTGTTCGTTGTGTTTTAGCCATTGCTGCTGCACGCAATTGGCATCTCCATCAACTTGACGTAAATAATGCATTTCTTCACGGTGACTTACATGAGGAAGTTTACATCGATATTCCCCCTGGCTATGACACAAAAGAGGAGTATCGTGTATGTCGTTTACTCAAATCCATATATGGATTAAAACAAGCATCACGCAATTGGTATTCTAAGCTATCATATGTCCTTTTATCTGATGGTTTCTCCCAATCTAATGCTGATCACTCCCTTTTTACTCGAATAATTGGTTCCTCTTTTATTTTAGTTCTTGTATATGTTGATGACATTTTGGTTGCAGGTAATGATCTCTCTGCCATTGAAAGTCTCAAGAAATTTCTTGACACAAACTTTAAGATAAAAGACTTGGGCACCATGAAGTACTTTCTTGGTCTTGAAGTTGCCCGCTCCGCTGATGGAATTTTTATATGTCAAAGAAAGTATACGTTGGATATTCTAGCTGATTCTGGCAATTTGGGATCTCGTCCTTCTCATCTCCCAATGGACCAGAACCTTAAACTCACTGATACTGAGGGTGCCTTATTGTCTGATCCAAGTGGCTATAGAAGACTAGTTAGTCGACTTCTTTACCTCACCATCACTCGATCTGATATCTCATTCAGTGTTAACTTGTTAAGTTAGTTCATGCAAAAGCCTCGAGACACTCATTATAATGCTGCTATCCAAGTTCTTCGGTATTTGAAAGGGTCTACTGGAAAAGGCCTTTTCTACTCCAAGCTATGTGATCTTCAACTATATGCATATTCAGACTCGGATTGGGCAGGTTGTCCTATGACTCGTCGTTCCACTACTGGTTTTTTTATCTCACTTGGAAATAGTCCTATTTCTGGGCGAACAAAGAAGCAACATGTCATTTCCAGATCATCTGCTGAAGCTGAGTATCGTGCTATGGCTGCAACTACATGTGAACTTGTCTGGCTTCAATCCCTCCTTCATGATCTTATGGTCACCCAACCGCGACGCATTCCCCTATATTGTGACAATGAAGCTGCTCTTCACATCACTCGCAATCCTGTTTTTCATGAGCGTACCAAACATATTGAGATTGATTGTCATGTCATACGGGAAAAGTACATTTCTGGCTTAATACAACCTACTAAAGTCTCGACAAAACTCCAAATAGCGGACATTTTCACCAAGGCGCTTGGCAAAGACGTTTTTCTTTCTCTCACTAGCAAGTTAGGCATGATGAATCCCCATGCTCCAACTTGAAGGGGAGTATTAGAGTAATTAGAGAAATGCATAATCACTGTGATTTGCACTATCACATAAATCACAGTGATTTGCACAAATTAGTGATTATCTTAATCATAGGGATTGATATCAAATCCCACAAATCATGATTTTCCTAGAATAGGCCTATCCTTACATCTATATAAACACATGTACATTAGTATTGTAAATCAAGCAAAAAGATTCAAATGAATTCAAATTGCTTTCAATTTTAACACATATTGACCTTAAACCCCCACCACAATCTAGCCTTTACATCCTATTGTGGTCATATTTCCGTGCATATGTTCCTTTGGTCGCCCTCGCCAATATATACATTAATATATACTGGGAAACTTCTCCCGTGCGCAAGTTTAATATTAATATTAACATTAATGAACTTATCTATTATTAATTGTATTTGTGATTAATGCACCAAAACCTTGCCACAATAGTTGTAATTAATATAAGTTCTATGTAACATAAATACAAATTAAATTTTATTAAATAAGAGAAATAACATGGGAGATATTGAAAAGTTGAGGAATTATATTTTTTTTGATCCTTAAAGCAGAATTTTATTTCGACAAGGTACAATAAGTACCAGAAAAAAAGATTACAAGTTCAAAAGAAAACGAGTACCAAACAACCAAATCAGAAATTGACCGAGCTACACGATAAATAAAGGGAATCTAAACCAATCTTCAAACGAATAAAGAACTCATGCTCCTTTTTCTGAAGCCACTTCCAGCATTTAATCTTACCATTATCCACTTTCTTCTCGAGATTAAGACGAACATAACTAAAATGTATACGGTTCTCGACACACCAAATGGACCATATAATAAAAAACCAAATGCTACTAATGCCAGATATAAGCATATGTGCTTTTCATTACAAATCAATAATTTTGATATCAATATCCATATCAATATTAGGAATAATGACATGCGATTTACACTGCTAGTGTGTGCGATTTACACTGCTAGTGTGTGCGATTTAGACATAGTGCGTGCGATTTTCACATTGGAGCTAGGGTTTTACTTGCTTCTCCATTTTCGTGATGGATAGGAGAATTAAGATGGAGAAACAAAGGAAGAAGACAATAGAAGTGATGCTAGACACAAAAGAGAGAGAGGAATTAGAGATTGACGATGAGGATACAGACGAGGAGAAGAACACATCAGCTAAATTGGAGGGGGACGAAATACTAATAGGTACAACGAATTATTTGCTGGAAATAGACAATTTGAGAATGGGGTAGTAGTGCCTTACTTTCCACAAGCTAATCGTGAGGTGCTCGAGTTCACAAGTGAAGATGTGCATAACTCGGTCGACTATTAGAAGTTTTCCCTAATTGGGACAATTATGGGGACTTAAATTGCCATTTGAGGCAATTCAGAGATACATCAACAGTAGATGAATAATTCAACCGCATACACATGTAGCACATCAAGGTGTACTTGTCTTTCAGTTTGAGTCAGAGGAGGAAGTGATGGATATATATAGATGGGGGCCCTGGATGGTGAAGGGATAGACCGAATCGATGTTTTAATGCAATAGATATGGCCACAATGCTAGAACTTACCAAGTTATGGACCTGCATGGGTTGAACTGAAAAAAGACAAAGAGAGTAGTGTAAAAGGTAACATAGAGAGTACTAAAGCAACACAGGAGGCAGAAGACAAAGGGAGAGTAAATCCAAATTCAATAATAGTTTGACAATATCTCGTATATATAAAAATTGGTCGGTTACAAATGCGTTATAACGAGTATACTGTTAACTAGGCTTACTCTAGCTATACTAGTCTCGAATAGGCCTGGTCCGGAACACCTCGAATTGACGTTAGATGCAAGGTAAGATGTCTGGGATATATCGGGGATGACTTCGAGGATTATGTCGGGGACATCATCAAATCTTCTATATCAGGAATGATCTCCTAGATATATCGAAGGTGATGCAAGTGATATATATCGGAGATATATATCGGGTATGATGTCAAGTACTATGTCGGGGAAAGCTCGATATAGTTGTATAATATATGCGGATGATTAAAGCTTACCTTGATTACCGAAAAGCAGGTATTTATAGGCCTCAGGATGCGGGGACCACTCACGTGATAGACACGTGAGCTATACTATATCGGAGATCATATTCGATACATATGTCGGGGATAAGCGAAAACGTGGGCTTAGCCCATGGCAGGCCCAATGCGGGAAATTCCCATATCACGCAGTCCCGCAAATTGGGAATTATTATCTAAAGATAGTAATTTGAAAATCAATCCTGAGTTTTGGATTACCAGTACCTCTCGTCCCGCCAGTTCAAATGACGAAAATCAAATGCGGGAATTGTACTTTGTGGTTTGATGAAATCTTGATGGACCCCCAGTGCAATTTACTGCCTATCCATAGGCTCTCCCTATAAATAGTAGTGCCTTTGGAGAGATACAAGAGTTTGTTTGTCTTCTAGTGCATCGATCTTTTCCTCATGTTAGTATGTCGGGGATACCCAACATATATTTCGATATGGATTTCAATATATTTTTTTTGATATCACATTCGATTTGAGCTTGTTTTTAACCCTAGTTTATTTAACTCACATTTTTGTAGGTTATATAATCTTATGCATACCTGCGTTCTTAATTCTTTGAAAGACATGTCTGGAATGCGTGCGCTTATGCAGGGAATTAAGGACGTCGTGATCGGGAGGTTGCTGCCACTACGGGGAAGAAAGAAGATGTTTCATCCATTGTGGTTTGAACCCATTTGTTGGTTGAAAACAGTCATGTCATTACCGTAGCATCCGTGCATGGCAGTGTTAGCTCCCTTATTGCAGTGAATATCCTTGCGGCCACCGAAACTGTTGGTGAGAGAAATCTCAATAGGGTAGGAGACGTGGCTGGAGCTGATGCTTTGTTGAGAGCAGTCTCTATGGGAACAAAATATGTAGGACCTCAGAGGTATTACCTACTTTGGGGGACCGTGTTGAGGCTTGTTCCCCCTTTGCTGGTGGTTTCGCACAAACCACTGCCCCTATTGGTTGTTCTACTCATAATGATCAGAAATTTACGAAAGTCGCGGAGGTCTCTACGTCCTCTTTGTCTGGTGATAAATTGGTCCAGGGTGATACAATGAGAGTCCCTATACCGGTGGACGAGGGTACCGCCGATCCGGTCAACGTTGCTGATAAGGGAAAGGGTCCTGTTGTATGTGCTGCGGAGAAAGGCAATGGTCCAGCTACGAACAATGTCTTGGGGGGTCCTCTCCCAATTTTTTGTTGGTATTCCCGTCCGGAGGCCCTCTGTCTCAATTCGTCCTCAACCTGCATCAGCTGGTCGAAAGAGGACTCATGATGAAAGCTTTGAAATGATTAAAATGCAACTATTACTTATGCATTAAAGTGCATTGCTACATTTAATACTTATATATACACACACTCACTGGTATTACCTTAAAGTGCATTGCTACATTTAATACTTATACAGACACACACTCACCGTTTTGCCTAAAAATCGTAAATTGGATTGTTATCGTGATAGATATCATTTCGGAGAAAATTGTAAATATGGATTGTTTGAGGAATAAAACCACAACCACAACCTCCTCCACCAGCGCAAGTATGCATCACCGAATCCTTAATGTTTCTTTTATTTCAGAATACAAAACTTAAATTTAATTTAATGACATGTTTTTTGGTTAATGATGTTTCTATTTTACCTTTAACTTCAGCTTTAAATGTTTGTAAAAGAAAGTTATATGATTCAGATTCATATAAAAGGTGATCTCATTGTTTTCTTCCCATCCATAGACTAGATATACAATTTTGATATCAATACCTATGAGAACTTTGTTGACTACAGAAAGAATAAATTACTTTCTTTCCCTTTGAGATTTTGTTTCACATATGGTAGGGCTCAGCAATTCTGTTACATTATGTGGTATTTGAAAAGTCGTTGCACAAACGGTATTCTCATTGAAATTCAATCGGTTTCTATTTATTTAGAAAAATGTTGTTTAATGAATACCTACTGACCGTTAATTGTTTGCCTCAAAGACAAAATAACGAATGATTGATTTGTTTTTTTATTACCGCTACTCACTTGACAATTGGCCTTTAAAAGAACATAAAAAGTAGGCAAAGGGCGTTTAGTTATCCAACGACTTAACCGTCAAGAGAGTTGATGTGCGCTTGATAAAATAATTATGAAAAAATAGTTACTCTTTTTACCAGCAATGATGACTTAATGGTTAAGTCGATGATACGCCATGTTTCTTTAAAAAAAATTATATATCATACAATAAAGCAAAGATGTGGTTACATTGGTGTTTTTTTTTTAATAATGGTTAAGAAAATAACCTTTAGTAAACATACAATAACTACTATCATTACAAGAAAACTTCACAATTGAAACCATTAATTAGGTTCCAATTGCCCCTTTTTTGGTTCCCGTAGACCAAATGGGAACCAGACATGGGCACTGAAGGCTTCGTTTCCGTTACCCCCGTAGCGATTACCTTGGGAACGAACTAAATGGTTCCCTTTGCTAATAGGAACGAAAGACATTGGTTTCTGTTACACCTGGGAACCAAATGTTTTGTTCCCACGGAGCAAACCAATATTTCGTTTCTATTGCATAATAGGAACGAATCTTTGGTTCCCATTGCTTTAGGACTGGATCCCCCAATTCGGACATAAGAAACACATTGTTCCGCCAACGGGAACCAACTGCTCCAAAGTAAGGGAACTAAACTTTCGTTCCTATTGCTTAATTCAAAATTAAAAAAACAATTGGCGGAAATTTTGAATTTTGTTAAAAAAACATGGGGGAATTTGAATTATTTTCAAAACAGTACCATTTTCGAATTTTTCTTATTGGCGCCATTTTGGTTTTGAAAATTTTCATAAATTTGATTTTTGAATATTGTTGTTGTTGTATAATCTGAAATTATCATATTCATGTTAATAATCTTAATTTTATTTTATGTTATTAGCATTGTTGTACAATATTTAAATTATTGTAATAGGTAAAATATGTAATATTATAAATTAAACAATACCACTATGCAACACAAATTTGTTGTTAAGAAAATTTAGGATACAACTATACAACAATACAACACAGATTTTAATAAAAAACAACAAAATAAATTCTTCTTTTTAACGAGTAACAAATAAGCTAA
Organism: Linaria vulgaris; assembly: GCA_948329865.1. Lineage (NCBI taxonomy): Eukaryota > Viridiplantae > Streptophyta > Magnoliopsida > Lamiales > Plantaginaceae > Linaria > Linaria vulgaris. The sequence goes on from OX415252.1 coordinate 12,331,916, forward strand.
AAAAAGTGTATTTTGTTTCTTCTTCTTATTCTTCTTCTCTTCTTCTTTGGGTTTCTTCTTCTTCATCATCTTCTTATTAACGAGAAACAAAGAAGAAGCAAAAAAAAAAAAAATTTGAAAGCAGAGCTTCTCTGCTGCGCCGCTGCTGCAATGGAGATTAATATTAGGTTTGAAATGTGTGGGAAAGATGGGTTGGTATATATAGAAAAGTATGCAGAATGGGAACGAAATATCGGTTCCCATTACTTGCTATTTTGGTTCCTATTACTGGTCAGCTGTCTTTGTACGCCTTACTCAATTATCGGTGCCAATGGGAACCAGATATGTGGTTCCCATTAATTGGTTTCCGTAATTATAAAAATAAAATTACATATTTGACCAAAAATATATTTTAAACGTGTTTCGCTTCTCCATTTGTCGATAAAATCTGAATTTACATGCCTCATTAGTGTTGTGAAAATAGTTGTTCAAGAAAAAATTGAATTTGAACTTGTTTTGTATCTTTTGTATAATTGCGCTTTCTTCCCCCCAAATTGTTTTTTAAACATCTTTCGACATTACGTTTTGTACGAAATTTGGAGGAACACTCCTATTTTACATATGTTAGTGTATGGTTAAAAAACATTAGTGATTAAAGGTGTTTTACAACCTTTATGTATGAAAATACAAGTTAGAACTATGTTGTATAGGTTTTAAGGATAGGGTTTAGGGTTTAGGGTTGAAGAGTGGTATAGTATTTTATATTATAATGTTTGTTTATCGTATTTCGTTACTTCGTTTTGGACAAGATTTGGAAAGACACGCTTAATTAGTGTTATTAAAGGATTGGTAAAAGAAAAAACTTAATTTGGATATTTTTTTAACTTTTCTATAATTATATAAACCCCCGTTTATTTGTTTATCGTATTTCGTTACTTCATTTTGGACGAGATTCGGAATGACATGCTTAATTAGTATTTTTAAAGGATTGGTAAAAGAAAAAACTTAATTTGGATATTTCTTTAACTTTTCTATAATTACATAAACCCCACGTTCATTTGTTTATCGTATTTCATTACTTCGTTTTGGACTTGGATGAAACCATGCTTATATAATATAGGTATATATAAAATCTCATTATGGATTTGAACAAACTATTTACTTGCATATGCTGCCTCCGCATCGGGATGCACCCAATCGCCCGCCGATTCATCAACATTCATTTTTTGCCTCTTCAACTTGTAGAGCCATGTCAGAGGGATCTTATTCACCAGAACGCCCAACCTGATCGACTGTAACGTAAGACAATTAGACATTAATATACAATCAGAAGATATATTAAATGAACATTATATAAGATTATATTTATCTTATAACATTGTTGTATTAATAGAATTACCTCGCGTCTGGCCCATTTGTCTTGCGTGAGACTTCCACCGTACCAGGTTCCTTTTTTTCCTGTTGGCACTCGACTACTTCACTCGTGCCACGTGCTTATCGCTTTTCCAGTACTCCATGTACTTCCGACGCATCGCCTTAGGGATCCAGATACGATGGGTCTTCTTTTGCGACGGATCAGCTTCAACTTCAAGGCAGATTGGCTTGATCTTGCTCAAAGCGCTCTTAAATCGATCTGGTGCTGCTGCTTCATGCAGTTCCCAAATGCAGCCTTCGTCAAGCGGATGCCACTGAAAAGTTCTCTGCAACAAGTGAAAAAAAGAAATTGTTATAAGTAAAGATTTTGATAAATGAAGACAAAAGTATGTAACTAAATAAATAATCTTAAAAATATACTTTTATATTACCTGAAACTCATCCCGTGCAAGCTATTGATGCTTCGGCTTCCACTCCATGTAGGTTTTGTACGACTTCGTCAAGCACCTCTTAAGAATGAAAATAAAGAAAACTTCTTTATTTTGTGTAGGAGACCTCCGTTACCACTGATGGGTAGGAGTCCGTCCGTTATCACATGGGGACCCGTTACCGCTCACGGGTAGGAGCCTTTTTTTTTGTAGATGACCCGTTACCGCTCATGGGTAGGAGCCCGCCTGTTATCACAGGGGAACCCGTTACTGCTCATGGGTAGGAGCCTTCTCTTTGTAGATGACCCGTTACCGCTGATGGGTAGGAGCCCTCCCGTTATCACAGGGGAACCCGTTACCGCTCATGGGTAGAAGCCTTTTCTTTGTAGATTTGTCTATGACCCTTGGTAACTATGTCGTCGCGGAGTCTAAGTGTCATTAAGCTCTGGAAAACATCACAGGCCATAAAGATTTTCGATATAAAAACTAATATGACGGCACAAATGATACGCATGTGTCATCTGTGGAATGTTCCCTCAATCTGGGAATTTCAGTTTCATGCCAGAAAAGGAGTTTCCATTGTGTTCTAACGTGGCCGTTGTACCTGTTGTACCTGTTGTACCTGTTCCCCCTGTTGTACCAATTGTACCTGTTGTACCTGTTTAGATGGATAATATTGGATAATCCGGGGCACTGCCCCCTAAATCCCTCATGTAAGAGGGCGATGTGCTAAACACATATCTATGGGAATTCTCCCCGATTGTTTGTGCAATTCTCTGCACTTCCGTAATGTCCGATTAGGGTATATCCCTGCATGAAATATGAGATTCCACAAAGCAACAAATAAAAAGGGTAATGATGGATAACGGTCGAAGGCTAGGTAGTCCTAACCCGCCTACGTATCCCGTTGAATGGGGAATCAGACCGGCGTAGTTCCCCCGGTTTTAAGTTTACAGGCTAACCCACGATGGGGCAATGTTTCAATAGTTCGAGCATAATTTATAAACTACTGAAATTTAAAATACTGTTCTGTTTGCTCCTCATAGTGATCACTCTGTGCGCGGAATGTATTCTTGGTGTGGGACTTATATTTCTTGTCTTCTTCTGGTTTTAGGGTGCTTCAGCGAGTTCACATAGCACATCCATCCTTGTATCTGGTCACCTAGAATTTCACCGACTCCCTGAGGTGTAGGGAGTTTAATCTTCTGGTAATAAGTAGAGACCACTGCCCTAATTTGGTTGAGCGCCGGTCGGCCAATGATGGCGTGGTAGGGAAATGGGATGTCGACAATTGTATATTTAATCGACGTCACCCGGGTGCGTGGGCTTCTACCAAACGTTGTAGGCAATATAACTTGTCCGAGTGGAACTACCTCTGCTCCGCTGAAGCCGATCGTCTGGGGTGAATATCGGCTTTAGCCGGTCTGGGGCTATCCTCATCAGGTTTGCGGAGCTTCCGCTATCCACCTGTACCTTATGCACCTGATATTCATCCACATTAATAGAAATAACCAATGGGCAATCTAGTTTACCTGCGGTCAAGGTCAACGGACTAAGTTGCTCCAAGTCTCTCCTGGTGAAAGAGATCTCCTGCTCCAAGTACGCTTCTGGCATGATTGCATTTGTGTACCTAATGTAGGCTCCACCTGGAGTCTTCGTGTTATGGTTCCAAGCCCCCGCCGTTGGTCACGTTTATAACGCCTCTACTTGGGGCATTCACTATGCTCCTACCACGTTCCTCGGGTGCCTCAGTCATCTTCTGCTTTCCTCTTCTGGGTGAGTAATCTCTTCTAGGGGATAAAGAATGTTATGCCCCTCTAGCATCTTCCTTGGCGTTTTTGACAAACTCGACCAATTTTCCTTCTTTAATCAATCTTTCAATTTCATTCCTCAGGTGTGTACAATCCTCTGTCCTGTGTCCAGGTATCCTCAGTATTTGCCCGACGACTTCATCCCGGGAGTCTCATTCAACGGCCTAGGTTCTGTCAACCATCTATTTCTTTTTGCCACGGCCATCACCTCCAGAATACCTCTATTTAACAGGGTGTACGTCCTTAGAGGCCTTTCCCTATTGCGATCTCTGTCCGCGTTTCTACTGGAAAACGAACCTTGATGGGTTGCCATCATCTCGTCCTCGTAAATCATTTGGTTCGCGAGCATGTTGATCTGTGCTATGGTGGGCTCAGTCAATTTGATTAGCTCGCTGGCGAACCTGTGATGGGTCGTACCCTTGAACAGCATCATCATGACTTGCCCGCCATGCGGCTCATCCACCTTCAACAATTCATCATTGAACCTCTTCATATATTCCCGAAGGTTCTCCCTTTCCCTCTGTTACACCGCGCCGAGGTGCAACAGGTTGGTATTCATTCTCTTTTGACTAGAGAACTGGTTCTCAAACTTTTCCCTTAGTTCCTCATAGTCCGTTATGAATCTGGCCTCCAGCCTAGCGAACCAATCCAGTGCAGCGCCCGTTAAAGTGGTGGATAGGATCTTTGCCATTATGTTTCTTGAGTAGTTGTGCAGGTTCAGAATGCTATCGACCTGATGTAGATGATCTGTAGGATCACTTCTTCCGTCGTATGGCTTGATCATTGGGATCTTGTCCCCTCTTTGCAATACCTTAGCCTCTATCTCATCCGAAAACGGGGTCCTGCTGCGACCCTTCCAACGACTCTGAGTCACCTTCCTTGTCAACTCCACCCTCTCACGGTCTAGTTGTTCCATCATCCTTGATATTACCTGCAGTACTTCCACTCTCTCGCAGTCAAGTCGTTCTATCTTTCTTGCTATCTCTCGATCCAGGGTCCTAGGGTCCTGTCTCTCCGACCTGTCGTAAGCAGCGGGCGATATCTCTCTGAATGTGTCCCCCATATCCTCATGTTCATCATGTCCTTGCCGTGCCCTTCTCTCACCCGCTCCGGATTCATGGGGCCTTGCCCAAATGTCCTTTGTCCTCTGTTTCGCTAGTCGTGGAAGCAAAGTCTCCAATGTAGTGTCCAGCGCCGCTTTCGCAGAGGCGTTGATCTGCGCTTGCATCTCCGGGGTTATGGCCGCAGGTTGAAGGGCGCTTTGTCCCGCGGCCATCATCTCCTCTGAGCCGAGAAGATCCGCATTCGGCGCCTCGGTCATTGGAACGTCTGCCGCTGGGTTCTCAGTGGTCGGGCCCTCAGTCGCGGGTTCCGCCGTATTTGGTGCGGCAAAGGTTTGTCTTGCGTTCGTGGCTCTCGACGGCCTCCTGGGCCCGCGCCTTTGTAGCGGCTCATCTTGTGCTAGAGGGAGCTCCGTCTCAGCTCGGGTCACTGTCTGTTCTTGGTCGGTCGGCAGTTGAGGGGGTCGCGTGTCCTCCATCCTCATGTTCCTAGTCACAACTCCGTTGAATTCGGATCGGGTCCTCCTTCCTTGCATCTTGACGTCCTCGCCCGTGAAATAGTGTTCCCACAGACGGCGCAACTGATTTGGCAATAGATCGTATTATATATGTATGTGTGTCGGTTACAAGTGTATAATCTAATAATACAACGAGTCTATCTCAAATTAGGCCCACACTATGTAGCTAGAGTAGACTTGGTCCGGAACACCCCGAACTTACGCCTCGATGCTTGGATGGCAATGGTATATCGGTGACTAGATCGATTGTATGTCGGTGATCATCTTCGATATGATATCGAGGATTCCCCTCGATGTGAGATCGGTAATGTGGTGGTATGACGTATCAGAGGAACACAAGGTAGTCTCGATATCAAATGCGATATCGAGAGTGAGATCGGGGATGTATTTCGATGTGATGCGTGGTAGCTGAGGGATAATAATTGCTTGCTTTGGGATCCGGGTGCCGCATATTTATAGACCTCGGGATCCGGGGACCACATTAATATATCGGTGAATATTACCGATATGACATCGAGAGTGATCCCCGATATGGTATAATATGGGCCTGGTTTGGGCCAGTCCCAACATACGGGAAATGTCCATATCAATCGGGATGTAATTTAACTAGTCTGTTTCATGTTGTGATGTTCGAATTCTTCGGATTTTGGTGTAATATGTCTTAATGGTTATGAATGCAATTGGCTCAATAACATGTTTGCAAACTCACAAAAACACACACTAAAATGACATAAAAAAGATCCTCTAAAATATGGAAGAAAGGGTAAATTTAGGTGCAAAATTAACTCAGGGGGCAAATCGCAACACAATAGTTCAAGGGGTACGATAACATAGTTTACGGGGCAATTCGCACTAAGAAGCATAGTTTAAGGGGGAATATGCATGAACTTTACACCCCATAACATGTACCGAAAATGCCCTTCTGACCCTCACGTGAGCCGCACGATAATGGAATATTCTGAGGAATATTCGGCGGAAACTGGCGACGGGGTAAATCGAACAAACGAGGATAGTTCAGGGGGCAAAACGCTTATTAATTTAGTTTAGGGGCAAGTAGCAAAAACGTGTATAGTTCATGGGGCTTGATGCTTTTATCCCTTGAAAAATTGACCACGTTGTTCTTTTGACCAGTGAGTACATTAATTAGATTAAAGAGGAAAAGTTACAATACAAGATGTACTGAAGTCGGAATCAAATCACGTTCTTCTCGACCGACATACAATTGAGAGATTACACCATTCAACAAAAGAGTATGAAAAATCCTTACATCTAGCCTTGAAGTACCAAAGGCTATAAATAAACACTACAAGAAAAAAAGCTATTTCTAATGGCATTCGATGGGATTAGCAGTCGAAAATGGCTAAAAGACATTTTTGACATCATGTTGACGTCGAAAATGCCCTTTTCGACCGCACCATGCCGTCGAAAATACCCCTTTCACTACAAGAAAACTCCACAACGGGGACTCCGAAAATGGTTTCCAATACCCCTATTTTGGTTCCCAAAGACCAACGAGAACGGAAATTAAGTACCAAAGCGTCCGTTTCGTTTACCCTGGTAGTGATTGCCATGGGGACGAAGTATTTGGTTCCCGTTCTCCGTGGGAACGACAGAGTTTCGTTTCCATTACGTGCGTGAACCAAATGCTTCATTAAAGCAAACTTTGGTTCCCCTTGCTTTATAGGAACGATATTTTGGTTCCCATTGCTTTAAGGCTGTTACTTTTTAATTAGACATGGGAACCACGACTTTGGTTCCATTTACTGAATCAGAGGGGCTCATGTTGAGACTATCAACAGTACGGGAATGAATATGTGAACAAAACTTTCGTTCCTATTGCTATTTTGAATTGTTTTAAAAAAATTGGTGGAAATCGGCCAACTTTGACTGAAAATTCAAAAATTTCATTTTTTTCAAAAGTGGGGAAATGATGGCGCCTTTTTCAAATTATTTGATTCAAAATTTTCAGTTATGTGTAAGAAAATGGCGCCTATTTTTTTTTGGTTGATTCAAAAATTTTTGAATGGTGTAAGAAAATGGTGTTATTTCCTAATTTTAAATTCTAATTTATTTGTATTTTAAATTTGATTGTATTTTCTGAATTTGATTATTTGGTGTTGATTTGGCAATAGATAGTTTTATATATATATATATGAGTGTCGGTTACAAGTGTATAGTCTAGCAATACAACGAGTCTATCTCAAATCAGGCCTACACTACGTATCTCGTGTAGACTTGGTCCGGAACACCTTGAATCAACGCCTTGATGCTTGGATGGGAGTGGAAACCCGGTACTAGATTGAATGTACGTCGGTGATTGTCTTCGATGTGATATCGAGGATGACCCCCGACGTGAGATCGGTGATGATGTGGTGTGACGTGTCAGAGGTGCACGAGATAACCCCGATATCGAATGAGATATCGGAAGTGATATCAGGGATGCATTTCGATATGATGCACGGTAGCTGAGGGATAATTATTGCTTACTTTGGGATCCGGGCACCGCGTATTTATAGACCTCGGGATCCGGGGACTACAGTAACATATTGGTGATATTACCGATATGACATCGAAAGTGATCCCCGATATGGTCCAATATGGGCCTGATTTGGGTCTGGCCCAATATACGGGAAATGCCCATATCATGTAGTCCCCCAATTTGGGGATTCTTATCTTAGAGATAAGAATTCGCAAATTTAATTTTAAATTCCTGGGTTACGTGGACCCTTCGTCCCGTCAGTTCAAATGACGGAGCTCAAATTTGCGGGGAATGCACTTGTGATGAACTTCGATTAGTCTCCCAATGCAGTGGACGCATAGTTTGAGGTCCTCGTTTGAATTCTAGTTCCCTTGGTATTTGGGTTGCTTGAAAATTGTGATGGGGTTGTCGGGGCAGTTGTTATATTCTCGCGGCTCTTCGCGTAGTAGGGTAGGATGTCGGGTTTCATCTTCGATGTTATGTTGAAATGCATATTCGATATGATGTCGAAAGCATATTTCGATGTAGTTGAGGCCTCCGTCTATAAGTATGGCTTGTAAGAGACTCTGAAGTTCATAGTTTTCTGCGTTTTCTCTGTCGTGTAGCGTAACCACATCGGTATGTATATCGGTAGTCATATTCGATATATTCCCCGACGTGTGTTTCGACCTTGTCGTGGTACTTGAATTATTTATTATTATTTTCTCATGCTGATACTCTGATTATTCTGCAGGTGCATTACCTTTTTCTGAGATACTTCATTAGAATGGGGTTTAGACAATTGATGCTTAAACTTTAGGCCGATCGTGACGCTCAGAAAGCTGCTGAAACGGCGGCAGTCGCGGTGGCGCCTGAAATAAGGTATGCGTCTAGCTTTGACCAGAATAATGCAGTCGTTGAGTTTCTGGCGGAGGCGTCGGGAGTCGAGCGACCTCCCCCTAGCACTGTAGTTCCTGAACGTATTAATGAAGAATGTTTTAATAGTGTTCCTGCAACGGTTGGGTCCCTTAGCCAGGACATCCTTGACGTGGTGGGAGGCCCGGATGGTGCGGCCAACCTCTTGTAGGTGTTGACCTCGAAACACGAGTGTGTGGTTCCTCAGCCTGACGGGGTTGTGGCGAGAGAGAGACCATTTGTGAGGTCTCCTTCCGATGAGTATGTTGCTCGACGTTCTGAATCGTTGACCGACATTCATATGACCAAGGACGTTGGAGGTTCAGAATCGAATACCAATGTCAACTTGGGTGATTTTGTGGATGCGCCTTTTATAGTAGGGTCGGGTTCTTCACGCCCGAACCCTATTAGTGACAAAGGAAAGGCGACCGTTTCAGGTATGACCGACAAAGGTAAAGGGCCACTGCAGGAGCCCACGATATTGGGGGGACCGTGCCCCTATTTTCCCTGGGATCCCGATTACGAAGCCTATCGTTGACCTGACTAGGATATCAAGTAATAAAAGGTCCCGCGAGGGTACTGTCCACAGTGGCCACTCATCTTCGAGTTCGGGCCCTCGGAAGGCGGGTGCAGTCAAACCCTCAAAGCGAGTAGAATTCCCTGAAGCAGATGTTGTACGGGGCATGATGCGGGCTTTTCCTCCTTCTGCGAATGTGCGGGTGCTCACAGAATTTGAGCGGGCCCAGAATATACGCCGCAGCGCTCACCTGTTCCAAAGTGTACGTATCTAAACACGACTTCGATTGTTTTCATCTGAATGTTTAGCATAATGTTATGTATCGTATTGTGCAGACGGCCAAGCTGGCGGTCTCGTGTCTGAAGACCATTCGCGAGTCCAAGGGTGACCCTGACGCTGTTGTTGCCGAGCTCGAGGCTGACATCTTGAAGATGGGGGAGTCCAACCCCACGGTGTTGGAGAGGTTGGAGGCTGAAAAAGAGGATGCGCTGAAGACATGTCGTATGCTCCGGGGGGAGTACGATTTGTTGAAGGGCAACTTCAAAACATTAACGACCGAGCTCGATCAAGGTAAGGCGCGTGAATTTGCGGCCAACAAAGAGCTGGAAACACTGAAGGCTGAGGTGGGGGCGGTGAAGGCTGCTAATGAACGTCTCTCATTGGAGCTCTCCACTGCCAGATTAGCTCCCTTGGACTTGGTATGTATCTTGTGTACGATATCTGTTTTTATATTTTGTCCTCTTGTATTTAATAGAGTTTAATTTGTAGGAACGTCATCATGATCTCCTTCGGGTTGGGATGGAGAAGTTTATGGAGAGCTCGAGCTTTCGAAATCTAATTTTGAAGGTTCCAGATGCAGCCTTTCATGCTTGCGTAGGGCAAGTGTTGAGAAATGACGGTTTCAAGGACTCCATCAAGTTAAGTGGGTTGAACCCAAGGCATGATCATAATGATCTGCCGATTGGTGGCCTAGATGAGGTGGAACAGAGTCCGGCTGACCCTGACGTGTTTTCCGAGGTCGTGGAGAAAAAGACTGCAGGGTCCTCGTGGGAGTAGCTGTTTATTCCCCTCATTGTAACTTGAATTTATCCCTTTCTGTACTATTTCTCATTCGTGGTTCTGTAACCGAATATTTATTTCTTTGTTATCTTCATAATCTGTGACTCTTCGTGGTCTTGTTGTCTTATAGCTTGTTGATCTTTATTGCCATGATGATAGAGTATGTAGTATTTCAATGTCTAATTCTGCATTCATTTCGTTCTCGTATTTGATGAGATTTATGGGATTTTCACCCAATAGGCTCTTCACCTAGCGTAATTTTATGGGATTTCTACCCAATAGGCTCCTCACCTAGCTTGGTTTACGGGATTTTCACCCAATAGGCTCTTCACCTAGCGTAATTTTATGGGATTTCCACCCAATAGGCTCTTCACCTAGCTTGATTTATGGGATTTTCACCCATTAGGCTCTTCACCTAGCGTAATTTTATGGGATTTCCACCCAATAGGCTCTTCACCTAGCTTGATTTATGGGATTTTCACCCAATAGGCTCTTCACCTAGCGTAATTTTATGGGATTTCCACCCAATAGGCTCTTCACCTAGCTTGATTTATGGGATTTTCAGCCAATAGGCTCTTCACCTAGCGTAATTTTATGGGATTTCCGCCCAATAGGCTCTTCACCTAGCTTGATTTATGGGATTTTCACCCAATAGGCTCTTCACCTAGCGTAATTTTATGGGATTTCCACCCAATAGGCTCTTCACCTAGCTTGATTTATGGGATTTTCACCCAATAGGCTCTTCACCTAGCTTGATTTATGGGATTTTCACCCAATAGGCTCTTCACCTAGCGTAATTTTATGGGATTTCCACACAATAGGCTCTTCACCTAGCTATATTTATGGGATTTTCACCCAATAGGCTCTTCACCTAGCGTAATTTTATGGGTTCTTGGATTGGCCCCGTTATCACAGGGAACTTTTTCTTGATCGACCCCGTTATCACGGGGGATTTTTTCTTGAATTGGCCCCGTTATCACGGGGGATTTTTTCTTGAATTGGCCCCGTTATCACAGGGAATTTTTCCTTGATCGACCCCGTTATCACAGAGGATTGTTTCTTGATCGACCCCGTTATCACGAGGGATTTTTCTTGAATTGGCCCCGTAATCACAGGTAATTTTTTCTTGATCGACCCCGTTATCACAGGAGATTTTTTCTTGATCAGCCCTGTTATCACAGGGGATTTTTTCTTGGGGGTAGGGGCGCATCCCGTTATCACGGGGAACCCGCTACCGTTGATGAGTATGAGCCTCTTCTTTGTCTTTTTGTTTATGTCCTTTGATGACTCTGTCGTCGTGGAATCTGTAGGTCATTAAGCCCTGTAAAACAGCACAGACAAGAAAAATTTTTGACGTAAAAGTTAATACGAAAGCACGAGATGATGTGCATGTATTATCTGTGGGATGTTCCCTCAATTTGGGAATATCAGTTTTATACGAAAAACAGCGTTTCCATTGTGTTCTATCGTGCCTGTTGTACCTGTTTGCATCTGTTGTGCCTGTTTGAATAGATAATATTGAATAATCTGGGGCAATGCCCCCTGAATCACCCTTTTAATATTCTCTATGTCCTTTTCGGATATAGTAATGTGCGATCCTTTGAGCCATGTACCTGTGAGAGGGCGATGTGCTAAACATATATTTAGGGGAACATTCTCCAATTCTTTGTGCCACTCTCTGCACTTTTATAATGTCCGCTTAGGACATATCCCTGCATGAAATATGAGATTGCGCCAAGCGACAAATAAAAAAGGTAATAACGGATAACGGTCGAAGGCTAGGTAACCTAACTCGCCTACGTATCCCGTTGAATGGGGAATCAGACCGGCGTAGTTCCCCTATTTTAAGTTACATACCGACCCACGAAGGGGCTAAATAAGAAATAGCGGTCGAGGGCTAGGTAAACCTAACCCGCCTACGTATCCCGTTGAGTGGGGAATCAGACCAGGGTAATTCACCCTGTTTTAAGTTTACAGACCAACCCACGATGGGGAAATGTTTCAATTGTTCGAGCATAAATTAAAAAACTACAGAAATTTAAAACACTGTTCTGTTGTTCCTCATGGTGATTACTCCGTCTGCGGATAGTATTCTTGGTGTGCGACTTGTATTTCCTGCTTTCTTCTGATTCTTGGGTGCTTCAGCGAGTCCACATAGCACATCCATCCCTGTATCTGGTCGCCTAGAACCTCACCAACTCCCTGAGGCGTCGGGAATTTAATCTTCTGATAATAAGTAGAGACCACTGCCCTGATCTGGTTGAGTGCCGATCGACCAAGGATGGCGTGGTAAGGAAACGGGATATCGACAACTGTGTATTTTATCGGGGTCACCCGGGTGCGAGGGCTTCTGCCAAACATGGTGGGCAATATAACTTGTCCAAGCGGCACTACCTCTGCTCCTCCGAATCCGGTCAACGGGGTGGATATCGGCTTTAACTAGTCTGGGGCTATCCCCATCTACTCGTAGGCTTTCGAGAATATCAGGTTTGCGGAGCTTCCGCTATCCACCAACACTCTATGCACTTGATATCCATCCACATTAATAGTGATAACCAATGGGCAATCTAGTTTCCCTGCGGTCAATGCCAACGGACTAAGTTGCTCCAAGTCTTTCCTGGTGAAAGAAATCTCCTGCTCCAAGTATGCTTCTGGCATGATTGCATTGGTGTAACCGATGTAGGCTCCACCCTGGAGTCTTCGCGTTATGGTTTCTCGGCCGTGAGCCGTGTCAGCTCCCAAACCTCCTCTGTTGATCACATTTATAATGCCTCTGCTCGGGGCATTCACTATGGTCCTACTACGCTCCTCGGCTGCCTCGATCATCTTCTGCTTCCCTCTCCTGGGTGAGTAATCTCTTCTCGGGGATAGAGAACGTTGGGCCCCTCTAGCATCTTCCTTGGCGCTCCTGACAAACTCGATCAATTTCCCTTCTTTAATCAATCTTTGGATTTCATTCTTCAGGTGCGTACAGTCCTCGGTCCTGTGTCCAGGTTGACGGTGGTACGCGCAGTATTTGCCCGATGATTTCATCCCGGGAGTTTCATTCAACGGCCTCGGTTCTGTCAACCATCTGTTTCTTTTCGCCACGGCCATTACCTCCAAAATACCACGATTTAACGGGGTGTACGTCCTTGGGGGCCTTTCCCTGTTACGATCGCTGTTTGCGTTCCTGCTGGGAAACGAACCCTGACGCGTTGCCATCATCTCGTCCTCGTAAACCATTTGGTTTGCAAGCATGTTGATCTGTGCTATGGTGGGCTCAGTCAATTTGATTAGCTCCCCAGCGAACCTGCGATGGGCCGTACCCTTGAATAGCATCATCATGACCTGTCCGCCATGCGGCTCATCCACCTTCAACAGTTGATCGTTGAACCTCTTTATGTAGTCCCGGAGGTTCTCCCTTTCCCTATGTTGCACAGCACCGAGGTGTAGCAGATTGGTCTTCATTCTCTTTTGGCTAGAGAATTGGTTCTCAAGTTTTTCCCTTAGCTACTCGTAGTCCGTTATGGATCTGGCCTCCAGCCTAGCGAACCAATCTAGTGCAGCGCCCGTTAAAGTGGTGGACAGGATCTTTCCCTTTATGTTTCTCGAGTAGTTGTGCAGGTTCAGAATGTTATCGACCTGATGTAGATGATCTGTAGGATCACTTCTCCCATCGTATGGCTTGATCACTGAGATCTTGTCCCCCCTTTGCAACACCTCAGCCTCTATCTCATCTGAAAACGGGGTCCTACTGCGACCCTTCCCATGACTCTGAGTCACCTTCCTCGTCAACTCCGCCCTCTCGCGGTCTAGCTGTTCCATTCTCCTCGATATTACCCGCAGTATTTCTACATCCTCATTCCTAGAATATGCAATCTCGGCGCGGTCCTAACCGCGTTCCATCCTCCGGATTACTTCCGCCCTCTCGCGGTCAAGCCGTTCCATCTTTCTCGCTATCTCTCGATCCAGGGTCCCAAGATCCCGTCTCTCCGCCCTATCATAAGCAGCGGGCGATATCTCTCTGAAGGAGTCCCACGTATCCTCATGTTCATCATATCTTTGCCTTGTTCTTCTCTCACCTGCTCTGGATTCATGGGGCCTCGCCTGAATGTCCCTTGTCCTTTGCTCCACCAGTCGTGGAAGCAAAGTCTCCAATGTAGAGTCCAGCGCCGCTTTTATTGAAGCGCTGATCTGCGCTTGCAACTCCGGGGATATGACGGCGGGGCGAAAGGCGCTTCGTCCCGAGGGCATCGTCTCCTCCAGGCCAGGAAACTCCGCATCTGGCGCCTCGGTCATTGGAACATCTGTCGCTGGGTTCTCAGTGGTCAGGCCCTCAGTCGCGGTTCTGCCGTATCTGGTGTGACAAGGGTTGGACCTGCATTTGTGGCTCGCGGTAGCCTCCCGGGCCTGCGCCTTCATCGCGGCTCGTTCTGTGCTGGAGGAAGCTCCATCTCGGCTTGGGCCACTGTCTGTTCTTGGTGAGTTGGGTGTTGGGGGAGTTGCTTGTCCTCCATCCTAGCGCTCCTAGTCACAACTCCGTTAAATTCAGATTGGGTCCTCCTTTCTTGCATCTTGGCGTCCTAGTCCGTGAAATAGGGTTCCCACAGACGGCGCCACTGATTTGGCAATAGATCATTTTATATATATATGAGTGTCGGTTACAAGTGTAAAGTCTAGCAATACAACGAGTCTATCTCAAATCAGGCCTACACTACGTATCTCGTGTAGACTTGGTCCGAAACACCTCGAACCAAGGCCTCGATGCTTAGATGGGAGTGGAAACCCGGTACTAGATCGAATGTACGTCGGTGATTGTCTTCGATGTGATATCGAGGATGACCCCCGACGTGATATCGGTGATGATGTGGTGTGACATATCAGAGGTGCACAAGATAACCCCGATATAGAATGAGATATCGGAAGTGATATCGGGGATGCGTTTCGATATGATGCGCGGTAGCTGAGGGATAATTATTGCTTACTTTGGGATTCGGGCACCGCGTATTTATAGACCTCGGGCTCCGAGGACCACAGTAACATATCGGTGATTATTATCGATATGACATCGAAAGTGATCTCCGATATGGTCCAATATGGGCCTGGTTTGGGCCTGGCCCAATATGCGGGAAATACCCATATCAGGTGTAAAATCGTTTTATTTCAAACTATAATCCCCACAAAGTTTGTTGTATTGTTAGAATATGAATTATAGGTTTATCACATTTAATATGAATAATGTGTAAAAATAAAAAGGATACAATACAAAAGAAATTTTGGAGGAATTGAAGAATGTTAGATACAACAACTCAACACAAATCATAACAATGAATTGTAGATGTACAAGACATCGTTGATTTCATCTTCTTCTTCACCACAAAATTTCGGTTTTTGGCTTCATCTTCTTCTTAACCTCTTCAATTTCGGTTTGGTTTCACCTTCTTCTTGACCATTTTGTAAGCTTCGCCTAAAAGATATAATGTTAGTTGAAGATAGAGATGTAGGAGATGAATTAAGAAAGTTGAAAAAAAAAACCTGCGACGATTGGTAATGGCAGTCGTGCGCTGTGAAAAGAAATGAGGGAGGAAGAAGATGTTGAATGTGGGTGAAATGGATTGGTATATATAGAGGTGTATCTGCAACAGGAACGAAGTTTTAATTCCCATTGTCAGAAACATTGGTTTCCTTAGCTAATTGGTCCACTAACTTATTAAATTTTATAATAACATTTTTGACCACAAATAATTTTTAAACGTGTTTCGTTTCTCAGTTTTTTGATAAAATTTAAGTGTGCATGTCTCGTTAGTGTTGTGAAAATAGTGGTTAAAAAAATAGAATTTGAAGTTGTTTTGCATCTTTTGCATAATTACACTTTCTTCCCTAATTCTTTTTCAAACGACTTTCGTAACTCCGTTTACTACAAAATTTTGGAGGACACACTAATTTTTAATAAGATATTGTATGATGAGAAAACAATTATGATTGAAGGTGTGTAACAACCTCTATGTAAGAAAATACAATTTAATGTAAAGTGTGTTGTATATGGTTTAGGGTTTAGGGTTTAGGGTTTAGGATTGAAGAGAGATATAGTATTTATATTATTATGTTTGTTTAACGTGTTCAGTTACTCCGATTTGGCCGATATTTAAAATTACACACCTACTTAGCGTTTAGAATGCACCGGTGAAAAAAAAATGGAATTCGGAGATGTTTAATAACTTTTCCATATTTAAATTTTATTCCCTAACGTTTATTTATCGTATTTCGTTACTCCGATTCGGACGAGATTTGAAATGACACACCTACTTAGCCTTTTGAATGCAATAGTGAAAAAAATTGGAATTCGAAGCTGTTTTTTAACTTTTCCATATTTACATTTTTTCCTCAAATTTTATTTTCTGCATTTCGTTACTCCGATTTGGAAGAGATTTGAAACAACACACCTACTTAGCGTTTTGAATGCACCGGTCAAAAAAAATTGAAATTCGGAGATGTTTTTTAACTTTTCCATATTTATATTTTGTTCCCCAAATTTTATTTACTGTATTTCGTTACTCCAATTTGGACGGGATTTGAAACGATACACCTTCTTAGCGTTTTGAATGCACCGAAAAAATTGGAATTCGGAGATGTTTTTTAACTTTTCCATATTTATATTTACTTCCCCAAAATTTTATTTATCGTATTCCGTTACTCCGATATGGACGGGTTTGAAACGACACACCTACTTAGCATTTTGAATGCAGTGGTGAAAGAAAACTGGAATTCAGAGCTGTTTTTTAACTTTTCCATATTTATATTTTTTTCCCCTAATTTTATTACCGTATGTCGTTACTCCGATTTGGACGAGAATTGAAATGACACACCTACTTAGCGTTTTGAATGCACCGGTGAAAAAAAATTGAAACTCAGGGACGTTTTTTAACTTTTCTATATTTATATTTTCTTCCCCATATTTTATTTACCGCATTTCGTTACTCCGATTTGAATGGGAAACGACACACCTACTTAGCGTTTTGAATGCACCGGTGAAAAAAAAATTGGGATTCGGAACTGTTTTTTAACTTTTCCATATTTATATTTTCTTCCCCAAATTTTATTTACCGTATTTCGTTACTCCGATTTGGATGGGATTTGAAACGACACACCTACTTAGCGTTTTGAATGCACCGTTGAAAAAAAATTGGAATTCGGAGATGTTTTTTAACTTTTCCATATTTATATTTTCCTCATCAAATTTTATTTACCGTATTTCGTTACTCCGATTTGGACAAGAATTGAAACTACACACCTACTTAGCGTTTTGAATGCACCGGTGAAAAGGAAATTGAAAATCGGAGATGTTTTTTAACTTTTCCATATTTATATTTTCTTCCCCAAATTTTATTTACCGTATTTCGCTGCTCCAATTTGGACGAGAAACGACACACGTACTTTGCGTTTTGAATGCACCGGTGAAATAAAATTGGAATTCGGAGCTGTTTTTTAACTTTTCCATATTTATATTTTCTTCCCCAAATTTTATTTACCGTATTTCGTTACTCCAATTTGGACAGGATTTGAAACGACACACCTACTTAGCATTTTGAATGCACCGTTGAAAAAAAATTGGAATTCAGAGATGTTTTTTAACTTTTGCATATTTATATTTTCCTCATCAAATTTTATTTACCGTATTTCGTTACTCCGATTTGGGCGGGATTTGAAACGACACACCTACTTAGCATTTTGAATGCACCGTTGAAAAAAAATTGGAATTCAGAGCTGTTTTTTAACCTTTCCGTATTTATATTTTCTTCCCCAAATTTTATTTACCGTATTTCGTTACTCCGATTTGGACAGGATTTGAAACGACACACCTACTTAGCGTTTTGAATGGACCGTTGAAAAAAATTGGAATTCGGAGATGTTTTTTAACTTTTCCATATTTATATTTTCCTCATCAACTTTTATTTACCGTATTTCGTTACTCCGATTTGGATGGGATTTTCCTAGTTAGTGTTTTGAAAGTAATGGTATTTAAAAAAAATTGGAGTTGATTTGGAATGTTAGTGTAATTACATTTTCCCCCTTTGAGTATATCCAAAGAAAAGAAACATAATCATAATTCTACAATTGACCAACATTATTATTAAATATGATTAAAATAATTAATCTTATCCTAAAGGTGACCCACACAAATTTGAGAAGAGTGTGAGCCACAAATTTCGTATGGTATAGCTATAAGCCACAGATCTGTTCCAATCTGAAGCAATGGGAACCAAAAATGTGGTTCCCATTACTAATGGAGACAAAAATGGCAATCAGTGAGTTCATATAGATAGTCTTATACATTCTTCTTCATTTGCAATATTACGTACTTGAAACTTCTTCCTTTGGTTCTTTTTTTTTCATTTTACTCTTTTATTCTCAATTCATGAATTAAAACGTCTTTACAAGGTATGTTTTAGTTTCTAACTTATTTTGTTATTATTTCACTAGTTGTTGTTATCGTTTTGTAGGATTTTACGAAATATATCTTAATATAGTTTATTTATCTTTGTTATTAGATTGTAAATATGTTTAACAACGGCGATCCAAGTTGGATGTATGATAGACTCGATTATGATGGTAATTTGACCGAGCATTTTGAGGTTGGTGTTGAGTATTTCCTTAATTATGCATTCTCGCAACGTTATTCGGGAAGAAAAGTAAAATGCCCATGTTCTAAATGTACAAACGCTAGACTTTTTACAATGGGATGTTATTCTTAGACATCTTTACTCGTGGGGATTTGTTTCCCAATATATGGTATGGATTGCACATGGAGAGTCGGGCGTATCTTCGAGGCATGAAAATGAAAATGTAGGCGAGTCATCACAAAGTAACGACGTTCATATCCGGGATATGGTAAATGATATGTTTGGTGGCCAATTTGAACACATGACTTCCAATGATATTGAAAATAATGAGCCAACATGTGCCGAAGCAGATGAATTCTTTGAAATGTTGCGTGCAGCTGAGACACCCATAGGAGAAGGTTTAGAAATTTCTAAATTAGAGTGAGTTTCTGAATTTATGGCAATTAAAACATTGCACAGGATTAGCACCATTGCATGTGACAAGCTAATTAAGCAATAACTTAGGTTCTTACCTCATTCTGCCCGAGAAACTTTGCTTAACAGTTTTTATGAAATGAAGAAATTTATGAAGAGGTTGGGTCTTTCGGTCAAAACTTTTGACGTATGTTTAATAGTTGCTTCCTATTTTATGGGGAACACGAAAGTAGCACTATTACTACATGCCCCGAATGCGGAGAACCCCGGTATGAGATAAAACAGAATACGAGTAAAAAAGGGAAGTTAGTTACTCGCAAGAAGTTGTGGTACTTTCCGTTGACACCATGCTTACAACGATTGAACATGTCTCGCACCACGTCGGAGCATATGACGTGGCATTCAAATTGTTGAGGTGATCTTGATCAAATGATTCATCCGGCACATAGTGAAGCTTGGAAGCACTTTGACAGAACCTATCCTAGTTTTGCCGCTGAGGCAAGAAACGTGAGGCTAGGACTTTGCATGGATGGATTTTTGCCATTTGGAAACACATCACAATATTCGTGTTGACCTGTTCTCGTAACACCGTACAATCTACCACCCGATCTTTGCATGAAACAAGAATATCTATTCCTTAGTTTGCTTATTTCGGGGCCAAAAAGTCTAAGGAAAAATCTATATTTGTTCCTTCGTCCACTGATTGATGAGCTAAAATCATTGTGGGCTATAGGTGTCCCAACAGACGATAGCTTCAGAAAGCAAACCTTTCAACTGCGTGCCTCTTTGTTTTGGACTATCAGTGATTTTCTCACATATGGCATGTTATCGCAATGGAGTACACATGGTAAGTTATCATGTCGTTATTGCATGGAGAAGACGAAATCATTTCAGTTGAAACATGGTCGAAAGACAACTTTCTTCGATTGTCACCGTTGATTTGTTCGTGATAACCATCCTTTGAGATTCAATATCACTGATTTTTACAAGGAACAAATGGAACATGATCCACCATTTCAGAGAAGAACAGGGCTACAAATGAATGCCCACATATGTGATCTTCCACCACTGGGATTCAGAGAAAGTCGTGGAATAATCGAGGGATTTGGTGTGGAACATAATTGGTCTCGGCAGAGCATATTTTGGGAGCTACCGTATTGGTCTAGTAACTTGATCCGGCACAATTTAGACGTAATGCAATGTGAGAAAAACTTTTTTGACAATATTGAGAATACTGTAATGGATGATCCTGAGAAGACGAAAGATAACTTGAATGCTAGGAAGGATTTGTGGTTGTACACAACCCGGAGTGACCTTTTCCTGGTAACTGGTCGGGATAGTCGAGATTACAAGCGGAAGGCAAAATATTATCTTACTAGAGATCAGAAGAGGCTAATTTGTGAATGGTTGTGTGAGTTGAGATTTCCAGACGGTTACTCTTCTAACATATGCCATTGTGTTTAGATGCAACACCTACGGGTGACAGGGATGAGGAGTCACGATTGTCACGTGTTCATGCAACGCCTTATTCCAATTGCTTTTCGTGGGTTCTTAGGAGATAAAGTGTGGGATCCACTTGTAAAAGTTAGTAACTTCTTTAGATCTTTGTGTGCTACTGTTCTTCGCAAATCTGAATGGAGCGCCTCGAGACAACCATTATGGAGACAATGTGCAAGTTAGAGCAAATTTTTCCTCCCGTATTTTTTTACTTTGTGGAGCATTTGGCTATACATCTTCCCTCGGAGGCGAAGGTGGGTGGTCCAGTGCAATACCGATGGATGTATCCCTTCGAAAGGTAACAAAAGTAATGTTATATATACATAAATTGTCGTTACACTATTGTTGTAATTCGGCAGAGCTCATTGTTTCTATTTTATGACATTGTTTAGGCAGTTGTTCGAATTTAAAAGTTATGTCGGCAACAAGGCGCGAGTTGAGGGCTCTATTGGTCAAGCATATCTTACTTCAGAGGTGACAACCTTTACTTCTCATTACTTCAAGCATGATGTTGAAACAAAGCAAATCGGTTGAACCGGAATGAAACTAGGGCCGATCCAAGTTTGGCTTTACAAATTTTAGTGTTTCAGGCATCCAGAGACACTATTGGTAAAGCTAATGATAGACATTTATCGAGAGATGAGTATCGATCGGCAGAGTTGTATATTATTCTCAATTGTATTGAAGTGGACCCCTACCTACAGTACGATATTAGTTATTGTTGTGGATTAATTACTTTTCAACGGCCGAAAAATTCTACTAAATTGTTAACATATTAAACACCTCATTATTTGTGTAACAGGTTATTTGACGAGCAGATGTGCGTTGGATTGAGTGCTAATCAGATTCACCATAAACGCAATACTAAATTTGTTCGGTGGTTCACAAAAATAATGATGTCAAGTCGATTCAGCGGAGATCCGCGTCTACATTCGTTAGGGCATGGTCCGAATTACACTATACATTCGTACAATGGTTATAGGAGTAACGGTCTTTGTTTTCACACGGAGGAGCATGCCGTTGGTAAGAAAAAGATGAATTGTGGTGTGTGTGTCAAATCTAGTACGGGGGAACCATAAGAAGTTGTCTATTATGGAATACTGCATGAGGTCTTAGAACTAGACTATCCGGGAGAAACAAAGTGTCGAGCAATTCTATTTAAGTGTGTGTGGTACGATACTTTGCCTCATGGTTTATATGTCCACCCGGTGCATCGGTTGATTGAGATAGATCCTCGATGTTGCCTTCCATCAAGAGAAGTAGACCCCTACATACTAGCAATTTAAGCCCAACAGGTATACTACACTCCGTACCCATGCCAGTCTATGAGATTGCGAAAAGGTTGGTGAGCAGTTGTTCACACCCGTGCTTGACACATTGTCGACACACGTTCAATAAAAAAATTCGTCGATATCGATTCATATTCCTCTAGTTTTTCAAGAAACCAATGTGCCAGTTGTGGAGGTGGTTGTTCACTTCAGTGGATTCAATATGAGGTAGTTAGCTGATGACGAGTTTGAGGAAGCAAATGAAGATGAAGTAGAACCTGAGTCCAGCAACAGCGATGACGATGAAGATGAGAAGGGAGGAGAAGAGATTGTTTATGATGATAGCGACCCTGATTACGAATTATGTTTGTCAATATGTAATAGACTATTTGTATTATTACTTGTTTTCTTATTTATGTATGAAAATAGTATGTTGTTTGCAAGGTCGTTTAATGTGATGGAGAGAGGACTATTGAAGTATTATATTTGTTTCATAAATTGTTACGCAATAACCAAACCAAAACAAAAATTAAAACGGGATGCTAAAATGCCTTAGAATATAAAGATATGAAGACAAATCTAACAATACCACGCATACAACATCGTGTAAAAATCAACACCACCTCTTTAAAGCCAAAAACAAAAACCTTAAGACACATGACCACCACAACCAAACTACCACAAATCAATAAACACCAAGGAATCCATTCTTTCTCGAATGCACAAAATCTCAACAAATATAACATTCGGTATCAAATCACAATCCAACAAAATATCATTGCCACAAATCAAATATTAACAACTAAATCAAACATTTATAATCCAACTTCATCCAACAATTAAAATCCAACATCATCCAAAACACAATATTCATATTGTTCAAAAGCTCAAATATGTCTCAACAAATCCCACAACCTAAACGAAATAATAAAACACAATATTCATAATGTTCAAAATAAAGTTGTTTTAACAACCAAACTAAACTGAAGGATTCAAAGGCTCTTAACCAAAGAAGTCAGAAGGATCAGGATCTCTCTATTCAGATTGATGCGTACCCTGTGATGCATTGTGCTGCTGCGACCCCTGCTATCCATGCGCCCCATTTTGTGATCCACTCGGCTGAAACGAAGTCAACATCCCCTGGTATCCACCCATTTACTGCTGGGAGCCCTGATAACCATTGTACCCCTGGTATCCTCCCATCCCTTGCTGGTGGTATCCCTGGACACTACCCATCCCCTATCCAGAGCCTTGTATCCCACCCATCCCTTGCTGAGGCATCGAAAAACCGCCCATCCCTTGCTACGTAGACCCTCCAAAACCACCATGCACTTGTTGCGTCCCCTGAAATGTACCCATACCCTGCTGGAATCCACCATGGTTGCCCGATTGATGCAACTGCGGTGTCATAAATGTCATATCTGGCCTGTAAACACCATCAGTAGGACCAGGCATTGGCTGAGTAGCCTGACCACGATGACCTCCCCATGTAGTTTGCGGGTTGCTTATAGGTTGTAGCGTGGCATCACCCGAAGGAGGAGTTGGTACATTAGGACTGGGCAATGGGGAAGTGGTCGGGCCTGCAAACTATGTCGAGGCGACCCCTG
This sequence comes from Linaria vulgaris, assembly GCA_948329865.1. Classification (NCBI taxonomy): domain Eukaryota; kingdom Viridiplantae; phylum Streptophyta; class Magnoliopsida; order Lamiales; family Plantaginaceae; genus Linaria; species Linaria vulgaris. The sequence continues at coordinate 12,355,425 of OX415252.1, forward strand.
GTGTGATAGGGAACTGTGGCAAATCTGGCATCGGACACCCAAATTGTTGTGTTATCTTCAGCAAGGTATCTCTCATTGCATTTTGGTATTGCTGAAGATGGAACTGGTGTGCCCAAAACTGTGCCGACAACTCATCGGCAATGCTTCCAGATCCACGAAGAATTCCAGCTTCGGATTTGGACCCGTTACCCTTTAACCCCATGCATTTCTAACTAGCATGCTTTGAAAATCCAGCAACCCTTCTCCTCTTCTTCCCAACCACTTTGATCAAAGTGCGTAAATCCCAAGCTGGCCAATTCCTGGAGTCATGATCATACTTGTCTCGCCACCTTTCAAGAGCCTCATACTGTGATAAGAGCAAATACAAAGTTATTAAATACCAAACAAAAATGAAGAACTTAAATGAACAGATCAATGTTTCGTTTCATAAATCAGTTGTGTGTAATTAAAAAGAAAAATATGATAAGGATTACAATCTGCCTTTCTGTTTCAGAAACATTTCCTAACAATTTTCGATAACAATCAGTAGCTGATGATGATGAATTTAAAGGGAATATATTACTTAATACTGAAAAAACTGACATGTGAATGGAATAATAAATTACAGATCAATATTAGAGTGAAAACTTTTTTGTCAATCTTCAGATATGTAACTTATCTAATTATGTGAAATGTTAAGCTACAATGAAATTGATATATTAACTAAAACTTGAGATTGTTAGATTACTAAGTACAAAGGAAAGCAGCATGCATTGTTAGACTTACATATGCCGCCTCTGCATCGGGATGTACCCAGTCACATGTCGATCCATCATTGTTCGTCTTTTTCCTCTTCAACTTATACAGCCACGGCATAGGGATCTTAACGACAGGGATGCCCAATTTTATCGACTATAACATAAGACAATTAACAAGTTAATATAAAGATTGATAAACACATATTAAATGAACATTATATTTTTGTAAATATTAAGTAGTTTAATAATTACCTCGCGTCTGGCCCACTCGTCTTGAGTTAGACTTCCACCGTACCAAGTTGTTTCCTTCCCTTTTTTCCAATTGTCCATCGCTCGGGTTGATCGTTTCGCATGCTTGTCGCTTTTCCAGAATCTCATATATTTACAACGCTTCGCCGTAGGGATCCAAATTTTATGGTTCTTCTTCTTCGCAGGATCTGCTTCCACTTTAAGGCATATGGACTCGATCTTGCTCATAGCGCTCTTAAACCGATCAGGAGCTGCTGCTACATACAATTCCCATATGCGGTCTTCGTCAATTAGGTTCCACTGAAACATTCTCTGCGTCGAGTGAAAAAATATACATTGTTAAAATGATATCAGTAAAGAATTTGATAAAGGAACTGAAAAGTATGTAATTGGATAATTAATCTAATAAAAGAACATCATACTTATCCTAAACTCATCCCGTGCAAGCTTCCTATGTTTTGGCTTCTAGTCTTTGTAGGTTGTGTACGGCTTCCTCAAGGTCCTCTTTAGAATAGCACCAATCGTCGTCGTTATCATATGACTGTCTAACCACGCACATGTATTTGGATCGATGGTAATCAGCTTCCGTTCAGCCATGTTGTTAGGGGGCAGAACTCCTCGAGAGGGACTGCGACCTACTTTCCCATTGTCACTATCGTTGTCACTCTCTGAGATATGACTGGCATCCTCATCAGTGCTCGAGCTCGAGGATGAATCGAATGAATCGGAAGAATTGGACAGCTCATACGGACAACTTGTTGAGGATCCAGCAGAGCTCATGAAAGCGGCCAACCCAGAAAAACTAGCAGAGGCTGACTATGAGCCTCAAGAAGACATACTCCTACCAGGATGAAGGAAAGGGTTATGGATTTGTGACAAATTCGATGCCGATCCCCGCGGTGAGTAAGTTGGGCGTGGCAAAGGTCCAATAGGAATGGGGCAGACCAAATCCCAATGATTATCCAAGATAGTCGATGTGGGGATGTTACTGGCTCCAAGATCAGCGGTCACATCACCTGCCACTCCAGAAGATCCAAGCGACATCGTTGGGGCAGCCTCTACTGGCGGATCAGTCGGTGGGGCAGCCTCTACTGGTGGATCAGTCGGCGGGGCAGCCTCTACTGGTGGCTCAGTCGACGGGGCAGGTAGTACTGGCAGATCAGTTGGCAGGGCAGGCTCTACTGGTAGTTCAGTCGATGCGGTAGCCTCTACTGGCAGATCAAGCGTTGGAGTAGGTTCTACTGGCGATGCAGTCGATGGGGTAGGTTCTAGTGGCGGTGCAGTCGCTCGGGTAGTCGCTCGGGTAGACTCTCCGGTACACTGTACTGGAGGATCAGTTGTTGGAGGAGGCATAGTATTACGAGGGATGCCGCGATATGCAAGACGGCGAGAAGAACGTGTTTTAGTAACTGCTTCTGTCACCGGCTCCTTGCCCTTCTTTCGTTTATTTGCCATCTGTAGACGGAAACAATGTAATGTTAAAAACTAATATTTAATAAGTACAAGATATAAAACATGAAAGCTCCACTTATATAATTAATTTAACTATCAAAATATCAAATAAATATCTACTCCAAAAAGCATGTATTTCTATTATTTGATAATGATTTTTACTTGTAATTACACACTTTGCTAGATTCAAGCAATGAACTTTAATAAACACATAATGTATTTCACTAAGCTTGGCATAATAACAAAAACCTATCCTTCAGTTTGTATACACTATACTCACTGATACCTCTAAGTAAAACAACATTAATTTCCTCCAACTGTGACAGGATAACCAAAATGATCCTAAATTATTTTGACTAAGTACATAACAATAGGCATGTCCAAATTACCATGTTTCTTTCAAACGCCAGAAAATCACTTGGAGGAAATTACCATCTTTCTTTCAAATACCATCCACAAATAATTTTAAACCTAAACAACTATTACAAACAAATTTAAAGTTAAATAGATCAGAAATGTTTTAGAAAAGCATAATTAGATATCAAACAGAATGCTTAAATTACTAGCTGCAATCTTAACATTTCAAGAATCCCTAATTCCCAATCTTAACACGAAAACTAGATTTCAAATCATATTCACAATCTTAACACAAAAACCACATGCTTGACTTGGACTTTGTGAACAAACATGCAACAAGTAAAACAATTTGAGTCTATTTACTAAACCCCTTAAACTAATCCCTAATTCCCCCTATAACCATTATTGCATAAACAAGAATTGCGTCAAAGAAAGAATCAGGACAACATTTCCTTCCTTTACAGCAGATACAACAAACATGCATCAAGTTCCATTGTAACAATTTGATCATCAACACATATTTTCATTAAGAATTACAGAGAACATGACATTTACTGTAGAGATCATCATCCACATATATAATCAAAGTTATAACTACAAATTAACTACATGCAACATCAAACACTACTGAATGAACAAAGAACAGACAATTAATAAAATCAAACTCAAGACATAATCAACAATCACGACTGAATCATACCATCCGAAAAGAAAAACCAACGGAAATTGAAAATTTCACTATCAAATTAAAGGTTATGGAATGGAGATTACAACCCTTGATTTAATTTGAGGAAGAAGCGGTTGATTTGGGCTAATTTGGTGAATTAGGAGTAAAAACCCTTGTGTGTTTAGCGTGTGTAGTGTGTGTGCGTGCGAATTGGGGAAAGAAGAAATGGGTTCTTCTAGAATTGACTAGGGTTATTAAATGTATTTCTTTTTTTAAAAAAAAAAATCAATGGGAACGAACTTTTTGGTTCCCATTAAGTTGAGGTCGCACTATTGGGTTCTAGGGCTTAGTAGGAACCAAACATTTGGTTCCCATTGTTCTCATGCTAATTAGATTTATTTAATAAACCGATTAATAGCAATGAGAATGAGAATTGCGTTCCCATTGCCTGCCAAAGACATGGCAACCACACTTCGTTCCCATTATTCCGTCTCCATTGTGGAGTTTTCTTGTAGTGTTATTTCAAAAAAAATCAATTTAAAAAAAAATGTTCTTTCCCGATGGCACCATGCCGTCGAAAATGACCACTTCTGATGGCACGACGGCATCGTGCCGTGGGGAAAGAGCATTTTCAACGAAAAAATTCCGTCAAAAATGATCTTTTAAAAAAATGTAAGAAAACCTAAATAAAATAATTGTGATTTGTTTAAAAATAAATAAATAAAATGTCATTTTCGACGGCACCATACCGTCGGAAATGACACTTCCGGGCGGTATTTTTCACCCGGCCAATGACATGGCACAAACCCCTGGCAACATCTATAAATACCCTCAGATTTTACACAAAGAATAATTCATTCATACACAAACATTTATTTCTCTACATTTTCTCTACGACTACTCTCTCCAAATATTTTTATCAAATATACTTACAGAATTAATATTTCTCTCTATTCTCATCATCCTTTGATTTTTATATTTATATTACTCTCAATTTCATATGCATTAGATTTTTTAATATGAAACGAAATTCTTTATTTATGTTTTACAAATTATTTTATATAGATGTTTTTTATTATAAATTTCTTAATGATTCTATTTTAATATTTGATTTATTAAGCAATAAGATTGTTTGTGAAACTTATATTTATCTATTATTTAAAGACGAAAATTGACAAAAAATATTCTAAAGCTTTTTTTTAGATCTGGACAAAATTAGGAAACTTTTAAAGAACAAATCAATTTATAATAAAAATCCGGACGAAATTGTACCACATAAAAAAATTTATAATAGTCATTTTCGACAGCATCGTGCAGTAGGAAAAAGTCATTTTCGACGGCACCATTTTGTCTGAAAATAGGTACTTTCCACGGAATTGTGCCGACGAAAATGACGGCATCGTGTTGTCGAAAATACCATTTCTGATGGAATGGTGCCGTCGAAAATGACATTTTTTGACAACACCTTTTACATCAGTATTTTCTAACGGCACAACCCATCGGGAAAGACCTTTTTCGACAGGGTCGTGCCGTCGAAAATAAAGCTTTTTGTTGTAGTGAAAGGAGAAAATTGGAGTTGGATTTTATTAAAGGACAACTTATAATTTTTCCCAATATTTAGAATATATAAATATGTATATAGATAATTAATATATCATGTACGTTTATAAGTATATAAAGGAAGAAAAATGTCAAAACCCTATGATATACCTCTTTTGTGAAGTGCTCCAATTTTTTTGAAAATGAAATCAAACTTGCCCCCTAGTTTGACAATATCTCGTTTATATAAAATATGTTCGGTTACATATATGGTACAACGAGTATATCACTAACTAGGCCTACTCTAACTATGCTAGTCCTGAATAGGCTTGGTCTGGAACACCTGGAACGAACGTCGAATGCAAGAGAGAATGTCGGGGATATATCAGAGATGACGTCGAAGATTATGTTGGGGACGACAACGAATCTTCTATGTCGAAAGTGATCTCCTGATTATGTCGAAGGTGGTGTAGGTGATATATATCGGAGATATATATATTGGGTATTATGTCGAATGCTATATCGGGGAAGGCTCGATATAGGTGTACAGTAATTGCGGATAATTAAAGCTTGCCTTGGTTACCGGGAAGCGGGTATTTATAGGCCTCGGGATGCAGGGACCACTCACGTGATAAGCACGTGAGTTGTACTATATCGAGGATGATATTCGATATGTATGTCAGGGACAATCCCCGACATAGGTGAAAACCTGGGCCTGGTCCATGGCAGACCCAATACGGGAAATACCTGTCACGACAAATTCTTGAATTCTAAAAAGAAAAACAAGAAAAATATTACAAAATAATTTTTGAATAAATTTAAAATTACAATTGTGGTTCAATCTCTATCTAATCCTCTGATTCAATTCTACAAGAACAATATTAAAATATGTGGTGCAAATCTTCAATTTGATCTTCACTGAAATGACTTGAATTTGGAGAAACGTTAATTCGAGGGTCCTTGGACTTGATCTCGAATTAAACGGTGATTTGATTTGAGGATTTGATGAACACAGATTTGACTTAGGATCGATGAACACCGATTTGACTTAGGGATTTGATGAACAATGATTTGATTTCAGGATTGATGAACACTTATTTGACTTGAGGATTTGATAAAGGATGGTATAATCTTTGTCCTCAATTCTTTAAATATGTGGGTTTTGATCTACCTAGTACGGATTTTGATCTACAAAAATGGTTTTTTGAGGGCTTGTGACTTGATCTCGGATCAAAATGAATTTTTGGTTTGAATGTTGTTGAAGAACGGTATGAATTTGATTTGGATTTCTTGAATTTGTTGAAGATTTGATCTTCTTGGCAGAGACGCGATCTTCAAAAAAAGATTTTTGGATGAACTTGAGGCTTGATGGCGGATTGATAGAAGTTCTTAACGAAGAACATCTTGAAGATTGTTGAAGGATACCTTTGAAGATTGATGGGCTTATTGGAGAGGATTTGTTGAACTTCGTTGCTCTGAATTCTTGAAGCTTCAATTGTGATTTTGGTTCTTCAAGAGCACCGCTATTTATAGTTGTGGAGTGAATCTCAATCAGAATCTCCTGATGAGATGAACGATTGTGATCGCGTCTATGATTTCTGGATTTGGAAGACTTGATCTAAATGAATCTTCTTGATATCTCTGGAATATTGAATCTTGGAGGAGAAGACTTTCCTTGTCTTGATATTTGATGAATATATTTATTTAACCCTTTAAAATATTAGGATTAAATAATATATATTTATTTTTCTTTTCTAGCTTTACAAGACTTGTCATTATTTAATTTAATTGGATAATTTAACTCCAATTCATAAATAAGACATTATTCAATTTATCCATCATATATACTAAAATCAATAAATTTAACTACTTTACTTTGGAAATAAATTTATTATAAATCCAAAATAAAATTGAAAAAATAAATTAAAAATTAATATATTATTCTCCACGTGTCGAGATTTAATTAGAGACGAATTTTAAGTGTCAACAAATTGCCCCCCTTGTTACTTGTTCGCGTAGTCGTAATGAAACATGTCGGGAACGAGTCACAGTTTATTTGACATGACAAGGATGCAATAATAATTTTATTGTTGAATAACATAGGCTAATTTCCATCATTTATGTATTTGAGGGTCCAGGTGAACCATGTGCATCACATTTTTTTTATGTTCGCAGCAGCAGCAGCAGGTTTTTTTTTTTTTAAAAAAATTGGAAAGAAGAGTTGCTCACCCTACAATTGCAAAAATGCACCACAGATTTCTCGTATTATTATTTCTCACCCAATATATTTTTTGTATGTCCCTTTCTTTTTGTTTTTGCTTTCTCTAACTCTTTTGTTTGCTTCTTTGTGTTGACAGTCCACGCACAATGGTGAAATTCGGCCATGCCTATAATTCGAAGGGAGTTGAGACTCTAACAGTCACCGGCGATGAAAACCAACGGGACACAATATTGGAGGTCGGCACCCCTCTTGACGGAATTTTTACAAGTCGACGGCCCACTTTGATTAACACCACTAAACCTAACGATTGGACCGAAGAGTTTCCCAAGTCCTCCAATGGATCTTTGTGATCGTTCGTGCTCCGGTCTCCTCGCTACCGAGTATCAAACGATGATCTTCCTTTCGATACCTTGGGGCGACGCATTGCCAAATGAGATACCATGTGGGACAATGCCTTTCTTCACTTTCTAGGCGAAATCCATTACTTCCCTGGACATTGGGAGTGGACAGAAGATGTCCTTGCTCGGTGCAAGCCTACACTTACTTCCACCAACACGTACGAGCCGCTCTACGCATCCTTATTCACATATGAGAGCAATTTGAAAATCATAAACTCTTGTGCGAAGCATGGTCACCGTCTACAAACACCTTTTATCACTTCACTTGGAGAGCTCTCAATTACCTTATGGGACTTGGAACATCTTGCTGGTCTGCGTATATTTGGATCCCTATATGACGAAGTCATACCGAGCGAAAGTAAACTTTTCGGAAAAGAAAAAGACAAGTATCACCTACCGCGGTCATGCTGAGCTTTGTTCCATGCATTTCACCAGATCCGAGCACATGTTGGTGATGACGATCCTCGAGTGCCAATCAAAGAGTGGATCAACTATTGGTCAAAGAAAGAAGTCAAATACAAATGTCCCCCATCACGCAAGGAGAGAAAAAGCGTGCATCGACCTCAATCGACACACAACCCTTTCGGAAAGCTCGATCCATGCAATTGGTGGTCTTCGCAAGAAGAGATTCTGTTTTCACAACTCGGTGTCAAAGGTATTTGGAAGGAATAGACGTTTTTGGCCGCGCACTTACCCTGTTGGTTGTGCATCTTTGTTCTCCCTGTGAAGGATGTTGGCTTTATCTGCCCAAGTACATTCAAGATGGCGAGTCTTATAGCCAGCGGTCAAAGAGTATGCCTTGCCATTCCGGTACTAACGTCGATTTACAAAGGGTTGAATGCAATATCAAGGTCTACTCAACCGTCTCGAGGGTGCCTTCCTTTTTTGATCCATTTTGTCTACGGGTGGGTGGCGCTAAACTTCAAGACTCAATTTTCCATCCACTCAGAGTCGTAGAAACCTAGAATGACGGTATTTTTTAGAGAAAATGGAGCAAGGTCTTTTGATCCAAAAGAAGCTCGCAAGTGGATTCACAAAGAAGACTATACCACTTGGGCAAGCAACCTTCTCCCAAACATCAATAGCGTTGCACTTGTGGATTGCGGTACCCTTGGCAAATCAGAGCATGACTATTTCATCAACCTTCGATCGTGTTATCTTACTCTGAGGCAAGGCGAGACTTTTGATGTTGAGCCCTATAGTCCACATCGATTCGGCCGACAATTTGGATATTATCAATATGTCCTGGCGTACTCAACAATGACTACAGTGAAGCTTCTTTGGATGAAGGACTTCGTTTTTGGAGGTTAAGTCTTGCACAAAGGACATATTCAAAGGTTTGGATTCCCAATGCTCCTCTTAACGCAAGAAGGCACTTTTCGGATAGTTATACATCATGGATAACCAAAACCCATATGAGCTACCTTGAAGACAATATCGACTCTTTACTTTTACATCAAAAGTGCTTGATACTAGGTGGAGATGACAAGGTTGCACAAAGTCATGACAACCAAATTGCTCCTCTTGGGAAGAGCTCGTGAGACTCGCCACACATTACTGTAGAGGAATCAGCAAAAAGAAAAAGCATTGTCAAAGAGAGCGGAAGCAGCGAAAATGGCGACCACAACTGGAAAAGAGTTAAGAAAGACTCAAGTGTCTCGCATCCTAGAGAAGTCAATTCTCCTCGCTGCCTTTCGAGCACTCCATCCGCAACATTGGACTTGGTTGTACAGGTATTAGTTAACTTGCTCTTTATTTCCATACATATATACATACATATATATATATATATATATGCATATGTACATGTTCCTAACTTTTGACATATTCCTTGTAGGCGGGTAAATAGAGGATTTCTTCTTTGAAGGGTGATGAGCAACATCCTCAAACAATCGAAGGGTCTACTTCATGTGCTGGCACTAAACCTTCAAAACATGACAAAGTGCATTTGAAATGAAGAGACTCAAAGAATAGTAAGGAGAGTTCTCCACCTGTTGCCGCCTCTGTTTTCAAGGGTGAAAGTCTATTAGAAATTCATGACAAGAGGTATCTCAACTCTATGGGCCGATGATAGCGGGAGAATTGTTGGTGCACCAATTAACCAAATTTCTTCTTTAAAAGATGAATTTCGCATTGTTTTTGAAAGAATGAAGTTGGTTGGGAAGGAAAAAGTTGCACCCTTAGAGGCATTAGTGAGCAATTGTTTTGATCAAGCCACTACTTATGATGTGCGAAACTCCGCAATATTGTAAAACTCATCACTTCTTCAACAAATTTCAGAAATAGGGAGCCAGATATCCGATGTCAAAGCTGACAAGGAAAAGGGATCCTCACAAATTAAGTCCACATAAGATGAACTTCAAAGTATTAAAAGAAGATTAAAAGACTTAAAGTCGAAGAAAGCAAGCTTGACGTCATCCTTAAAGAGCCAAAAAGAGTTCCTTCGAGGTGCCTAAGATAAGATCTCTAATTTGGAAGAGAAGATGTTCGTCCTTAAAAGCACTCCTTCAGTTACTGACGCAGAGATGGAAGAATTGGGCGTTATGAGGATACACTTGGAGACTACACAACTGGAGTTGGGGGATGTGAGGCCTTTTGTTTGAGAGAGATTTCCCTTGTTTTGTTTTTCTTCACCTTTGTTTTAGTGGTAAACCTTATTCTATTTTGCTTTGGATTTGTAGCATCATCAAAACTTAGAGATTAATAATAGATCGACCTTTATTTACCTCATTTTGAATTATTCATTTGCATTTGGCATTATGCTTCTTTCCCATGAATACTGTAACATAACGCAACAAAACCAACTTAAGCAAATTTTATGACTGAACTTAGAAAACTTCTAAGCTACCTACGTACCTCAATAAAAGGATCAAGTCATAACATAGTTCAACGAAATCAAGATTGATTTAAGGGGGTGTCGTACACAGTTTATACTCATGCGGGCCAGGAGTATTCATTCTTTAACCTCTTTGAACAAAGTGGGGTATTTAAAATTTAACCATATAAAATACCTTTAGTGGGGTAAGTTATCATTTTAACCACATAATTTACCATTGGTGGTTGCCATTCACAGTTTATACTCATGCGAGCCAGGAGTATGCTCAATCACTTAAGGGTAATATTGTTTCAAGAATTTTCCATTGATAGGACCAATTCTTAATCCATCTTCAGCAACCAACTTATATGCGCCATTCGTGTATACTTCTGTGATGACATAAGGACCATCCCACTTTGAAGTGAACTTGCTTCCGGTTCGATGAGGGATAATGATTGGCCTTCTCACAGAGAGAACCCAATCACCAACTTGAAAGGAGCGTCGGTGGACCTTTTTGTTAAAAGACTTGGAGTTACGAGCTTGATAGCACTCAAGTTTTTGTTGCGCTTCTAGTCTTCTCTCATCAAGGGCATCTAGCTCTTGCAAGCGCAAACGAGCATTCTCTTCTTCGGTGAGTCCTTCTTGCAAAGCTATCCTTAAGGATGGGATTTGTTGCTCAAGAGGGAGAACTGTTTCTACTCCACAGACCAATGCATATGGGGTTGCTTGAGTTGGCGTTCTTTGTGTAGCTCTATATGCCCATAAAGCTTCTCTGATTCTTTCATGCCAATCTTTCTTTGACTTCGCCACCACTTTCTTTAGCAGGTTGCAGAGAGTTTTGTTAAACGCTTCGGCGAGGCCATTAGAAGCAGCATAATACATGGAAGAGTTTCTTTGCTTGAATCAAAACTTCTCACAACTTGTCTACCAAACTATTGTAAAATGGCTTTCCATTTTCAGTGACGATGGATCGAGGAAATCCGTAGTGGTAAGTGATATTGGTACAAATGAAGTTGACAATAGTCTCCTTTTTGACCTCTTTGAGAGGCACATCTTCGGCCCATTTTGAGAAGTAGTCGGTTGCAGCCATGATGTACAAGTGTTCGCCAGAAGACTTTGTCATAGGACCAACAGTGCCCAAACCCCATGAATCAAAAGGCCAAGAAGCTACAATTGGATGTAAAGGTTCAGGCGGCTGATGGATGAAGTTTGCATAGAATTGACAAGCTTGACATCTTTGTGCGTACTTCATGCAATCTAAAACCATGGTAGGCCAGTAGTAGCCCATTATTTGATGTGAAAATGTAACTTTGGACCAGACTGATGAGCTCCACAAATTCCGGAATGTGCTTCTTCCATAGCTTGCATAGCTTCTTCTTTTCCTAGGTAGCGCAAGAAAACTCCATCGAGCGAGTGCCTATAGAGTGTTTCTTTATAGAAGATGAAGCGAGTTGCACGACGCCTAATGTTGATGTTTTGGCGTACGTCATTGGGCAATTTTCCATGCTTCAAATAGTCCACGAATGATTGTCGCCAATCTTCCACTTCAATTTCGTATCCTTCCACATCATGACTTTCATTATTATTACCTTGCTCACAGTCATCTTCTAGGATAGGCCGGAGTACCCATTTGTGGCACACGGGTACGGACATCTTCTCTTCTGATGTAACCAACATAGAAGCAAGTTTAGATAACGCATCGGCTTGCCCATTATCTTTCCTCGCCACATGCTCTACTGTAACATCACCAAGATTTTTGATCAATCTTCTTGCATACTCAACTTATGGTCGGAGCTCTGGCTTTTTAACCTCAAATTCGCCATACAATTGATTGATGACCAATTTGGAATCGCCATACACTTTTAGGTGAGGTTGTCTCAGCTCAATTGCCATTTCTAACCCCGAGTATCAAAGCTTGATATTCCGCAATATTTTTTGAGCAATTTTGAGTTAATGTGAAGGAATACGGCAAGACCTCTCCATTAGGTGTGAGAAAGATAACGCCGACGCCGGCTCCATTTCTATGTGCAGCACCATCAAAGTACATTTCCCATGGAGGAGTAACTTCAACCACGAGCGCATCTTCATTAAGCAAGTCGTCCATTAACTCCCACTCGACAGGAATAGGGTGGTCAGCTAGAAAATCCGCCAATACTTGTCCTTTCATAGCATTTTGAGGGATATATGTAATCTCAAACTGTTGTAGCTGCAGGTACCATCTTGCAAGTCGATCAAACAACACCGGCCTCGTCATGACATACTTCAAAGGGTTTGCTCTGGATACAAGACGAATAGTATGAGCTTGAAAGTAATGCTTCAATTTTTCAATTCAGAACGCAAGGGCTAGGCAAAGATTTCAATAGGAGCGTACTTCAACTCATTTGGCGTCATTCTTCAGCTCAGGTAATAAAGTGCATTTTCCTTCCCTTTGTCATTTTCTTGGGCGAGCAATGCCCCCACTGATCTTTCTTGGGCAGCAATATATAGGATCAAGGGACTTCCCGGCACAGGAGCGGCTAAAATGGGAGGTTTCATCACATATGACTTGATTCATTCGAAAGCATTACGACAAGATTCATCCCACCTAAATGGAATGTCTTTCTTCATCAAATGACTGAAAGGTTCGCAACAACCGACTAAATTTGAGATGAACCTTTGGAGATACGCCAATTTTCATTGTAGACTTTTGAGTTCATGAATATTTCGTGGCTCCGACATCTTAACTATTGCATCAATCTTGGCTTGCTCGATTTCAATGCCTCGCTAACGAACAATGAAACCAAAGAACTTCCCAATGTTACGCCAAATGCACACTTCATAGGGTTCATCCTTAATTGATACTTCCGCAGTCACTCAAAGACTTTTCGTAAGTCACTTATGTGATCTTTCCTTTCCCTCGACTTTACTACAAGATCATCCACATAACACTCAACATTCTTGCGCAACATGTCGTCGAAGATATTTTGCATTGCCCTTTGATAGGTAGCACCTACGTTCTTCAATCCAAACGGCATCACCTTGTAGCAATATATACCCTTCGGACTACGAAAAGTAGTCAATTCTTCATCTCTTGGAGCCATGCGAATTTGGTTGTATCCGGAAGATCCGGCCATGAAAGACAAGGCATTGTGTCCCATGGTAGCATCAATCATTAGTTCAGCAATCGGTAGAGGAAAGTTATCCTTAGCGCATGCTTCGTTCAAGTCTCTAAAGTCGATGCAAACCCTGATTTGTCCATTCTTCTTTCTTACGGGCACGATGCTAAAAATCTAAGTTGGGTATTTGACTTCTCTGATGAACCCGGTTTCAATGAGCTTGTTAACTTCGGCTTCGAGCAATGGGACTAAGTCAGGTCGAAACCTTCTTTCAGCTTGCTTGACAAGATGAACATCTTTCTTCACTGATAAGTTGTGTACCGCCACCTTTAGGTCCAAGCCTGGAATTTCTTTGTATGACTAAGCAAACACGTCCTTGAACTCATGCAACAACTCAACGTAGCTTGGTTATTCATCAGCTCCGGGCAATGCACTTATGTAAATTGGTTTTGGGTAATCGACGCTGCCCAAGTTTATTTCTTTTAACTCATCCATAGTGGCCTTGACACCCTCCTCAAACTCACCAGGTGCATGTTCGGCGTCTTCTTCAACATCTTCTTCACAATAAGTGATACGGCATGACGACCCTACACTCTCTTCATCTCCGTCTTTGGTCTTCGTAAGCACCACGGTTTGCAACTTGACTTTGAGCGCTTCACCACAAGACACTATCAAGCCTTCGCGGCGAGTCATTCGAGATGGGATCAGACTTTGAACCTTCTTAGAGTTTGATGACTTGAGGTTTCTCTTAGCATGTGTCGACATATACGGAACACTCAACCTTTTCCAATCAAACGTTTTATTTGGACCAAGCCTATAGAAGACTGTTTTATTTGGACCAAGCCTATCAAAGACCGTTTTATTTAGACCAAGCCTATCAAAGACCATTTTATTCGGACCAAGCCTATCAAAGACCAACATGTGTGGCATCTTCTCTTCACGACCTATGGTTGAACCCTCTACTTCACCTATGTAGTTGGCGTTAGCTCTTTTTATAGTAATACAAACTGAGTTTGGTGGCTTGTATGCAAGACCTATCCTAATGTTTGGAACGGTATGCCCTTTTCCTTTAGCATGACTTGTGTAGTATTGAGTCCGTATGGCTTCTCTGCAGCATCATCAAGAGTGAGGCCCTTCAATCGTGGTTCTTCATTAGGGTCCTATAAAGCTTTAACTAGCAATTTGAAAGCTTTTGGGTCGAAGCATTGCTCAATCTTCTCTGTGGGCAATGTTCCATGCTCTGTTTCTGGTCCTTTTGGATGGACGAACAACTCCTTTAAGTGGAGGAGATGGCCCTTTCCTTTCAAGTGTTGTAAGAGGAAATATAATTTCTTTCAAAGGCTTTGTCACAAGGGGAGATCCATAAATTTTACTCTTCTCTGTGTCCTTTGTGTTATCGGAGCCGTTTACACCATGCTCCTGGAGTTGCTCGGTTCCATTGAGTCTCACAATGCTCTTTCCTTCAATATAGTATTTTGCATCTGCAAAGTGTGATTCAGCATCAGAAAAAAGGCTTTACATCACCATGTACCTTTCTTGGATTGACTTGGTCCGAATAAAATGGTCTTTGATAGGCTTGGTCCAAATAAAACGGTATTTGATAGGCTTGGTCTGAATAAAACAGTCTTCGATAGGCTTGGTCCAAATAAAAGGTTTGATTGGAAAAGGTTGAGTGTTCCGCATATGTCGACGCACGCTAAGAGAACCTCGAGTCATCAAACTCTAAGAAAGTTCAAAGTCTGATCCCATCTCGAATGACTCGTCGCGAAGGCTTGATAGTGTCTTGTGGTGAAACGCTCAAAGTCAAGTTGCAAACCATGGTGCTTACAAAAACCAAAGACGGAGATGAAGAGAGTGTAGGGTCATCTTGTCGTATCACTTATCGTGAAGAAGATGTTGAAGAAGACGCCGAAGATGCACCTGTTGAGTTTGAGGAGGGTGTCAAGGCCACTATTGATGAGTTAAAAGAAATAAAATTGGACAGCGTCGATTACCCAAGACCAATTTACATAAGTGCATTGCCCGGAGCTGATGAATAACCAAGCTACGTTGAGTTGTTGCATGAGTTCAAGGACATTTTTGCTTAGTCATACAAAGAAATTCCAGGCTTGGACCCAAAGGTGGCGGTACAACTTATCAGTGAAGAAAGATGTTCGTCCCGTCAAGCAAGCTCAAAGAAGGTTTTGAACTGACTTAGTCCCATTGCTCGAAGCCAAGGTTAACAAGCTCATTGAAGCCGGGTTCATCAGAGAAGTCAAATACCCAACTTGGATTTCTAGCATCGTGCCGGTAAGAAAGAAGAATGGACAAATCAGGTTTTGCGTCGAATTTAGAGACTTGAAGGAAGCATGCCCTAAGGATGACTTTCCTCTACCGATTGCTGAACTAATGATTGATGCTACCATGGGACACAAAGCCTTATCTTTCATGGCCGGATCTTCCGGATACAACCAAATTCGCATGGCTCGAAGGGATGAAGAATTGACTGCTTTTCGTAGTCCGAAGGGTGTATATTGCTACAAGGTGATGCAGTTTGGATTGAAGAACACAGGTGCTACCTATCAAAGGGCAATGCAAAATATCTTCGACGACATGTTGCACAAGAATGTTGAGTGTTATGTGGATGATCTTGTCGTAAAGTCGAGGGAAAGGAAAGATCACATAAGTGACTTATGAAAAGTCTTTGAGCGACTGCAGAAGTATCAATTAAGGATGAACCCTATGACGTGTGCATTTGGCGTAACATCGGGAAAGTTCTTTGGTTTCATTGTTCGTCAGCGAGGCATTGGAATCGAGCAAGCCAAGATTGATGCAATAGTTAAGATGTCGGAGCCACAAAATATTCATGAACTCAAAAGTCTACAAGGAAAATTGGCGTATCTCTGAAGGTTCATCTCAAATTTAGCCGGCCGTTGCCAACCTTTCAGTCATTTGATGAAGAAAGAAGTTCCATTTAGGTGGGATGAATCTTGTCGCAATGCTTTCGAACGAATCAAGTCATATCTGATAAAACCTCCAGTTTTAGCCGCTCCTGCGCCGGGACGTCCCTTGATCCTATATATTGTTGTCCAAGAAAGATCAGTGGGGGCATTTCTCACCCAAGAAAATGACAAAGGGAAGGAAAATGCACTTTATTACCTGAGCCGAACAATGACGCCGAATGAGTTGAAGTACTCTCCTATTGAAAAGCTTTGACTAGCCCTTGTATTCTCAATTCAGAAATTGAAGCATTACTTCAAGCTCATACTATTCGTCTTGTATCCAGAGCAAACCCTTTGAAGTATGTCATGATGAGGTCGGTGTTATCTGATCGACTTGCAAGATGGTACCTGCAGCTGCACCAGTTTGAGATTACATATATCCCTCAAAATGCTGTGAAAGGACAAGTATTGGCGGATTTTCTAGCTGACCACCTTATTCCTGCCGAGTGGGAGTTAATGGACGACTTGCCTGATGAAGATACGCTCGTGGTTGAAGTTACTCTTCCATGGGAAATGTACTTTGATGGTGTTGCACATAGAAATGGAGTCGGCGCCGGTGTTATCTTTCTCACACCTAATGGAGAGGTCTTGCCGTATTCCTGCACATTAACTCAAAATTGCTCAAACAGTGTTGCAGAATATCAAGCTTTGATACTCGGGTTAGAAATGGCAATTGAGTTGAGGCAACCTCACCTAAAAGTGTATGGCAATTCTAAACTGGTCGTCAATCAATTGTATGGAGAATTTGAGGTTAAGAAGCCAGAGCTCCTACCATATGTTGAGTATGCAAGAATATTGATCAAAAATCTTGGTGACGTTACAGTAGAGCATGTGTCGAGGAAAGATAATGGGCAAGCTGATGCGTTAGCTAAACTTGCTTCTATGTTGGTTACATCAAAAGAGAAGACGTTCGTACCCGTGTACCATAAAAGGGTACACCCGCCTATCCTAGAAGATGACGGTGAGCAAGGTAATAATAATGAAAGTCATGTTGTGGAGGTATATGAAATTGAAGTGGAAGATTGGCGACAATCATTCGTGGACTACTTGAAGCACGGATAATTGCCCTATGAAGTACGTTAAAAGATCGACATTAGGCGTTGTGCATCTCTCTTCACCTTCTATAGAGACATACTCTATAGGCGCTCGTTCGATGGAGTTTTCTTGCGCTGCCTAGGAAAAGAAGAAGCTATGCAAGCTATGGAAGAAGCACATTCCATAATTTGTGGAGCTCATCAGTCTGATCCAAAGTTACATTTTCGCATCAAAAGAATGGGCTACTACTAGCCTACCATGGTTTTAGATTGCATGACGTACGCACAAAGATGTCAAGCTTGTCAATTCTACGCAAACTTCATCCATCAGCTGCTTGAACCTTTACATCGAATTGTAGCTTCCTAGCCTTTTGATTCGTGGGGTTTCGACGATGTCGGTCCTATGACAAAGTCTTCTGGCGGACACTTGTACATCTTGGGTGCAACCGACTACTTCTGAAAATGGGCCGAAGTTGTGCCTCTCAAAGAGGTCGAAAAGGAGACTGTTGTCAACTTCATTTGTACCAATATCATTTACCGCTACGGAGTTCCTCGATGCATCGCAACTGATAATGGAAAGCTGTTTTGCAATAATTTGGTAGACAAGTTGTGTGAGAAGTTTGGATTCAAGTAAAGAAACTCTTCCATGTATTATGTTGCTTCTAATGTCC
Organism: Linaria vulgaris; assembly: GCA_948329865.1. NCBI lineage: Eukaryota > Viridiplantae > Streptophyta > Magnoliopsida > Lamiales > Plantaginaceae > Linaria > Linaria vulgaris. The sequence goes on from OX415252.1 coordinate 12,373,641, forward strand.
TCGCTGAAGCATTCAACAAAACTCTCTGCAGCCTGCTAAAGAAAGTGGTGGCAAAGTCAAAGAAAGATTGGCATGAAAGAATCGGAGAAGCTTTATGGGCATATAGAACTACACACAGAACACCAACTCAAGCAACCCCGTATGCATTGGTTTATGGAGTAGAAGCAGTTCTCCCTCTTGAGCAACAAATCATGTCCTTAAGGATAGCTCTATAAGAAGGACTCACCGAAGAAGAGAATGCTCGTTTGCACTTGCAATAGCTAGATGCCCTTGATGAGAGAAGACTAGAAGCGCAACAAAAACTTGAGTGCTATCAAGCTCGTATCTCCAAGTCTTTTAACAAAAAGGTCCGCCGACGCTCCTTTCAAGCTGGTAATTTGGTTCTCGCAGTGAGAAGGCCCATCATTATCACTCATCGAACCGGAAGAAAGTTCACTTCAAAGTGGGATGGTCCTTATGTCATCACAGAAGTATACACGAATGGCGCATATCAGTTGGTTGCCAAAGATGGATTAAGAATTGTTCCTATTAATGGAAAATTCTTGAAACAATATTACCCTAAAGTGATTGAGCATACTCTTGGCCCGCATGAGTATAAACCGTGAATGGTAACCACCAATTGTAAATTATGTGGTTAAAATGATAACTTACCCCCACTAAACGTATGTTATGTGGTTAAATTTTAAATACTTCTGGCCCGCATGAGTATAAACTATGTATGTCACCCCTTTAAATCAATCTTGATTTCTTTGAACTACGCTATGACTTGATCCTTTTATTGAGGTACGTAGGCAGCTTAGAAGTTTTCTAAGTTCAGTCATGAAATTTGCTTAAGTTGGTTTTGTTGCGTTATGTTACAGTATTAATGGGAAAGAAACATAATGCCAAATGAAATGAATAATTCAAAATGAGGAAAATAAAGGTAGATCTTTTATTAATCTCTAAGTTTTGATGATGCTACAAATCCAAAGAAAAATAGAATAAAGTATACCACTAAAACAAAGGTGAAGAAAAACAAAACAAGAGAAATCTCTCTCAATCAAAAGGCCTCACATCCCCCAACTCCAGTTGTGCAGTCTCCAAGTGTATCCTCATAACGTCCAATTCTTCCATCTCCGCATCAGTAACTAAAGGAGTGCGTTTAAGGACGGACATCTTCTCTTCCAAATTAGAGATCTTATCTTCGGCACCTCGAAGGAACTCTTTTTCGCTCTTTAAAGATGACGTCAAGTTTGCTTTCTTGGACTTTAAGTCTTTCAATCTTCTTTTAACACTTTGAAGTTCATCTTCTTTGGACTTAATTTGTGAGGATCCCTTTTCCTTGTCAGCTTTGGCATCGGATATGTGGCCCCCTATTTCTGAAATTTGTTGAAGAAGTGATGAGTTTTTCAATATTGCGGTGTTTCGCATATCATAAGCAGCAGCTTGATCAAAACAATTGCTCACTAAGGCCTCTAAGGGTGCAACTTTTTCCTTCCCAACCAACTTCATTCTTTCAAAAACAATGCGGAATTCATCTTTAAAAGAAGAAATTTGGTTAATTGGTGCATGAACAATCCTCCCGCTAACATCGGCCCATAGAGAGTTGAGATACCTCTTGTCAAGAATTTCTAATAGACTTTCACCCTTGAAAACAGAGACGACAACAGGTGGAGAACTCTCCTTAGCATTCTTTGAGTCTCTTGGTTTAAAATGCACTTTGTCATGTTTTGAAGGTTTAGTGCCAGCACATGAAGTACACCCTTCGCTTGTTTGAGGATGTTGCTTATCACCCTTCAAAGCAGAAATCCTCTCTTTACCCACCTACAAGGAATATGTCGAAAATTAGGAACATATACATATGTATATATATATATATATATATATATATATATATATATATATATATATATGTGTGTATGTATATATGTATGGAAATAAAGAGCAAAGTTGACCAATACCTGTACAGCCAAGTCCAATGTTGCGGATGGGGTGCTCGAAAGGCAGCGAGGAGAATTGACTTCTCTAGGATGAGAGACACTTGAGTCTTTCTTAACTCTTTTCCAGTTGGTCGTCATTTTTGCTGCTTCCGCTCTCTTTGACAATGCTTTTTCTTTTCGCTGATTCCTCTACCGCAATGTGTGGCGAGTCTCGCGAGCTCATCCCAAGAGGAGCAATTTTGTTGTCATGACTTTGTGCGACCTTGTCATATCCACCAAGTATCAAGCGCTTTTGAGGCAAAAGTAAAGAGTCGATATTGTCTTCAAGGTAGCTCATATGGGTTTTGGTTATCCATGACTTATAACTATCCGAAAAGTGCCTTCTTGCGTTAAGAGGAGCATTGGGAATCCAAACCTTTGAATAAGTCTTTTGTGCAAGACCTATCTCCAAAAACGAAGTCCTTCATCCAAAGAATCTTCAAGGTAGTCATTGTTGAGTACGCCAGGGACATCTTAATAGTATCCAAATTGTCGGCCGAATCGATGTGGACTATAGGGCTCAACATCAAAAGTCTCGCCTTGCCTAAGAGTAAGATAGCACGATTGAAGGTTGATAAAATAGTCATGCTCTGCTTCGCCAAAGGTACCGCAATCCACAAGTGCGACGTTATTAACGTTTGGGAGAAGGTTGCATGCCCAATTGGTATAGTCTCCTTTGTGAATCCTCTTGCGAGCTTCTTTTGGATCAAAAGGCCTTGCTCCATTTTCTCTAGAAAATACCGTCATTTCAGGTTTCTGCGACTCTGAGTGGATGGAAAACTGAGTCTTGAAGTATAGCGTCACCCACATATAGACAAAATGGATCGAAAAGAAAGGCACCCTCGAGACGGTTGAGTAGACCTTGATATTGCATTCAACCCTTTGTAAATCGACATTAGTACCAGAATGGCAAGGCATACTCTTTGACCGTTGGCTATAAGACTCGTCATCTTGAATGTACTTGGGTGGATAAAGCCAACATCCTTCACATGGATAACAAAGATGCACAACCAACAAGCTAAGTGTGAGGCGAGAAATGTCTCTTCCTTCCAAATACCTTTGACACTGAGTTCTGAAAATAGAATCTTTTCTTGCGAAGACCACAGATTGCATGGCTCGAGCTTTCCGAAAGGGTTGTGTGTCGCTTGAGGTCGGCGCACGCTTTTTCTCTCCTTGCGTGATGGGGAACATTTGTATTTGACTTCTTTCTTCGACCAAAAGTTGATCCACTCTTTGATTGGCACTCAAGGATCATCATCACCAACATATGCCCGGATCAGGTGAAACTCATGGAACAAAGCTCTGCATGACCGCGGCAGGTGATACTTGTCTTTTTCTTTGCCGAAAAGTTCTCTCTCGCTCGGTATGACTTTGTCATATAGGGATCCAAATATAGGCAGACCGGCAAGATGTTCCAAGTCCCATAAGAAAATTGAGAGCTCTCCAAGTGAAGTGACAAAGGTGTTTGTAGACGGTGACCATGCTTCGCACAAGGCTTTTATGATTTCCAAATTGCACTCATATGTGAATAAGGATGCGTAGACCGGGTCGTACGTGCTAGTGGAAGTAAGTGTAGACTTGCACAGAACAAGGACATCTTCTGTCCACTCCCCATATTCGGGGAAGTAATGGATTTTACTAGGAAAGTGAAGAAAGGCATCGTCCCACATGGCATCTCCTTTGGCAATGCGTAGACCCAAACTATCGAAAGGAAGATCATCGTTTGATACTCGGTGGTGAGGTGACAGGAGCACGAACGATGGCAAAGATCGATTGGAGGACTTGGGAAACTCTTCGGTCCAATCTTTAGGTTTAGCGGTGTTAATCAAAGTGGGCCATCGACTTGTGAAAATTCTGGCAAGAGGGGTGCTGACCTCCAATATTGTGTCATGTTGGTTTTCATCGCCGGCGATGGTTAGAGTCTCAACTCCCTTCGAATTATAGGCATGGCTGAATTTCACCATTGTGCGTGGACCGTCAACACAAAGAAGCAAACAAAAGAGTTAGAGAAAGCAAAACAAAAAGAAAGGGACATACAAAAAATATATTGGGTGAGAAATAATAATACGAGAAATCTATGGTGCATTTTTGCAATTGTAGGGTGAGCAACTCTTCTTTCCAATTCAAAAAAAAAAGAAAAAAAAACTGCTGCTGCTGCGAACCTAAAAAAATAAAGAAATAAAAAAAAACCTACTACTGCTGCGAACCCAAAAAAAACAAAAATTGATTTGCCTACCGTACGAAGAAGAAAAAGATGTCTCATTTGTCGACTCTTGTGCACGTAAGTTGATTGTCTTCTCTGAATGGTTGCGATGCGAAAAAAAAATAGGGATTGACACAATTAAATCCTTGCATATATATATATATATATATATATATATATATATATATGTGTGTGTGTGTGTGTGTGTGTGTGTGTGTGTGTGTGTGCGTGCGTGCGCGTGTGTGTGTGTATTATAAGCATTCATAATATTCAACAGAAAAGAAGAAGAAAAAAAACTTCTCTTTTTCTGTTCGTCACACCGTCGAGGAAGTATGTGGCAAAATCTTCACCCGAGCTGGATCAATTCTCGCCAAATTGCAGCAAGGTCTGTCTAACAAAAGAACAAGAAAATCTATGTTACTGAAAGAAATTTCATTGGGCAAGGTCTCTTTTGTGGATAAAGAAGAACTTACGTCCCAAGCCTTCTTTTATAGTCGAAAGTGGATGTTGAGTTTGAAAACTTTCTTTCTTGACAGAATTTCAGCAAATAATTGAAGTGCAAGGAATTTCCTTTTTGAAGCAGTGTGTATCGCAAGAAAAGAAACTTCCCTCCTGCAAATATTTCCTTTGAATTCAAAAAAAAATTAAAAAAAAATAAAAGAGAAAAGAATGCGCAGCAGCAAAAAGAAAAAAAAAGGAAAGTTGTCCGTTAAATTCAAATGAATAGAGATAGGAGATTATCGTATATGCTTGGTTCATATTAACCACAATTGGCGGGCCCCAAAGCAAAAAAAAAAAGGAGAGGTGCCGGTCAAAGAAGGTGGGAAGGCAATTATCACATGTTCCTGGTCCGTGTGAGCCAACCACAAAAAAAATGGAGTAACTGTGTGATGCACATGGTTCGTCTGGACCCTCAAATACATAAATGGTAGAAATTAGCCTATGTTGTTCAACAATAAAATTATTGTTGCATCTTTGTCATGTCAAATAAATCGTGACTCGTTCCCGTCATGTTTCATTACAACTTCGCGAACAAGTCACAAGGAGGGCAATTTGTAGACACTTAAAATTTGTGTCTAATTAAATCTCGACACGTGGAGAGTAATATATTAATTTTCAATTTATTTTTCTATTTTATTTTGGATTTATAATAAATTTATTTCCAAAGTAAAGTAGCTAAATTTATTGATTTTAATATATATGATGGATAAATTGAATAATGTCTTATTTATTAATTGGAGTTAAATTATCCAATTAAATTAAATAATAACAAGTCTTGTAAAGCAAGAAAAGAAAAATAAATATATATTATTTAATCCTAATATTTTAAATGGTTAAATAAACATATTCATCAAATATCAAGACGAGGAAAGTCTTCTCCTCCAAGATTCAATATTCAAGAGATATCAAGAAGATTCATTTAGATCAAGTCTTCCAAATCAAGAAATCGTAGACGCGATCACAACCGTTCATCTCATCAGGAGATTCTGATTGAGAGTCACTCTACAACTATAAATAACGGTGCTCTTGAAGAACAAAAATCACAATTGAAGCTTCAATAATTCAGAGCAACGAAGTTCAACAAATCCTCTCCAACAAGCCCATCAATCTTCAAAGGTATCCTTCAACAATTTTCAAGATGTTCTTCGTTAAGAACTTTTTTCAATCCGCCATCAAGCCTCAAGTTCATCCAAAAACCGTTTTTTGAAGATAGCGTCTCTGCCAAAAAGATCAAATCTTCAATAAATTCAAGAAATCCAAATCAAATTCATACCATTCTTCAACAACATTCAAACCAACAAATCCATTTTGATCCGAGATCAAGTCACAAGACCCTCAGAAAACCGTTTTTGAAGATCAAAATACGTACTAGGAATATCAAAACCCACATATTCAAAGAACTGAGGACGAAGATCATACCATTCTTCATCAAGTCCTCAAGTAAAATAAGTGTTCATCAATTCTCAAATGAAATCATTATTCATCAAATCCCTAAGTCAAATCGGTGTTCATCAATCCTAAGTCAAATCGGTGTTCATCAAATCCTCAAATCAAATCACCGTTTAATTCGAGATCAAGTCCAAGGACCCTCGAATTAACGTTTCTCCAAGTTCAAATCATTTCAGTGAAGATCAAGTTGAAGATTTTCACCACAAATTTTAATATTGTTCTTGTAGAATTGAATCAGAGGATTAGATAGATATTGAACCACAATTGTAATTTTAAATTTATTCAAAAATTATTTTGTAATATTTTCTTGTTTTTATTTTCAGAATTCAAGAATTTGTCGTTACAAATTTGGCACGTCCAGTGGGACTTGTTATCATGCAGTCCCCTAATTTGGGAATTGTCATCGGAAGATAATAATTTGCAAATTAAATCTGGGTTTTTGGATTACCAGTACCTCTCGTCCCCCCAATTCAAATGACGAAAATCTGATGTTGGAATTTCATTGTGTTGCGAAGAATTTTTTGTGGACCCCAGTGCAATTTGTGAATTTTCAGAGTTCTCATTTGAATTCCTATTTTTCATGTAATTCCATGTTATATCGAATTTCCCCCAAAATATATGTCCAATTTGAAGTTCGATATACTTTTGCCATAAATGCGTGCCTGATGCCCGATGTCTATAAATAGCGGACTGCGAGGAGAGAGAAGATCATTTTGTGTTCTAGCGAAACTCGTTATCTCTTCCGCTGAGGTATGTCGGGGATTTTTCGACATTACTCTCGATATATTTTTCGACAGGTTTTTCGATACTAATTTTTTTCCTTTGTTTCTCTGATTTTTTCAGGTTGCTAACTTCGAGTTTGTTTATATAGCCTTTCCAGGGCTTCTTACTCTTCTCAGTATTCGTCTTTCTCGTCGCGAGCGAGAATGATCTTGACTTTACCGGTCTAGATTCTTAAAATGCAATATCGATTATCTCGGGAGAGATGAGTTGTTTGGGGATGACGTCGGTGATGGCGTAGATGAGGATGCTAGCGAGCCTTCAAGGACCCAAAACATAGAGTTTGATGAGTGGGGTTTGCCCATAGCCCCCGAAGTGAAGAAGTTCAAAACGGTCGGGAGTTATGTGGACATGGTGTCCCATGTCCCTCATCACCCTGGTTTTTATGCAACGACATATTATATTGATGCAGGATATGAGATCTAATTCCTTGAGCAACTTGAGAGGATGCACACGCCACTGAAAGGTTGTATCACAGTGCACATAAAGCACATTTCCAACGGCCTGCGATTCCCTATTGATCCCGCTGTTACCGCTATTCTGGCCAATATAGGGGTTTGCCTCGGGTAGTTCGGGAAGTTGTCACCCAACTCCCTTGGGTGTATTGTGGGCTTCATTTGCGTTTTTGAAGGCCCTTGTGTTCCCCATGGCGTAAATGAGTTCTGGAATCTCTTTACGGTCACCACCAACAAGAAGGGTGGTGACAAAGGTTTCTTCTTTGTGCGTTCGCAAAATGGACGCAAATTCATGTTTTGTGGCCAATCTAGTTATGGCCGGAAATAAGAACGAATTCTTTAATGTAAAGGAGAAAACAGTTGGAGAGTTCGATGGGCTCCTGCAACAGTGGTCTACGTCAGAGAAGTATATAAGGCCCCATGGTCTTGGCCGCCCTCAATTTACATCCGACTTTTTACTGAAACTGCTGGATCATCCTTATGATCTTACCATGCTCTATGATGAGGACGTGGTTGGCGCGAGCAGTATCTCTTTGATGCCCTATTCAGGCCCTTTTGACCTTGGTAAGGTTTTTTCTTATCTTTATTTGGGCAGTTTTTATTTCATGTTCTTGTTTTGATGACATTGCTCTTGTCGGTCTGTAGCTACTCTCGTGATGCACCGGAGGCTTGACGTAATTGCCCAACGCGACACCGTCCCAAGAACAGCGACCGGGGGTGATGCTGTTCTTTCGGCCCTTATTAAGAAACATGGGCACGAAGCTCATCGCCTCAAGGAAAAATTAAGTATGTCCTTGAGGGTGGAGAGGCCACGGGAAGCGCGGTTTCGAGTTGCAACTTGCCCTCGCAAAGTGGGAGTGGTGCGGGTCCCAGAAGGAGTCATGCTCCGGGGACCTCTAGCGCTAGTGCCTCACCCCACAAGAGGAAACAGACTGAGGGATGAAGTATTGCCGTTGGACAAGGCGCCTTGTTTCAATCTCTAAGTGTGCTATCTACCTTTTTCGAGTATTATATGGATACACTTATTTAAAAGTACGTTTTTGGTCTTCTTATGGTGTGAATATGATCTTGTTTTCTAGGTCGAGAAATTTCTTGTCGATTTTTTGAAGACGACGAGTAAAAATAACGTCGCCCAAGTGGAGTCTATCTCCGAAGCTATTAGCCTTCTTGAAAGCGTAGCCGACTATGTCCCAGCCACTTCTGCCAAATTGGCGAATGAGCAGGATGAATCTTTGAGCGTTCTTAGTCCTACCGAAGTGAATGTCGGCGAGCGCCTTACTTAGAACCGGGAGTTGGCAACCACTCTTGATGAGGCCAATCGATCTCTTGCTATAGAGAGGGAGCAACGGGAGAAGGCGAAGGCAAAACTTTCTTTGGTGCAAGAACAGTTGGCCCTTACTGAGAGGGTTAATAGATGCGAGACACTCACTCGAGAGCAAAAGTTGTGCAGTGTAAAAGCCTTCCTTTTGAGTGAGACGTTCAAGGAAATCTGCGTCTAGCGCGAGGTGCAGAAGAGAGAGGAAATGAAAGATTCCATCATCGGTCAGGTCCGCCTTATTCATGGTTTCAGAGATGATTTCGATCCTAGTCCTCTGGGATCCCTTATTGGGCCCTAATGGGAAGCGCTTTGAAGACTTCGGCTTGGAGATTGATGTTGATCCTGTAGAAGATGTCTACGAGGAGATTCTAAACCAGAAGAGTCTTGTGCTTATCCATACCAAGGGTGCCCCCAAATACCATGGCAAAGGGTATGTGGTGTATTGTAATTTTGCTTTTTATTTTAGAGCATTGTATATAGTGCCCCTTTTGGCATCTGTAACTTTTAATCTTGTTTTGAAATGGAACTATTTTTCTTCAAGACTCAAGTGTCATTGATTTTTTGCAATGTCCCATATTGACTGTATGTAATTGAGTGAAGCCCCTTGTGTGTCGGGTTCAATCCTGATATTTTATTTTCTTTCCGTATGTCGGGTTTCTTCTCTCAATTACGGTGGATATAAGATTTGTTCCTTGGCCTTTGTAGTCTTCGTGTATGTTGGGTTGTCTCCTCCCTATTTCGGTGGATAGGAGAGTTATCCCATGGCATTTTTCTTTTTCATATGTCGGGTTGTCTCCTGCCTATCTCGGTGGATAGGGGAGTTATCCCAGGGTATTTTTTTTGTATGTCGGGTTGTCTCATGCCTATCTGGGTGGATAGCGGATTATCCCATGGCATTTTTCTTTTTTGTATGTCGGGTTGTCTTTTGCCTATCTCCGTGTATAGCAGAGTTGTCCCAGGGCATTTTTTTTCTTTTTTGTATGTTGGGTTGTCTCCTGCCTATCTCGGTGGATAGTAGAGTTATCCCAGGACATTTGTATATCTCTATCCTTTCTCGGTAGGGGACTCTCTTCGGTCCTTGCAGAATGCACCGATATCCTGTTCCTGTTGTTAAATCAGAGAAATAATCATTCATGTCCGAGATAATAAGCAGATGAGATCCACTTTCCATATTCTGTTCCGCTGAACGGAGAGTATCATCCTTGTTACCGGTCAAGGATTTGTTTGTACCTGTGATGTATAGGTGATACATGTATATCTGCCAGAGAGATAATGATATAATATTTTTGAATGAAGGTGTGCATGTTTGCACATCTCATTCATTCCCTTCCAATGGTACGTACCTGCAGCAAAGCATGCATATGTACCGCAATCGAATATATCGATTGGAATGAATGAGGTTATAATGGATAATGGTTGAAGGCTAGGTAAATCTTAACCTGCCTACGTATCCCGTTTGTTAACAGTGGTGTATTTACGACCTAATTAACTGAATTATTTATTGGGGTTGGAACGCCTTTGTCCGTGGTTCAAAAACTAAATGCTATTTAACGGGAGAATAAACTTAACAAAAACCTTCATTCCTTTTATTCACTATGATCCACTATCATTTCCGAGTTAATATGTTTATTTCCGAGTCTATGTATGTTTTGCCTGAATTTCCCGACCCTCCTCCTTACCTCTCCCTTCTTCCTCTGTTTATATAGAGTTTTCAGGGACAGGTGTCATCATGCATGTTTTTACAGGTGTCGTTATGCATGTGGTGGTGTTCTATACGTGTTACAATGTTCATTTAACCAATAAGATAACGGGTTTATCTAAAGCGTCGACTGTATTATTTCTTCTTTCGAGGGCTTTTTGGTCTTCTTCATGATCAGGGGTAAGCTGTCTTCTTTACTTCCGAGAGTTCATTACGTCAAATGGTGACTCGAGGGCTGAGTCTGAACGTTCTCTTAGTGACAGTGCTTCTCCGAGAGGGGTGTATTCTGGGGTGTTTGCTCCAGGGTATTCTCCGAGGGGGTGTTCGTTCATGGTTGATCTCCGAGAGGTTTTTAGCTATCGTGGGTAGGTGTTTTCTTTCTCCGAGTGCCCGGAGAGAGTTGTTCTGTAGTTGTTGAGTTATTGTGAAGTTCCGTCCTCTGGGTCGGTCGACAGGAGTAATGTTCCGAGAGTGTTTGAGTTGGGAGTGCATAGTAAGGAAGTGTTTTTGTCAAGGTTCTGGGACTCGAGAGTCCAATAGCTCCAATGGGCTTTGATAGATTGGTTCTTCTAGCTCATTCCTTTCGAGAGTTCATCTCTTGGAGGGGTAAAATGAGTGGGGCAGAGTACGTGCCCAATGTTGAAATAGTTCCGATAGCGGTTAGCCTGTGAGACTTTAACTTAGTCTTGTATTCCTCCTGTTGACTTTGGTCTAGTATTTGATGTGTGGGAGATGTGCTCCGATGGATAATTGAGGCGTGATACATGTATCGTGAATGCAGGTCGCATAATCATATAATAATATACCGGGCAATTCCTGCAATTTATTTATTTCAAGCAGGTGAATTATCACCCTGTTAACAAACCCCCCCAGTTTGTAGTGTAGTTAGTTATTATTACTGCACTAGAAACTTAATAGTTTAAAGGGTACGAGGGCTCTGGTATCGTACATTTTATCAGGTAAACGGGGAATGTTTCACAAGGCCTCGTAGAACTCTTCAGGGATGTCGTAAACACTCGTCAGTGACATTTATGTTTTGTTCGACGTTTCCCTCGTTCTTGGCATTACCTTTAAAAAGGCGAGGAGTATCGTGATTACTCTCTCCGAGTGATTCCCGTCGTATTCTGAAATGTGCCCTCGTTAGGTCATTATTGGGGCATTACTTATAATTTAAAGTTATGGTATTTATTTAATTGCGGTTTAAATGCAATTAATGGCGATTTTAATGCATGTTTATGTATTGTGCGGGAATCGAAGCGTTTTGACCGTTGTATTTCCGTTAACCGAGGAGACGTGATATTAAGCACGACTTTTAATCGTGGGGCGTGGATGGGCTTAGTGGTCATTTAAGACACTTAGTGGGTGTAGGGTTTTAAAAAGCCTCTTTTTTTACCTATTATCATCACTTGCAAATTTTGAGCGAACGCATTCTCTTTCTCTACAAAAGTTTTTCTGCAAAAGTATTTTCTAACCTCCCAAAAAATCTCTATAATGGCGTCACATTCCAACACCAATTTGGTATCGGCTGCTTCCGGTACCGGAGGAGCAGCGGGGGTAGGGTTTCCAAGTTCACGAAAAAGGAGTGTCGCGGCGGTGGGGGCGAGTGGCAGTGGTGGTGCCGGTAAATCAAAGAAAATGAAAAAGAAGGCGGACAAAGGTGGCGCTCCGCGGACTACCCAGAAGGTGGGTAACACGGCTAGCACCGCCACGGAAGACGAAGTTCGCAGCCTTTTCCAGGGGTACGGCGCTTCCGGCCGTAACGTGGAGGTGCTGGTGCCGGAGGCCCACCACTGGGGTGATTCTCCTCCGCCAGGACACCTGACGGTGTACTACCCGCATATAAAGGCGGGACTGCGCTCTTTTTTCCCGCCATTTTACTGCGATATTTTTAACTATTGCAATCTCTGTCCAAGCCAACTTGCCCCTAATTCTTTCACGGCGTTGGCTTTGTTTGTGTTTTGGTGCCTGGTGAGAGGCATCGAGTGTACGAGGGACAGATTTTTTGCTATCTTCGAGCTGAAACAGTCTCCGGGAGGGGGTCCTTTCTATTGTTTCACTCATCGGGATAAGGAAGACATAATTTTCGAGGGCATGGTCACCTCCCACAGTTCGTGGAAAAACAAGTTTTTCTTCATCTCTCCTGCTGTAGGAGCGTGGGACATACCCATGACTTGGAGGGTGCCTACCTTTCCTGATAGAGTGATGGACGACACACTGGTGTTCTCACCGGTGTTCTCTGCGAAGCCTCTTGTGGAGTCAAAGAATTTCATCCGCCTTTACCGGACCGCGGGATTGAGGCATATTGCTCATGTGGATAGAATCGAGAATCCATTGACTATCCCCGAGGAGCTTTTCGACACTTTTGGTAAGTACTTATCTCCCTCGTAGTATATGTAGTTTTAGTATCTGCGGTTACTTCTATCTTGTCTAACTTGTAATTGTTTTCGCAGTGAATGTTTTGCGTCCGTTTATGGTGGAGAACGAGGACGTAGCAACCAAGAAGGGGAAGTCTACCCTAGGAGAGGGTGGAACTTTTGGAGTAGCAGAGGACGAGCAAGGGGGGACTCCTTCAAAGGTTGGTACAGCTACGTCCCGGTCGTCTAGCGGGACTTCCGATACCCCTGAGGAAGCGGGGGTAGGTGTTACCTCCGCCGGTGCAAATCTGACGGGGGCATTTGTCATATGAGGTGGGGAGGAGGAGGTTGGGATAGAGGGGATGACTTTACCACCCCCCGGTGTTATCAGGATTCCTTCTTCCTCGGAGTTATCGGGGGATTCTGCTTACGCCCTACTGGCGACTCCTCCGAAAGGTATGTGTTCCTAGTCTTTAAACAGCATGGAAACAGTATATATTTCTTTTATTAGTATAGGAGTATGTTCTAGATAGCCGAAGGGATATCTTTAGTTAGATAAATTTCTGATTTAGCAGGAGGTGACGACTTTTTTGGTCTAGAAGGGGGGTCAATTCCTTCAGACCCTGCTCTTCCTTCAGCGTTTGATACCATGAGTCTGTTGGACGAGATTTTGGCTGCGGGTCCCCCGCTTACGAGTGCTCCTTCTCCGAGACCACTCGCGGCCCTCCTGTCGGACAGTCCTGTAGTGACTCAGGTTCCACTGTCGGGGGGAGTACCTCCCGAGAGGCCTTCCTCTTCTAAAGCTCCCGTTTCAGAGGGGGAGTCTAGCTCAGAAGATGCCCAGACGGCACATGAAACGGTCACCCGATACTTGTCGGCTGCTAACTCCTTGCCGTCGGACGGGTGGCAATTCGTCCGAGCTTGTACCAACAATGTGGCTATGTTGGTAAGTTTTTATTTAACTAATTTACTTAAGATCCTTTATCGGGATCTTTATTCTTTTATTTTGCTTTCTTAAGCACCTAAAATGCTTCCTCTTCTGTTACTCGAGGTCGAGAAGTTGCAAAAGCTGGCAAGCACAGCTGAAGAGAGGTCTCGAAAGCTGGAGACCGAGAACAAAGATATTCTGGAGAGGATGGGGAAATATCACGAGGCGTGGGCTATGCTTTCAAAACAAAACCACGACTTGAGGGAGGAGAATAAGCAGCTCCACTCTTCTGTAAAGGAGATGGAGGCTTCCGGGCTGGTGCTGAAGAATAGGGTGACCTTCTTTGAGGGGGAAAAAGTGGCTTGGGAGGCCAAGCAGAAAGAGTTGGAGCAACATCTGTCAGAGGCACTGGGCCAGGTGGACACTCTCAACGAGAAGCTAGCACAGGCTATGGTCTCGGGGGGTGTCACTTCCGAGGACGTGCAACAAAGGGTGGATGCTGCGGTGAAGCAAGCTCGAGAGGATGCCACTGCTTACGTGAAGGAGCTGTATATCAGCAAGCATCAAGGATACTTAGCAGGATCTGCTATGTGGGGATTCCTTCAGTGCTTCAGGCAGGTACGAAATAAGGTGGCTCCCAACTTAGACCCGCGGGTAGTTAATATCGCGGAGATGAAGAGGCCAACTTTGGAGGAAGCCTACGACCTCTTCAAAAAGAGTAGCTCTCGACTACCTCCCTCCTCATCTTCCCTGACTCGAGTACCCATGTCAGCAATACTTCCACGGCCCTCGGTGCACTCCCCTCTTGGAGCGGAAACCCAGGCTGTTTCCTCGGGTGTTCTTCCTCCTGCAAGTGCTCCGGCTCTATATTCCACCACTGAACCATCTCATGTCCGCTCGAGTGCTTTACCCCCCAGCCTTAGGGGTTTTTAATTTGTTTTCTATTAAGGATCATTGTACTTTTTATGTGTAATGGTACTTTTAATTTTTATTTAGAATGAAACATCTCATTTGGAACGAAACTTTTTTCTCGCGTTAATAGTCACACAATTTTTCAGCATATTATAGATACTTGGTTCCTTTCCTTCAATGGTAGAACGTTAAGATTGAGTTTACAGAAATGAGAGAGTATCTCACTCTTACTGGCCAACCAACTTTCTTAGCATAGCGTGTCTATTTGCAATGCAAGTTTGGGGAAATATGCTTTCCTAAATAGGAGTATTCCCTGACACGCCCTCGTAGCCTTTTATAGTATGCTTTGGGCAGCTCAACTTAATTCAATTATTCGAGGAAAGGATCCTAAGTATGTATAGATGCTTAGAGTCTAGTGAACATTTTCGCGTCCTTTCGAAGAATCATTCCAATAGAATTGTTTCTATCCTGGTCTCTTTTACTTATTTAGACTTTCGAAAAGCTTTTAACAAGAGAGGATGAGTGAAGTTTCTCAGAATAACTACTCTCGGAGGCATTCTCCTGGGTCAATTGGATCATGCCTTCTCTCTTTTCTTCAAATATTTAAATCGTAAATTATAGAATCTTATGATTTTTCACAAAGATAGCCCAAATCTGACCCGAATCATAACTACTGAAATAAGGATACTTATCTTTGGTGCGTGTTGTTTTGTTGTTGTAACACCTGCTTTCCCTTTTGGTTGTGGTAGCGGTCTCCTCGGGCTTGCTCAAGAATTCAACAGTGGTTCCCACAGACGGCGCCATTTTGTTAACGGTGGTGTATTTACGACCTAATTAACTGAATTATTTATTGGGGTTGGAACGCCTTTGTCCGTGGTTCAAAAACTAAATGCTATTTAACGGGAGAATAAACTTAACAAAAACCTTCATTCCTCTTATTCACTATGATCCACTCTCATTTTCGAGTTAATATGTGTATTTCCGAGTCTATGTATGTTTTGCCTGAATTTCCCGACCCTCCTCCTTACCTCTCCCTTCTTCCTCTGTTTATATAGAGTTTTCAGGGACAGGTGTCATCATGCATGTTTTTACAGGTGTCGCTATGCATGTGGTGGTGTTCTACACGTGTTACAATGTTCATTTAACCAATAAGATAACGGATTTATCTAAAGCGTCGACTGTATTATTTCTTCTTCCGAGGGCTTTTTGGTCTTCTTCATGATTAGGGGTAAGCTGTCTTCTTTACTTCCGAGAGTTCATTACGTCAAATGGTGACTCGAGGGCTGAGTCTGAGTTTTCTCTTAGTGACAGTGCTTCTCCGAGAGGGGTGTATTCTGGGGTGTTTGCTCCAGGGTATTCTCCGAGGGGGTGTTCGTTCATGGTTGATCTCCGAGAGGTTTTTAGCTATCGTGGGTAGGTGTTTTCTTTCTCCGAGTGCCCGGAGAGAGTTGTTCTGTAGTTGTTGAGTTATTGTGAAGTTCCGTCCTCTGGGTCGGTCGACAGGAGTAATGTTCCTAGAGTGTTTGAGTTGGGAGTGCATAGTAAGGAAGTGTTTTTGTCAAGGTTCTGGGACTCGAGAGTCCAATAGCTCCAATGGGCTTTGATAGATTGGTTCTTCTAGCTCATTCCTTCCGAGAGTTCATCTCTTGGAGGGGTAAAATGAGTGGGGCGGAGTACGTGCCCAATGTTGAAATAGTTCCGATAGCGGTTAGCCTGTGAGACTTTAACTTGGTCTTGTATTCCTCCTGTTGACTTTGCTCTAGTATTTGATGTGTGGGAGATGTGCTCCGAGGGATAATTGAGGCGTGATACCTGTATCGTTAATGCAGGTCGCATAATCATATAATAATATACCGGGCAATTCCTGCAATTTATTTATTTCAAGCAGGTGAATTATCACCCTGTTAACACCGTTGTATGGGAATCAGACCGGCGTAGTTCCCCCTGTTTTAGTTACAGTCCAGCCCAACGATGGGGAAATTTATGGAAATTTTAAAAAGAAATCAACATTACTGAAAGTGAGAAAATATTCGAAACAGTTTTCCTATGTTTATCACTCCGCAGCTTGATGGTTGTCATTTAAGTTTGCAGCTCCTCCAGCGGCATCCCTGATGCAAAGCCATCCTTCCCCATGATTGGCGATGACTCCTCCCACGCCTCCTGCTGCTGGGAATTTCATCTCCCGGTGGCATGTGGATACCACAGCGTAGATGACATTGAGAACCGGTCTGCCTATAATGATGTTGTAGGCGAAGGGATAATCCACGATAGTGTATTGGATGTTGATGGTCCTCATGTGCAGCTCCTCATCAAATGATGTTGGCAGATTCACTTGTCCCAGTGGTATCACCTTGGCACCTCCGAAGCCAATCAAGGGGTGCGGATTTGTTCCACCACATGGTGGCCCAACGCCATATTCTCTAGAGCATGTGTAAATATGATGTTCGTGGAGCTTTCGTTCTCTATCAGCTCTTTGCGAACACCATAATATGCAATGTCAAGTGTAACAACTAAGGGAAAATCAAGTTTACCTGCCTGTATGGCCTAGAGAGTTAGATCCATTAGATCCATGTTCGAGAAAGTAATGTTCTCCTCTGGCAGCTCATCCATCAGCGACCCAATATAGCGGTCCTCCTCCAGTCCTCTTGTGATCTATTTCCTCTAATTGATGGAGTCTGCTCCAGTTGGTCCTCCGCTGATCATGTTGATCACTCCTCTAAAGGGTGCATTGACAATTGCGTTTCCACGCCCATTGGGGCCCTCTATGGCCTTCATCTTGTCCCTACTAGGGGTGCAGGATCGATCCTCCTAATCATCATAATATCTATTGTTCGGCACATACTCGACCAGCTTGCCCTCCAGAATGAGGTGCTCAATTTCATCCTTTAAATCTATACAATCCTTAGTCTCGTGTCCTTGTCGGTGGTACTCATAGTACTTCCTCGATCGTTTGGTGCCTTCAGTCTCTCTCAACTTTCTTGGTTGATTCAACCATCTCTTTCTCTGAGCTACCGCAAATGCGGTTAGAATATCCTGATTCAGGGGAGTGTATCTTCTCGGTGACTTGTCCCGGCTGCTCCTGTCTCTGTTTTAACCTTCTCTGCCTCTGTTGCGACTGACGTGTTGTGAAGTCTGCTTCGTTACCCTCATACTGTCTTGATATATGGTATTATGAGCAAGATCATTGATTTAATCGATAGGTGGTGACTTGAGCTTGATTAACTCTTGTGCGAACCACCTATGCGCTGTCGCATTGAACAAAATGAGCACCACCTGGTCGATTAAACTCTTCATCAGTTCATCATTGAATATCTTCATAAACTCTTCCAGACTCTCTTTCTCCTTCTCCTTCATCGCGTTCAGATGGTGCATGTTAGTTCTCATCCTCTTCTGACTGGAGAATTGACTTTCCAACTTTTGTCTTATCTGTTCATAACTCGTAACTAATCTTGTCTCAATCCTGTTAAACCAATCCAAAGCCGCTCTGGTTAGGGTCGTGGCCAAGAATTTTTCCTTGATACTGTGCAAAAACATATATATGTTCAGCACGCTGTCAACAATGTGGAGATGATCCATTGGATCGCTCTTCCCGTCATAAGCTTTGATGGTGGGGACCTTATCACTCTTATCCAGCACTTCAGCCTCGGTCTCTTCATAGAATGGGGTTAGATTCTTATGGCCCTCTGTCAATGCTAGTTTTCGACTAACCTCTATCCTCTAACGGTCTAGTTGCTCCATTCTTCTAGCGATGTTTCTTCTTCCTCTCATTGGGTCAGGCATTTCTTCTTCTTGAATCCTTGACCTAGGGCGGTCCATTGTGTTGTCACTCGTGTCCTCGCACTCTTCAACTCTAATTCTGGATCCAACTCCTCTAGCCTTAGACTCCTAGGATCGCGGTGGCGCGTCGCCTGCTCCCATACCCTTCAGGCGCATTATTAAGGTCTCTAAGGCTGCCTTGAATGTGGTTTGAACCATGGCGTTGATCTGTGCCACAATCTCAGGCACCAAAGCAGCAGGTGCTGCCGGTGCAGGTTCTGTTTCTCTCGATGCTCGAGGCTACACTAGTTCATTCTGCCCCACTCTAGGTGTCGGGACCAGAACAGGCGGCAGGGGTGCACTTTCCGCCATTGAATTGTCAACTACTGGACTAGTAGACTGCGAGCCGGTCATCCTTCTTTGCATCCTGACATCCTCATCCGGAAACTTGGTGTTCCCACAAACGGCGCCACTAGTTTGACAATATCTCGTTTATATAAAATATGGTCGGTTACAAGTATGGTACAACGAGTATCTCGCTAACTAGGCGTACTGTAACTATGATAGTCTTGAATAGGCTTGGTCTGGAACACCTCGAACTAACGTCGGATGCAAGAGAGGATGTTGGGGATATATCGGAGATGACGTCGAATATTGTGTCGGGGACGACGTCGGATCTTCTGTGTCGAAAGTGATCTCCTGATTATGTCAAAGGTGGTGCAGGTGATATATATGGGAGATATATATCGGGTATTATGTCAAATGCTATATCGGAGAAGGCTCGATATAGGTGTACAATAATTGCGAATAATTAAAAGCTTATATTGGTTACCGGGAAGCGGGAATTTATAGGTCTCGGGATGCGGGGACCACTCATGTGATAAACACGTGAGTTCTACTATATCGAGGATGATATTCGATATGTACGTCGGAGATGATCCCCGACATAGGTGAAAACCTGGGCCTGGCCCATGGCAGGCCCAATACGAAAAATACCCATATCACCCCCAACCTCTCAAAAATGTTTAAAGTGCCTCTCGCCAAATTTTTGTCTGACAAAAATTCCAATGAAAAGTTTGTTTTTTCCAGAATACAAGCGATGACATTAAGTCTCGTCAAACCCTAATCAAGTGTAGATCTTTATTTTCTTCCCCTATTTTTGTTATACATTTTTCAAACCCTATCTGGAGATTGAAATAAATTGAAGGAGAAACACCGTTATTTACTAAGATTAATGCTAAACTTTGACGAACCACGCAATACTCGAAAAATAAACTTCTCAACATAAATATTTAGTTTTTTTTTTGCAGGTTAATAACCTGGGTCCTGCCCTTTGAATCATTGGGCCCCTTAATATAAAATAAAGTAATACTTAATATCTTGCGGGTCCACTTACATTTATTATCGGGGCCCGCAAAATATTGAATATGATTAGCTACCAGACATGCATAATATGATTAAATCATTTGTTTACTTCAGTATTATAATATTATTTGTGTGTGGCATGATACATGCTAATAGGTGTATATCATTTGTTTGCTTCGATACTATAATATTATTCGTATCGGCTAACCCGTACCATATCTGTAGCAGTGCAACATAGATTTCCTAACCTATTAAATCTAAGTGGGCCTTTGATAAAAAAAAAATCGAAGTGGGCCTAGCTTTTGAGATAAAACTTGACTAAACTATATTTGTGAAATTGGGCCCGACCAAGAGGAAAATTATTGAGGCCCAACATATTTCAATCATCGTTTTTTTAGCGCAAACCCTAATCTAAAACCCTAGAATTGGAACGCCGTTATAAAAGTAGAACAAAATCAACCTTAATTTCAGAAGCTACAGCACTCCATTACACTCCCATTCATCATCAATCATTCGTTCACTCATTCCTTCTTTTTTGTTGTTCGAGAAAAAAATCTATTACAGGTAAATAAAATTCAATTTCTGATTTTATTTTTTATTAATAAGCTCGAGTTATATCAGTGTTTCTCTGTGATGTATAATCATGATGACGAGTCCGAACGACATATCCATTCGTCGTATAAAATCGTGTGGACGCAACGAGGCATTTGTCTGAGAGAAAACTCTGTTTTGATTTTTTTTTCTTTTTTTGATTATTTATAGGTTTTTTTGTGTGGTTATGTTGAATGGGCATAATGAGGATACCAAAATTTAATCTGAATTTTTGTTGATTATTACAACCTCCTACTCATTCTGAATGCCCCTTTTTTAATCTTCTTTAATTTGTGTTTTTTTGTCATTTTTGTACTCTTTATTTCATTTTTATGTCGTTTGCATTATTTAATTAGCTGATAATTTTTAGTATGATGTATAGTTATTGGAAATTACGTGCAATTTGCGTTGCAGAAAGGCACTCTATTTAAAAGAAATTTAGAAAGCAGAGGAAATTTGATGAGGAGTATAGTTGTAGCTACAATGATTATTTGCAATAATGGTTTAATTATAGGAGTGGGAAACTATTAAAAATATTGAAAAGTGAGGCTGTATTATTTGTATTTCCAAAATATGAGGAAAAGTAATTGTTTTTAAATCATAAAAGAGATGGAAAAATGTGGCAATGATGAGAAACTGAAAGAAACTCTCATAATGGGTTTTGAGGTATCCTCCCAATCATTCAAATTGAGAGGGTTGCAATGATTTGTTTCTCAAGCACTTTTGAGCCACCTTAATCTCTTTTATTCATTCATTTTATTATAATATTTCACTACTAGTATTTTTTTAGTTTATCATCTCAAGTTTCATGTTTTCACCAATTGCTTACAACAGCCTCAGAGGAGAACATTTTGTCTTCAACTATTAGAATCATGTTTCATGACCAACTATATACATTTTGAAGAGCCGACACAGTTGTAATAGATGATTCGTTGGGTTTTGTAAAACTCTTGATTCAATGTCGTTTCTTCAACTTTTATTGGCTTTTCTCGTTGACTATCTAGGACAAGCATAATCGAAAGTGAAAATATTAAATTGCACCAACCATTATTGGGTGGTCCGTGCTATCAAATTCATTTCTAGTATGAAATAATGAAATATGTCCAGTATGAAAAAGTTTAATAAATGAAATGTTTTACTTGTACGATATTAAATTTGACGTGGAAAGTTTAGATATGAAGTAGAGGGTAAATTCGATGCTGGTAGCACCACTAGGTGCTACCAGCTCAAAACATGTGTCAAATATCTTTATTTAAATTTTTTTTACTTTATCTTTTTTCTCCAATTAAAAATTGCACGCTTACTATTAACTTTCACATAAAAAAAGGCAAAAAGGTATTGAGAACTAAGAAGTCAGAATGTTTCCCTCCATTTCCTTTTTCAAGTTTTTATTTTTTGCCCTAATCT
This sequence comes from Linaria vulgaris, assembly GCA_948329865.1. Lineage (NCBI taxonomy): Eukaryota > Viridiplantae > Streptophyta > Magnoliopsida > Lamiales > Plantaginaceae > Linaria > Linaria vulgaris. The sequence continues at coordinate 12,395,317 of OX415252.1, forward strand.
CTTCTTCCTTTTCTGTGAGTTGTTCAAATTCTCTTTTTCTTTCTTAAATTCGTAGTACTCTATTAATCTCTATTAGCTGTTAATTAATCTCTATTAAAAATGAAAAGATGACCAAAAAAAATATCTTTTTTTTTACTAAATTTCTATAGAATAATTTTGTTTGAAACAGAGACTTGTGGGAGTATGAATGCATCCCAACTCAATGTACTACACACCTGATATATAAGAAGTTACATTTCAAATATTCTGTTAGTAGTGTAGAATTCTTGTAGATATAATCATCTACAGTTAGTGTATAATGATTTTTAGGTGTATTTTTGTTGCTTTGCTTTGTATACAAGTTTCCATTGCATGACAGAATACAATAAGTTTTTTTTCCCTGCAGTTAGAAGCATGATCAACTGATCTTAGTCTTATAACTAGACACGGCATATTTTTTTTTCTTCACTCATGATCAACTCATTTTTATATCAGGGACTCTTAATGAAATGGAAGGTCAATCGCACATGATATTTCACGATCAGAACTTAAATAATCCTCCAGGTATAGTCTTATTACTTCATTTTGATATGACATTGCTAATAAAATAAATATTAATGTAATTTTTTAATTGGTTTCTTAGATTTGAATTACGATGATGACCGCGATGGGGCATATGGTTGTAGTGAATCATTACTTGGCGAGTCATCTTTACCTGATGAAGAAGCACATGCTACAAACGAGGTAGAAACTTCTAATATAGTTGTGGAGGAATTGGAACGTAGATTAGCTATTGGTGAAATTGTTGAGAATGAACATATTGCACATTCGTTATATTGCAAATATGCAAGTGCAAAAGGATTTAGTGTGCGAAAAGGGTGGACGGTATATTTTAAAGATGGGAGTGGACTTTCAGGAAAATTCTTTTTATGTTCATGTGAAGGTAAGAAAGATGTGAAGCGTTCTGAAAATAAGGTTCCGGATTATCAAAAAATGACATTTAGATGTGGTTGTCAGGCGAGGCTAAAAATTTCAAGGAAGAAGGGACAGCCGTGGAGGGTAACCAAGTTTCAGAAGAAACATAATCATGAGTTATACGCTATAGATCAAACTTATCTGTTGCGATCATCGGGGAAGTTATCAGATGATCAAGAATTGCTACTAACTACAATGGTGAAATGTAAAATACCTGTCTCTAAGGCTTTCTCACTTTTAGAAAATGTTGCTCAAGGTAGAGAAAGTGTTGGCTTTCTTCAAAAAGATGCATATGATTACCTTCGTAAAAGTGAAAAAAAAGAAATTGAGAAAGGAGATATTTTTAATATTCTCAAACATGTCAAAGATAAGTCGAACACCGAGTCAGAATTTTATTGGAATTTGGAAGTAGACAATGATGATAGGGTGGTGAACTTTTTTTTCAGAGATTCTAGGTGTCTAGTGGATTATCAACATTTTGGTGATGTGCTTTCTTTTGATACAACTTACCAAACAAATAGGTATAGTTTGATATGTGCTCTGTTTGTGGGTATTAACCATCATAATGAAAATGTATTGTTTGGTATTGCTTTCATGTCTAGTGAAACAGAGAGCTCATTTGAATGGTTGTTTAGGGTGTTTCTTGAATCCATGGGTGGCAAACAACCTGAAACAATCTTTACAGATCAGTGTCCCGCAATGATGAATGCCATACAAACAGTGTTTCCTCTCTCACATCATCGATTGTGTCAATGGCATATCAACCAAAATTATACTTCACAGTTTGGCAACTTGAAGAGTGAGTGGGGCGTTAAAGGACTGTGGAAAAAGTGCATGAATCATTGCGAGTGTGATGAGGAATTTGAATCAACATGGAAAGAATTGATGGAGCGTTTGGATATTTACAAGGTTGACAAGGAATGGTTTGATGGAATGTACAATTTGAGGCATTTGTGGGCTACTTGTTTTAGCAATGAGGTGTTTTGTGCTAGATTACATGCTACCTCTAGAAGCGAGGGTACCAACGCAGCATTAAAAAGTATTTTTGGAAACCAAACGTCTTATTTGCTTGATTGTGTCCTTGGGTATGAAAAGCTTCAAGACAATTGGCGTGTAAATGAAAAGAAAAATGATACTCTTTGTTGCCATAACATGCCTACACCGGTTGTGCCTCATAACCCTCTCTTAAAGCAAGCTGCTAACGTTTACACATTCAACATCTTCAAATTATTTGAGAAGGAGCTTCAAGATACTATGGGTTTCGAGTATCCCCAACCATTTACATGCGAGGGTTCAACTTTGTTATTTTTCAAAGTGAAGTCTTATAGTGAAGGTTCAAGATTTAAACTCGTTGAGTACGATAGTGAAAATTTGGAAGTAAAGTGTAGCTGTCACAAGTTTGAAACATGTGGTGTTTTATGCAGTCACATTTTGAAGGTTTTTGATGTTTTGAACATGCATATTATACCGGAAAAATATATTAAAAAGCGTTGGACTAAAGTTGCGAGAGGTGGAGTTTGTGATGAACATAGTACGTTAAGGAGTGAGAAAAGTGGGAATGGTGGCAGCTATGTAAATGAGATGGCGTTTGTCAACAACGTAACAAAAGAAGTTCACGATATTGCTATGCAAGGGAAGGCTAATGTGGAGGTGAGAGACATTATAATAGAAGGTATCGAAAGTATTAAAGGAAGAATAAATGTGCTGTCTAAGAAAGGTAACTTGAAAGATTCGATGGCTTGTGATAATTTAGTTCATGCCGAAGACTACACCAATCTTGATGAAGTCGTTGTGCGCGAACCTATTACGGCAAAGTCTCGAGGGGTTACTAATGTTTTCAAACGACATTGGGATGATAAAAGAAAGAAAAGAAAAGGAAAAGCCGAAGGTTCAAGTAAGTTGGTATATTTACTGAATTTTAATTATATATGTTTATATCATTAACTAATATATTTTTTCATGCTCCAAAGTTGTTTAGAGAGAGCGGCAAAAGTCGTGAAAAGAAGTCAAGATTCACAAACTTTAAGAGATTGTTGCACCTCTCAAGAGGCTACTTTTTCCCAACAAGTTCAGTGGAGTCAAAATCAAATGCACAATCAAATGCACTTTGGAACCAGGGGTCAATAACTTCTCAAATGAATGAAAATCTGAGTATGTTTGGATATGACATATCACATGTACTTGATGAGTTGAATTATAATTTTTAATGTGTTGCATTGCATGTCCATTATAACTGAGCTAATTTAATCAACGGTGTAGGAACATTCAAACCGAGATTGGAGCTTACCGTAGCTGTGATTCAAGATTTGTGTTTTGAAATCATCTCTTATGGAGGACATGATTACGGGCTCACATTTTGAGATAGTTGGGATTATTAACAAATAGGTTTGATAGTATGTACGTTAACACTTAACACCTACTGTGAGCTCAACATCCTAATTCTTTTTGTTATCTTATTTTGTTTGTGTTTTGTTAAGCTCGTTGCTCTTTTATTTGCATTGTTGGAAGTGCAACATTTTGTCGGCGTTTATTGACGTGTGTCTAGCAGTTCATTTTTTGTCTTGTAAAGAGAAGTGGTTGAAATACCTGATTTTAAAGCCTTAGATTCAGATGAAATTTGATAATTGTGTAAAAGATTGGGAATAATCTAAAAGATAGTACAGTTCAGCTTACATTGCACATCATATCTCAGTTTATCACCCATGCAAAATCTCAGTCCCTCAACTGTAGTAAAACAGAAAATATATGACATACAAACAAAAATGGAAACAAAGGAAATTTCTTTAAAGTCTTTGTTTTATCATTCTTGTTTGCTGAGGTTTCTTTTTGCACTATTAGTACAATTTAGCTTACATTGCAAATCATATCTCAGTTTATCACCCATGCCCACAAAATCTCAGTCCCTCAACTGTAGTAAACCGAAAATATATGACATACAAACAAAACTGGAAATAAAGAAAATTTCATCGAGATATAAACTGGAAACAAAGAAAATCAACTTCTGGAGATTGATTAATGAAAGTTTATTATTCAAAAATAAAATAAAATAAGGAGTAGTTAACAACCATAATCAGTTATAAATGAAGCCTCATCACAATTCAAACATCACTTAACACTTAACAGATAAAAAAAACAAGCACAACCAAAAAAAAATTATGCAAATTCCATCCAACAAGCTTCATTTCCACAAAATAGTATTGAATACAATGAATAAGACTTTATCGAGCAAACTTATCTATAAAGATCAAACGTGTCGAGCAAACTTATATTCTCTGTGACATTTCATCCAACACCATGACTCTAGGCCATAACCAAATATATCTATGTCTATAGACTATAATAGAAAAGAGAAAGGAAGTTAAAATCTTCCAGTGGCCTCCACAAGCTCGTCCTAGTCAAATTACACAGTTTACGTCTTCTCATCCAGGCAAGATTTGTAACCCTCATTGCAAGCTCGATATCATATTTTTCCCAAGCTTTCTTTTATCATTGAATTCGTTCAATTGTTTTCCCCTTTTTTCTTCTACGATAAACAAGATTTTTTTGGTGAAAAGAATTTCATGAAAGTTTTGTATTGTGACTGAAATGTATGAATTGGCGTAAGATAAGAGAGAGAGTATGAAGATTTAAAAGAAAGAAAGAGAAGAATTGACAGGTGACATTTTGAGTAGAAGATAAAGGTTAAAGTAATAAAATTAAAAATAAAAAGTAATAGTAAGCGTGCAATTTGTAATTGAAGGACAAAGATAAAGTAAAACAAATTTAAATAAAGATATTTGACACGTGTCGGATTTTGAGCTGGTAGCACCGCTAGGGGTGCTACCAGCATCGAATTCGCCGAAGTAGAGCTACGTGAAATGGAGTAAAAATACAATATGGATAAATTTTACTGCAGCCTATGCTTTTTTTTGCTAAGAATACTTGATAATTTACATTGTATTTGAAAAGTATAGAGAGAAATTTATATGAATTGCTAAATACACTATTTTGACACTAGTTAACTTCCCAAAATATTTACAGGGCAAAAAGTGGTGTTGGGTTAAAGCTTCCACAACTATTCGTCGATAAGATCTTAAATGAATGTTGATTGGTCGACCACCCTTTATCCTAAGAATGGTTGAGCAATCTCGGTTGTGCCCAACTTTCCTCAATTGTTAAAACTTGATATATTAGTTTTTGCTAACGTTGCAAAGTACTCGTATTTTTGAACAAACATAATTATCGTGTTTAATCATAAAGAAGAAATACTTATCATAAATTCATTTGGCATTTCATGTTCAGTCTATGTAGAAACTAACAACAATATATTGTAATTCCTATATTAAACTCTTCCGAGAGTTTCCATTCATTGATATGAGCTTTATTGTACCTTGAATTACTCCAAATCAATTTTCGTACTCAATCTGAGATCTAATAGCGCTAACACCAAATTAAGTATACAATCCTTTTTGTCACCCTAGCAACCCCAAGTAGTAGACCTTTTGCTTACAATACTAGCTAATTTCTACTTCGCTTCCATATATAAAGATTTCTAAAAATAACAAAGGACTTTGCTTGGAAATACGAATAGCCCTAACCTCTTTTACTTCTATGTATGAAAACATTTTTTGGAACGCTTAATGAAGCCTTACAAATTATCCACCAACTGCCTACTAGGAGCTAGTTTTTAGTCTAACAACCAATAAAATCAAGTAGACATAATATGGATAAAATATCAGAGAGATTAGGGTGGCGTAGAGTTAACTTATGTTTTTCAATTAATGCATCTAGAATTCTAGATGTATCACATATAAGTCGAGGAGAATGTAGATGCTGACATGTGGAAAGTTGTAATGTGCGCTAACACAAGTCATTTGGGCAATCAACTTCCACAAAGTAACATAGATATATATTAGGGAGAATTACACAAAGTACCCCTCAACTATGGGTAAATTACACAAAGTACCCCTCCTCTTTGGGAAATTACAAAAACTACCTTTATAGCCAAAAAAATTAAAATAATTAAGACAACCTTTCAAATTCAAATCATAGTAGAGACTAAAATTTGCAGATAATTTTTTTTTTTGAAGACATTATTTGTTTTCAATATATTTTGTCTTTTTAAACGAGATAAATGGGGTTTAATACTACAATTTTGACTTATTTTTTGTTTTTTGTGCAAAATAAATGAAGAGCATGAATTTACATTCAAAAATCTTATTTAAAAAAATTATAAAAAAACGATCATAAGGGTAGTTTGTGTAATTTGTCAAAGATGAGGGGTACTTTGTGTAATTTACCCATAGTTGAGGGGTACTTTGTGTAATTCTCCCTATATATAAGTTGAGATCGAAAATCGGAAGACAACATAATATAATAAGTAGGCAAAAATTGGAAAGAATTTGAAACAATCCATTTTAGATTTGAACGAGTATTCCAGGGAAATATACTACAGTAAGAGAGAGGCTAAAAAGGGCTACATAGAATGGTGTATTCATTCTTGTAACTAAATAAACTTGTTGCTTACATTTGGCCCATTAGTTTCGTTGGGTTAGAGTGTCGTGCCAATAACGCGAAGGTCAAAGATTCGAGACCTTCATGGGCCAAATAATGCTTGTCATCATTTGTTTTTCTTCCTTAAATGATACAAGTCGAGGAGAATATCGATGCTACCTCGTGAAAAGTTGCAATTGGATTACTTAATAATATAATAGGTGTAAGAAAATTGGAAACCTTCCATTAAAAATTTTAACAAGTATTTCGTTAAGAAAGAAACTAAAGTAAGAGAGAGGCAACAAACTTAAGAGTAGATATAGAATCGTGTATTTATTCTTGTAACTAAATACTCTTGTTGCTTACATCTGGCCCATTAGCTCAGTTGGTTAGAGCGTCGTGCTAATAACGCGAAGGTCGCAGGTTCGAGACCTGCATGAGCCAAATTATGCTTGTCATCTTTTCTTTTTTCATCAAATGATACAAGTCGAGGAGAATATCAATGCTGCCACGTGAAAAGTTGCAATGTACGTTGATATTAGTCATGCGCATACTCTACCATATGAAAAATTGCAATGTGTGTTGATACAAGGCATGTGCACACTCAACTTCCACAAAGTAGCATAGATGTATACCAAGTTGAGAATAGCAACTGGATTACTTCATAGTATAATAGGTGCGAGAAAATTTGAAAACATCCATTATGAATTTGAACGAGTATTGCATTGGGAAAGAAACTAAAGTTAGAGAGTCAACGAATTTAAACACGACAATATAGAATGGTGTATTCATTCTTATAACTTAATACTCTTATTACTAACATCTGGCCCATTAGCTCAGTTGGTTAGAGCGTCGTGCTAATAACGCGAAGGTCGCAGGTTCGAGACCTGCATGGGCCAAATTATGCTTGTCATTTTTTCTTTTCTTCATCAAATGATACAAGTCGAGGAGAATATCGATACTGCCACGTGAAAAGTTGCAACATACGTTGATACAAGTCACGCGCATACTATGACACGTGAAAAGTTGCAATGTTCGTTGATACAAGGCATGTGCACACTCAACTTTCACAAAGTAGCATAGATGTATACCAAGTTGAAATTAGCAACTAGATTTCATAGTTTAATAGGTGTGAGAAAATTTGTAAACTTCCATTAGGAATTTGAACGATTATTTCATTGGGAAAGAAACTAAAGTTAGAAAGAGTCAAAAAATTTAAACAAGACAATATAGAATGGTGTATTCATTCTTGTAACTAAATACTCTTATTGGTTACAACTGGCCCATTTGCTCAGTTGGTTAGAGCGTCGTGCTAATAACGCGAAGGTCACAGGTTCGAGACCTGCATGGGCCAAATTTTGCTTACCATGTTTTCTTTTCTTCATCAAATTATACAAGTTGTGGAGAATATCAATTTTGCAAAGTGAAAAGTTGCAATGTGCGTTGATATAAGACATGTGCACACTCAACTTCCACAAAGTAGCATAGATGTATACCAAGTTGAGATTAGCGACTGGAGTACTTCATAATATTTGAAACCTTTTGTTGTTCTCCTATTCCAAAATTCACAAATATTAAAATAAAAACACATATAAAAAGTAATATTACCTCGATGTCATTTAGGATTAAGTCGTACCTCATTCAATGGATGTAAGAGTATACAAACAAAATATAAATGGCAATGACACCGTAACTCCAAAGGTTCACGCCTCTTATACCATATGGTATGCCCTTAATGGACCTATCAAAGCGCTCTTGTCCTACAAATGGACTAGCCCAATATGCCCATTTACGAACGAGATCAGTCTAAAGAGTTTGTCCAGACAAATCGAGCCAATGAAGCCCATCACACATGCCAAATTTTCCCAACTCATATACTTTCTAGGATAGCCCAGCTCATATAATTCTTTGAAAGTCCAGCTCATATACTTTCTCTAAGGGCCTAAACCATGCAAAGCCTATGCAACTACCTCCTATAATTAAGGTAATCTGTAGCCTACAAATCCCCATAATCATTATTAACATAACACTTTTTCATACCCCTAAGTCAACTCTAGTCCCATGTCGTCTACTTCTGAAACCAACGACTTGGTCAAAAACCATCGACCTAGACAAAAACCAACGACCTATCTATAAACAAACGACATATCCAGAAACCAATGATATACCTAAAAATAGTCGACCTGCCCAAAATAGTGGACATGGCTAACATACCCGACCTAGGCCATATTATTGCACTGATTAGTAAAGTCGCGCAATACCAAGCCATCAATTATTCCAATGTGCAAAGATCCAACATCAAAGGTTCGACCTTCACCTTTGGTCATGATTGGCTACCACCGAAAAACAATGAACTACGTTCGGCTTGATTCCCTCCACGAAATACATAGGCAGCCTGGAAATCAACAAACTCCAAATCTACATTTGCCGCTTTCTGCCCGACCTAGCAGATACACTCAACTTACTTAACTATTTACTATCTACATCATATTTGTGCTATAATCTTCTTATAATATAACCTCTCAACGGGCATCAACTAACCTAGGCATCAAGGTACCTACGTGGGGTCAGCCCTAACCTAGTTCACGTGTCGTGTTTTTCAATGCAGGTTTCTCGAACTCAAACCTAACTCAAGACAAATAAGGAGCTTGGGTTAGTCTGATGTGGAGTGCTTAGTTAGCAGACAAAATCGCCATGCATCAGTGGCGCTGGCTGTGGGAAACCACTAAGTGCACTGTAGATGAAACACTCATCTTATCACTATGGTCTACAAGAGCAACTGAAAAGACAAACGCCACGACAACTAGTCAACAACATCAAGAATCCTCTCTAGTGACTGAACCCGTTGATTCAAGAGAAACAACATCACTTGTTTTACAAACAATTAACCCGGAAAGAAAAGAAGCTCAAGCTCATACACACAATCTCATAACAATCAAGAGATGTCTAGCTACTTCGTCACTCTATACAACCTGATACAACGTATTTGCATGCATTTCAAAAGACGCACAACAAATCATCCAACCTTTGCAAATGGGTGGCAGACAAGAATCTCCCTCAGAGACAGTTAGGTCTTCTTAATTGCAATATGGAACTGGGGGACTCACCATTTGGCCGATCCAACTAATGTAAATTATAGTTGCTATTCAAGTAATAAATACAACACATACAACTACCATGTCATCACTACACTCTAGCTAGAGAGCGCAAGACAACCAAACTAATTTCAACTGAGGTTACCCTTATCTGCAGAACTTAGTCGAAAAGCGTCCAAGTGCAATATTAAAATATACAAAACCTTCTTTCGAGCACTAATACTTTACTCAAGAATGTCCATATAATTGCTTTTCAATCCCAACACAAGATGGATCAATCAGCACTGGTTACTTTTAAAAAGCGTACAGGCAACACATCGAACAAGGTAATGCATCAAAGCCCGCATGACGCACAAATAAGCTACAATAAAGAGGAATGAATATCTAGAGCCACTAATGCTTAACACATACACTTGCGACGAGTCTTTGGGTGAAATTACCATAAATTAGAGCCACACGTGCTCGACAACCACACTTGCAACAAGCCTTTTGGCGGAATTTCCGTAAATTGGAGCCACAAGTGTTTGACAAACACAACGAGCAACAAATAGAAATGCACCAACGCTAGAACTTTTCTACAACACAAAGCTACACTGATGATCGCTCACATATCCAAAAAAAACATCGACAAAGAATTTAAAGCAAGACCCAAACAAGTGAACACACAAAAATCACACAAGCTGATGAAAGTGGGTGAAGAGCCTATTGGCGTATATCTCATAGAGCAAGCCCTACCAAAAGTAAACTAGCTGAAGAGCTTATTAAGTGAGATTCCTATAAAGTAGGCCCAACATAAGACCTACCAAAAGTACACTAGGTGAAGAACCTATTGGGTGAAATTCCAATAAAGTAGACCCAACGTAAGCCCTGCCAAGTACACTGGGGAAAGAGCTTATTAGATGAAATTCTCATAAAGTAGGTCCAACGTAAACCCTACCAAAAGTAAACTGGGTAAAGAGCCTATTAGGTGAAATTACCACAAAGTAGGCCCAACGTAAGTCCTACCAAAAGCATACTAGGTGAATAGCCTATTGATTGAAATTCCCATAAAGTAGGCCCAACGTACGCCCTACTAAAAATGAACTAGGTGAAGAGCCTATTGGAAAAATATCCCATAAAATAGGCAATCAACGTAAGTCCTACCAAAATAAACTAGGTGAAGGGCCTATTGGCGAATATCCCATAAAGTAGGCTGACTAGTAAGCCCTACATGTGAAAGTTAGATGACAAATGCATTTGATAAATATCCTATAAAGCAGGCTATCTATCTAAGCCATACTACAACAAAACACTTCAATACACGAACATCAATTAAAGTATGAAGCAATGCGATATCACACACAAAACTGAGAAACACATTGCAAATCACACAGACAGAGTACAAAGCACAACAACTATCGAGGATCTAAAACAAGACAAAGGGTCATTAAAGGAAAGACATAAAACAAAAGTCAAAATGACAAGAAATGAGAAGGAAACAAATAGCACAACACCTAAATCAAGCCAACATGTCCATTTACCTCAGTCTTAACCTGTATGCTTAGCAGTAGCCACATCTCCAACATATTTCATTTTCAAGACGAAAATCCCAGCTTTAACCATTTGATGGCTATTGCGCCACTTGTTAAGTGTGGCGTCACAAATCTTAACATGCTCAATCATGGTTGTCTAGTACCATTTCACAATTTGGATCTATGCTCGTGCTATTGCCACATCCGCCACTGCCCTTTTGGCCTCTTACTGAACCTCTAAGCATAACTTTTTTTGTTTCTCAAGTGCCACTTATACAAGACACTTTGCCTCTTCGACATAATGTTCCTCATCAAGACTGGTAGTGGAGTTTTGATCTAATATGGTTTTAACCTATTTAAGAAGAATTTTGGAGACACAAATTATGGCCTTTCAATTGTATAAATTTGTAGACGAACACCTTTCAAACTATGGACTTAAATTGTACCATAATTTGGTAGGCCCTTAATTAACCTATCAAATCGCTCTTATCCTACAAATGAATCGGCTCTATAGGCCTAATTACAAACAAGACAGCCTAAAGAGTTTGTCCAGACAAAGTGAGCCAATAAAGCCCATCACGTAGGCCAAATTTTCCTAGCTCATATACTATTTGGGGTTGCCCAGCTCATATAAATTCTTTGAAAGTCCAGCTCATATACTTTCTCTGAGGGCCCAACCCATTAAAAGCCCATGCAACTACCTCATATAATCAAGATAATTGATGAGTGATTAATTATAGCAGTTTGAGTACCTAATTTATTGTACTTTTGATTGTTCCTTGTAGCGTTTCTACTAAATTAAGTCTTGTTTTGTTATTTTCCAGTTTTTAGCCAAGTCAGAGCAAAATGAGACATATTGGAGAAAAAATAGCATGGAATAGCACAATGATTAATGAAGAGCAGTTTCGCAAAGATTAATAGCGGTTTCCGACAATAACATAACCGAGGAAACAGATGGACATGAGGTAGCGCATCAAAAAAAGTGACCGGGCAACTTGTGGGACCATAACAGAATTGGCACTACAACACCACTATCCGCGCGACTCATGCGGATCAAACAGTAGGTCGCACAACCAATGATATAACGAAATAACCTGCGTTGATCGACTAGAGACCTGCGCTACTATGGAATAACCTGCGCGACTCGCGTAGCTAGACGTGTGACATGATGCACGGCATGGATATTTGGGTCATTTATCGAGAAACCCTAGAGCTGTAACTTAGAGGCCTAAAACAATAAATATAGAGAGACGTCTAGCTAGGGCAATTGCGATCATCGGTAATCAAGAGCAAACAATCGCATTCATCAAATTATTCCACAAAGAATTCTATCGTTCGAATCACTACGATCATTGTTGAGGGAGAAAGGTGATCAAAAGTAGCAATTAATCATTTGGAGAAAGGAAAAAAATAGTCAAAAAGGGAAGACACATCGAAATCTCTCTGAGATCAAGAGTTTTATCTTTCTTTTTTCTTTATTACACAACTTATCATGAATTATTGTTATGAAACCTTGATCACGATAAATCTCCGAGTGTCTGGAATATGATGTAGTTATCTCAATGAACGCACCTTGAACCTACGTTTAATTAATTTATTGAGACTTTGTCTTGTTGGATGTTATTTGTTGCTTATGCTACTTGGTATATTTCGCACACGTGCTTCTTTAGATCAGTGTAGTGATGTCGAGTTACTTTGTATTATGTTGAATTATGCATAGGAGATTGTTCGCGCTATACTAGCATAGTAGATCAAGCAAATAAATCTTTAGATCTTTGGCATTATCGTCTACCGATGAATCTAGGTCAAAGTTGTCAACTCTAATTCTCTTCTAAAACTCTATATGGATTCTTGACACAATGAACTTCTAGAGAGAGGAAAGCACTTAACGATTTGACATCATTAGGAATTAGAGGGTTCTTTAAGTGATGCAAAAGTGCGCTTAATTTATCATGTCAACTTGAGAACAAAACAAGAACAATTAGAAAGAGGCTCTACATTGAGATCATATGTATTTTGTCTATGAAATACCCGCATTCGAGATTAACGAAATCTGACTCCTAGATACATTTTTCTTTAATTTGTTTTACAACCCAACAAATCAATCAATCAATTAAATTATGTCTTTGTCTTTACTTTTCTTAGCTATAGTCGTATTTTAATTTATCCATTCTATTTCTGAATTATTCAAAGCACTGTTTCACCGGTTCTCTACAATTTGGACTGCTAACAAAAGATACATACTCTCGCGGGATACAATACTTGGTCTGTAAAATTTACTTACCATATATTGTTATTTGACTCGTATACTTGCAAACTCGAATATTAGTTTTCTATTCCATAGTAGTAGCAACACTCAAAAAATAGTAATCTATAGCCTACAAATACCCCTAATCATTATTAAGCAGACACCTTTTCACAACACCAAGGCATCTCGAGTTGCAGGTCGGATACTTTTGAAACCAACGACCGGCCCAAAAATAGTCGGCATGGCCATGACCTGGCCAAAAATAGTCAACCTGCCCAAAAACAATCAACTAACTTAGGCATCAAGGTGCCTATGCGTCAACCCTGACATAGTTCACATGCCGTATTTTTTAGTGTAGGTTTTTCGAACTCAAAGTTAACTCAGGACCAATAATGAGCTTGAGTTAGTCTGACTTGAAGTGCTTAGTCAGCAGATAAAATCACCATATATCGATGCCGAATTTTGAAGTTAAAAATGCAAGGGTGAGGCGCGGACTACGTTGGCTCTCTTTAAGACGTTTCGTGCCCCTAGTTGGTAATTTCGACATGCAGTAAGGACACACACGTCGTCTCCAAAATGCAACAACCACTATACACACATTAATCTGATTTCTAACTGCATATTAGAAAATAAGATAGAAACTTACACACTAATATATATGGATATATATATATATATTGTAATACTATATAAAATATAGTATACATTACATACTCATATATACATATATATATATATATATATATATATGCGTGTATATATGTGTGTGTATATATGTGTATAATTTTTCTTCCTTTTTTCCTTCTAATTTTCACTCTCTCAACCAACGTTCCGGCTATCTATATCTACTACCATATAATAAGAATTTATTATGCTGTCGTTCAATTTTTGTTCTCATTTTGCCCTTGTAAGTTCACTTAGTTACAATATCATGTTTTGTTTTGTAGTGATAAATAACTTGTGAGCCCGCCCGTATTAATAATTGGGTCCTACATACTAAGAAATTGATTCGCACTTAATAGCGTGGGGTCTGCTGTAAACTGTAGAATAGTCCTTTCAGTTTATATTTTTTTCAAACTTGCCTCCAAAGTTTTACGTGTGGCACTTATGAGCCCTGCTGTAAATTGTCGACCAGTCCTTTTAGTTTTTTAGTTCTATCGATTTTGCCCCTAAAGTTTAACGTTGTTTACCTATGGGCTCTACTGTAAATTGTTGAACAATACTTTTGTTTTTAAATTCTTCCGGTATTATCCTAAATGTGTTACGTTGTTTACTTAGGGGCTCCGCTGTTAATTGTCGAACAATCATTTTAATTTTTAATTTTTCCAGTTCTGCCCTAAAGATTTTGTGTTTTTGCCATGTGGGCCCTATTATAAATTGTCGAACAGCCCTTTTTAATTTTTAATTCTTCTAATTTTGCCCAAACATTTTCTGTTATTTACTTCTGGGTCAAGCTGTAACTTGTTGAACAATACTTTCAATTTTAACTCTTCTACTTTTGTCCGCTGGTTAAAATTATCGATCACAATACATTGCTCCCGTGCGACACACATGCCAATGAACTAGTATATATAGGTTTAGAATGATGGTTTATTATTACATAATTAAGCTACACTAATAAGGTTTTAGCCCTTGCCAAATAAATGTAGCGATGGACTAAAGAGCAGCAATATGTTTCAGTAGCCGTTTGGAGAGAAAACGTTTTGGTTGATGGATTAACAGTCCAATAATCTATTAAGAATTAACATTAGAAACCAATGATTTTGCATGATAATTAATATATTAAAGGAACTCAATTATTAAATAGTCAAACACCTTCCGTTCTGATTTTGAACTGTATTCCATTGTCATATTAATACATTGACAACAATAAATGCTAACATCTGGCCCATTAGCTCAGTTGGTTAGAGCGTTGTGCTAATAACGCGAAGGTCGCAGGTTCGAGACCTGCATGGGCCAAAATGTTTAATGGTTTGTTTCTTTTGACAATTGTTTTTAAATACATCCCTTGTGGGCAACCAAGTTTCTATATGATAATAAATAATAATAATGAAAGCTTTTCAAAATTTAGAAGATGAAGTTTGGATCAGTTGCATTTTCTTTTGCTTATATGGATATATTTTCTATATATAATTTGCTTGATCAATCATAATTCCAAAAACGTGGTTGTCAATCAACACGAAATAAAATTCAAAAAAATCTATATCCTAAATACCAAGATTGGCACGTGGCAATCCACAAAGCCACTGACAATACTTGTGTCCAACCAATAGAAAGAACACCTTATCCCATATCCCTTATCTTACTCACACCAAAGCCACCAAATTAATTCCCCCCTCACCCCACTCCACTCCACCCCCTATTTCCTTTACTAAACTTTTGCAATAAGGATAGCAAGAAACACAAAGTTTTAGTAGTTGTGCACAAACACAAAAAACAACATGGCTACCTCACTACAGGCAGCTGCCACTCTCATGCAACCAACTAAAGTTGGTGTCTCAGCCAGGAACAGCCTTCCATTGCGATCGGTTCAAAGTGTCGGTAAGGCGTTTGGCGTCGACAACACCGCCGGTGCAAGGCTGACATGCTCTCTTCAGACTGATTTCAAGGAATTGGCACAGAAGTGCACTGATGCTGCCAAGATAGCCGGTTTTGCACTCGCCACTTCCGCGCTTGTTGTATCGGTAACTTGTTCGACACCTGATCTTTTTTCTTACGTAAAGTTTCGATTTTGATGTATGTTTCGGTGTTTTTTCATGGAAACACGTGGAAATCTTGATCGGAGCTTGTAATGACCTGAACTATATTTCATCATCCAATTTGAATGGTTAAAGATTGGATAATGTTATCTAGTATCTAGGACTTTCTAGTCTTCTTGTTTGTGCCTAACTAATTAGATGCTCTAATCTATATATATGCATACATACTTGTGGACCTAAGGGTCAATGATGGTTGGTTGAATGGGTAAGGATTGTTCAACTTCACTTGTAAGGCTTAAGCTCAAGTCATTATACTAACAATCCCTTTTGGTGATCCATCTGTAAGTTCAATGTTAGACCTCGTACCTACACGCATACATACATATATATGTCCCTTTTACTCTACACTGTTGCTTACAGTATCAGACAAGCTGTAGAATGGAACAATATATGTAGATCAACATGGCTTCCCGCAATTTTGTAGCAATTACTTTGGATTAGTAAAGTAAAATATGATTTTTGATTGTGCTCCTTGTGATCCGAAACATTGATCTATTTGAATAAGGGAGACCCCGCATTCAGCAGAGTGAGACATTAAGTTTACTGTACGTGAGAAAAGTTAGCAAAAACTTGATCGTGACGCATAGCTATGCACTTGCTATTGAAAGATTAAACAGGCAACATCATATTTTTGATAACATTATGTGCTTACGATTGTTATGATGAATCCTAATACTCGAACACTAGTTTCATAAGATAAGACTTGAAAGAATTACTGTGTACAAGTATACAAAAATTAACTTAAGTCATTATGATACAGGGAGCAAATGCTGAAGGAGTACCAAAACGTCTAACCTTTGACGAAATCCAGAGCAAGACATACATGGAAGTGAAAGGAACTGGAACTGCAAACCAGTGCCCAACCATTGACGGTGGTGTTGAGACCTTCAACTTTCCTTCAGGCAAGTACAACGCCAAGAAATTCTGCCTCGAGCCCACATCATTCACTGTTAAGGCAGAAGGTGTGAACAAGAACTCCCCACTTGAGTTCCAAAAGACTAAGCTAATGACCCGTTTGACCTATACCCTCGACGAGATAGAGGGACCATTTGAGGTTGGTAGTGATGGGACCGTCAAGTTTGAGGAGAAGGACGGAATCGACTACGCTGCTGTCACCGTTCAGCTTCCTGGTGGTGAGCGTGTCCCGTTCCTATTCACCGTGAAGCAGCTCGTGGCATCTGGAAAGCCCGACAGCTTTAGCGGAGAATTCCTTGTGCCATCATACAGAGGTTCATCTTTCCTTGACCCTAAGGGTAGAGGTGGATCAACAGGTTATGACAACGCTGTTGCATTGCCTGCTGGAGGAAGGGGAGACGAGGAGGAGCTCGAGAAGGAGAACAACAAGAATGTTGCATCTTTGACGGGAAAGATTACTTTGAGTGTTACTAAGAGTAAGCCAGAGACTGGTGAGGTGATTGGAGTGTTTGAGAGCATTCAGCCATCAGATACCGATTTGGGATCAAAGGCTCCTAAAGAAGTGAAGATTCAAGGTGTTTGGTATGCACAGCTAGAGTCATAGAGTGTCTTCAGCACGATTGTGCTAATTATCGGTTTTAAGTTCTGTTGTAATTGAAAAAGGATCATTGAACTCCCTATTATATTATATGATGTTGGAGAAGGACCAAGATTTTTATCATGCTTGTAAATTAGTGTGTTTTTCTTGAATCATATCTTCCTGAAATGATAATATATGAATCTACCCAGAAATATTTTGTAGCTCATTCAACTTAAACGGATGAAATTTGGTCAAAATGCAGCTTATTATACTAGATATTATCCAATACAGTATCAAGAGTTAAATAAGCTCTCTTGTTGAGATTACATCATTTTTAGAAACCAACACAGTTATACCTTCTCAGAAACACGTTGTAACTGAATGGGTCACTGATGATTTCTTCTTTACATATTTCTCTTTCACGCTTCTGGCTTCCTGGTATGAGTATTAACAGGGACTGTCGTATGGAAAAGACGGTCGAAAAATGTCCATTCTCCGAACTGAAGTATAGACTGGTTGTGAATCATAACTCAATGCATAAGCTGCTCAGGATGATATAAAATGTCGGTGATGGATGCTACCAAAACTCTCCACAAGAACATAACCCATCTCTAAAATGGTGGAATCTCAAAGAATCTCTCACTATGATTTGCAGTCCCACCGTTTTTGCTATAAACTTGATAGTGTTATGGCAGTCACCACATATCCTCAAGTTTTTAAACACCCTGATTGATGATTCGCCTTTTAAATTCAGCACAGCAAAAGCAACAGCAAGCTTCTCACTGTGATTACACAGACTATCCTCCTGCTCTTCTACATCCATGTCTTGTAGAACAAACTCCGTAGCAGGGCGGTATCCTGCTAATTTCATCTTCTCACGCACCTCATCCAAGAACTTATAAATACCGTCGCTCTGATCATTCTTTTGATCACCAACTACAAATGTATGCACTCTATTTCTCACTCGAACCCAGCTGCAACCAGGGACTTTCCTCATTCCTTTGTCTCTCATCAATCTCCTAATTTCTGAGGCTTCTCCCCACAGTTTGGCGTTAGCAAGAATGTTAAAAAACAAAACATAATTTCCGGGATTTTCTGGTTCGATCTCAAACAAATGATTCGCTGAAATTCGTGCAAGATCTACATTCTTATGTATCTTACATGCTCCAAGCAAGGCTCCCCATGCTGCGCAACTTGGTTTCATGGGCATTTGTTGGATGAAGTTATATGCGTCTTCTAAGCGACCAGCACGACTAAGAACATCAACCATGCAAGAATAATGCTCGACATCAGGTTCGACTTTATAATCCTTGCTCATTGAATGGAAAATCTCGAGTCCCTGGTCTACCATTTTTGAGTGGCTACAACCGGATAGGACACCAGTAAAAGTAACAGCATTTGGTTTTATACCTGAGGTAACCATTTCCGTGAAGAGTGATACAGCTTCATCTCCTCTTCCGTGCATTGAGCTGGCAATTATGATTGTGTTCCATGCAACTGTATCCTTTAGCGGAATCATGCTAAAAACTCGGTGGGACACTTCTAAGTCGCCACTCTTGGCATACATCAATACCAGAGCAGTACTGGCTGCCAAATCCTCTATAAGACAATTTCTTACAATAAATGCATGAATTTCCTTTCCTCCCCTCCAACCTTCCAAATGAGCAGAAGCGGTTAAAACACTTGTAATCGTGATTTGATTTGGCTTGCATCCAAACTCCTGCATTTTTCCAAGTAACTCTAGAGCTTCTTGTGTTTTGCCATTGTCAATGCACCCAGAAATGACAGAATTCCAGGAAACACTATTTAACTTGAGTCCGTGACTTCTCATTTCTTGAAACTTATCTAGTGCTTTCTTACATTCACCATTCGAGAAATATGCTGATATCATCACATTCCATGACACAACATCAGGCTGGGGCATGCTATGAAACACTAATTCGGCATCCTTGATGCTCGAGCAATTAGCGTACATATCCACAAGGGCACTATTCACAAACACATTACGGCCCATCCCACTCCTGATGCTAAAACCATGAATCCCTTTACCAAAAGCCAAACACTTCAAATCCGAGCAAGCAGGAAGCACAGACGACAACGTCATCGCATTTGGCCGAATTCCACCCAACCCCATCTCGCGAAAAGCGCAAAGAGTCTCTTTTGGAAGCCCACAATTAACACAACAAGAACAAAACGAGGTCCAAGAAATCACATCCTTTATCCTCAACCCACGAAAGACGCTCTCCGCACCCTGATAATACTTGCATTTCCCGTACATGTCAATCAACGCATTCCCCAACAACAAATCCGAGCTAAACCCGTATCTCACAACATCCGAATGGAGTTCTTTCGCTTTCGCTAAATCCCATGAAGTCGCACAAGCCTTGGCAACTGCTAAAAGCGCCAACTTGTCCGGTGTCACTCTTCTTCCATCTTTTATTTCCGCATAAAGCCGTATCGCTTCCTTAGGTTGGCCATTTCTGGTATAAGCTGAAATCAACACTGTCCATGACTGCACATCTGGTTCAACAATTTTATCAAACAGTTGGCGAGCGCGCCATAAATCCCCTGTCTCTATATACTTCTTGATGAATTGGATATTCAAATGGGGCGGGAGATTTGTGGGTATCTTGGAAATCATCTCACTGTCAGCAAACACTTGCAAAAAGCATTTTTTTTTTCAAATTTCAAAAAGCATGCGTTTTGCAATATATTGGTTGAATATTATTTGTTAACAACTGAGAGCTTCCATTGAACAAGAAAAAGCTACTAACTTCTACTATTTATTCTGTCGTTTTAAGTGACAGAAGATTTTTCATGACACTTTGTGCAAAACAATAGACGGATTTTATAAAATGTCTCATAAAATAATATTACGTAACTTATTAAGTGCCTTAGTTGAACAAGACGGATAAATAAACGACACATTTAGTCAAGTTCATATTCATCCTCGATTACCATTTGTCATACAACAACAAACATCAACTATGTAATCTCCGATAAACAGCCGTAGGCTTTACAAACGAACCAAACGAGAATCACGACGAGTCCAACGCCTGAATTACAATTCACCATTCGTACCGATTGAGTGTTTCAGGTTTTACAGCTTGTCATACTAGACAATTGGCTTTACTACAAACAACTCCTCAAATTATATTTACAACTATGATATTCGCTGCATATCGCGACACTGACAGACTTCTGGAACCGCGTCATGCGTGTTCATAACAAGTTTGCGATCAATATTTCATTTCGTCGTGCTGGAATACAAAGAAACAGCTGATGAGGCCATACGCCACGCTCACCAGGATCGGCATCCCTGTTCAAATTCAAAAAGAATAAAGCTCAGCCACGAGTACTTGCTCATTAAAAAGTCAATAGAATCAAGATTCTTATTCTAAACATGGTCGTCTGTCCAAACTTTTGACATGATTCTGCTTTTCCGTTTAACATACGACAGCAACAAGTATACCGCAAAATTGTGGCTTACGAGTTCTATAAAGATCCTTTTGAACATGAATTTTCCTGGATAAGTAGGTAAGTACCGTATTTCGCAACTTGTGTAGGATGATTTGAGTTTGATGAACTTTCCAAGTGTAGAAGCATGGAGCTAACAACAAGTCCACTTCCAGTTTTTTCTCTTACAACTCTTTCTCTCATGTCTAGTGACCAAAATCCAGCTATTCCATGTAGATAATCCTCCATTACAACCTTAATAAACAAAAATACTCCAATCAAAAATGCAAATTTTGCCATTTTGTCAATATTTGTGTCGATTTTGACTCCATTCACCAAGTTGACAATAGAAGCAGTGGCATACAGAGGAATCCAGAAGTACCAATCTGAAGAAAGAAACAACTTGCATAAACATGGGATTTACTCGTGAGCCATTGTAAGAAAGTGGCAACCCCCCCCCCCCCCCCCCCAATTTCGTAAATTGTCCTTCGTCATATACAAAAGGATAAACTTATCCTTCGAACTATGCAAAAGTATGTGGTTTGCCCCATGATCAACTTTCTATCAACTTTGTCAGAACATTCCTTGTTTCATGTGCATGTCTCGTCCAAAGTAAACGAAAAGTTTACCCGAGACAAACCACGCATTTGTGAATGAGTTGGGGGCAAATTTCTCTTAATGAAACCATGGGAGCCAATTTGCCAAATAGAGTATTCCCTAGGTTGTTTTGATACTTTTACTCTGTTTAAAAAATAATTAACGCGTTACATAACTTGGGTAAACGATTTAAAAACACCCTACTCTTTTGTAAAAACAACTTTTACGCGGCTAATGAAATAAATAGGGGTAAATTTCGTTAAACTCTCAATGTATATTGTGTTTCGCAATGTGCCTCCAAATGTATAAAAATTAGAAAACTGCTATTCACCTATTCGATTTTGTGCAAACTCTCTTGAACGGTTGATCAACCGTTTATTTTGGACATGTAGCTGTATTTTTGTTCCTTAGATTTGGTCCATGGAGGAGTTTTCTTCACTTTTTCAAACGTGGGCACATTGCGAACACACTATACGATTGTCGAGGTTTAACGGGATTTACTAGAAAAATAAAGAATTGATATCTATCAATTGTTTGCAAACATAAATAAGTCACATGTAACAAAAATACAGATTAGATTTAGATATGCCGTAAACTGAACAATGAGACAAAAACTTAAAAACAAATCAAATTCAGCTGAAGGTAATTGAGATTGTACTTTGAATTTACCTGGGTCGTTAAGTTGGAAAGATGCTGATAGTGCAAAAAGGGAAGCCATTAACAAAGAGCACACTCCCATTGATTTTACACTTTTTGCAGCCATTTCGAGGTAACAAAAGAAAGTAGCTACCACAAAATCTTTCTAGATTTTGATTGAATTTGGAAGCTGTTGAATTTTCTTGGAGATGGTTAGATTGACTTCCTGTTTAGTGAGCTTTTCATCAAGATTCAGCTGTAGTCAACTTTGATCTTCTTTCTATTCATAAAATAAGGGATAAGTATAGTTACGGCCTTAAGTTTGGTGTAATTCCAAGTACTCCATTTAGTTTGAAAAAGGGGAAAAACCACTTACTCCTAAATTTTGACATAGTTTCACTTATTTTCTGTACTTTCAATTTTTTCATCCGCCACCCTTAAATTTCTTAATTGTATCACTTATTCTCTAAGTCAAAATTAGCTGATTAAACCCCCTTTTAACTGTCACATGCTCCGCACATGCTGTCCCATTGAGGGGGATAAATGATACAATTAAGAAACTTAAGGGTGACAGATAAAAAATATTGAAAGTACATGGGGGTAAGTGAAACTGAGGTCAAAATTTAGGGGAGTAAGTGATTTTTTCCCAATTAGTTTAATCAGCTAATTTTGACTTAGGGGGGTAAGTGATACAATTAAGAAACTTGAGGGTGGTGGGTGAAAAAATAGAAAGTACATGGGTAAGTGAAACTGAGGTTAAAGTTCAGGGAGGTAAGTGATTTTTTTTTCCTTTGAAAGATTACGTTCACTTCCCTTCCAAGTTCCAACCATTTAATAGAAATAAACTTCCAATTTCGCTCTTGTAAACTTATGTAGTCACGTGTTAAGGAATTTAGACTTGATGTTAAATAAGAAGACTATTTAATAAATTTAGTACTGCTTTAATTTACAAACTATTGATAAAACCTAAAATAATAGTATAATAATTATTTAATTAATGTTATTGCAGTGTTTTTAGAACCGGACCGGACATCGACCCCGTAACCTCACTGGTTACTGGTTTTACTAGTTCGGATCGGTTGAACCACTGGTCCAGCCGGTATGACACAATATACTATAAAAAGGATAAATATATAAAAAATATATCTCGCTACATAATTTTGTTAGTATCATTTTAGGAAGCGAGAAATTA
Source organism: Linaria vulgaris (assembly GCA_948329865.1). Lineage (NCBI taxonomy): Eukaryota > Viridiplantae > Streptophyta > Magnoliopsida > Lamiales > Plantaginaceae > Linaria > Linaria vulgaris. The sequence goes on from OX415252.1 coordinate 12,418,732, forward strand.
TAAATTTGTTTATTCATTCTTATGTGATATGTTTTAAATCATAAAATTTATAATTTGTTTTATTTAGTTAATTTATTATTTAGAAATAAAGAAAATTAAATCGAGTATTTGATAGACATATAATAATTAAAAAAAATTAAGCTAAGCATGTAGTGATTTAAGTTTTAGACAGATATGCATAATATTTCATGAATTGTAATTATTGAAGTGCTCGAAAAAAAAAAATCACTAGTCTAAGAATATTTACTATATAGAAGAAAATAACATAACAAAAATGCTTTATAATTTGATACTACTAAGCTATAAAAATAACAGTATAAGATATTTGTTTTAGATTAGAAATATATATTGAGCTATTTATGATATATATATTAATAAGTGTCATGAGTCAAGACTACCAATTCTATTGTAGCTCATTTGGTTAAAGCATCTAGGGTTAATTATAGGACTAAAGTTCCATTCCACTACTCAAAAAAACATTAGTTTTTTAAAATCAAATATACAAATCGGTTCAACCACTACCAAACGGGATCATCGGTTCCCGGTTCTGACCGAGTTTGAGCGGTTCTTAAAGTTATCGGTTCAAGAACTCAACAGACTGGACAAGCTACCGGCCACCGATTAAATCGGTTCGGCCTGCTGGTCCGGTATGGTTTTAACAACACTGCGTTATTACTATCCATTAAATTTTAAATTTATTTTAATTAATCCACGTCTTAAAAAATTATAATTCTAGCAAAAATATATTAAATACTAAATGTTCTAGCTTGTGAACTTATATTTAAGTTGTTTCTTGTACTACATTAATAATAAGACCAATAAAAATGAAAAGATAATGTAGTATACCATGTATTTTTTGTTAATGGCGTTGCCTTTAAATTTTCCAAAATAAGTAATAACATTCATTATATAATTGAACAAAATTATTTAGTGTTAGTTTTAATATTTTTAAAATTTACGAGTTGACTTTTAAAACAAAAATATCCAAAAAAATTAAATTAATCGACGAGAGAGAAATTGGAAGTTCATTTATATTTTGACTTGCAAGAGAGGTGATTGTAATTTTCTCAAATTAGAGATGAGCTATATGTAACAAAACAACCCTTCAGGAGGGGTGTAACTTTAATTATTATCCCAAAGATAAATAAATAAAAGCTCCTCTTGCCCTTTTCTATTCTTTTAGAAGTTGTTTGATTTTATAAATGACGAATTATCAAAAATACCCGCTAACTTTTGCCTTTAATCATAAATACCCGTTGTTTCTCAACATGCTAAAAATGCCTTGTATCTTTATAAATTTCTACTAAAAATGCCCGAAATGAAAAATAAGCACAAAAAAACTTATTTTGTCTGAAAAAATGCTAAAAATGCCATGTATCTTTTAAAATTCTACCAAAAATGCCTGAATTTTAAAACGCGACTTTTTGATTCAGCAATGCATCTCTTTGATTCGGATGCCACGTCGGATAAAAAGTTCGAATTTTTAAAATCGGGCATTTTTGTTAGAAAATTTAAAACTTAACGGGCATTTTCAGCAGGTTTGGAAATAACGGGCATTTAGGACTAAAGGCAAAAGTTAACGACCATTTTTGATAATTCGTCCTTTTATAAATGTGGCTTATCTCAAAGAAAGGGCAATATTATATTAGAGATTAAATAAAAAATCTTGATTATTATGATATTTAATATCTGTTAACTTCTTGGCTCACAAGATTAAGTGTCAATTATAAATCATTATCCCAAATTTTTTTTTTGACTTGTGATTAACGTTAAATTAATCAAAATAGTTACTTTTAATACCTTTGTTTAAAGTAACATATTATTTGTTCAACTCAATGACATATTGTACCATTAGAAGTATATGTTGTAATTCAGCTTTGAATTTGTAAAATATGTGATTCTAATTATTATGTTTAACTTATAATATGTTTTATATGAATAATAATATTTATTTGTAGAACTAGGTCGTGTAGCACCATAATATATGTTTGAATTATTTTTTCACTCAACTTCTTCTTGTATATATGCCCCCTACTTACTTAACAAATATAAGTTAAATAAAAAAATGTTACAACAAAATTAAGTTATGAAAATAAATATGAAGTACGAGCGGGGGTGGTAGGGCCAGTGTTGATGAGGAAACAATGGCTTTAATAATTTTCCTTTCTCGTTATAATCTTACGAATCAATAGAATTTTGTTTTATATTTATTAAAATTAAATCAAGTACGTTCGTAAAGTTGCCTATTTTATTACAATTTTAATCCCCTTTAAAGAACAAGAAAAAATAAGAGAAACTGATTGAAAATTTTGTTGCATGCTGCAAAATAATATATATATCAGTGTTTTTAGTGTATTTGGCCCCAAGGCGCACCTAGGGTGAGCCCTGGGGCTAGTTTTTTAAAACACTGATATATATATATAATTTTTACATGAGATTAAAACTTTAGTTTTTTCTGTTGATATTTGTTTAAAAAACAATGAATTGATTGTCTAGGGGAATTTTATAAATATAATTTGTAAATGTTTCATTCAAACTTTTAATTTGAAATTTTAATAAAATATTATGTAATTATGTAATATAAAAGAAAATTAATTTATAAATATATAAAGGGTGCAATGGACAATTTCAGTAAAAAGTAAAAAAAAGGAAAAATTAAGATAAATTATCTTAGGGGGAGAAGTGAAATTATTTATCTTGTATTCTGAGATCAAACTAATTTTTTTTAAGCATATCACTCTTTGCCCAAAAATCCAATATATAGAACCAAATGAGAGATACAGTGAGACAAGTTGAGATAAATGACAAGGCTCTTGCATAAAGGATAAGACGCTTGCATGTCGTGCCTTGTTCTGTCTATGCTCCTTTTTTCTTTGTTGCTATTAATGATGCTTCTTTCTCATGTATGTACTTGTCGTATCCATGATCGACAATATCAGATAGCTCATGGAACTGGAATAACATATATATAATGACGCTCTACAATTCGTAATTGTAACTAACTAAGATTTGTACTCCTGGTTGAGAATAGGCGAAGGCAACTCATTGGAAGGGGTTGTTTTTATTTTTCTTTTGTTTCTAGGGTGGGGATATCGAGCAAGGGGTGGTCATGATGATATGGATCAAGGACAAAGAGGATAGAGACATTAGACCTGTTAGATATAAAGATCTAAGAACCCAATGTATAAATAAGCAGCGGTCTCCCGAGATCGAGAATCCGGTTTGATCTTACTCAGAGCTGATAAACCTCGACCCACTGGCTATAGAATCAGCCAAAAACCTCGGTATGGTTGAACGTCACAAGATCGTGCTCAAGGATCTTGATAAGTTCTTCAAAATTTTAATTCCTCTCAAAGAGAGATTCCAAATATTTAAAATAAATATTCATTTGAGGATTTTATCTCCAAGCTTTTTTTTACAACTCTTCTAAGACTTATTTTTAGGCTAGATAATGACTTTAGAGTGTCCCACATTTATATCTAAGACATGGGAGCACTAAAAAACCTTTGACCACTCTTAATGACTCTTGAAACACTAAACAAGACTCTTGAAACACTAAACAACAAGACTTGACTTCTTGGACATACAAAAGGTTTATTTGACCAAAACTTATCCTCCTTTCTTAGTCTTGAAGCTAGCCACGAAATTGATGGATAATGGGCTTTAAAAAGTGTCTTCCAATTTAATTTATCACCAGCCCATCACTTGAATTGAGTCTCAACCCAATAACATTCATTATTGGGCCTTCTAAGTACTTTTCTTGCACATTCTCTTGTGATTTGCATCCACAATCATATGAGCAACATGCTGTGGGCAGAAACGAAGTCATATATTTCTGCCGATTCCTTTGCAGCTGAAACTAAAATTTTGAATGTTGCTTTTTCTAAAATCAAGCAACTCAATATTGATCAAGCGGTTTTTGAGATCGACGCTAAGGAGGTTGTTCACCAAATCGTTAATGCGGATTGCTCTCAAAATTGGACGGCGAAAGACGACATTTTTGCAGCTCGTAAGATGATGGATGAATGGCCACTGTGGTCACTTTCTTTCATTCCTCGGGAGTTTAACGTGGTAGCGCATAATATTGCTAGATGGGGAAAAAATATGAAGTGGCAGGGGCCAATTCCCTTAGATGTATTGCCCAGGGATTGGGGCTAAAGTTCTTGTTTTTTTTTGGCGTATACTCAGATCTGCTGTGATCTGAATTTTGAGGTTGTTGCAACCTGGGACATTGTCCCCTTATGTAACATTTTCTTTGGTTGGTTTAATGAAATTTAACTATCAAAAAAAAAAAAAAACAATAAGATTCAACACGTCTTCTCTAATTTGTCTTGGTTTGGCTATAGCTCTATTTCAGCGTGTGCTCGTTTCCATCACATGATATCATAATATGTTTAGGGATATATTAGGATAAATTATTTTTTTGGCTAATTTAGAATTTGGATGAATTGGGGGACTTACATGCAATAAACAAATGCAATATATGTATGTACACACACACATATATATATATATATATATATATATATATAATTTTATACAATATCAACCAATCATGCAAGGTTAATAGTTTTGAATATGACTTATTTCTTCCTTCCACTCAACCTAACCAATCGAAAACTCTCTGATCATTGTGTTGCAAACCATTTTTTTTAATTTGATAAAATTTTCTCCAACCATGGAGAGTAGATATTTTTTAAACTATAATCTTCAACAATACACAGTTTTTTCTACAATTCTATATAGGGATAAAGACATCAAACCCCTTATTGGCCATTTTGCGACTCACAAGTATATTTCCAGCTTTTTTTGGCCGAAATAATTTCGATTTGAGGTATTTTTTTTTTGCAATTTTGTTTCCAACCAATTGTCAAAATGCATCTAGTAAAACACATATGAGTCGCATAGCGATGAATATTTCGAGAAAATATACTAGAGGGGCAAATGTCACAAGCTGGCAAAGATTACGGGGTATAGCTGTGAAAATCATTCTCTAGGGAGCAATGTCAAAAACACTCTATAGGTTCGAAGGTTTGATGTTTTTATCCCTTACAAATTCTGTTTCTAGTTCACGTTGTACTAGAGTAGTTGTACGTTATTTATTTTGATTTGATAAGAATACCCAATTCTGATTTGAAAGATTTTGCTCATCAATCTCTTCCAAACGAAGTTGATCTGCTTATATCAAATCAATTAGTTACCAAAACAACCTTATGTGTTCTCTTTTTACTTAATTTTATGGCTAGCGATAATGCCAAAACAAGATTTTTTGCTGCGAAAGCAAACATTAGAGCATCTCTAATTTGCACCTCCTAATTAAGGAATACAATTAAGGATTTTGAATCCTAACGGGTATAATTTTGACTATGTTTGCAACAAAAAGTAATTATATTAACTCAATATGTATGCAATTATGGAGGAGATTTTTGTCAACTAGTTATCAACAAACTTGGCTATTAATAACAATAACATGATTTTTTGCATTAAGCAAAACATAGATGCGTCTAACTTAGCTTATAAAAAGCCCCATGATTAATTTATAACAAATACTGGTGTTCAAAATTAGTAAAAGAACAAAAGAAGATGTTTTAAGCTAAGAGGCATGTGAACACAGTCTTTTTAGTTACACTAAATTGCAATTAATTTTGATCTAGTAACTAACTTAAAACACTTTGATAATACACGCACGACGCGAGGGTGTTAGAATATAATTTTACAATATACAAATATCAAGTACACGTAGTTTAGCTATGTTATAATCTTGACTGCTTTTTTAATTATTAAGCTCATTGCTCTATCAAAAAAAAGAAAAGTGAGTTGAACTAAAGTACGTATTTCATTTTCTTTGCATTTGCAATACCAAATTAGTAAATTGAAATGTTAATGGATACATAGTTCCATTCCAAAAGGTAATGATCATTATCCTTGATCCTAAGCAGAATGTGTAATATATTTAACGACCATCACGTATTTTACTTAGTTACATACTAGAAATATTTGCACACGGTCCCCGCGTGATTAGCAATTTATTTTAAGTATAATATAATTACTATGTATAGTAAATATTACAACTTAATATAACATAATCTATATATATATATATATATTTATATAAGATAATTAAGTAATGGTTTGTTTTTCTTAATAAGAAGATTTAAATAATGATAAAGCTAATATAAATTACAGTTATACCCAACTAATAAATAAAATTTAATAGTACTTAGAAAGGTAAACAAGGAAATCAAAAGATTGGTATCAACATGGCTTATAATAGTATATATATCAATTTAAGTTAAATAAACCAACTAAGCTAATCATTAGGGCATTTTATAATTTCTGCCCGATAACTTTTCCCAAATTCAAGTTTTGCCCTTTTTTTAAACGGGCTCGAAAAATTCCCTGTAACTTTTTTTTTAATTAATTTCTGCCCGACGGGCTCAAAACCAAGGCCAGTCATTTTTTTTAATTAATAACTATATTTAATTTTAATTATATTTTGATCTAAATCATAAAGAAATTGTATAAAATCAAGTTTATTAAAAAAAATTGTCTTAAAATGTTTACTAAATTTATATTACTAGTAAAAACTAAAAATAAATTATATGTATACTAGTAAATTAAAAATAAATTATATATTGATCTAAATCATAAAAAATGTATATATTCAAGTTTATTAAAAAAGTTTATCTTAAAAAGTTTAATAAATATACGAACTATACCCATCGTTTAGCCTTTTTTACGAAACTATACCAATTTTTTGAACTTTTGCAATACTATATCCAACCTTTGAAAACCGTAACTATACTATACCTATACTAAATTTCTGGCCAAAAAACGTCATTTCCAGACAAAGTGACATCATGTCTCGGCAATATATTTTATAATTTTATATAAATATTTATATTTTATAATTTTATATAAATCTTTATATTTTATATAAATCTTTATATTTTATAATTTTATATAAATCCTTATTAAAAACAATATATATGTGCGACTCCACCACCACCACTGCAAATCGCGGTGATGGTGCGTGTGGGGCGGGGTAGGGGTGGGTCGGGGAGGTGGGGGCGGGTGGGGCGGGGGTAGGGTGGGTTGGGAGGGGGTGGGGAAGATGACTTTTTATTTTTATTTTTTTTGTTATAAAAAATTATATATATTGTTTTTAATAAGGATTTATATAAAATTATAAAATATAAAGATTTATATAAAATTATAAAATATAAATATTTATATAAAATTATAAAATATATTGCCGAGACATGATGTCACTTTGTCTGGAAATGACGTTTTTTGGCCGGAAATTTAGTATAGGTATAGTATAGTTACGGTTTTCAAAGGTTGGGTATAGTATTGCAAATGTTCAAAAGTTGGGTATTGTTTCGTAAAATAGGCTAAACGATGGGTATAGTTCGTATATTTATTAAACTTTTTAAGATAAACTTTTTTAATAAACTTGAATATATACATTTTTTATGATTTAGATCAATATATAATTTATTTTTAATTTACTAGTATATATAATTTATTTTTAGTTTTTACTAGTAATATAAATTTAGTAAACATTTTAAGACAATTTTTTTTAATAAACTTGATTTTATACAATTTCTTTATGATTTAGATCAAAATGTAATTAAAATTAAATATAGTTATTAATTAAAAATAAAAAACATTTTTGACTGGGCTGACCAAACCCAATTTTGAGCTCGTCGGGCAGAAATTAATTAAAAAAAAAGTTACAGGACATTTTTCGAGCCCGTTTAAAAAAGGGGCAAAACTTGAATTTTGGGAAAGTTATAGGGCAGAAATTATAAAATGCCCCTAATCATTATATTAACTTTACTGTTGGATAAACCAACTAAGCTAATCTTGCAACCATTTAAACAGTCTTTGACGAACTACATACAAACACGCAGTCTCGTGTAAAATTATTAAGTATGCTGGGATAAAATCGACTAATCCATGCATATATTGCTCATATATATAGTACATCAAATCAAAAGAAACAATTCCTTGAATGATAACAAAGCAGTAATACAAAAGAATATTTAGATCGTAACATCCAGAAAATAAATCTTCTAGAGAAACTATATTCTTCAACAAAAACACACGAGTATGAAATGAAATATGAAATTAACTTAAAAGCTCATATTCGGTCAAAGCTTATGCAAGGAGCAGCCGCAAATTTTAATATTTTTTAGATGGAGGTGGGGGAGACTTGTAGTAGTATGCTTTCGGAGAAGATGGTGGTGGAGGAGATTTGTAATAATAATGAGGAAGTGGTACTGCCTTAAATGGCGGAGGTGGTGATTTGTAATAGTACAGAGGTGGAGACTTTGATGGAGGTGGAGGAGATTTGTAGTAGTACTGAGGAGGTGGTGGGGACTTAGATGGTGGAGGAGGTGATTTGTAGTAGTAAGGTGGTGGTGGTGATTTTGATGGAGGTGGTGGTGACTTGTAGTAGTATTGAGAAGGTGGTGGGGACTTAGATGGTGGAGGAGGTGATTTGTAGTAGTAAGGTGGTGGTGGTGACTTTGATGGAGGTGGTGGTGACTTATAATAGTACCGAGGAGGTGGTGGGGACTTAGATGGTGGAGGAGGTGATTTGTAGTAGTAAGGAGGTGGTGGTGACTTCGATGGAGGTGGTGGTGACTTGTAGTAGTACTGAGGAGGTGGTGGCGACTTGGATGGTGGAGGAGGTGATTTGTAGTAGTAAGGTGGTGGTGGTGACTTCGATGGAGGCGGTGGTGACTTGTAGTAGTACTGAGGAGGTGGTGGCGACTTAGATGGTGGAGGAGGTGATTTGTAGTAGTAAGGTGGTGGTGGTGACTTTGATGGAGGTGGTGGTGACTTGTAGTAATACTGAGGAGGTGGTGGCGATTTAGATGGGGGAGGCGGTGATTTGTAGTAATAAGGTGGTGGTGGTGACTTTGATGGAGGTGGTGGTGACTTGTAGTAGTACTGAGGAGGTGGTGGTGACTTAGATGGCGGAGGAGGTGATTTGTAATAGTAAGGTGGTGGTGGTGACTTTGATGGAGGTGGTGGCGACTTGTAGTAGTACTGAGGAGGTGGAGGCGACTTAGATGGTGGAGGAGGTGATTTGTAGTAGTAAGGTGGTGGTGGTGACTTTGATGGAGGTGGTGGTGACTTGTAGTAGTACTGAGGAGGTGGTGGTGACTTAGATGGTGGAGGAGGTGATTTGTAGTAATAAGGTGGTGGTGGTGACTTTGATGGAGGTGGTGGCGACTTGTAGTAGTACTGAGGAGGTGGAGGCGACTTAGATGGTGGAGGAGGTGATTTGTAGTAATAAGGTGGCGGGGGTGACTTTGATGGAGGTGGTGGTGACTTGTAGTAGTACTGAGGAGGTGGTGGCGACTTAGATGGTGGAGGAGGTGATTTGTAGTAATAAGAGGGTGTCGACTTAGATGGTGGAGGCGGAGATTTGTAATAATATGGCTCGTGCTTCCAATGTTTTGGCGACTTATGTGGTTTTCCTGAAATGCCAATGCCGACATGTAAGGAAGCTTTATCCGCTGCTATGCTAGTGGCTAAGATGCACATCACGACTGCAAATGCGAGGTGGCACCATTGGCGCGACCTTCCGTTGGTCGCAATATTCCCGAATCTGACCCTTTTTTGTGTTAATGGAAAGCTGAAACTGTGTTTGTTGCCTGTTTGACGGAAGGAGATCAGCCCTTATATACTAATGGATGCTAAATAATTTTGAAAGTTTTGTAATAGTTTTTTATTCAAAGTTGTAATTCTGTAAGAAAATAAAGCAGGCTGGGTAAGCATTGACATGGCTTAGTCAATTCTACGTGAGCTGCATGATCTCAATTTTTCGTTTATTGTAGCCACGATGGAGAGGAAGATTGGGAGGAAGTAATGACATATTCGCACCGATAACCACGATGAGTTCTATTATTTAACTAAGACCTTTTATCTTTCCTCGCAGCAGCAAACTAATAACATGACATGCATGACTGGTACTATAATTCACAAGAGGTCGATGCTTTTATTTTTAATTTATAAATATTGATATAAATACTTGGACTAACGATAGTTCAATTCTCTTGCTGTTCCATAAAAAATACACTCTGTTATTGTTCCACTATAAAGTTCAGAGCAAGTAATTAGTTCATTAAAAAATTATTGTTAGATTCATGAGCCGTACTTTAGTCTATATTTTGGGTCATCAAATAATTTACGTACAGTGATCAGTAAAATCAATTTTCTTTTTCTACTCAAAAGGTAAACAAGTGCCCTTAGACTATATCATACGAAACAAAAGAAGTAAATTCACGGGGGAAGGAAGGCAAAAAGCAAATTCCGACCTCCTTCGAGTATTAGGATTTTGCTATAGCATCAGCGACTCTATTTTTGTTACGCGGAATCCAAACGAACTCATGTGTCCACGGCTTACATAGGAGAATTCTACATTCGTTAATATCCCTATTGAGACTCGGATTTGTGCATGATCTATCCGTAATTGCCGTCGAGCCATCATACTCCTTAATTAAACGCGAGATCCATGTCTCACCATCCTCATCAATGAGCATAAGTGAATCATGTGGAAAAAAAGAGAGTGCCCAAACCTACTTTGTAACATGAGAAGCTTGAAAACAATATCAGCAACAATATTAAGGGAAACATTCCAAACTTTTTCCACGTCCCAACAACCAACCTCCGGATCAATGAGGTATGACACTTTCGCATCATTCAAATCAACACGACATAGTGTAATAGATTTAAAAGAGATGGGCTGAGGTAGCCATGGATCATTCGATATAGATAATGATTTACCATTCCCCACACCCCAACGAAGACCGGCCTTAACCCCATAAATAGCTTCATGAATGCTACAACAAGAAGCATTAGGTGAACTGCCAAGCCTTGACTCAAGAATAGATACTCCCGAAAAATACTTAGCCTTATATAATCGATCAAGAAGACTATCGGGATGCTCAAGAATACGCCAAATTTGTTTCGCCAACAAAGCCAAGTTAAAAGCTTTTAATTCTCGAAAACCCATACCTCATTCTCTTTTACTTAAACATAGAACATCCCACGAAACCCAATGATTTTTCCTACGATCTCCATCACCCCACCAGAACTTACAAATCATAGCCTCAAGTTTCTTAAGTAGAGAATCCGGCAAGCGAAAGACGCTAAATAACATAAGTAGGCATAGATTGTACCACTGATTTTGATAATACTTCCTTCCCGGCTGTACTATGTTCCTTCCATCCCTGAAACCTTCCCCATGCATTATCTCTGATCGATGTGAACAACTCTTTCTTTGTTTTTCCCACAACCGCCGGCAAACCTAGATATTTATCGGACTTATCATCAACTCTCAAACCCAATATGTTTTGGATGTCCATGGCCATCTCTTCTTGTATAATTACTAAATACGATAACATATTTGTCCAAGTTAATAACTTGAATCGATGCGTACTCGTATCTCCTCAAGACATTAAGAATATCCAAAGCCGCCTCTCTTGTCGCCTCGTAAAAAATGAGAGTATTGTCTGCAAATAAAGGACGAGGGATAGTCGATGCATTCTTGGCTATGGTCATCCCTTTACTGTACCCCGACGCTCTGCATCACCAATAAGTGCTTAAAAAACCTATGAAAAAAAGATATGGGGAAAGAGGGTAGCCTTGGCGAATGCCTCTTTCTGACACAATATGCCCAAACTCGCAGCCATTGACCAACAAAGAATATGAAACACTCGTAACACTTAACATCATCAAAGAGACAAAGTGACTCTCAAAGCCTATTCTAAGCAATACACGTTCCAAAAAAGACCACTCGACTCTATCATATGCTTTACTCATGTCTAGTTTAAGAGTCAAGTATCATTTCTTCTCATTTCGCTTTGTTTTTAGGTAGTGATTAATCTCAAATACATGCAAGATATTATCAGTGATAAGGCGACCCGAAACAAAAGTGGATTGAGACAAGGAAATAATATCGTTAAGAAAAGATTTAGTTTTGTTTGTAATAGCTTTGGAGGCAATTTTAAACATACATTACTTAGGCTTATTGGGTGAAAATGCTTCATGGATTCTAGTTTTTAATATTTTGGTAGTAAGATAATATGAGTAAAATTCACCTAACGTAAAAGAATCCGATCATTAAGAAAAGCTAAGGTAAATTTAATCACATCAGGACCAACAATATGCCAAAACTTTTGGTAAAAAATAACGGAAAAACCATCAGGGCCCGGTGACCTAAGAGGGAACATATGAGAAAGTGTACGAGTTACCTCGTCCGCATTGAAAGGTTTTAGCAACCTTTGATAGATATCGTGGTTCACTCGGGGTTGAATTACATGCAACACGTCCTCAATTTCTTCATTAGTTGGGATTCTGGACCGAAAAATATCCTTAAAATAATCAACCATCTTTATTCGCGACATCTCCCCATATCTGTTTAATAACCCTTTTGCATTTCTTCTTCTCAACCCAAACGGCTTCAAAGCAAAATTTTCTTTGTCGCTTCCATTGCCTATCATTAATTTTGAAATTGTTGGATCGTGATTGATACAACTTTTCCAGAGTTTCAGAGCTCAAGTTAAGCTGGCGTTGCCTTAACTTGATCTCAAACAATTTTCTTGATAAAGTATAATGTGTAGCGGAATTAAAGAACACAAGAAGATAAATTTTCAATGGTTTTTTTATTATAAATAATCAACCATCTAGCCTTACGGCAAAATAACCACGCAGGTTTTACCAAAGATGTTCCTCACCACAAAATCACTCTCGCTCTTTTGTAGATTGGACTCAGCAAAGCAGACAAGAATTTTCTCCTTAAATCTAATCCTAGACTTAACTCGAAAACTCACAAACTTTGCAAAACAAGAAACACAGCAACAATGCTTAAGATATAATCTCTACGGATTTATAAGCTCTATTGTTTCTCTCTGTATCTTGATGTACTTCACACCCTATATATAGGTTTCTTCAAACTTGATCTCCAAGGTGTGTTGTACACAGTTTTGGTAACTTATGTTGTTTCTTTGTTGAACTCTACTTTCCTTCTTGAACTCGATATCCTTCTTGAATAATAGTTCCCTTTATTAGATTGAGTTCTAATAAGGAAATACTCCTTCTTCAATTCAGAGTTGATCTTGGAAAGATTCCTAGTTGCACTTGAACTCTAAAACTTTCCTTCTTTGAAACCGTGTTGACTTGACCGATCTCCTCCTCTTGAATTATGGAAACTTCAACTTAGGAAACTTGTAATGTTCTTCCTTTTGATTAAGAGATGTTCCTGGATATAAACAAAGACAACTAAAATCGTGGAACTTGATCAATAGGTGAATAAAGGCAAAACTAAAATAAAGCAGTTAAAGACAGATTGACAGAAAAGTTTCTGGTTTCAATGTTGTCCTGTGAATGTTGGCTCAACATCCATCCAACATTTAATCCAGAACACTTTACTTATGTTCAGAAACATGTTTTAGGTTAAGACTGTTCTCGGGTTTCAATGTTGTCATCTAGATGTTGGCACAACATCCATCCAACATTGATAACAGAACATGTTTCAGATTAAGACTTGTTCTCGGGTTTCAATGTTGTCCTCTGGATGTTGACACAACATCCATCCAACATTGATAACAAAACATCTTACACTTTCAATCTCCCCCTTTTTGCCTTTCTTCACAAAACCAATCAACCTGTTCACATAACAGATAATATGTCCAAATATTACTTAAGCATAATAATCTAAACCTACTAAAACTGCTCCCCCTTAATGCAAACTATCAAGTATTAACTTGGCATAACAAAGATTATTCATTAAAATCATCACCACAACTCAAAACATTGTTCAGACATTTAACTCATCAATGTTGTCTCAACATTAAGACCAGAATGTACCTGCAAATCAGTTTATCAGCAGAAACAGCAGATATAGACTATCTTCATAAGCAAAAGCATCAAGAGCAGTTAAAGCTAAGTAGCATTATCATTACAAACCAAAATAAGGAAAAAGAACTAGCAACTAAATAGAAACAGTTCAAAACATATCAAAAAGAAAAACATAAAAACCAGAAATCAAAAATTAAAAACTAGATCACTCTCCCCCTTTTTGTGAAGAAAGCTCCTCCATGTTCTTAATCAAGACATCCAGCTCCTGCATTTGTTTTTCCTTGAAAGCAATTTCCCTCTGAAGATTGGCATACGTACTTCTATACCAAGTCAACTGCTGATCCACAAACGATTTTGTTGTTACCCTGGTTTCTTCCTCATCAGATTGAGGCACTGAAGCTCCAACAAATTGTTGAGCCTCCTTTTCCTCTCCAGGTGCAACTCCACCTTCAAGATTCCAAGGCAAGTCCTTCACTCTTGTGCTAGACAAGTAGGATTGAGTGATAGTGAACCTAGCCTTTTTCTCTGACATTCCTCCAAACTCTTTCTTGTCCATCTTCTGTTTTAGCAGCAGAGTTGTGACCAAAGAAGGAAATGGTAGAATCCTTTGCTTCCTTCCAGCAGCATCTTCCATAGCCTTTAAAATTCTCACCCCAATATTCAAAGCAAGCCCATTCTTCAGTTTGTAGACCAAGTAAGCTGACTCCTTAGTCAAAACAGTAGAATTTTTAGTAGGCAGCCAATTATAAGATGCACATTTGTGTAGAACAGCACTTAGGGCAGTGAGCTTTGTTGTTGGTAATTGTTCAACCCAGGTTCTCTCTAGACCACCTGTGATATCCTCAATCACCTCATCTGGCTTTGGATCTTCAGATTCCTCAACATGTGGCAGTCCCCAAATCTTATTTATCTTCTGAGGACTAATGTCAAACACTTGTCCTCTTACGTCTTACCCATGTTGTACCATATTTGGGAGACAACTCACAAGTGATATACTTTGAGAGATTCATGTAGAATTCTTGTACAAGCTCAGGATCATAATCACCATGCTTCTTCATTGAATTCTGAACCCCTCTTGCTTTCAATAACTCAAAAACTCTGTTTCTTTTAAAGCTGTCCATGTCCATGACCCTCTCTTTGTGAAAATCCCTCTTTCTAAACTCATAAGCCTTGTCCTCTATCTCCTTATTAAGATAGTATCTAGACCTAGCTTCCTTACTATAATATGATAACGCAAGAGTGTCACAATACTCTTCTTCATTATCATCATCATTATCACCACTAGCTTCAAACTCTTCAGCATCAGATTCCTCTTCCTTTTTCTCCTCTTCTTTCTCTACATCAACTACCTCAACTTCCTCATCCACAACCTGTTTCCCTTTCCTCACTCTCTCAGCCTCAGCCTTAGCCTTATCCTCAGCCTTTTTCTTCTCAAGTCTCTCTCTTAGAGCTCTTCTAGCCTCAGCTCTTTGCAAGGCTATTTTACTCATTGGCCTAGACCCAATAGGTGTTCTCTTTCTACCAGAACCAGCTCCAGATCCATCCCCCTCAATTATATCATCAACATTATGCACTTGGGGTTTAGGGTTAGCCACATTTACCTCAGATTCAGATTCCTTGGTTTGAGGAGCATGGGCTTCTGATGTTGCGCCAACATTCGACTCAGATTCCACATTCTTAGCTCGCTTTGCCCGTCGTTGATAAGGAATCGTTGGTCATTTTGCAGCAACTTGAGCAGTAGGCCGTCCTTGATCCTCACGCGCAGCAGCCCTGATGCGTGTTGTTGTTTGCTTGACATTCACGGCCAAATCTGCAAGAATGTCTAAAGGAGTCTTGCTTGCCATGTTAGTTTTGACAATTGAGAGAGAAATATGAGAGATTTTTAGATAATTATTTGCAAAGAGAAAGACAAATTGCACAAGTGACAGAAGTTAGGGCAAGTTGCTCTTTTAAGTTGTGAAGAGTGGAGAGAGAAGGAATGAATGTAAGTGGGATTATGGAATATGATCAATTAAGTTTTCCCACTCCTCTATTCCCGCGTAAGAACTTCACCACATGTCATTTAAAAACAACAAGTAACCAGAGCAGTTCACAATAAAACAATAAAAACTCAGTTTTTGAAATTTTAAACAAACTTATAAGTTACTGACTTCAGTGTTAGGCAGACCGTGTGGCAATGTTGGAATAACATTCAGCTCAGAGAGTAGAGTAACATTCAAACCAGAAAGTTTTGAAACCATAATATTTGAGATTTTGGGCTTCTTCAAGGCAATTTCATGTGAGAGCGTGAGATATATCCAAACTTATATCTGAAACTTCACCAAATTAGCAAGTGAGTATCAAAAACATCAGATCTAGATCAAAATCATGAATAAGTAACATATCAAACAGAAAACACATAGAGATAAGCAGTCATGAATTAGAAAATTAATCCACTTCCACAGCATAGAAGGTCACAAATAGTGTGTCACCTGCAGAATGTCACCCAAAGAGTATGCCTCAACACATGAAAGGGACTATATACTCCCCCTAAGCCCAAACCTAGTCAACCACACTAATCAAAGATGAAAGACAATGCAGTTCTAACATGAATGCAACAATGTTATGACAACATTGACCGATGGTATACACAGTGCATCACTTTTCAAACCAGCAACAGATCACATCACATCAAATCTTCACTATTTTCATTATCTCTTTAGAACAAAAACTGAGGGTTGTTTAAAAAAAAAGGATAATGACATTACTGAATGAGGGCAACACTAGACTCCACACACCCCAGTAACAACATTATCAGCAGCAAGTTAGGCAAGTACAAAGGCCTTGAATACTGGCAACACATTTATCATGTACCCCAATACCCCAATTCCTTATGCATACTTGTTTACCAACCTGCATACAAGAGAGCACTAAGTGATCAATGCTACCAAGTGAAGGCAGTCGAAACCCCAAACACCCTAGTAGAAAGAACAATTTTTATGTACCCCTTGGCCAAAAACACACAGAGACATGCAAATAAGCACAACTGAATATCATTGAAGCTGTCAACCTCATGAACCCCAGCTTCTCCACATGTCCTGTAACACCTTTTCATATGAATAAGACACAACTGAATAGACATCAAAGTAGTGAACTTTGTGTACCCCAGCTTCTCCATATGTTAGGCTAACACAACCTCATACACACTTTAGAGATTTATACTTTTCAAAACTTAGATGTGAATCTGCAAGCTAGAAAGATTAGTAAAACACAGTGATCAACCACACAATCAAATATGCCAAACAAAGATCAATGTGACTCAAAAAGAAAAGAAAGAAAGAAACAAAAAAACAAAAAGTTACATACTACATCACAAACATTAACCAGTGCTAGACAGTGGTGTTATGTCAACACTGGGATCCTAACATTCTCACATATTGCACATGTCGAGAGATTTCCTCAAACTGAAGAATCTCTCACTATCTAAAGGTTTAGTAAACATATCAGCAAGCTGGTTATTTGTCTCAATATGCTCAATGTTAATCATTTTATCCTCAACCATGTATCTCAAGTAATGATTTCTTATATCTATATGCTTAGTCCTAGAATGGTGAACATGATTCCTTGAGATACTAATGGCACTAAGATTGTCACAAAACATGAGGAGAGTATCACTATCTAACCCATAGTCCAGCAACATGTGTTTAAGCCATACTAGCTGGGTAACACAACTGCCAGCAGCTACATATTCAGATTCAGCTGTAGATAATGACACACAATTCTGTTTCCTACTATACCATGAAACAAGATTGTTTCCCAAATAGAAACAGCCCCCACTTGTGGATTTTCTGTCATCTACATCACCTGCCCAATCAGAATCACTAAACCCAACAAGATTTGTATTTGTATCAAAGGAATACCAAATGCCCAATGATGAAGTTCCAGATATATATCTTAATATTCTCTTCACAGCAATCAAGTGAGATTGCTTTGGATCAGCTTGGTACCTAGCACAAACACAAACAGAAAACATAATATCTGGTCTAGAGGCAGAGAGATATAGAAGGCTACCAATCATAGATCTGTACAATGTTGGGTCAACATTGTCTCTAGTGCCATCCTTAGTAATCTTCATAGAAGAAGACATGGGAGTTTTGCAAGGTTTTGACTCATGTAGCTCAAATATGTTTACCAGGTTCCTTGCATACTTCTCCTGGTTTAAGAACATACCATTCTCCAGTTGCTTCACTTGCAATCCCAGAAAGTAGTTCAGCTCTCCAATCATGCTCATTTCAAATGTCCATGTCATTGACTCAACAAACTTGTCTAGAGTAGACTTGTTAGTAGAACCAAAAATAATGTCATCCACATAGATCTGAGCAATACAAACATCAGAACTTTTTCTTAGAATAAACAAGGTTCTGTCTCCATCTCCTCTATTGAACCCAAGACTTAACAAAAATTGAGTTAGTCTTTCATACCAAGCTCTAGGTGCCTGTTTTAAACCATACAAAGCTTTCTCAAGTTTATACACATAATTAGGATGTTTAGGATCAACAAAATCTTTAGGTTGTTCAACATATACTTCTTTGTCTATCAAACCATTAAGGAAAGCACCCTTCACATCCATCTGGTAGAGCTTAATCTTAAGACAACATGCAATAGCAAGAAGTAATCTAATAGATTCTATCCTAGCTACTCGAGCAGATGTCTCATCAAAGTCAATTCCTTCTACCTGAGTATAACCTTGTGCAACAAGCCTAGCTTTATTTCTTACAATTACACCATCTTCATTAGTTTTGTTCTTGAAAACCCACTTAGTTCCTATAACATTCACATTAGAAGTTCTAGGTACTAGATTTCAAACATGATTTTTGGTGATTTGCAGCAGTTCATCTTGCATAGCATTTATCCATTTACTACCCTTAAGAGCTTCATTCACATTCTTAGGTTCAATATTTGAGACAAAACATGAAGCATTACTTACAGTGCAAGTGGAAGACATGCAGACACAAAACCTTACCATGTTTTTATAGTTTACCCTGTCTTTGTTGCGAGTCTTCATCGTCCAGTGATTTCACCTATCACTTGTGAAGCTGGATGATCCTTTTGAATCCTAGTAGGAGGATCTCTTCTAGGTTCATCAACAACGCCGTCCTCTAAATTTGACTGTGGGGATGTTGGCCTAACAGCATCAGGTGTCAGCTCAACATTAGAACCAGTCACAACTTCAGTGTCTTCAGCTTCTGCTCCTGATGTTGGGACAATCTCTGTTTCCAATGTTGGGGCAACATCAGAGACAGTAACTTCATGAGTACCTGTATCAAAGGTGGAATCATCAAACACTATATTTACTGATTCTTGAATAGTCTTCAATCTTGGATTATAAACCCTGAAAGCAGAACTATTCACAGAATAACCAACAAATATGCACTTTTCACTTTTTGGATCAAACTTACTAAGGTAGTCTCTATCATTCAACAAGTAACAATCACATCCAAATTCATAAAAATGAGCAATATTTGGTTTCAAACCCTTCAAGATTTCATATTGTGTCATACTTGTACCAGGTCTAAGATAAGCCCTATTACTTATATGACATGCAGTATTTAAAGCTTCAGCCCAAAGTCTTTTAGATAGGTTTCTAGCATTAAGCATAACTCTGGCCATCTCTTGAAGTGTCCTATTTTTCCTCTCAGCTATCCCATTTTGCTGAGGTGTCTTAGGTGCTGAAAACTCATGGAAAATTCCATTCTTATCAAAGAAATCACTGAAACTAGCATTTTCAAATTCTTTCCCATGATCAGACCTAATTTTACAAACAGAGGAACCATACAGATTTTTGATGCTAGCATGTAAGATCCTAAATGTGTTGAATGCATCAGATTTTTCTTTAAGAAACTTAACCCATGTATATCTAGAGAAATCATCTACAATAACAAAGGCATATCTCTTACCACGTAGGCTGCTCACCTCAATAGGACCCATGAGATCCATGTGTAATAATTCAAAACACTTACCAGTCCTAGGAATTGTACTTGTACCTGAAGGGGTGTATGAATAGCTTTGGTTTGCTTACCCTTCAGGCAGTCCCCACATACAACCTTACCTGGGCTGGATATCTTTGGTAAGCCTCTTACAGCATCAACTTTCTGTAACTTTTCAAGGTTCCTATAGTGGACATGTCATAGCTTTCTATGCCACATAACAACATCATCAACTTTAGCATGAAAGCAATCTGCTTCTTCCTGAGCAAGGTAGCAATTATCTTTAGATCTAGTACCTGTCATAACAAGGACATTATCACTATTAAATACATCACAAGAACTTTTATCAAATGTAACAAGCAAGTTATCATCACAAAGTTGACTAATGCTTATTAGATTTGCTTTCAATCCTTCAACTAGTAGAACATCTTTGAGTGGTGGAAATCCTTCAACATCAAGTACTCCCTTTCCAATGATTCTTCCCTTGGTGCCTCCTCCATAGGTGACAGTTCCAACATTGAGATGAATCAGTTGTTTAAGATTTTCCTTGTCTCCTATCATGTGTCTTGAACATCCACTGTCAAAGTACCACTTACCTGCAAGGTTAGAGTACACAGCAGAAAAGACAACATTGCATACAAGTTTTATCTTAGGAGTCTTTAACTTTTCAATCCAAGTTCTACTTTTCTGTCCTGTGCCTAATGTTGGGATAACATTTGTACCACTGACCAACTCAACATTAGAGACAGTTTATGTTTTCTTCACATTTTCTTTCAAATATTTCTTGCAATAAGGTTTTATGTGACCTGGTTGAAAATAAAATTGACAGATATAAGTAGGTTTACTTTTGTTGGGATTAGCACAACTCAAATCTTTTGATTCCTTAACAAAACCTTATTTAATGAAAACAGGATTAGAAACTTTAGAGGTAGGTTTCTCAATATATCCAAGACCATTTGTTCCTTGATTACCCATACTCAGGACCTCATCAAGTTAAATGTACATGAGCTCCATTTAGCAATGATCTGATTATCTTTTTCAAGCTTTCCTTTTACCTCTTTAAGTTCAGCTTCTGTCTTGTCAAGGTCTCTTTCATACATCCTCATCAATTTCTTCAGTCCATCAATCTCCAATCTCGGAGCTTCATTTTTCTTGGTGAGTTTCTGATTTTCTTTCAGAAGATTATGAAAGGTAGACTTCAAGTCTTCAATGATTTCCTCCTGGGACATTTCACCTTCGAAGTAATACTCTTCATCTAGATCAACTGAGCCATGAAAACATTCAAAGTTAGATTCATCATTATCAGACAAAGAATTGAAATCAATATGGGTATCATATTCAGTCCAATTCCCAAAGAAAGTCTCTTGTTCAGATGTTGAGTCCTGGATGTTGGAGCAACATTGGGACCCGAGGCAGTTATGGAGATCTTCTTCTGTCCAGTTGACATGAGTAAATAGCGCAGCTGTATGAATCTCTTCAAGGTTTTCTTCTGTATCAGCACTTGATCCAGAGTTATAATCCTCTTCGTTGAAATCATCTACACAAACCCAATGAGACTTTCCCTTCTTGCGGAGGGTGTTAGCACATTCAACAGCTATATGACCATAACATTTACATTCATAACATTGAGTTGTTTTCAACTTTTCAATTTCTTCAGGACTAGATTTTGTTGCCATATATTTAACAAATTTGGGAGGCAATTTTCTATAACCAGTGGAAGTATTGCTAGGTTGTTTCTCTTTAGATTTATTTTTAAAGTTCAACCTACTGAGTTTCTTGCTAATATTTCCATAGTTAGAAGAAATAATTTCATCCTCATCTTCACTCTCATGATAATTTGTTCCTAACAAAGCAATAGCTTGTTGTTTGGTAGTCCTAGCAGGAAACTCTAGCTCAAATTCTCTGAGAGTGTTTAGCAAGGATTGAAATTCCATGTTGGCAATATCTCTTGTCTCTCCCATGGCAATTCGCTTGAGAGCAAATCTAGGTGACAAAGATCTATAAGCTTTATAGACCATAGTTTGATTTGAAACAGGAAATCCTAGATTTTCACATTGATTTGTAATGTCAAGGATTTTCTCAAAATAACTATTTATACTCTCTTCATCACCCATCTCAAGTTTTTCAAAATCTTTAAGCAATTGTCCATGTTTAGAGTTCCTAACTGCTATATCTCCTTCACAATGAAGTTCAAGGATATGCCAAGCTGATTTAGCTGTGGTGCAGTTCTGAATTAACTTAAACATCTGATTGGTAACATAACTAAATATAGCATTAAGAGCTTTCTCATTATAGTTGTACAGTGTTACCTCGTTTGCTGTCCATTGTGACTTCGGTTTTGGTACAATATCTGCATCTTTGTCGTTCTCAATCTTTGGGACAAAATATCCATCAAGAACGGCATCCCATGCTTTCATGTCAATGGATTTGATGTGAACTCTGAGGCTGGTCTTCCAGTAGGCATAATTGATGGATCCTTCTAAGACTGGGAGTCTGCCAGAATTGGGATTGATGTTGTCCATCGCGTTATATCACCTCCAAACACCAGTGAAATCGGTGCTTGGCTCTGACGCCAATTGAAATTGTTGGATCGGGATTGATACAACTTTTCCAAAGTTTCAGAGCTCAAGTTAAGCTGGCGTTGCCTTAACTTGATCTCAAACAATCTTCTTGATAGAGTATAATGTGCAGCAAAATTAAAGAACACAAGAAGATAAATTTTCATTAGTTTTTTATTATAAATAATCAACCATCTAGCCTTACGGCAAAATAACCACGCAGGTTTTACCAAAGATGTTCCTCACCACAAAATCACTCTCGCACTTTTGTAGATTGGACTCAGCAAAGCAGACACGAATTTTCTCCTTAAATTCAATCCTAGACTTAACTCGAAAACTCACAAACTTTGCAAAACAAGAAACACAACAATAATGCTTAAGATATAATCTCTACGAATTTATAAGATCTATTGTTTCTCTCTGTATCTTGATGTACTTCACACCCTATATATAGATTTCTTCAAACTTGATCTCCAAGGTGTGTTGTACACAGTTTTGGTAACTTATGTTGTTTCCTTGTTGAACTCTACTTTCTTTCTTGAACTCGATCTCCTTCTTGAATAATAGTTCCCTTTATTAGATTGAGTTCTAATAAGGAAATACTCCTTCTTCAATTCAGAGTTGATCTTGGAAAGATTCCTAGTTGCACTTGAACTCTAAAACTTTCCTTCTTTGAAACCGTGTTGACTTGACCGATCTCCTCCTCTTGAATTATGGAAACTTCAACTTAGGAAACTTGTACTGTTCTTCCTTATGATTAAGAGATGTTCCTGGACATAAACAAAGACAACTAAAATCGTGGAACTTGATCAATAGGTGAATAAAGGCAAAACTAAAATAAAGCAGTTAAAGACAGATTGACAGAAAAGTTTCTGGTTTCAATGTTGTCCTGTGAATGTTGGCTCAACATCCATCCAACATTTAATCCAGAACACTTTACTTATGTCCAGAAACATGTGTTAGGTTAAGACTGTTCTCGGGTTTCAATGTTGTCCTCTGGATGTTGGCACAACATCCATCCAACATTGATAACAGAACATGTTTCAGATTAAGACTTGTTCTCGGGTTTCAATGTTGTCCTCTGGATGTTGACACAACATCCATCCAACATTGATAACAGAACATCTTACACTTTCAAATTTCATACGCAACACACTGAATATACAATGCTAAATGCTCATAATTTCGCACTACTGCATGATCAACACACGCGTTATGAACAAATCCCGTCACTCTGAATTTCCGCACGCTCGATCAATGTTTTCCCAAATTGTAGGCATCTCCACATGCCGATTACACCAGGTGTGTTTCGGCCAGTTAAAACCCAAATCCGTCAACTCCGTATCTTGCAAAGCTTGACGAAATCAAAGGATATTAAACAACGGACGTAAATTGCCTCCCATCTTTTCACTTTGATCAAGAATCTCATTAAAATCTCCCGGGCATACCCATGGTTACCCAGAAATACCTTTCAGCTTACGTAATAAGGCCCAAGTACGTTCAGTCTCATTTGCATTCGGTTCCCAATAGAAGCCTGCAAATCTCCATTCTCTACCTTCCTCATTGTCAACAACAATATCGATGTGGTTCTCTAAGTAGCTTTGCAAACAAATATTAATGCATTTTTTCCATAGAGGAGCCAAATCACCGGATATCCCACAAACATCTACCCCAACACCATGATACCGCAAATCACAATTAAGAAATGCGACCATTTGTCGCAATTCACGAACTGTCGAAGGGGACCCCAACCCCTGACAATTCCAACTTATAATATTCATTGGGATCGGTCGGATTGCTTAGCAGACACCGCCGTTGGACTATTCTCCTTCGTGCTTTTGAATGTAATAATATGTCCTGTGCTGGTCTCCCCCACTTTCGTCCTTATACTAAATTTTCGAGTTGTTGATTTTGGCACTGGGAACAGCTTCACCGTGTGATGGTTCTGTTGGGATTGGAAAATTCTTCATTCAACAATACGAATGAATTACAATAGGAGGAGCAACTCTCTCACTCGACTATTACAAAAAACCAACCCTCAAATCTCACGTTTTAGCTCTACGGCTTTTTCTCTCTATTTTCTCTCGGTGTGTGTTTTGTGTGTTTTGTGGATGATTGTTGAACTCCTCTTGAAGCTCTATTTATAGGCACTGAATTTGGAGAAGTCGTCGAATGAACAGTAGCCGTCGAATGAACAGTAGCCGTCGAATGAACAGTAGCCGTCGAAGGAACAGTAGTCGTCGAATGAACAGTAGCCGTCGAATGAACAGTTGAGGGGCTGGTACAACAAATCTCCCCCTCCAGCCCAACTATGTTCGTACACAGACCAAGTTTCTCTCGTGTCACCGCCTTCGTTAGCATATCTGCAGGATTCTTGCTTGTGTGAATCTTAACCAGCTTCAATAGTTGTTTCTCCATCACTTCGCGTATCCAGTGATACCGAATGTCGATATGTTTTGTACGGGAATGATACATTGCATTCTTGCTCAGGTCTAGAGCACTTTGACTATCGCAGTGAATAACGTACTCATTTTGTGTAAAGCCTATTTCTTGAAGAAAACGCTTTATCCATAATAACTCTTTCCCTGCTTCCGCTACAGCAATGTACTCGGCTTCAGTGGTGGACAAGGCAATGCACTTTTGCAGTTTGGACTGCCACGAAACAGCTCCCCCTGTGTAAGTGAATATGTAACTTGATGTAGATTTTCTACTATCAAGATCTCCTGCCATGTCGGCATCTGTGAAACCATTCAGAACTGGCTTTGCTCCCCCGTAACACAGACATAGGTTAGACATACCTCTCAGGTACCGAAGAATCCATTTAACCGCCTCCCAGTGTTCTTTCCCTGGATTAGACAAATATCTGCTAACAATACCAACTGCATGAGCAATATCTGGCCTAGTACACACCATCGCATACATCAGACTTCCCACTGCCGAAGAATATGGTATCGCCTCCATTTCTTCTTTCTCCTTCATCATAGAAGGACACTGTCTCTTGCTTAACTTGAAGTGATTTGCGAGCGGAGTCGAAACAGGCTTTGCTTTGCCCATGTTGAACCTTTTCAGAACTCGTTCAACGTAATCTTCTTGAGATAAGTACAACTTTCTCATTTTCCTGTCTCGCGTGATTTTCATGCCGAGAATCTGTTGTGCTGCACCTAAGTCTTTCATATCAAAGAACTTGGACAAATCTTTCTTCAAGTTGTTGATTAGCGATGCATCCTGGCCAACTATTAACATATCATCGACATAGAGCAAAAGGATGATAAATTTACCATCAGCGAACTTCTTCAAATAAACACACTGGTCTGCCGCAGTCCTGTTATACTGGTGACTCGCCATGAAAGAGTCAAACTTCTTGTACCACTGCCTCGGAGCTTGCTTTAGACCATACAAACTTTTCTTCAATTTACAGACAAGATGCTCCTTGTCGCGGACTTGAAAACCTTCGGGCTGCTCCATGTATATCTCTTCTTCTAGATCACCATGAAGGAATGCAGTTTTCACGTCCATCTGTTCAAGCTCCAGATCCAAACTGGCAACTAACCCAAGTATAACACGGATTGATGTCATCTTCACCACTGGTGAGAATATCTCGTCAAAGTCAATGCCTTTCTTCTGTTGGAATCCTTTGACGACAAGCCTGGCCTTATATTTCACAATATTTCCACGACCATCTTTCTTGAGTTTGAACACCCATTTATTCTTCAGTGCTCTCTTTCCCTTCGGAAGTTTCACAAGCTCATAAGTTTGATTCTTTTGCAAAGAATTCATTTCTTCTTCCATGGCTTGCCTCCAGCTTTCTTTGTCACTGTGAGATTGAATTTCTTTGAAACTTTCAGGCTCCCCCTCACTCGTAAGAAGGATATATTCTGATGCAGGATACCTTGTTGATGGTATCGACACACGTCCAGATCGTCGAGGTTCACCATCTTCTTGTAAAGGAGGTGAGAGCTCCCCCTGCTCAGCACCTTCATCCTCGTCAGCATCGTCTACATTATCTTGGACATCCTCATTTCCAATATGAGGTTCTGGTGGTGAAGTAACTTCTTCCGGAGCACTAGTACGTTGTCGAACTGGAGCAGTTGGAGTATGGTCATAGAATTGATTTTCGTAGAAAATCACATCTCTACTGTGGATAACTTTCTTGGATTGTGGATCCCACAATCTGTAACCAAATTCTTGATCACCATAGCCAATAAAGATACATGGAGTTGACTTGAGATCAAGTTTCTGCCTGAGCTCCCTCGACACATGTGCAAAAGCCTTGCACCCGAACACCTTTAGGTGAGAATATGAAATATCCTTCCCTGTCCATATCTTCTCCGGAACTTCAAAGTTCAAAGGAACTGACGGTGTCCTATTTATCAGATAACAAGCTGTGAGGACTGCTTCGGCCCAGTATGCTTTAGGCAGCTTAGCCATACTGAGCATGCAACGAACTTTCTCCACAATGGTGCGATTCATTCGCTCAGCAACGCCATTATGTTGTGGGGTCCTTGGCACCGTCTTCTCATGCCTAATGCCATGTTCAATGCAATACGCTGCGAATTCTCGAGAAGTATATTCCCCTCCATTGTCTGAGCGAAGGCACTTCAACTTCTTCCCTGTCTGTCTTTCCACCAACGCATGAAATGCTTTGAAGCGATCAAAAACTTGATCTTTTGATCTTAAACAGTAGGCCCATAATTTTCGTGAAGCATCGTCAATAAAGGTCACAAAATATTTGCTTCCACCGAGAGATTCTTCTTCTATCGGTCCACACACATCAGAGTGAACGAGACTCAGTAACTCGGAGCGTTGCTTCCTGGTGGAACTGAAAGAAACTCTATGTTGTTTCCCGAACAAACAGTGCTCGCAAGGATCTAGTGCAACATCCTTTGTGAGATTGATAACATCATTCTTGGCTAATGTAGCCAAGCCCTTCTCGCTCATATGCCCAAGCCTTTTGTGCCAAAGATTTGGTGACGCCTCTTCTTCAACAGCATTGAGGCTTAACTCGCACAATTTTGTATGAGTTTTGAACAGCGTGCCACAGATATGACCCCTCGCAACAACTATCACACATTTCGACAACTTCCACTTGCCAATTTTAAAATTGCTTTCATAACCCTGTCGGTCAAGGGCTAGTCCTGAGATCAGATTCAGCCTGAGATCCGGAACATGGCGCACATCCTTGAGGATAAGAGAACATCCTATGTTGGTTTTCACGTGCACGTCACCAACACCAACTACACTGGAGTAACTGGTGTTACCCATCTTTACGGTACCAAAGTCCCCTGATTTGTATGTAGCAAACAAATCACGATGTGGAGTGGCGTGAAATGAAGCTGCAGAGTCAATCACCCACTCAATATCTTGGTTGCCTACATGTAGGCATGTCTCATCTCCATAAGAAACAAGAGCAATTTCCGATGATACTGTGACAATGGTTTCACCTTCATCCTTGTTGGAGCTTTGGCCGGTTTGGGGTTGATCCCTCAAAAGCTTTCGACAGTCCCTCTTCATATGACCGTAAATTCCACAATAATTACAGTTTCCGTTGAATCGACTAGAGTTGTCAACAGATTTACCTCTCTCATGGGATCTACCTCGATCTTGAGATCGTCCACGATTTTGACCTCGACCTCTGCCTCTGCCTCTGCCACGACCTCTTCCTCTACCTCCACCTCTGCCTCTACTTTCCGACACAAGAGCATAAGATTGGTCGGCACTGACTTCTCTTCTCCGGGCTTCTTCGTTAAGTAAAGCATCTGTCACCATTTGCATAGATACTTTACCGTCGGGGGCAGAATTACTGAGGGTGACAACAAGAGTCTCCCAATTGTCCGGTAGGGAACTTAGAAGTAGTATCGCTTGTTCCTCATCTTTGAGGTTCCAATCGGCGGCAGCAAGCTGGTTCACGAGGTCCTGGAACTGACTCGTGTGTTCTGGTATAGACGTACCACTACGAAGCTTGTGGTTTACTAAACGTCTCATCAGCAAGGTTTTGTTACGTGCCGTCTTTGCCTGATACATGTTAGCAAGCTTATTCCACAACGTGTGGGCACTCGTTTCCTGTGCGACATGATGGAACACGCTATTGTCAATCCACTGACGAATTTGAGCAACAGTCTTCTTGTTCAACTTTTTCCAATCGTCATCATTTGTCTTCTCGGGTTTGACACCTTTATTTTCGATTGGCCCCGCTAAATCCTTCAAATTTAGCAAATCCTCCATGCGCGGCTTCCACATGTTGTAATTAGTAGGCGTCAATCGCATCATCGTGTCCGACGTTGAATTTTCCATGTTAAAATTCAACAAGCTTGCTTGTACCTAAATTTAGAGGCTGAATTTGGGGAAACGGAGCACACGGTTGGATCCGGAACGGTCGAAAACCTTGGGAACCGTTCTGACTTTGTCAAAAACCGACAAGAATTGAGTTGAACCGGACCAAAAGAAATTGGAGGGAATTGAACCGGACCAAATCCGGTTGGACCAGTCGTTGACCGGTCAGACCTGCAGCTGACTGGATCAGAATCTGGGCGGGTCGGATCCGGGTCGGATCCGGATCTGGACTTCACCTTCTTCACCCGCTTCTCCAAATGGCCGAGTTAACTCGCCGTTAACTCGGTCGGCATAGAACGGAGCTTTCCGGCGATCGAAAAATTCCGAAAAATATATATTCGTAATCCTTGCAACACGAGCTTCACAACGGTAGTAACAAAACACGATTTCGGGACGGAAAAATTTTGACGTCGAATTGGGTCGTCTTCGATCGTCACTTTCCGGCGATCGAAATAGCTCGAAAACTATATATTCGGAATCGTCAGACCGAGAGCTTTACAACCGTGATAAGAAACCAAGGTTTCGGGACGAAAAATTTCGGACGAAATTTTACCGTGGCTCTTGATACCACTTTGTTGGGATTGGAAAATTCTTCATTCAACAATACGAATGAATTACAATAGGAGGAGCAACTCTCTCACTCGACTATTACAAAAAACCAACCCTCAAATCTCACGTTTTAGCTCTACGGCTTTTTCTCTCTATTTTCTCTCGGTGTGTGTTTTGTGTGTTTTGTGGATGATTGTTGAACTCCTCTTGAAGCTCTATTTATAGGCACTGAATTTGGAGAAGTCGTCGAATGAACAGTAGCCGTCGAATGAACAGTAGCCGTCGAATGAACAGTAGCCGTCGAAGGAACAGTAGTCGTCGAATGAACAGTAGCCGTCGAATGAACAGTTGAGGGGCTGGTACAACAGGTTCTCCCCATTCCTATGAATCTTTATGTCCACCAAAGCAAGATGATTATCTCCTCCAAGCCCCTCCATTTGTGCCCCTTCACTCCACAATATGGTAATTGGGAAGATGTTCAACCTCAGATATGTCTTATTGTTAAGTGATGAACAATCTGCCTCATGAACTGGTTCAACATATTCCGTATTCACCCGAGAATAACTCTTTGACTCAATGCAATCGTTATCACCTTTTTGTCTATCTTGAGAAACATAAAAATTCCCCTTATGAAAACTACACTCTCTTTGTTGTGCCGATCCTTTCCACGAGGAATTAGAGGATGCATATTTCCTTTCCATTCCCAGATCCCGAAAGCGACGCAGTCCACTTAATTTATTTTGCTCCCTCAGCCACGTTCCAAAAGGAAAATTATTGGTGTTCAGATTTTCATTTCATTCATCGTAACGACGCTCGCATTCTTTTTCAAACACACCAATTTTCTTTCCAATTGCTTTAGCCATCTCCGGAGTTTGACGCGGAAATGGTATATCATGAATGCGTACGTAAAAACTGCATGAGTCCAGTTTTACGCCTGCTGGATTAGCCCCTTTTGGTATTTTCTCCAATATAAGTACGTTGTTATCGAAAGACCACAGAAAATCAGCAAGTGGCCTCTCTTTATCCACGACGAAAAATTGGAACAAAATTCGATCTTCCTTAACTTTCTGTATTTCAATACCTTTCTTAGGATTCAGGACAGATAATGGTTTTCCTTTAGATAATATACGTAAATAAATATTTAATTGAAATGATAAATGGTTATATATACTTGTATTGTGTGTGTGTGTACGGATAGAGAGATCAGATCATTTCCAAATTAAAAAAAGACTGATTAGACTACTTCTTGCTACAATAAGGACTATATTGAAAGATATTTTGTTCTTATTTTGTCTGGGTTACAACACACCGAGATAATTGATACAATGGGCCCGACTCAACCAAAATAATGATAATCAATTACAAGGAACGGACTAGCTTGGTCCAAAATACCTATTACACGTAGAGAAATACAAGACGACCAGAATTATCCTAAATGGCCGAATTGAGGAAACAGTCAAACGAGTGGCGGTTCAATGCTGAGCTGAACTTGAGCCGGAAGATAATCAAATCAACCTCAGTTTGATGCTTCACTCCAAGCATCGTTAACACGAGGGGATGAATACTTACAATTTCGGACTGAACTTGGGAACATGCCAAGCTGCCTAAATCCCATTGAGAGAATCAAGTCGAACGTAGTTCATTTATCTCTTTTGAGTAGCCTTTATAGGGTCGTGCCTTAGTACGGCTGTGTGGTTTAATTAGTTCTACATTGCGCGACTTCACAGTTTTGATCATATCTCCTTATTGGTTGGTCGAAAGCTCGGTCCACTTCTTGATTATGGACCTTGACTCGTGTAGCTTTCAGGACATGTTTGGGTTTGACCGAAATAACTTTTGAACTCCCCTTGGTTCAATCATAACTGTCGAACTGGGTGGGTTTGAGGGTTACTGTCGAACTGCAGTGCGCGACTTCAAGGTTTCGATCATATCTTCTTATTGGATGATCGAAACCTCAATTCGGTTCTTGATTCGGGACCCTGACTCGTGTAACTTTCACGAAAAGCTTGGGTTCAACCAAATTACATGCGTAACTGATCTTTGTTATATCATAACTGTAGAACTCACTTGGGTTCGATCATAACAATTGAACTCACTTGGGTTCGACCATAAAGCTTCTCCATCCGCCCCCCCCTTACTTGTGAGGAGTGAAGGGGGATATATATGTACTATTAGAGGGGATTATAGGTAATTTTGGGCTTATTATCGAACCGAAGTGGTTCAATCATTTTTTAGTGTCGAACATGCAAAATTTGAGAGTTTTCTAGATCTGCAGCTTTACCAGTGTTAGCATAACTTTCTTCCCTGACATGTGAATTGTATTATGTTTGTTGTGTTGTAACATAGACACATTTTGATTTCCAATGATATATTACTCAATATCTAATTCGTTATATAGATATAATGGTGAACCAAATACAACTCAACTAGTTTTGCCTTTAAGCCTTCTTCACACTTATCGGTCAGTTTCGCGCCATTGTGGCTTCTTATTGACATGACACATTATGTCATACCATTTAGTCCCCCACTTTGGAGTGTGATTTTGAAACATAATCATACTCAAAACTATAATGAAGTGTTAGAGTTGTTTCGACTTAGTTTTGGGGTGATTAGTGCCATTACCCACTAGTGTACCCAACCGAATGAGCCCGTATCATATAGTCCCCATATTTGGGAGCCCATAGCAACGTGGTGGATGATATTGGCATCGAAATATTCCTCCCATTTGGGCGCTATATCCTTAAATTTTGGGTGCCAAATGAAATATCTTGAATTTGCCCCCTATTTGGGAGTTGTAATCCGGAGGATCGGTTATCAGTTTACGCGTCATTCATTCATCTTTCAATCGTTAAGTGAATTCTCAATTCTTTTTTGACTTCTATATATGTCGAGTATTTTTACTGAACATGAAATGTGCTGTAGACACGATAAAATTTCTGGTTACATTCCCACCCTTGGGGTTCGGGAATAGTTAAGGCTGTGAATGACGCCATGATTTCTTTAAGTTTGTTAAGATAGAGGATCATTGTGTCCTCTTTGGGTTTAAAGATTGCCATGCGTTCTTCTCGTAGCTTGCCATTGATATTTTGGCGAGAATAACTTTATATTCTGCCTTGTTGTTGGTCCCAATGAAGTTCGACCCTGGGTGTACTAGCCAGTTGTTGTATGATTCTACAAAGTCTTTTACCCTCAAAGTTTGATGTTATCTGTTTCGAGAATGTTGTTGGGAATATTCCCATGCCCATACTTCTTTATAGTCTGCATGGACTTTACCCGCGCTGCTCTTGGTAAGGAAATTAAGCTTTGGGCGGTACGTAAACACAACAGTTTTGAAACCATTCAGGCATGGGTGACCAATGATGATGTTGTATTCGAACAATGTATTCATAACAAGCATAATGAACTTTGATTTGGCAGTCCTTAGTCTTGGTGATGTGTTGAATGAGGTATCTATCATGCAATTCCAGTTTTTGTCTATTTGGGCATTGTGTCGCCCTTGTTTGGATACTTAGTTGCATTCTTGTTTAATGATTGCTTGCATTTTGTTTAAGGCACTTTGTGCTTTTACATGTTATTGCTCATCGATGTTGATGGTTAATTTGGCGAATGAATATTAGTAACTTTTGACTATGGTAGTTTAACTATGTACTCATTCGGTAGATTTTTATCGTACCATGATGAGTAGATGCCCGTGTTGTTGCTTTGGACACGTTAGCTTTATAGCATGGTAGATAGACGTTTGTTGTACTGCTTCGGGTAAGTTTACATATCATATGGGTAGATGTTCTTGGTGCCGCTTTGGACACCTTTGCCTCATAGCATGGTAGATGGACGTTTGTCGTACCACTTCAGGTAGGTTTTCATCGTACCATAGGGGTAGATGTTCTTGGTGCTGCTTTGGACATGTTCGCCTCATAGCCTGGTAGATGGACGTTTGTCGTATCGCTTCGGGTAGGTTTGCATCGTACCATGTGGGTAGATGTTCTTGGTGCCACTTTGGACACGTTTGCCTCTTAGCATGGTAGATGGACATTTGTCTTACCGCTTCAGGTAGGTTTGCATCGTACCATGTGGGTAGATGTTCTTGGTGGCACTTTGGAAACATTCGTCTCTTAGCATGGTAGATTGGCATTAGTCGTAGCGCTTCGGGTAGGTTTGCATCGTACCATGTGGGTAGATGTTCTTAGTGCCGCTTTGGACATGTTCACCTCTTAGCATGGTATATGGACGTTTGTCGTACTGTTTCGGGTAGGTTTGCATCGTATCATGTGGGTAGATGGTCGTGGTGCTGCTTTGGACACATTCACCTCTTAGCATGGTAGATGGACGTTTGTCGTACCGCTTCGGGTAGGTTTGCATCGTACCATGTGGGTAGATGTTCTTGGTGCGACTTTGGACACGTTCGCCTCATAGCATAGTAGATGGACGTTTGTTGTACCGCTTTGGGTAGGTTTTCATCGTACCACATGCGTAGATGTTCTTGGTGCTGCTTTGGACATGGTCGCCTCTTAGCATGGTATATGGATGTTTGTCGTACCGCTTCGGGTAGGTTTGCATCGTATTATGTGGGTAGATGGTCTTGGTGCTGCTTTGGACATATTTACTTCTTAGCATGGTAGATGGACGTTTGTCGTACCGCTTCGGGTAGGTTTGCATCGTACCATGTGGGTAGATGTTATTGGTGCCACTTTGGACATATTCGCCTCATAGCATGGTAGATGGACGTTTGTCGTACCGCTTCGGGTAGGTTTTCATCATAACATATGGGTAGATGTTCTTGGTGCTGCTTTGTACACGTTCGCCTCATAGCCTGGTAGATGGAAGTTTGTCGTACCACTTCGGGTAGGTTTGCATCGTACCATGTGGTTAGATGTTCTTGGTGCCACTTTGGACACGTTCGCCTCTTAGCATGGTAGATGGACGTTTGTTGTACCGTTTAGGGTAGGTTTGTATCGTACTACGTGGGTAGATGTTCTTGGTGCCGCTTTGGACACGTTCGCCTCTTAACATGGTAGATGGTCCGGGGAGAAAGCTATGCTAAAAATGGTAAAGTTGCACAGATCTGGAAAACCCTCGAATTCTGCCTGTTCGACTCTGAAAAATGATCGAACTACCTCTATTCGATACTAATCCCAAAATTACCTTTAAGCCCCTCGAATAATGCCTATATATACCCCCTCACTCTTCACAAGTAATGGGGATAGATGGAGAAACTTTATGGTCAAACCCAAGTGAGTTCGACAGTTATGATTAAACCAAGGTCAGTTGTACTTTTATTTTGGTCGAACCTAAGAATTTCCTAAAATCTACACGAGTCAGGGTCCCGAATCAGGAAGCAAATCGAGGCTTCTATAATCCAACAAGGAGATATGATCGAAATCGTGAAGCTGCGCACTGTAGTTGGATAGCAACCCTCAAACCCCCTAGTTTGACAGTGATGATTAAATGGAGGGGAATTCGACAGTTATTTCGGTTGAACCCAAACATGCCCTAAAATCTACACGACTCAAGGTCCATAATCAAGAAGTAGATCGAGCTTTCAACCAACCAATAAGGAGATATGATCAAAATCGTGAAGTCGCATAATGCATAACCAATTGAACCACACAACCCTACCAGGGCACGACCCTATAAAGGCCACTCAAAAGCGATTAATGAAGTATGTTTGACTTGATTCCCTCAATGAGATACGTAGGCAGCTTGGCATGTTCCCAAAGTTCAGTCCAAAACTGTAAGTATTCATCCCCTCGTGTTAACGATGCTTGGAGTGCAACATCGAACCGAGGCCAATTTGATTGTCTTTCGGCTCAAGATTCAGCTCAGCATCAAACCGCCACCCATTCGGCTGTTTCCTCAATTCGGCCATTTAGGATAACTCTGGTCATCTTGTATTTCACTACGTGTAATAGGTGTTCCGGACCAAGCTAGCCCGTTCCTTGTAATTGATTAGCATTATTTTGGTTGAGTCGAGTCTATTGTATCGATTATCTCAGTGTGTTGTAACCATGACGAAATAAGACCAAAATAAAAGAAAACCACATAACTAGATATTTCATAAATTTGAAAATTGTATTCCTTAAATACGATGGGTAAATTATAATTTGCTTTGGCAATATCGCTACCTAATTTTATTCTGTTCTCTATACTCAATTGAACTATAGTCTTCGAATCAGGTACGAATGTATTTTCCTCTGTTACATATCAAGTGTAAAAATATATATATATAAACTGCACTTGAACATTTTTTTATCGAGTTTTTATTTTCCCGTGGTGTTCTATTTTATGTTTAGGTTTTGTGGTGGTTGGTTATGGAGTTTGTTGTGAAGACCCAGACCAGTAAGAGCATTACCATCGAAGTGGAGAATCCGGACACAATCAACAATGTAAAGGCAAAGGTTAACAACGATAATGAGACAACCTTTCACTTATAGCTCAGGGGAGGAAATAGTACAAAAACTTCGAATTTCGACAAAAGTCCTATTAGGGGCTAGGACAAGCCGATATTGAACGTGCTGGCACGGTGACTGATGGCAGTGTCTCAAAGAAAATGATAAAGATCTTCTACAAGACTTTGTATGGAAAAACCAAAACGTTGTTCGTCAAGTGCTCCAACACCATTCTTAGCGTGAAGGCCAAGGTTAGGAATAAAGATGGGTTGCCTACAGAGATGATGTTGCTTTGTTGCTAGTACGAGCCAGAAAATGGGCTCGCCCTTGCTGACTACAACATCCCAAACAAATTTTTCCTCCGCGTAATTGATTAAGTACGTGTGTTGTGCACTTAACTTTGTGTACAAAGACTAGGGACACGTTCTCCACTACATAGCGAAACGTAAAATTCGTCAGATTTTGTATGTTCTCGGCTGTTTGGTCACAGCTAGTTCTTTTTTCTTTCAATACTATTCTGTCCGTCGAAGTGTTCGACTCTTTTATTTATATGTCTATGCGTTTGGAACAAGTAATTAATAAGGTTTTCCCTCTTTTAATGTAGGGGTGGCAATGGTTCAACTAGTTAAATCTGATTAAGATCCAATAGGTTGAGTTGGGATAAGATTGAGTTTATATTGGATCCACAAATATGGATCTTATATCAACTTCAACTCAATCTCAATCAACCTCAACTTTTTCTCAATCTAAGAAAAACTTCTTAGGTTGAAATTCTCAACCCAATTTCAACTCAACCTAAACTTTTAATATTGTTTAAATAGTCAAATATCCCTAAATTTTTATAAAATACATTATAATCTATAACCACCAAAATTCACAAAAAATGAAAAATGAAAAAAAATTCATAATCTTAAAAAAAACTCTTGTTGAAAATAGAAAAACGACGTTTTCTCCCTCCAAACGTTGAAATTTGGCAAAAATCACGTCGTCATAAGTTTTTGACCAAATGGTCGTTTCCGCTTGACAAAGTGGTATCCCTTGTCGAAAACGGGCTCCGTTGACAAAATAAATCCCAATAAAAATAGAAAAAATGGCGTTTTCACCATCCAAACATTAGAATTTGGCAAAAATCATGTTGTCGTAAGACTTTTGTCTTACGTTTTGCTTAAATGGATGTTTTCGCTTGAAAAAGTGGTATCACTTGTCGAAAACGGGCTCCGTGACAAAAACACCTTGATAAAAATCGAAAAATAACGTTTTCACCATCCAAACGTTGGAATTTGGCAAAAATCACGTCGCCGTAAGACTTTAGTCTTATGTTTTGCTTAAATGGTCTTTCCGCTTGAAAATGTGGTATCACTTGTCGAAAACGGACTTCGTTGACAAAAAACTCTACGAGAAAAATAAAAAATCACGTTTTCACCCTCCAAACGTTGGAATTTGGCCAAAATCACGTCGTCGTAAGACTTTTATGTTACGTTATGTTTTGATAACTGTTTTCATTCGAAAAAGTAATATCACTTGTCGAAAACGATTTTCTAAAAATATACAGTACAAAATATTTTTTGTGAATTTTACATGTATCGTGTATCTTTTTTTGGTAAATTTTGGCCGTAGTGTGCGTTTTACGTGTAGTGTGTGTTTTTTCATGAATTTTGGGCGTAGTGTGTGTGTTTTGTGTACTGTATATTTTTTTTTATGTAAATTGAGTTTTAAAAAAATAATAGAGATCTGGTTTGGGTTGATATTTAAGTTAACTTTTGATCTGCTTCTGGTTGAAATAGATCTCAACTCAAGTGGATCTAACTCAACCTGTTTAAGTTGGGATACATCCAACCTTATAAGGACCCAGTTCTATAAATATAGATCAAATATAGATGATCCACATAACTAGATCCATATTGTCATACCTATTTTAATATGACATTTCACTATATAATTCTTCCTAGTTGCATGTGTTGCACAACAATACGATAAATAGAAAATCATACATGAACGAAAAGCAAGAAAGACACGTTATTTGTTTACCCAAATTGTTGCCTACATCTGGGGGCTATACCAAGCCAGAATTTTCGCTATGTGTTATGTTGTAGGGTTACAATTACAAGAGATGCTATTTATAATAACGACACACTCCTAATATTAGGCAACTTCTAATTATAGAACTACTCAGGCTCTGCAATTCCCAGGAAACTAGGTCTATACAACTCTCAGTTAAACTAGGAAACTTTGGTAATTCAGGCTCCACAAAACCTAACAAATCCCTCTTGGAGACTAATGTCATCGTAACCACATCTTCACTCTTCCACATAACAATCCTCTAACAATGGTACCGCGATCTTTGGACTCTTCAAGCACCAAGTCCAGTTGAAGCCATGCAAAGCTTCAACTTCTCTAAGGTCAAAACCTTAGTCAACATATCAGCAGGGTTCTCACTTTCCGGAATCTTCACAAGTTGCAGAGTCTTCTTGTCCAAGAGATACCGTATGTAGTGATACTTTAACTCAATGTGCTTTGTTCTCGAATGAAATGCCGGATTCTTGGCCAAGAAAATAACACTCTGACTATCACTGTATAGAATACTATTTGTTTGCCTTTTTCCCAATTCACCCAAGAAATTCTGCAACCATACCATCTCTTTACTAGCTTCCGTCACCGATACATATTCAGCTTCTGTAGTAGACAAAGCCACAATCTTCTGCAGCTTAGATCCTAATGAAATAGCCGTACCACCTAATGTGAAAACATAACCAGTAATACTCTTTCTTCCATCAAGATCACCCGCCAATTCAGCATCTACAAAACCATTCAAGTCCGTGTGTTTTCCCTCGAAACACAATGACCTATCACAAGTACCACGCAAGTACCTAAAGATCCACTTTCCAGTGTTCCTTTCCCAGACTAGTCATATATCTACTCACAACTCCCACTATATGCGCAATATCCGGTCTTGTACACACCATAGCATAAATAAGACTCCCAACTACTGAAGCATATGCTCCAAATCACTAGTAGGTGACTCCTTTTTTGATAATCTAAACTGACTACCTAAAGGAGTGCTTAATGGCTTTGCATCTTGCATACTGAATCTCCTCAACGCTTTATCAATGTAATCAGACTACGAAATATACAACTTACCTGCCACCTTGTCCCGATTTATTCGCATACCTAAGATTTGTTTTGCCTCGCCAAGATCCTTTATGCCAAAATATTTAGATAGTTGCTTCTTCAAATTGTTCACTTCTTGAACACAGGAACACCCTATTAGCATGTCATCAACGTATAACAGCAAAATAATGAAGCTACTGTCAAACCTCATAAAGTAATAATAATGATCAGCATTGCATCTACCAAAGCCAATGCCATGCACGAAGCCATCAAACTTCATGTACCACTGTCTAAGAGCTTGTTTCAGACCATACAAGCTCTTTTCCAACTTGCAAACTAGCCCAACGATACTCTCAAGCACATAGCCCTCTGGTTGCTTCATGTAAATGTCTTCTTCAAGATCACCATGAAGAAAAGCTGTCTTCACGTCCATCTATTCTAACAATAAATTCTCCGCTGCAACTATGCTCAAGACCATCCTAATAGTCGTCAACTTCACCACGCGAGAAAATATGACAGTGTAATCAACCCTTTCTTTTTGTTGAAAACCCTTCACAACCAGCCTAGATTTGTAACGTTTGCTACCATCTGCTTCCTCTTTGATTCTGTAAACCCACTTGTTATGCAGCGCCTTTTTCCCCTTTTGAAGCTCAACGAGATCCAACGTATTGTTCGACTTTAAGGAATCCATCTAATCATCCATTACAAACTCCCACTTGCTCGAATCAACACTTTTTACTGCCTCTGCATAACACTCTGGCTCACCCCTATCACCTAATAACAAATAATGTAAGGTAGGGGAACACCTCTCACGAGCACGGTGTTCCCTACTTGATCTCCTCAAAGTAGGCTCTGGAGTACGTGGTTCATCCTCAATAGTCACCTCGTTTTCCAGAATCTTGTCTTCACAAGAATTGGAGACATCCAATTCCACAATCTTCGGGTCTTTAAATCGAGTATCCACACCCACAGTGTTTGATGCACCCAATCTGTCTTTGTACAAAACCTGTTCGTTAAACACAACATCTCTACTACGAATAACCTTACTATTTTGGTCATCCCAAAACTGATACCCATAATCATCGTCGCCATATCCAATGAACGTACACTTCACAGATTTCACATCTAACTTGCTCCTAGTAGTACCATCAATATGAACGTAGGAAACACAGCCAAATACTTCAAGGTAAGATAGGTTTACCTCATTTCCTCTCCAAGCTTCCTCTGGAATGCCGTTTTCCAGTAGAATGGATGGTCCTCGGTTGGTCAAGAAAGTCGTAGTGTTAACTACTTCAGCCCAAAGTTTTGTTCATACACTTTGCAACCCCATTCTGCTGTGTTGTTCCTCTAATTGTCTTCTCCATGTGAAAGCCATTATCTACACAATACTTCTTAAACCCTACAAGATCATACTCTCCACCATTGTCAGATCTCAGACACTTCATACGAAGACCATTTTCAGTTACAACACGTGCTCTTCACTTCTTGAAAACCTCAAACGCTTTAGATTTCTGTTTCAAAAAGTATACCCATAACTTTCTTGTTGCATCATCAATGAAAGTCATGTAATACGAAGCTCAATCGAGAGACGTGACAGGGCATGGTCCCCACAAATCACTGTGCACCAGCTCTAACTTATGTTCCTTCAAAGTTCTGTCACCCTTTGCGAAACTAACCCGTTTCTGTTTCCCAAACACACAGTCCTCACAGAGACCCGTATCAACTGTTTTCAGACCCGACAACTTACCCTTCGAACACAGATGCTTCATTCTTTTTTCACTCATGTGGCCAAGTCGACAATACCACAAATCAGCGTCACTATGTACTGTTATCATGTTTGATGTCGGTCATATACAAAGTGCCATTTTTCAAACCCTGAGCTACCACCATATCTTCTTTGACTATTTTCCAAGCACCTCCACCGAATTTAACATCATATCCGTCATCATCCAACTGCCCTACAATGACTAAATTTCTCTTAAGACCAGGGATGTGCCTCACATTACGCATCGTCCAAATGGATCCATTAGGAGATTTAACACGAATATCTCCCTTCCCCACAACATCATAAGGAAAATTGTCGCCTAGATAGACTCTCCCGAAATATCAAACAACATAATTCATCATCAAACTTTTTTCAGGACAAGCAAGAAACGATGCTCTCGAATCTAGAACTCAAGTTTCTATTGGACTGCATGCAGTCAGAATTAGTGCTTCACCATCATCTTCGGTGGTCACGTTTGCTGAGCTCTTATCTTTCTTTGGTGCTTGACACTTATTCTAGTAATGACCCTTTTTCCCGCAGTTCCAACATTCAATGGAACTCTTGCCCTTCGTCGACTTTCTGTTCCTCGACTTCGATCTAACCGGATTTGAATTCAACTTTTTCTTATCTGATCTGCCTCTGTTTTCTGTACTCAAAACCGAGCCTGCAGAATTTCCTGACGATTTACCTGACTCTCTCCTGCGAATTTCTTCACTAACTATCAGATCTCTAACCTCATAAAACTGCAGCTTTACCGTTCACACAGAGGCACTAACAACCGTTACTGTCCCACTCCAGCTTTCCGGTAAAGATGACAACAAAATTAGGCTTTAATTTCGTCATCAAACTCGATATTCACAGAACTCGGTTGTT
Source organism: Linaria vulgaris (assembly GCA_948329865.1). Taxonomy (NCBI): domain Eukaryota; kingdom Viridiplantae; phylum Streptophyta; class Magnoliopsida; order Lamiales; family Plantaginaceae; genus Linaria; species Linaria vulgaris. Next base: position 12,460,145 of record OX415252.1, read on the forward strand.
GTGTAATTCAACTGAATTTGTTCAGATGATCAGACGCCGTAGTTGTCTCTGTCATCTGAAGATGAAACAGAAGACGCATCAGATTTACTTTCTTGGCTGCTGATTACTTCTCAAACATATCTGCCAGAACCTTCAACACACCCTTCATAGTCGTTTCTTTTGCAGTGTGAAACGCCACGTTTCGCGACAATGATAACCTCACCGCGCTCATCGCCTTCCTATCTAGAACCTTCCAGGCATCATCTTCATGTCTGCCGTTTTATTATTCAGAGGTTTCCAGAGATCCTTGCTGTACAAGTAATCATCAATATGCATCCTCCAAAACCCGTAATCAGGCCCATCAAACTTCTCGATTGATTTCCCTGCTTCCATCGTAACTGCTCCCACTAAACCTGATGCTCTTGATACCACTTGTTGCGCAGCAATACGATAAACAGAAAATCATACACGAACAAAAAGCAAGAAATACACGTTATTTGTTTACCCTGTTCGTTGCCTACATCTGGGGGCGATACCAAGCTAGGATTTTTACTATGTGTTATGTTGTAGGGTTACAATTACAAGAGATGCTATTTATAATAAGCACACACTCCAAATATTAGGCAACTCATAATTATAGAACTACTCAAAACTCTGCAATTCCCAGGAAACTAGGTCTCTACAACTCTCAGTTAAACTAGAAAACTTTGGTAATTCAGGCTCCACAAAACCTAACAACATTTGTGTTAGTAATTTCCAAAATTCAATTATATATTATTTTACTGTATTAATGAATTCAAATAATTAATTAACGGTTCAAGTTTTAAATTCTGAAAACCTCGACTAACTTTTTCCCTCCAATGTTTGTAATTAACGGTAAATTGGTGTCCCTTTATAAAGTTGTGCCTCTTTGAAAAGTTATCTCATTTGTTTATGAAGAGAGTAGGCCACGGCAGAATTCAGTATCCTTGAAAAGAGAAATATATTACTACTCTTTGTTTTTGAAAACAGATTACGTTTTATAAAACCATGATATATGATATGGTATAATGTGTCATGTCAAAGAAAAGCCACGATTGCACGAAATTGACCGGTGTGTGTCGAGGAGGCTTAGAGGTAAAGCTACCTTAGCCATATTTCGGTCACCATTATATCTCTATATCTAATTAGGCATTGAGTAATATGTCATTGGAAAGCCACATGAGTCTAGGTCGCAACGCAACAAGCGGAATGCGATTCGGAGGTTCATATAGAAAGTTGTGCCCAAAATAGTAAAGTTGGGCAGATCAGTGTATAATGACCGTTTAGCCCCTGAATCATGCCTATATATACCCCCTCACTCCTCACAAAGGAGGAGAGAGAGAAGGAGAGAGGTCACGCATCGAACCAAGTCAATTTCATGCGTCCAAATTCGATGCGTCCTAGTTCGATGCGCCCCAATTCGATGCCCCAATTCGATGCGCCTATTCTATGCCCCAATTCGATGCCCCAATTAAATGCCTTATATGACTAGAAAGCTACGTGAGTCTGGGTCCAGAATCAAGAAGCGGATCGATCATCCGTTAGGAGATATGATTGAAACCGTGAAGTCGCGCACAGCGCATCGAATGCACCCTGTTCGACATTGAGGGATCGAATTCGATGCACACGCATCGAACCAAGCCAATTTGATGCACATGCCCAGAAATCCACGAGATTCAGGGTTCCGAATCAAGAAGCGGATTGAGGTTTCGATCATCCTACAAAGAGATATGGTCAATACCGTGGAGTCGCGCAAAGCAGTCTCGAATTCACCGTATTCGACATGTATGCATAGAACCAAGGCAATTCGATACTCACCAAGATTGAAACCTTATGTGACCTCAAAGCTACATGAGTTAGGGTCCGTAATCGAGAAGCAGATCGAGGTTTCGATCATCCTTCAAAGAGATATGATCGAAACCGTGCAGCGCTCCAATGCTAAACCAAATGAACCAAGCAGCCCTATTAGGGGTCGACCATAGAGAGACAGCTCAAAAGAGACAATTGAACTACGTTCAGCTTGATTCCCTTAATGGGATACGTAGGCAGCTTGGCAAGTTCCCAAGTTCAGTCCGATATCATAAGAACCTAACGCTCGCAAGTCCACAATCAAAGAGTACCAAATCTCTCACGTTCGACTGTTCCCTCAACTTGGCCATTTAGGGATTATTTCCTGTAACCTTATATTTCTCTATGTGTAATAAGTGTTCCGGACTAAGCTAGTCCATTCACTGTAATAGGATAGCATTATTTTGGTTAAGTCAGGCCCCACTGTATTGATTTCTCGGTGTATATTGACGCCGTCTGTGGGAACACCATTTCGCTTACGCTTAACAGTCTGTTTAGGTAAAATGGCAAAGAAATGGAATGAACCAATGTGAAAAGAACCGCGAAGAGTCCCAGTAGCTGTATCGAGATCGCGAAACAACTACGGAGTTGATAATATGGAACTCAGTCCCAAGCAAACACTGAGTGGCGCTAAGAGCAATAAACAAATCTGCAATTCAACCAAGAAAACTAACATTATCGGAGAGAGATTAGGGATTCTTCAATCCCAATCCTACACAGACAAGCGACTGTACCCCGAATACTGTCATGATTTGTCATACCTTAATGTGATATCGAAAAATCACACTCTTATGTGGTTTCGAAGGTCGGATTGCATTGATTATCAGACCCAGCAGGAACCAGCAGGAACCAGCAGGGCCACCACCACATGGATACTACATACAGATGGATTTGCCACCAGTTATGGAGAAGGGCTTGGGATTCACCACTTATCTGCAGGTAGCAGAGAATTCGAATTCGCCATTAATGTGAATTACATGGTGACCAACAATGAGGCCGAGTATGAAGCTGTTATAGCATAAATTACATTAGCGTTGGGGCTAAATGTTGAACTTTTGGACAATGGTACGCAATTCATTGTCGAATGGACAAATGGAATCCACCAACAAGACATTGAAAAATTATCTCGAGAGGAGGATGAGAGACAGAGGAAAAACCTGGCCAGAGGAACTTCAAGGAATATTATGGGCACATAGGACAACTACAAGAACATCGATGGGTGAAACTCATTTCATTCTTGTTTGCGGCACTGAGGTTGTACTGCCTACCGAAATAGGATTGCTAACACGCAAGATTTATGGCTTTGATCCCGAACAACCAGTTCATTTATGTCAGATGGATCTTGACATAACAGGCATAACAAGAGAAGATGCGTACCAATGCACTCTAGCATTTAAAAGCAGCAATGGATAAAAGTAACAACAACAAAACTCAATTCTGAAATTTTGAGAGGCATTGCGGCAAAACAGCATATCGGGAAGCTCGAACCGAATTGGAAGGGGCCTTCCAAAATCTTACAAGCAAGTTTGCGGGGATGCAATTACTTGAAGACTATGCAGGGTGTTCAACAGAAGCGTTCGTGGAATGTGCAACATCTTAAATGCTACTATGCATAGGAGTAAAAAAAAAAAAACCCCGACGGCTAAATAATTGTATGGGCTGCGAAGGCTTGAGTCCCATGCAAAGACTGGGAAGCGTAGACCCCTCGGTAAGAAACTGAGCCCAACTTTTTCCAAATTATTAAATGTATCTATCTACGTGAACGACGCAGGTGGAGTCTTATAGAAATGATGCAAAAAACCCCAAATGGGGAACCAAAGTTCAGCAACAAGACAAATACGAGAATCATGATGGAGGGGTAAGAAGGCCCAAAGTGGTCCACCCTCGCATGCAAGAAGGAAGAACAAGACGGAGGGGGTAAGAAGGCCCAAAGTGGTCCACCCCCACATGGCAGAAGGAAGAACATGACGGAGGGGTAAGAAGGCCCAAAGTGGTCCACCCCCGCATGCCAGAAGGAAGAACATGACGGAGGGGTAAGAAGGCCCAAAGTGGTCCACCCCTGCATGCCAGAAGGAAGAACATGACGGAGGGGTAAGAAGGCCCAAAGTGGTCCACCCCTGCATGCCAGAAGGAAGAACATGACGGAGGGGTAAGAAGGCCCAAAGTGGTCCACCCCTGCATGCCAGAAGGAAGAACATGACGGAGGGGTAAGAAGGCCCAAAGTGGTCCACCCCCGCATGCCAGAAGGAAGAACATGACGGAGGGGTAAGAAGGCCCAAAGTGGTCCACCCCCGCATGCCAGAAGGAAGAAGATGACGGAGGGGTAAGAAGGCCCAAAGTGGTCCACCCCCGCATGCCAGAAGGAAGAACATGACAGAGGGGTAAGAAGGCCCAAAGTGGTCCACCCCCGCATGCCAGAAGGAATAACATGACGGAGGGGTAAGAAAGCCCAAAGTGGTCCAAATGATGCGATATTTCAGGTAAAACATGAATGCCTAACGATAATAATAACAGCCCAAAGTGCTCATATTTTTCATGGCAAGCACAATCATAATATTAGATATGCACCATGACATCAAAAACCACTGCGAAAAAGTTACAAATATTCTATACAAAACAAAAAGGCCTAATATCGTCAAAATAATGTAACCTAAATACTGCTAATCACTCGAAGACTGGGGGGATTCCTGACGAATGATCACACCCACCGAATGAGCGAAATTGGCACAATTTCCTTGAATCTGATCCTATGCGGTACGTCAAACGTATCCAGATTGGCACCAAGAATGTCCACACAAAGCTGCACGGTGCAAACCTACCCCAAATGGTACGAAGCAAACTTGTCCAAAGCAATACCAAAAGCATCAACCCGACAAGATAAAAGTAAACCTAAAATTTCAAAAATGAAATAATGGCCCGAAGTGGTCAGATGAATAAATGGAATATATCGAAACTGGACATCAGTCCATCATGGTCTGAAACATATTAGACATCGCAAAGGATAGACATTCGCTAGTAGAAGCATGATGCAAACAACATATCCATATGCCTGAAAGGCTGGATATGGCAATAGACTTCACGTGGTAAATCAGTTACATCTATCCAGCATGATACGATGCAAATCCACCTAAAACAGCACGATAAACATCTAATTATAACAATACGATGAGAATGTGTCCAAAGCAGCACCATGTCAGCTACCCAGCTTAATACGATGAAAATTTGTCCAAATGAGTGCATATTTAGACTACTATAAAAAGGATTATCACCTTAAGAGGTGCAGATATCCATTCATTGAACTAGCCGTCAACGTCGAAGAGCAATAGCATGTGACAGCACAAAGTTCCATAAACAGAACACGAGAAATCATTGAGCAAAAATGCAACAAAATATCCGAACAAATGCGACACAATGTCTAGATAGACAAAGATCTCTACCAAGCGTAAACTGCAAGATCAATGCAAAAAGCTTGAGAAATTTAGCACTAGATCGCTTTAGATCCATCACTTATATATCATTTCTATCATAGTCGAAGGTCTCCATCGAGACGATCTCTCGCTTGATCGAGGTGCTTAGCAACATAACCTACGTGTTATCTAACCTGTCAACCTCTCAAAGTTAGCAACGATTAACTCAAAAGATAACTGCAAAGCTTTATTGGGCGAATAAACGTCGCGATTTCACGCGACCCAACAACACTAATGCAGCAGCTGGGATGCACCAATCAAAAATATCAAAAACCTATACACGAGTGAGGCCATAATCCTCAAAACGCTAATCATACATGGTTAAGCAACGATGGCAACATTTTTTCACAAATGCAGCAAAAGCAGAACCACGCATTGCAAAATTATTTGCATAAAAATAACACCATCCATGATCGAAAAGAGACCAGCGATGAGAAAGAAACGGGATCGACACTCTGTCTCAAATGACAAGTGCTAACCAGTAAATCCCTAAAAACAAAGCAACGAGATGAGGAAGTTTGTCTCAACAGACAACTGTTTA